>CAVLGL010000024.1:10990842-12213289 GCA_963668995.1 Parnassius mnemosyne
TATTTTTCAGGTGATGTAAGAGATACATTAAGACCCTAAGAGCGGGTGGAATGCCTAAATTCATGGATATTTAAGTAAAAATATCACATAACTGTTCACGTAATCGGAAAAAAATACAGGGTCGCAGAAGAGGATTTAATAAATGTTTTTCATTGAACAATATTGTATTTATGTTGTTAGAAAAAAAAATCCCCAAAGAGTATCTATCTTTGTTAATTAGTGCAATCGAAAAATGCATATCTATGTAAATACATATTCATTGATCGGGCCAAGGCAAATCATGATGTTTACAATATACATTGTAATATTTCATGAAATGGTTGCTTTTCATGAAATTTTCGGCCGTTTCATGATGTGGAATATTTAGCGATCTGGCTACGACATATAAAAATAATTATGCTGTTACCTCAGACCAACAAATAAACATAGACGAAGCGCTGCAAACACTTCAAGAGACGCTGAAATCAACAATAAACTTTGTTTAACTTTTGTAACAACACGCACTGCGCAAAAATATGCATCCAAAATCATCTGCAGTCAACAATAACAGGGCTGTTAAAGAAAGAAAGAAGATAGATGTATGCGTGAGTGCGTGTCAAGAAATTAAGCATGGTTTTGGCGTCACTTGAATCGTAAGCAGCACTCCGTTTATCTGTCTTTATTGGTCTCTTACTTTACTTTTTTTTTATCTAGCATATCAAAACAATTGTTTTGGCTTAAGTTCTATTTACTGCAATGTCCACATCCTTTGTCATAGGAAAGAAGTTAGCAACAATGGAAATAATGTCTGAACTAAGATTTGCATGATATTGTGCAAATATATTTTCTGTCTCAGATGACATTTTTACGTGTCTGCTTTATCATCTTACACGGTTATTCATCTTGCGCTTGAAATAGCAGCAGTAATGAGGATTTAGTCTCGTACGTCTCCGGATCAGCAAGTACTACGATTTTAACGAAAGTTAAAAATATATTATACATTTTTTCTTCCTTGCCTTAGATGTTAATTCGTGTCTTCTTCATCAGCCCGTAAAAGTCCAATGCTGATGAGCTTCTCCCGTTGTAGGGAGAATGTTCCTTCTTCCCAGAGAAGAAAATTTAAATTATAGAGTACATTTTTATCATCATCTTATGGTATAAAGTAACAATATAAAAACTAAAATAAGCTATAACTATAAACTCTAAAACTACACAATAAATTCGATCCTAGTCGCTTTTCGTATCAGCTGAACAACTCCTTCGAACTGTGAACTCTAAGTTTACATGCGTTTATGATAAAACTAGTTCTGCGCCATGAAACCTAGGAGTATTATTTGCACTAGCTCTATTCTCAATTACAAACTAAATTATTCTATACCAGTTTTTTACACGTGAGCTTGAATTTAGGAACATTATTACAAGCTGTTTCGTGCGAAATTTAGCAAAATTTGATTGCATCTATTAGACGTACATGATTTATATCTGGCATAGATATTATAATATGCTACAGGAACACGTGAATATGTCTAAAATATATGTCTAAAAACACCTACTATTTCTTATATTGGGCGTGTCTTCCGATGTATCCATTAAGAAAGGTAAATTGTCTTGTAATCTAAATTTGTTATTATTATTATTTACATTTTAATCTTTACATTCATTCATCATTCAAGTTATTTAGTTTTAGTAAAATAATAATGAATTTCATGGTCTTCTATCCATTTACCGTATAATGTTTTTTAAAATATTTTATTCATATCATTGGTCCTATTTAATATTGACTGGCGCCATAAAATAGATGTAGATATTTTGTTACGTTCGAGCAGACTTCAAAATTTTATAAATGCAGTTCTATAATGTATGAATCACCTTTAATTTTAACTTTTTTACGTGGAGTTTTCTTTAGCATCTTTGGATGAAAGTTTCATAAAAACCCGCGTAAAAGAACATATCGTTGATGTGACACCGACGCTCCGGGAAGTCTAAAGTATGTCAAAATGTTTAGTATCGTCCCAATATTATATCGGATCTGATAGAAAACAAATCCTTGCAATAGAACACCGATTCCTACCAATGATGATTCGCGAGGCTATTGAAATTAAAAAAAGACCCTATTTTTAATAGGGAAGATGGCTTAGTGCTACCATCTGCTAAGGAACCCGTAATTAATAAAATAAAATTCAAACCCAAGCATACTATTTATTCTATTCTATTCTTATTCTATTCTATTGTAACTATACTAAAACATCGGTAATTAAAAAATTTCAAATTAAACCCGATAAAATCCTTAAAATTAGTTTTATTCCTTATAAATTTTATCCCCAGTAAACGTGGGAACCACTACACTCATGAACGGGAGTACAAAATTGTTCGCCTTGTTGTGGCGGTGAAAGAGAATCTTTCACCTCATATTTACCCGTCGTAAGTGGTGACATATGAAAACAAACAGGAGATGGGCAGCATCGTCTTCCTGACAACAGATCAATATAATAATAGCTGCGGTTACCAACCCACCTAACAAGCGTGGCAACTATAGCAAATATCCAGCTACTTGACAATTAATGGGGGAGGCCTATGTTCATTTCAGTGGACAGGCTAAAGATAATGAGTTCTACTCATTTGCAACCCTTAATATTAAGAGTAGAGTGAAAAGAAAAAGTAACATACCCGAAAATATGAATGAAATAAAATATGCATATATTGCCCCATGAAAAAAGTAGCAGCTTACATACATGTTACTACTGGGCACAGGCCGCAGAGAGTGTTTGTCCAAGAAAGTGTTCGATGCGCTGATTCCAAACGCGGGATGACCTCTACTGGTAAACTTCTTAGATATTTTTTATTTATAGGATCGGGTGACAAACGAGCACACAGTCCACCTGATGGTAAGTGGTTGCTGTGGCCCATAGACATCTACATTTATCCTCGTTTGCGAATCAAAATGCAGATGCGTTGTCACCCGTGAGGACTAAGATGGAATGCCTCTTTTCCAGTAAAAAGGGTCTCCGGTTCTCTACACTCACCACACGAAACACAGCAGTGTTAAATTGCTATTTTACGCTGGTATTCTGTAAGAGCGTGGTCCTTCCCCGGTCGAGCCGACCCATTCGTGCTACAACTATACCACTAATATAGCTGCAGCATGGCTCTACCACGAATAAAAGATATGCAAGTTTTCCTTCACCACGAGAATGTGGTAAATCAACACTTCAAATTGCAATTAAAATATATGAAAAAATATATAATAGTGCTAACGTATCATTAAATTTAAGTGTTAATCAGTTTGATTATCGATTTTGCCAAGTTCAATAAAATGAACGATGTTACGTGGTAGAGCCATGCTGCAGTTATATTATGGTTGTAGTAGAAATGGGACGGCTAGACCGGGGAAGGATAACGCTCTCGAATATCAGCATTAAATAGCAGCTCAATACTGCTGTGTTTTGTAAAGTGAATGTAGAGAATCGGAGACCCTTTTTAATGAAAACGAGGCATTCCATCTTAGGATAGGTAGGTAGAATAGGCTAGGATGTAGGACTTGTGATAGAGAGTGATAATGATGCTCAAAAACACAATCTGATGAAAAATCTTATTTTCATGAAATAAATATCACAAACAAGTACACAGTCAACCTAATGGTGAATGGATGCTGTGGCCCATAAACATCTCATCTATCCTCAATTAAGAATCAAAATGCGGATGCGTTTTCATTCCTGAGAACTAAGATACCATGTGTCGTTTCCGGTAAAAAAAGTCTACGATTCTCTACATTCAGCATTCGAAACACAGTAGCATTGAGCTGCTCTTTTACGTAGGTATTATCTAAGAGCATGTTGCTTCCCCGTTCGAGCCGAAACGTTCGTACGACAACTAGAGTGTAGCTGCAGCGTCACTCTACCACATAATAAATGTTGATGAAATAAAAAAAATTAAAAGATCCAGGAACAATGATAACGCTGTTAACATATTATGTGGATACCAGCAAGATTGCTTTATTTTAACTACTTCCACAGTGTTGATCGGCTTTGGATTATAACTGCGAGGATCTATTTTTATGGGATGAGGGTGCACAACTACACAGCAACCACTTACCATAGTCCACCTGATGATAAGTGGTTGTTATGGCCCATAGACATCTACAACTATCCTCGTTTACGAATCAAAATGCAGATACGTTGTCAGCCGTGAGGGCTAAGATGGAATGCCTCTTTTCCAGTAAAAAGGGTCTCCGGTTCTCTACACTCACCATACAAAACACAACAGCATTAAGCTGCTATTTTACGCAGGTATTCTGAGAGAGAATGGTCTTTCCCCGTTCGAGCCGACTCATTCGTGCTACAACTATGTAAGGAAATATTTTAATATTTTAATTGAAACTAAGTTTTACGAATTTTATAAAGCATATTAACTTATTTTAAATTCCCGAATTTTCGAGTACTTAACAACTTCCATGGCCACGGGGGGACTGAGATGTTCGACGTCACATTGTCATAGTTAATCACAGCTACTTTCAGCTGTAAAAAAAATTTCAACTGTCAAAAGCTACGTATATAGAGTAACTTATTTTATTTTACTATTTAGAGGTCAATTTTGGTTTACAAATTTTAACCAAAAGACCAGTATATACATAAGACAGTTATTATAATAATCATTTTTTTGATTTCAGTCATAATACTCATTTATAACGGAAAATATTTGTGCTGCGTCGTTGTCAGCTGTCAAAGCATTACGACTAAATACAATTTTTATCAATATGGAATAAATCCAGGGATGTAATATGAAAATATTTCATTTATAGACCAAAATGCTTTTTGTTCGCGCAAAACTCTGTTGTCGGAATCGACACCAGATGTCACTCGGCTCGGCGCGATTCCGGTCTGAAGTTCTTCCGATCCTGGCAGTGGCGCGCGGGTCGCAAGCGGATCAGTCATCTGCCAGATGTGCTAATGTTTGCACGCTGTTAATTTTGTGCGGGAACCGCGGAATAGTTAGGGCGTCTAGTAAATATCCTGTCTAGGAATTATAACGCGCATTCCCTGTTTGGATAGCCTTTCCCGGGACTTATTGGGTCCGACTCAGAATCTGTATAAGTGCATTCGACAATATAAGCTAGTGCGGCCTCGGTATTTAGAACTGTTGCCACGCGAAACGGTAGTGACCTTTGACCTAGAAACTCCGGGCGTGTTTTGTGCGGTAACCTTATACCCCGCGATAGTTAGTGGCTTCTGTAAGCTAGTTAATCGTACGATAGAGTTAAGTGACTGTCATCGTGGTGAACCAAGAAAGTGACTGTGGATAACCTCGAAAGGCCCCCTCAAATTGGAGCGGTGTCGACGCTCGGGCTGCTGCCGACGGCTAAGGTCCAGGTTTAATCACCATCAGTCACACCCAGATACACACCACATCACCATTCTTTCCCTTGCACTACACAACTACATGCGACCTGACCGACTCCGGAGGGACCAGTCGTCTTGGATCGAGGTAAGTGAACTCCGCCAAATTCCTTCCGGTCGACTGGCCGTAGTATAACGCTCCCCCATATATTTTAGTGTAATTAGAGAGATTCCACGTGGCCTTAGGAGGCCCGACCTACGTTTGCTCGGGAAGTCTTCTGCTGATGGGCCCCGGGGGATTGGATCCTTTAAGGGAGCAACCGTAGGCCGTAACATTTGGTAGCAGAGCGTGGTTCCGGGTTCGATTCCCGGTCGATCCCGACTATAGTGTTTGATAAACATTAAACAATTTTGGTGGCAGGGAGCGTCGGTGTGATTGGTTTAATTTGCATCTACAATCACGCCCGTCCGTAATACGTAAAAATATTTTTTTTGTACGTAATAATAGAATTATTTTCCTTTGTTGCTTTGTTGCTTGCCTTTTTTTTGGTTAGAGGGTAATTTGAAAAGCCGCGCCCTAGGTTGTGCAAGCGGGAGATTTTCTAGAGATATACGTCATGTAGGTAGATGGTTATTTTTACGTAATCGGTTAATTATCGTTGTCGGAGAGTTGTAGTGGATTACTTATCGAAGGTTCGATTTCCGAGCTAGGCATTTTTTGTTGATCGACCGTGATGTGTATCTTCGTTTATACTGTAAGTTGTATTTGAACTAAATAGTAGTAGTTTGTATTTGCGCAATTTGAATTTAACTTGATTCGATCGCACTAGTATTTGTTATTTGTTAATTTGATTTGTGTCTTTTTTGTGCTAACTTGTATTTGGTTGATACGTAGCAAGTAGTTCGTATTTGTGTAATTTCTATTCAACGCGATTTGATAGGAACTGCATTTATTAACTGTTAATTTTTTGTTGTATTTTTTATTTGTTATCTTTGTAAACTGTGCTCAAGCCGCGTCGTAATTTGCATTTAATAGTGATGACATCGCCCAAGCTACTGATCCGTTGTTTGCGGACTGAGCTACGCTGGGCCACAAGCGCCCATGCTTTGATAGGTCGACCGGATAGGGTCCATAACTTGATGAAGCAGTTCGAGCAGGTGGATGCTCGAAGGGCCGCAGTGGAGGAGGCTTACGCTGAACTCGAGGATTCGGATGTGGAGAAGGGAGTCCTGGACTCCTGCTTCGCGGACTATGAGCAGTTCTTGTGGCTCACGGACGAGTTGATCGAGGCTGAAGGCAGGTATGCCGAGGAGGCTCGTGAAGCTCGGATGAGTGACTTGTCCGAGTCCTCTCTGAAGCGGCTTCAGCCGGAGCTGTTGGGACGACTCCCAACTCTGGACCTGCCAAAGTTCTCCGGGGTCCTTTCCGAATGGCTGACCTTCGTTGGTCTTTTCGACAGCCTAGTGGACTCCCGGAGTGACTTGACCCCGAGCCAAAAGATGGTGTACCTCCTGGCCTCACTGGAGGGGGAGGCCCTGGGCGTCGTCGGCCACTTGAGATTGTCGGACGACGCCTACCAGACTGCTCGGGACCTCCTAGCCATAAGATACGCCAACGTCCGGCGAATTGCGGACGAACAGGTTAAGCAGCTTCTAAGCCTCCCGCTGCTTAGTGACCGGGCCAGACTGCGTCCGGACCTGTTGGATCCAGTCTTGGTGGCCTGTAATACTTTGAGGCGGCTGGGTTTACCAGTGGGCGAATGGGCTTTTTTGTTGCTCCGCATCGTGCTGTCCCGTCTACCTCTCGACCTGCGAATCCATTTTGAGGAGAGGTACGGCGGGGACGAGGCCTCCTATATGCCGCCCTTCTATGACCTGCTGCGGTTTTTGGAGGAGCAGTGCCGGCAGATCGAGAACGCGGCGGGCACCGTTGACGACTTGCGAGACGTGCCCAGTGAGAGGCTGAACCCGCCAGGCAAGTCGTCGTCAACCCCCCCCTGCTCCTATTGTCGAGCATCTGATCACCGGGTAACGTCGTGCCCGAAATTATTAGGTAAGCCGGTTCCAGCGAGGCGAACTATCGCCAAGGAGCGCCACTGGTGCTGGTCATGTCTGGGAGGGCACCTCCAGCGAGACTGTCCGCATCGACGGCCCTGTCTGCATTGCCAGGGCAATCACCATGCCGTTTTGTGCCTGGGTGCGAACGGCATCTCCTCTCGGGGCTCTGCCAGGCCCTCGACCCCCACGGGCGGGGGCGCTCAGCCACGCCCTCTGCAGGGTGACTCTCGGCGCCCGCCGTCCAGCCACCAGGCCCCTAAGTTTGAAAGGAGTCCCTCCCCCGACCAGTCGGGGGGTAATTCCCCCAGGGGCGGGGGTGTCATCACCCCCCCTCAGCGTGTGGAGAGGAACTTCACGGCCACTCATCGGTCCGCTGGACCCTTCTCACTTCCGTTAGCTGAGTGGCCGCGACTGGTGTACCACTGTTCCCCATTTGATGGAGGCGGCCCTGTCTAGCTGCTGCCTTAGTTCCCACCACGGCCGCCTCCACTGAGCCTTAAGCCGTCAACAGTCCACTTGTCAAAATGTTCTGTTGCCAACGGCCTCAGTGAAGGCGTACAACCCGAGTGGCAACTGTTAAAGGTTGTGCTCTATTTATCTCGGGTTCACGCCATGTGGCCTCCCCTTGGTGGTGGGAAGATTAGGGCCCCCCTGTAGCGTTGAATCACGCTGTCAAGGGGTATTAGATTTGGTTTGGTCGAGCACTTAGTCAAAAAAAAATACTTGAATTAAAATTAAAAATTGCTTTGGGCTTTCCGCGAAATTCTCCTATTTGTAGCGGTTTAAATTAAAAGAATTGAATTTAATCTACTCCTTTAAATGCTACTGCATGTGTTTTGTACATATATTTAATCACTGTATTTGATTGTTGCGTTTGTTTGCTGAAAGGAAAATTTGAATTCATCTGAAATGGAATGGCGCACTATTTGAAAAATTATGTTTATGTTTATGATAGTGTTTAATCATTTTTGTTTTCTAAGAAGTAGGGCTGTCCCTTACGTTATTGTTTTGTTTAATTTGCAAGTTGACCTATGCGCATCGGTGATTAATTTGGTTGAATTAATTCTGTAGTTGAACATTGATGCTTTTGAAAAATTAGTTGAAATATGAGCATAGGACTACTTGTCTAACAGGCTAGCTAGTTTGGAGATTATCAGATTGAAATCAGCTGCCGCACTATTTTAGTAAATGATAATATGGTGGGTGGCCTGGCTAGGCCTACTTGTTGAAAATTCATACTAGGGACTATCTGTGCGTTTCGTTCGGCTCTCCACAGACGACGTTCATGTGGAATTTGTGGGTGCTCTCTGCACTGAAGCTTAGGAGGCCGCTCGAGGCCGCTTCGTGTCGCGTCACTGTTTGCAGAGCTGATCCGGTCGGATTGCGGAACTAATCATAGGGGCACAGATGGTGTTTGAAAGAGGTCGTCGGACTTCTGTCCAGTACAGGACTTATTAAAGTGCTGCGATGCCCAGGAGGGGCATCCAGTGGAGGCTGACCCTCCGGCTTGCCACATTAGGGATATCTTTGAGGCGTTGATTAGGGTTGCAAGACCTAATGGATTGCCTAAGGTGGCCTAGTTTGGTTGTAGATTCGGTCTTGCAACTTGCAGTCTCGACCTTGTCCCGCTGACCGGTTTGCTCGCGGACCTAAATCCTTATGTCCGGGACGGGGGTTTGTTCGCGCAAAACTCTGTTGTCGGAATCGACACCAGATGTCACTCGGCTCGGCGCGATTCCGGTCTGAAGTTCTTCCGATCCTGGCAGTGGCGCGCGGGTCGCAAGCGGATCAGTCATCTGCCAGATGTGCTAATGTTTGCACGCTGTTAATTTTGTGCGGGAACCGCGGAATAGTTAGGGCGTCTAGTAAATATCCTGTCTAGGAATTATAACGCGCATTCCCTGTTTGGATAGCCTTTCCCGGGACTTATTGGGTCCGACTCAGAATCTGTATAAGTGCATTCGACAATATAAGCTAGTGCGGCCTCGGTATTTAGAACTGTTGCCACGCGAAACGGTAGTGACCTTTGACCTAGAAACTCCGGGCGTGTTTTGTGCGGTAACCTTATACCCCGCGATAGTTAGTGGCTTCTGTAAGCTAGTTAATCGTACGATAGAGTTAAGTGACTGTCATCGTGGTGAACCAAGAAAGTGACTGTGGATAACCTCGAAAGGCCCCCTCAAATTGGAGCGGTGTCGACGCTCGGGCTGCTGCCGACGGCTAAGGTCCAGGTTTAATCACCATCAGTCACACCCAGATACACACCACATCACCATTCTTTCCCTTGCACTACACAACTACATGCGACCTGACCGACTCCGGAGGGACCAGTCGTCTTGGATCGAGGTAAGTGAACTCCGCCAAATTCCTTCCGGTCGACTGGCCGTAGTATAACGCTCCCCCATATATTTTAGTGTAATTAGAGAGATTCCACGTGGCCTTAGGAGGCCCGACCTACGTTTGCTCGGGAAGTCTTCTGCTGATGGGCCCCGGGGGATTGGATCCTTTAAGGGAGCAACCGTAGGCCGTAACACTTTTATTTAGTCCGTATATGATTGTGTTCCAGGGAAAGATGCGGGGTACAGTATGTAATAAGCTATGTAATATGGAGACTTTTGAGTGCTGTAGAGATCTGTTTAGATTTTTTAATGAATATCTCCGCTCGGCAAAATTCACAGCCGGATTTCCTACAGTATCAAAATTGTACTGACGGTAGGCTGTTTAAAGGTAAAAGGGGATTAAATATACATATTAAACGATGCCAAAGTAAAAGTATTTCGGCTTCACAGCCTACCGTAGAAATTCATAACTCTATTAGTAATTCTAATTCTAATGACAAATTTTTCCTTTTTTCGGAGAAAATTTACAATTAACATCGTAATGTACCAGTGGTTAAAAGAATTCCTCAAGGTGAGAGGATGCAGCTTGCTAATGCATTATCATGCACTATTCAAAATTATTTCACTAACAGTAAGAGAGTTTGCAAAAATTATTTACTTTCGCGTATTCCCATTTTCATTTTGATAAAACAATCATCTTTCTGACAATGTGCTTCTTATATCATTTATATGTTCAATATGATTGTTAGATACGATTTCATGCGACAAAACGTTGGAATATTGATTTTTAGACGCTAGTAGAACATACCTACGCACCTTGCGCTTAAGGCATGCAATAATAAAAACTCTGGTTGCTTAATAAACCTCACCTGGCAAGCGTGGTAACTCTGGAAAATAAGAAAATATGACGCAATCTATTAGGGAGCACTGTTTTTATTAGTGGTCTTTTGATATACCGTAATGAAGGACTAATAAACGAATAGTTAGCTTATTTGTGATTCTTATATTAATAAACTAATACTTGAAATCTCATACAGCGATCAACAAATAGTTTTTGTTAAGCGCTTCAATAATGGCAAATGCTTTTTATGTATGAGACTATGTATGGGAGAGGCTCACGTCTGACAGTGATCAGCCCACAGATTTGATAAGGATGAGTTTTTTCTTTATAGTATAAGGGTGACAAACGAGCACGCAGTCCACCTGATGGTAAGTGGTTGCTGCGGCCCATAGACATCTACATCTATTCTCGATTACGAATCAAAATGCAGATCCGTTGTCATCCGTGAGGACTAAGATATAATGCCTCGTTTCCAGTAAGATGGGTCTCACAGCAGCGTTAAGCTGCTATTTTACGTTTGTATTCTGTGATAGCGTGGTCCTTTCCCCGGTCGAGCTGACCCATTCGTGCTACAACTATAGCTACTACTAATATAGCTGCAGCATGGCTCTACCACGTCAAACATTTTAAAACAACCGACGTATACGATTAACGATGTAAGTTGAAATAATTAATAATATCTCACTGTAAATGATGTTTTATTCCCTAAAACTTTAATTTGAGGATAGTTTTAAGAAAGCTGAGGTTTAGGAAAAATTTCTTAGCGTAACTAAAAATGTTCTCTAAACTTTATAAAAGATCATAAAGTGAACTCTAATGCTGACTTTGTTGGTAAGTATGGTGAATTTTTACTACTATGCGGTCGGCAAGTTTGCTACTTCAATTAAAAGTTCGGCATTCCATCACACAGTATTTTGTAAAGAGAAAATTTGAGCAATTTGATTTAGGTAATTTTAATGAAAATATTAAAATGAAAAATTTACACCGGTGCGACAAAGGATAAATCTGCATAATAGAAAGGAACAGTAATTTTGGAGTTAATTAATTATAATTATATAAAGTTTGCGTAACTAATATTAAATCTGATTGTGACTGCTTTTCCCTAAGAACATCTACATCTAAATTCAACTATATAAGACTGATGTCTGTAAGGTGTGAGAACAATGGTAGCTAAAGAGCTATTTCTAAATAATAAATTCAACTTATCTTTATTGCCAAGACATACAACTTTACTAGGTGAGGTAATTAGCCATTATAAGTACCTACAATGAGTGTTTAATATAAGAAGTATAGTAATACGTACCATATACTCGTACATATAATATGTTGCACGTTTGCTTCACGCACTACACGTCCAGCGTATATTAAAATTGATATTTTTTTAACCGATACAAATGAAGTGAGAAGTACTTAAGATCTAATCGTATGTTGTACCTAGTCAGGTCATAAATTCTGTCACATGTTTAATATAAAATAATTGAAAGAAGTTTATTCATTATGTAACCATTTATATACCAAAATGAACTTAACAAAACATAGATTCTTATGACACTAAAGTTTATTCAAAATGACCTCCGTGATTTTGAATACAGGCCTTCAATCTGCGCGGCCAGTCGTCTATCGCAGCACGAACGAGGTCCATGTCAATATTGGCGGCTGCCTTAATCAAGGATGTCTTGAGTGACTCCAAATTGGGATGAGACTTTGAGCACGCGTTTTCCTCCAAGAGTTGCCATATCTTGTAATCTACCGGATTCAAATCTGGACTGGAGGAGGGCCAGTCTTCGTGCCGGATGAAGTCGATTTCACGCGCCGCCAGCCAGTCTTGTGTGCTCTTCGCTCTATGAGCTGGCGCCGAATCTTGTTGGAATACCCAGTGCCTGTTATTGAACATGGTATGAGAAACAGATTCCAGAAGGTTCGTCAGGACTGTATTTTGATACAGAACTTCATTCGTTTTTTTCTGCTTACGTTTGGGATTTCTTTGAATTCGCGCCTTCACAGCTTTTATCACTGCTGGAGTCCAAACAGACCGAGGGCGACCACTTCTTGACCTGTCATCTACACTAGAATTTTCATTATATCGTTTGATGGTACGATAAACGAATCTTTTGGTTATATTCAAATTTTTCAGTATGTTTAAAATTTGAATTGGCGCGTAACCGCAACGATGCAACGCAATAACTGCAACACGGTCTTCTTTAAGCGTCCACTCCATATTTAAAAATGAGTAAAATTCTAAAAAGTATACAGTTTTATTTTCATGAACAATTCAAAATTCGAATTCAATAAACTTTTTTGTGGCCAGCATTCTAAAAGAAAAGTTTTTCAAAAAGTGTGACAATACTTATGACCTGACTAGGTATATTAACTTAAGATAATTTTAATATATCAGTCAAATTTACATGTAAATTGGTTAAGCCATTGTGAATAATAACTGGCATACACGCACAGACGTACAGACATATTTCATTTCCTTTTTACAATGTAAGTTCAACCTTTGAATCGACCATTAAATATAAATATGAACATATTATATGTATTTAATAATACACCTAACATTAAAATCATATTTTTACAAAGAAGTTGGAGGAATAAGCTCTGATTAAATTTCCATTTTCGGATAATTGACCAGGCATAAAGATTTCGTATCCTAAAATGTCGAGAAATTTCAAATCGTAAAAAAATATTGTATATTTTCTTTGAGCTCTATTTTAGCACCGTAAAATTAGGGCTCTGATAAATTTTATGAACAGTTATAAAATTTATCAAAAACATCTGATATGTTACAAAAGCTTATTACTTTCGATAAACAATATCTCTTTATTTTAACCAATAGCTACTAAATTTTTAAATTTAAGATTTCGGCTTATTTTGCATTAATTTGTCGACAAAATGAAAAACAAATAAAATATATACAAAAGATTAAATTGTCTATAATCTTCTTCTTCTTTCTCTTCTTCAATGATGAACGTATTTGTTAATTTGTTACATTGTTAATTGTAAGAGTGAACTTGTGGACATACACATTCTATTTCATCAGTAGAGTTGATTTCACTTGGCAGGCGGCAATCATAGTACCGGATGTTTCGCACATTTAACGCTGTTTCCTGTCACCAGTCTAGGTATTTCACGTCTGGTGTAAACAAGATGATTACATCGCCACCTTTAACAACCACTAAGATCTGTTTGGCATATCCCATTCTAACCTCGTTAACTTGGGTAAAATGGTTTCATTTTATCATCATCTTCTTTCTACCTATTATAAGCCAGTGCTTGATCAAAATCCCACCTGGTGGTAAGTGGTGATGCAGCCTTAAATAGTAGATGGTCTTAGCGTAACAAAAGCTTATTCACTCTTGCCTGGAAGACGCCCAGATTGTATTCGGACGGAAATATAGACGCCGGCAAATTATTCCACTCCTTTGCTGTACGCATTACAAAAGACGAAGCAAACCGTTTGGTTCTAATGCGTGGAATTTCGACAACAAAGGGATCAAAACCCGCCGAACACCTGGTTGTCTGATGGTGATAAGGAGAAGGAGGAATTAAAGCATGTAATTCCTGCGCACACTCACCCAAATGCATCCTATAGAATACCGAGAGACTGGCTACTCTGCGTCTGTGCTCGAGGCTGACAAGATTAGTTTCAACCAAATCAAGGTCACCAATGAGCCTCTTAGCATGTCTCTCCACTGAGTCCAATGCTGTCAGGTGGCATTTTGCAGCACCAGCCCATATTTGACACAGTACTCCATGCACGACCGGACTTGCGCTTTATATAAGGTAAGAAGCTACCCCGGTGTGAAGTACCGTCGCACCCTTGCAAGGACACCAAGTTTCCTTGCGGCTGCTTTGGCTCTGGACTCAATGAACCGCTCATAGTTTAGGTTCGGAGAAAATTCAATCCCTAACAAATGAAGGTGGTCAGTGTACTCCAAGGATAAATTCCCACGCGACTCACACGCTCCCAAGAGACTCACACGCTCAACCATAGCCTCTCTTTCCGACTGGATTTGATCCCGACTGGCCCGGGCACTTGGTTTATATCTCTCCACAACTGTGCTGTCGTCTGCATACTCATAGATACGTTTTATACGTGGTAGAGCCATGCTGTAGCTATATTAATAGTATAGTTGTAGCACGAATGGGTCGGCTCGAGCGGGGAAGGACCACGCTCTCACAGGATACCAACGTAAAATAGCAGCTTAATGCTGGTGTGTTTCGTATGGTGAGTGTAGAGAACCGGAGGGCTATTTTACTGGAAAAGAGGCATTCAATCTTAGTCCTCACGGCTGACAACGTATCTGCATTTTAATTCGCAAACGAAGATAGATGTAGATGTCTATGGGTTGCAGCAACCACTTACCATCAGGTGGACTGTGTACTCGTTTGTCATCCTTATTATATAAAAAAAAATCATTTATATGCAGCAAGAAGAGAGTTGCGGAGAGAACGGACCCCCGAGGAACACAGCGATTGGGAGGCTGTCACTCGAGAACCTTTTTTCTCCATCGGTTGTAGTTTTTTAAGCTATATATATAAGCTATTGGATTCGCGATCAGCTGTTGACAGCGAGTAATACTGTGTCCTTAAAGTAATCGAGTATAATTTGTATTCGTGAATCAGAATATTTTTTTATTGTATAAATCTCTTTATCATGACTTCCATCACACGAAAAAAATTATATTAACTTTTTACGCCTCTTCAGTGTCATGAAATAAAATATTTAATTTACAATAACTAAGAATCAATTCAACCAAGTCACTTTGGTTGCCACCTTGGTGGCATCTTGGATGACGTCACTTGGTCCATTAGCTGCTATAATAATAACATATGATTGATCGGTCGGCGTTAAAGACATGTCGAGAAATACCAAATCCAATAAGAGAGCGCCTCTATATTTTTAAATTCGTTTCTATTACAAAAATATACTTCAAATCTAAAATATTTTAGGAAAACCTTGAACTTAAAAGCCGGTTCACGATTTTTCACGTTTCATCAGCTGCAGTACTTAAAGACACTACCCACATCAATAAAAATTGTTATTTTAAGTTTTTACCTTATTTTCTCACTCAGGCTTAACCTACAACTTCTTGCGTCTAATATCTTTAACAGTAAAAATTGTTTTTAATGTAAGAAACCTATAGCCCTCTCCTATCACTGTAAGCGAGGATCTATAATGGCTTTGTCCTTGAAAACCACCAGACAATGAAGCCCGGTGTAAAACCACTAAGCAATGAAGCCTGGTATGTAAAAGAGAAGACTTGCTGTATTGCTAAACATCAACACAGAAAATCTAATCAGCATGCCTAAAAAAATTTTCCACCCTTGCTCCACATAAAGTAGGCTACTTAGCATAGATGGTATATGCTACTCATTATTGTTGGTATGGGTACAGTATCGTTGACTATTTTACCTCCTTAAATATTGTAAAGGATTAAATCGGCATCCTGTATATTTTTTTATCGATAATCCCAATCGTCGTCAATCACTAACTTTTACATTGGTAACTAAATAGTGACGTTTACTGGATAACAGAGGGCGCTTATTACAATAAAAATAAATGTTCTTGAACAATCTACTAGAAATAATAAAATTTAAATATTATTCGGTAAATATATGTTATATTTGCGATAATAAGCCGAAATCACGTTCATTTTTGCTCCATAACGTGACTTACATTATCTTAATGCACAACCGGGCATATTTTCTTTAAAATTATTTTTTTTAAATATATGAAACGAATGCGTCTTGACTTTTTGACGATGTCACTAAGACTAAATGACAAAAATCGGAGATATATCCTATAGGACATAAGTTACAGACGACAATTTTGCTGCTGATGTCCGGTCTATTACTACTACTACTTAAATGTCTTTGGTAAAAGTGTAAATAAGGAAACAATTAGTGTAAAAGTACCCTTTAATTGTTGTTGAGTAGCAAGGTTATTAATTTGTCCGAACTTACAAACTTATTCTATACAATTTGAAAAACATTCAATTACCAGTGTACCTATCGAAGTGGAAATTATTAATAAATGTGGGTGTCTATGGGCCACAGTGTCCATTTACCATCAGGTGGACTGTGCTCATTTGTCACCATTATTCTATATACAAAAGAGCCAAGGCTATTTATACCGATTCATTGATATTTGCGTTTGTGCGTCCAGCGAGACATACACTCTCATGCTGCACGGCAGGCATGTTTATAGAGACAGTTCAGATATTGCCCCGATCGATGTACACCCTAGATTGTCCTTGCAGCAGACAAGTGAGTAGCCGGCTTTACTTTATTGAACCTTACAAAACAGTATAGGATTAAAAGGCTAACTTAATGCTAAAAGTATCCTTAAGGATTGAAAGGCGAACTTAATGCTAAAAGCATCTATATGTGTGTATGTTTACTTTTTATAATATTTTTATTAGCAGTCACTAACAAGCAAGTATTTGGCGGGTTCGAATCCCGTAGGGAACAAGTATTTGTTTTGTTTGCATATAATTGTTCTGGGTCAACAAAAGCAAAGAAAATATAGAATAGACACATACATAACATATACACAGATATATAAATATATATTTGTGAAAATGTTTATAGTATGTAAATGTTAGTATAGTAGGATTGTAAGTAAGTAGAGGCCACTGCAGTCCATGGACACCTGGAGCCAACTTCAAACAAAGAAGGTTACAGATGTGTTGTAACTTCTGAGATCTAAGATGGAATTCCTCTCATCCAGTACATTTTCAAATCAGGTAGTTAGCCATGCGTACCTTTGAATACGAGGTGAACGATTTACATGTTATCATTTTTATCAGATTCGGAAAAACTTTTATTAATTTTTACTCATTCAATTTTATAAACGCAAATGAAAAATATAAAAATATTTTCTACAACAATATAAAATTGAATACCCGCTATACCGCTGGGAACTGAACCTTTCAGAAAATGTTAATTATCTCAAACATATTCATAATTTTAAAAATAATGGAAGTATGCGGCGATATGCTTTTATAATTTCATGAAATGGTATCGTCGTGAATCAGAATATTTTTTTAAAAGATTAAAACTGATGTTGAGAGTTATAATTTAGTAATTGCTTTTAAAAGTTCTGAAACATATTTAAATTGTATTAAGCGAAATATGAAATAAATTTAAAATTTTATATTTCGATTTAAATTATTGCGACATCATGGTTTAAAACGTATACTTTGCGTTAAAAAATAACAAAATTTGCTTAATTTACATGACTTTGGAACCACCGTTATTACATGTCACATTTTGATGCTTCTAGAAAATCATTTTAAATCTTACTATCATATTAAAAAGTAACATGATAGAGCTGATGATAATAATGATAATGATATACACTTGACGTTAGTAAAAGACTTTCAATGTCGCATGCAGTATTAGTCCGATGAGCGCCAAAATTTTTTTTATAGGATTGGGTGACAAACGAGCACACAGTCCACTTAATGGTAAGTGGTTGCTGTGACCCTTAGATATCTACATTTATCATCAATAAAGAGTCAAAATGCAGATGCATCGTCACCCGTGAGGATTAAGATGGAATGCCTCTTTTCCAGTAAAATAGACCTCTGGTTCTCTACACTCACCATACGAAACACAGCAGCATGAAGCTGCTATTTTACGCTAGTATTCTGTGAGAGCGTGGTCCTTCCTCGGTCGAGCCGACCCATTTGTGCTACAACTATTATTATAAATTATGCACATTGATAATCGTATGAGTGCTCAGTCTAATCAGTATCTATTGAGGGTGTAAATGAAAACATGTATTAAATAAGGGCTTTTAACCTCTTAGGGCGGATTCAACCAAACTTGTATGTCTTTAGCCTGCGAATAAAATCACTAATTACTCTTCTGTTAGAGAACTTTTGGTTTTACTAAATCTTAACCCAAGTATAACTGTCTATCTGAAAGTAAATCGCTATACTGCCAAAATTAATGGAGTAGACAAGTTATTTTCTTCGTTTCTGTTTTCATGCAGCATGCTTTGTTGTAAAATTAGAATATTTTTTCGTTGGGCGTTTATAATTTCTTGTATTTTTGTGATTATTGTAGAGATTGTTATTTTAAATAATGCAACGTTCACTTAATATGATCGCCACAAGCGAAACGCACCGAAGCTTATATCACGCTATCAAAGTTCCGAAGTATAGCGAGTATATATATAGAAGAGTTCCGAACTATATACATATAACATAGAGCGTTGGCCGCTCCCCGGGCTGAACATCCAGCCCGGCAGGAGATCTTCCCTTTTCCCTCCACGGCCAAATCGGTGACCCCTACAACATCAAGCCTCCATCATTATCCTCTAGAACTCCTACTATTTCACTCCTGAGAAGCGTCCTGCAAGTCAGTCCAGCTTGTCTTCTTATCGACTCCCGCAGATTTATAAGGCAATCTTCTGGCACTTGCTCATACGGCACTTACGCATACGGCATGCATTCGCCACCGGCATTAAGGACGCATCGGCAGTAAAGCGGCAGTAAGCAAATCTGTAATTTGGAAGAGTTATATATATCATGCCTACAAAACTGTGAAATAAAATCTTAAAAAACACTTTTATTTTGTGTACCTTCCATACAGGTAAATGGAGGATGATTTTTTTTACCCATCTATTCCATCGTGTAGGGTATCGTTGAACAGGTATTTCGAAAACACTTGGGGTATGGAATAGAATAGAATAATTTTTATTCAATATAGATTATTACATAATACTTATTGAAAGTATTTTTTATTTACCACTGTCCTGGTAAGAACCAGCAAGAAACCCAGCGGGACTTATTTTTTTTCAAACCTATTTTACTTAACAATAATTATGTTTAGACAATTTTTATATGAGTTTTGATAGAACCAGCATGGTGGCCTTCACCTTATTCCCAGGGGTTATTTTCCTTCATGTATTCCTTAATAATATAAGGGTTATTACTGAACAGTTTCTCTTTAATAAAACTTTTAAATTTGTTTACTGCCAAACTTTAAATATTTTCTGGGATTTTGCATTCTGCAGTAGGAGCAGGAGTGATGTGGAGATGCTGTCATCGAGCCATAAGTGAAACGCACCGAAGCCTATCCAAATTCCGAAGAACATCGAGTATATATAGAAGACATCCGAACTACCATATCGATATTTCTTACACCGATACCGCCAATCTTACAGTAATCTTGAGTCTAATTAAAACATAAATTAAGATTTCATTTTTTTCTAAAGCTATATTGAGATTAATGTCAAAAACGCAGAACCTTAATGAATAATATTAATACTAAAAACGTCTTTTTAAATCCTTGGCTAAAAATTCTCAAGACAAAAAATTTTAACGGTAAGTTGAAAACCGCCGATGCTTAACTTGGTTACACGAAAACTTAGGTGAATAAAATTCAATTAAAACTTTTTGAAATTCTCTAAAACGCTTAATAATTGTTATAGATGACTGGCTTCTTTTCGGGTGACGATAGATATTTAATAGATATAAGTATTCTTTGCGGATTTTGTTCCATTTTTTAAATCTTTAACTAAAAACTTCTCCTGTGTCGTTAAGTCCTTTTACACACATTAATTTCACAAGAAATAACAATAGAACCCTTAACAATTACTTGTAGTCTACAAGTCATTCATATCCTAAACTTTTTTAGCATGGAAAGTGAAATCGTGACCCTCACAATAAGCGCTTAAAATGAAAATAATTTTATTAGTAATAAAAATGATTTACTAGCTCATTAAGCAAGTACAAATTCATATATGTGGTAGAGCCAAATTCAAATTCGAAAAGGAGAAATCAAATTTCAAATACTCCATATTAAGATTATTTACGCTGATGACGTGTGGCTCAAGTAAGATAGTAGAGTTCATCTTTAAAGCTAGGTTGAGGCATTACATTGATCTCGTAAAAAAATTACATCATTATAAGCGCTTCCAAAATTCAAATTCTAAAAACACAAAGAGACAGTTCAGCTTATCTAGATGCAAAACCACTAGAAATATTCGAAAACATGTAAAGTTCACACATTGGGCCAGTGCGTTGGACTTTTTCCAGCTCTACAACCCTGAAATGTAAATACGACTCGTAATTCACCATTACACATATGTGTTATAAAGTTTCCTTACTATTGAATAAAACTATTTTTGCGGATTTTATCGAGTTTAATTTACTATTTTCATTCCTGACGTTTCGGGTGCTTTACAGCAACCCCCAATCAAACAATTAATTTTATTCAATGTGTAGTGTTCGCGTAAATATAAGAAATCATTATGTTTTCTTACAATTTTCTTTTTGAATTAGCTAGTGAGTAACCTAGGGAAGTCATTGCAGTCGGTAGTTTCCGAACTAGCGCAGACTGTAGGGCGCCTTTTGATTTTTTTATAGGATAAGGGTAACAAACGAGCACAAAGCCTACCTGATGGTAAGTGGATGTTATGGCCCATATAAATCTACATTTATCCTCGATTAAGAATCAAAATGTAGATGCGTTGTCACCCGTGAGGACTAAGATGGAATGCCTCATTTCTAACAAAAAGTGTATCCGATTCTCTACACTCACCATACGAAAAACAGTAACCTTGAGCTGCTATTTTATGCTGGTATTCTGTGAGAGCGTGGTCCTACCCCAGTCGAGCTGGCCCATTCGTACAACAGCTAATATAGCTGCAGCGTGGTTCTACCACGTATAACTCTACAATTCCTTTTATATACCGTACAAATAATCGCTTCTTTTCAGTCCCGAGGCACACCTTTTTATCCCGCATTCCCAAAGCAAGGTCTTAGAACCTGTTAACAACATGTTTTCCACGATATTTATATATTTCAGTAACAAGCTGTAGTTACAACGCATTGAAGATCATTACAGGTCGCATCAATCAGGTTGACTGTTAATTTCAATCTTAGGTTATTGAAAAAGAGCTGTTTGAGGAAGCTTTATTAATTTCATTCTTAAGTTATTAAAAAAGAGCGGTTTAAAGGAGCTTTATTTATGTTTAGTTTAACCAAATAATGTATCCATATTGTTTATCTGCAAATACCTAACGTAAATAATGACTTCATGTCGGACGGCGGTTAGTCTACTCCTAATTATCACACTTATGCATTATCAGTAGGACTAGATTAACACCTATTCTGCTCTCCTGTCCGGCGAGCAGTTTGGCGAATGACTCTGGGTGAAAGCGCAGTTCATGTTGATCCCCAGGTCAAGTCTGAGGAGTTCTTCTTTCACGTGGTTGGCGCCTGTTATTTGGTCTGGTTCAATAGGAAACAGTCAGCACAGAAACAATCAGAAGATCCTCATTTTCTTTTCTTTTTATCCCACCCTATTTTTTCCTATCTTAACCCAATCCAAGTTGTTAAGCGTACCTAGCCGATGGATGCGTGGCTGCGGGGTAGTCCAGTCGCAATCGGTGGCTAAACGAGACTAGGGCAATTCAGGTAGTATTTTAGCCTTTCCCCCAGCATGCGTGGCTCTACTGGGGGTGACCGAATTTTTCCCTAAGGAATCATGGGACCAAAATGAACGAAGATCTATATTTGGAAAGAATTAACTCTCCTTTAATGGAACTGACTGTTGGTCTGAAAGTTAAATTACTCATAGCTAAGCAACTCCTTCTATTCAGTGAGGACGTAGGGCTTAGCAGTGATCTTTTATGTCCCAGTGATACCGGTCTCTCTAGACATGCATAACTGCTTGTACATAATAAAAAAATATATATTGTCGGAAATACAGATCGAAATCAGGATTGTTGTCTATTGTAAAGTTTAACACCAGTTTAAAGAATGAATACATTACATACAACAATTTGTATGCTAAATGCTAAATATTACTACTACATACTAAACGTTTAGATTACTTTGATGACTTGAGACTACACTAAATCTTTATTTACTATCGATACTTCAACACAACGCAAACACGCGAAAAGTAAAAGCGCAAACACGGCAAGTGTCTTACGAGACAGGAAATGTATTTGAGTGACGTAAACACAAGTCTCATCAGAGCAATTACATTATAGTATTTATAACTTTATTTGCTCGATAATATTTTGGTGTAGTTTGTTCGTTTATAATATTTTTTATCTAACATAAGAAAACCAAAAACTAAGATGTTAAAAGCTATTAATATTTTAATGACAAACGAACACAAAGTCCACCTGGTGGTAAGTGAACCCAGATTAAGAATCAAAATGCAGTTGCATTGTTATCCCTGTAATATTAGTTGCTAAATACATATACTTAACATAGTTGTAATATTTGTGGAATTAGGTTAGCAAGTGAATAGTCTTGCGGTGCAACGTGAGCTTGTAATTTGATCTCAATACTGAAATCTGTATTGCCGAGATAAAACAGGCATATTGATTATTTCTCATATAAAAAAATATTCAATTTTATCTTATACGACAGAAAAACCAACATGGTGTGTATTTGCGTCTACAGAAGGTATTTCCTATCAAATTACTAATTCATTGCATTCGGGTCTTTCATTATTTATAAAAAGTCATGTAGGGAATTCTACTCCTGAACCCTCTCCAAAAACAGTTGCCTTTGAGCACTTTCAACACTGGAGGGTGTATTGGGTTTAAAACTGTTACGCGATTAGAAATAGACAGTCCTTAAACGAGTCCACCGCTGATTACAGTTTTCTACAAGATACTGTTTAATAAGGAGTGATTCCGATACTGAAACACTTTCGTTTTCTATTTCGCATTGTTTCGCTAAAAGCATCTATACGTGTATATGTTTACTTTTTAAAATATTTTTATTAGCAATCACTAACAAGCAAGTATTTGGCGGGTTCGAATCCCGTAGGGAACAAGTATTTGTTTGGTTTACATATAATTGTTCTGGGTCAACAAAAGCAAAGAAAATATAGTATACACACATACATAACATATACACAGATATATAAATATATATTTGTGAAAATGTTTATAGTATGTACATGTTAGTATAGTAGGATTGTAAGTAAATAAAGGCCACTGCAGTCCATGGACACCTGGAGCCAACTTCAAAAAAAGAAGGTTACAGATGTGTTGTAACTTCTGAGATCTAAGATGGAATTCCTCTCATCCAGTACATTTTCAAATCAGGTAGTTAGCTATGCGTACCTTTGAATAAGAGGTGAACGATTTACATGTTATCATTTTTATCAAAATTGGAAAAACTTCTATTAATTTTTACTCATTCAATTTTATAAACGCAAATGAAAAATATAAAAATATTTTCTACAACAATATAAAATTGAATACCTGCTATACCGCTGGGAACTGAACCTTTCAGAAAATGTTAATTATCTCAAACATATTCATAATTTTAAAAATAATGAAAGTATGCGGCGATATGCTTTTATAATTTCATGAAATGGTATCGTCGTGAATCAGAATATTTTTTTAAAATAATAAAACTGATGTTGAGAGTTATAATTTAGTAATTGCTTTTAAAAGTTCTGAAACATATTCAAATTGTATTAAGCGAAACATGACATAAATTTAAAATTTTATATTTTGATTTAAATTATTGCGACATCATGGTTTAAAACGTATACTTTGCGTTAAAAAATAACAAAATTAGCTTAATTTACATGACTTTGGAACCACCGTTATTACATGTCACATTTTGATGCTTCTAGAAAATCATTTTAAATCTTACTATCATATTAAAAAGAAACATGATAGAGCTGATGATAAAAATGATAATGATATACACTTGACGTTAGTAAAAGACTTTCAATGTCGCATGCAGTATTAGTCCGATGAGCGCCAAAATTTTTTTTTATAGGATTGGGTGACAAACGAGCACACAGTCCACTTAATGGTAACTGGTTGCTGTGACCCTTATATATCTACATTTATCATCAATAAAGAGTCAAAATGCAGATGCATCGTCACCCGTGAGGATTAAGATGGAATGCCTCTTTTCCAGTAAAATAGACCTCCGGTTCTCTACACTCACCATACGAAACACAGCAGCATGAAGCTGCTATTTTACGCTAGTATTCTGTGAGAGCGTGGTCCTTCCTCGGTCGAGCCGACCCATTTGTGCTACAACTATTATTATAAATTATGCACATTGATAATCGTATGAGTGCTCAGTCTAAATCAGTCTCTATTAAGGGTATAAATGAAAACATGTATTGAATAAGGGCTTTTAACCTCTTAGGGCGGATTCAACCAAACTTAGTATGTCTTTAGCCTGCGAATAAAATCACTAATTACTCTTCTGTTAGAGAACTTTTGGTTTTACTAAATCTTAACCCAAGTATAACTGTCTATCTGAAAGTAAATCGCTATACTGCCAAAATTAATGGAGTAGACAAGTTATTTTCTTCGTTTCTGTTTTCATGCAGCATGCTTTGTTGTAAAATTAGAATATTTTTTCGTTGGGCGTTTATAATTTCTTGTATTTTTGTGATTATTGTAGAGATTGTTATTTTAAATAATGCAACGTTCACTTAATATGATCGCCACAAGCGAAACGCACCGAAGCTTATATCACGCTATCAAAGTTCCGAAGTATAGCGAGTATATATATAGAAGAGTTCCGAACTATATACATATAACATAAAACGTTGGCCGCTCCCCGGCCAACATCCAGCCCGGCAGGAGATCTTCCCTTTTCCCTCCACGGCCAAATCGGTGACCCCTACAACATCAAGCCTCCATCATTATCCTCTAGAACTCCTACTATTTCACTCCTGAGAAGCGTCCTGCAAGTCAGTCCAGCTTGTCTTCATCTCGACTCCCGCAGATTTATAAGGCAATCTTCTGGCACTTGCTCATACGGCACTTACGCATACGGCATGCATTCGCCACCGGCATTAAGGACGCATCGGCAGTAAAGCGGCAGTAAGCAAATCTGTAATTTGGAACAGTTATATATATATATATCATGCCTACAAAACTGTGAAATAAAATTTAAAAAAACACTTTTATTTTGTGTACCTTCCATACAGGTAAATGGAGGATGATTTTTTTTACCCATCTATTCCATCGTGTAGGGTATCGTTGAACAGGTATTTCGAAAACACTTGGGGTATGGAATAGAATAGAATAATTTTTATTCAATATAGATTATTACATAATACTTATTGAAAGTATTTTTTATTTACCACTGTCCTGGTAAGAACCAGCAAGAAACCCAGCGGGACTTATTTTTTTTTCAAACCTATTTTACTTAACAATAATTATGTTTAGACAATTTTTATATGAGTTTTGATAGAACCAGCATGGTGGCCTTCACCTTATTCCCAGGGGTTATTTTCCTTCATGTGTTCCTTAATAACATAAGGGTTATTACTGAACAGTTTCTCTTTAATAAAACTTTTAAATTTGTTTACTGCCAAACTTTAAATATTTTCTGGGATTTTGCATTCTGCAGTAGGAGCAGGAGTGATGTGGCGATGCTGTCATCGAGCCATAAGTGAAACGCACCGAAGCCTATCCAAATTCCGAAGAACATCGAGTATATATAGAAGACATCCGAACTACCATATCGATATTTCTTACACCGATACCGCCAATCTTACAGTAATCTTGAGTCTAATTAAAACATAAATTAAGATTTCATTTTTTTCTAAAGCTATATTGAGATTAATGTCAAAAACGCAGAACCTTAATGAATAATATTAATCCTAAAAACGTCTTTTTAAATCCTTGGCTAGAAATTCTCAAGACAAAAATTTTTAATGGTAAGTTGAAAACCGCCGATGCTTAACTTGGTTACACGAAAACTTAGGTGAATAAAATTCAATTAAAACTTTTTGAAATTCTCTAAAACGCTTAATATTCGTTATAGATGACTGGCTTCTTTTCGGGTGACGATAGATATTAAATAGATATAAGCATTCTTTGCGGATTTTGTTCCATTTTTTAAATCTTTATCTAAAAACTTCTCCTGTGTCGGTAAGTCCACATTAATTTCACAAAAAATAATAATCAAACCCTGAACAATTACTTGTAGTCTACAAGTCATTCATATGCTAAACTTTTAAAACCGTGAAACCGTGACCCTCACAATAAGCGCTTAAAATGAAATTAGTTTTATTAGTAATAAAAATGATTTACTAGCTCATTAAGCAAGTACAAATTCACATATGTGGTAGAGCCAAATTCAAATTCGAAAAAGAGAAATCAAATTTCAAAAACTCCATATTAAGATTATTTACGCTGATGACGTGTGGCTCATGTAAGATAGTATAGTTCATCTTTAAAGCTAGGTTGAGGCATTACATTGATCTCGTAAAAAAATTACATCATTATAAGCGCTTCCAAAATTCAAATTCTAAAAACACAGAGAAAGTTCAGCTTATCTAGATGCAAAACCACTAGAAATATTCGAAAACATGTAAAGTTCACACACTCGGCCAGTGCGGTGGACTTTTTCCAGTTCTACAACCCTGAAATGTAAATACGACTCGTAATTCACCATTACACATATGTGTTATAAAATTTCCTTACTATTGAATAAAACTATTTTTGCGGATTTTATCGAGTTTAATTTACTATTTTAATTCCCGACGTTTCGGGTGCTTTACAGGAACCCCCAATCAAACAAATAATTTTATTCAATGTGTAGTGTTCGCGTAAATATAAGAAATCTTTATGTTTTCTTACAATTTTCTTTTTGAATTAGCTAGTGAGTAGCCTAGGGAAGTCATTGCAGTCGGTAACATAGTTTCCGAACTAGCGCAGACTGTAGGGCGCCTTTTGATTTTTTTTATAGGATATGGGTAACAAACGAGCACAAAGCCTACCTGATGGTAAGTGGATGCTATGGCCCATATAAATCTACATTTATCCTCGATTAAGAATCAAATGTAGATGCGTTGTCACCCGTGAGGACTAAGATGGAATGCCTCATTTCTAACAAAAAGTGTATCCGATTCTCTACACTCACCATACGAAAAACAGTAACCTTGAGCTGCTATTTTATGCTGGTATTCTGTGAGAGCGTGGTCCTACCCCAGTCAAACTGGCCCATTCATACAACAGCTAATATAGCTGCAGCGTGGCTCTACCACGTATAACTCTACAATTCCCTTTATATACCGTACAAATAACCGCTTCTGTTCAGTCCCGAGGCACATCGTTTTATCCCGCATTCTCAAGGCAAGGTCTTAGAACCTGTTAACAACATGTATTCCACGATATTTATATATTTCAGTAACAAGCTGTAGTTACAACGCATTGAAGTTCATTACAGGTCTCATCAATCAGGTAGACTGTTAATTTCAATCTTAGGTTATTAAAAAAGAGCTGTTTGAGGAAGCTTTATTAATTTCATTCTTAAGTAATTAAAAAAGAGCGGTTTGAAGGAGCTTTATTTATGTTTAGTTTAGCCAAATAGTGTATCCATATTGTTTATCTGCAAATACCTAACGTAAATAATGACTTCATGTCGGACGGGGGTTAGTCTACTCCTAATTATCACATTTATGCATTATCAGTAGGACTAGATTAACACCTATTCTGCTCTCCTGTCCTGGCTCGGGGTGAAAGCGCAGTTCATGTTGATCCCCAGTTCAAGTCTGAGGAGTTCTTCCTTCACGTGGTTGCCGCCTGTTATTTGGTCTGGTTCAATAGGAAACAGTCAGCATAGAAACAATCAGACGATCCTCATTTTCTTTTCTTTTTATGCCACCCCCTTTTTTCCTATCCGATGGATGCGTGGCTGCGGGGTAGTCCAGTCGCAAACGGTGACTACCCGAGACCAGGGCGATTCGGGTAGTATTTTAGCCCTTCCCCCGGCATGCGTGGCTCTGCCGGGGGTGACCTAATTTTTTCCTAGCTGATCGCGGAACCAAAATGAACGAAGATCGATATTTGGAAAAAATTAACTCTCCTTTAATGGAACTGACTGTTGGTCTGAAAGTTAAATTACTCACAGCTAAGCAACTCCTTCTATTCAGTGAGGGCGTAGGGCTTAGCAGTGATCTTTTAGGTCCCTGTGATATCGGTCTCTCTAGACCTGCATAGTTGCTCGTGCATAATAAAAAAAATATTGTCGGAAATACAGATCGAAATCAGGATTGTTGTCAATTGTAAAATTTAACACCAGTTTAAAGAATAAATACATTACATACAACAATTTGTATGCTAAATGCTAAATATTACTACTACATACTAAACGTTTAGATTACTTCGATGACTTGAGACTACACTAAATTTTTTTTTATAGGATAGGGTGACAAACGAGCACACAGTGCACCTGATGGTAAGTAGCTACTATGACCCATAGACATCTACATCTATCCTCAATAAAGACTCAAGATGCAGATGCGTTGTCACCCATGAGGACTAAGATGGAATGCCTCTTTGCCAGTAAAAAGGGTCTCCGGTTCTCTACACTCACCATACGAAACACAGCAGCGTTAAGCTGCTATTTTACGTTGGTTTTCTGTGAGAGCGTGGTCCTTCCCCGGTCGAGCCGACCCATTCGTGCTACAATTATACTACAAATACAGCCGCAGCATGGCTCTACCACGTAAAAAAATATTCTATTTACTATCGATACTTCAACACAACGCAAATACGCGAAAAGTAAAAGCGCAAACACGGCAAGTGTCTTACCAGACAGGAAATGTATTTGAGTAACGTAAACACAAGTCTCATCAGAGCAATTACATTATAATCTTTATAACTTTGTTTGCTCGATAATATTTTGGTGTAGTTGGTTCGTTTATAATATGTTTTATCATAACATAAGAAAACCAACCACTAAGATGTTAAAAGGTATTAATATTTTAATGACTAACGAGCACTAAGTCCATCTGGTGGTAAGTAATCCCAGATTAATTTAGTTAAATTAGTTGCAAAATACATATACTTAACATAGTTGTAATATTTGTGGAATTAGGTTAGGAAGTGAATAGTCTTGCAGTGCACCTTGAGCTTGTAGTTTGACCTCAATACTGAAATCTGTTATTGCAGAGATAAAACAGACATATAGATTATTTCTCATATAAAAAAATATTCAATTTTATCTTATAAGACAGAAAAACCAACATGGTGTGTATTTGCGTCTACAGAAGGTATTTCCGATCAAATTACTAATTCATTGCATTCGGGTCTTTCATTATTTATAAGAAGTCATGTAGGGAGTTCTACTCCTGAACCCCTCTCCAAAAACAGTTGCCTTTGAGCACTTTCTAAACTGGAGGGTGAATTGGGTTGAAAACTGTTACGCGATTTGAAATAAACAGTTTGTCCGCGCCCATCGCTGATTACAGTTTTCTACAAGATACTGTTTAATAGCTTCTGATCGTGAAACACTTTCGTTTTCTGTTTCGCATCAACTTACAGCTGGATATAAACCTTTCCCATATCAGAGAGGATTTCTCGTAACTGTCACAGTACCATACTTTCCGTACATGTACCTAAATGAATACCAGCCTAAAATAACAGTATAATGTGCTGTTTCGTATGGTGAATGTTGAGAACTGGAGACCCTTTTTACTAAAACAAGGCATTCCATCTTAGTTCTCAGGGGTGACAACGCATCTGCATTTGTTTCTTAATCGAAAAATAATGCAGATATCTAAGGACCACGGCATCCATGACTATACCATCCATGATAACCATCAGGAGGGCTGTGCGCTCGTCTGTCAACCATATTCTATTAAACAAAAAATTCGATGCTTCTCCTCGTCGCCACGCATACCTCATTAAATATCAATAATATAATAACGAGATTATTATATTGTTGTAACGTTTCATTAAATGCGCAAAGTACACCGTAAACCATAGAGTACTATATTAATAATAATTCGGATTAGAAAAAAATTGTAATTTATTACTTTATTTGTACCATTACGATATTTAAACATGTTTTGAGATTTAACTTTGAGCAAATTATTTATAGGAGTTCATAGTACAAAGTTTTCTTCTTATTTACTCACTTGCTGTGCAAGCCAATACTAAATAGGACCTTATTTAATTCCATATATGTAGGGTTTCCTTTGTAGTTATCCTTAATTAAATCGAACTACTTGAGAGTCGTGGTAGCTCGGGGGTGAAGAGCTCGCTAAAATTAAACAATACGTGAGCAACCCAAATTCAAACCCCTCCAGCACCAATGAAATATTTAATGCCTCGTTTCCACTAAAAAGGGTCTCCGGTTTTCTACACCCACAATACGAAAACTAGCAGCATTAACCTTCTATTTCACGCTCGTATTCTGTGAGAATGTGATCCTACCCCGGTCGAGCGGAACCGTTCGTGCTACAACTATAATATAGCTGCAGCACGGCTCTACCACGTATAAATCGTAGTATATATAGAATAGAATATTTTTTATTCAATATAGATCACATGCGTTCACATTCTTATTATATACATTCTTATTGAAAGTCATTTTTTACTTTACCACTAGTTAAGAAAAAACCCTTTGTCCTAGGAAGAACCAGCAAGAAACCCAGCGGGACTTTTTTTAAGTAAATTTTACATTAATGGTTGGATAAACTATTTACAAAATTTATTTTAGAAACTGCTTCGGAAGCGACCACCTCATTCCCAGGGGTCATTATCAGCAATGTATTCGTTTATATTATAATAACGCTTTTTATACATTTTCAGCTTAACAAAACATTTAAACTTAGTAATAGAGATACCTTGTATATTTTCTGGGACTTTTTGTAATAGCGTATACATTGCCCCAAGAATGAATTACTGACTCTGTGGAGTAGAAAGACCGGTATCACTAGCTTGTGTTTGTCTCTAGCGTTTCATCATCATTATCATCATTACAGCCCTTCACAAGTCCACTGCTGAACATAGGCCTCCTCCAAAGAATGCAACAAAGCACGGTCGTGAGTTAGATTTATACACTGAATAATGCTATATCAAAATTAGTGCATTGGTTTAACGTTAATTTTGATATAGCATTATTCACTTAGTTATACTTAAATGATTGACATTTAGGTTTAAAAATTAAGAAAGTATCATCAGCAAATAATAGTATATCATGATTATCCCCTACAAGAAAGGTAAGTCGTTAATGTACACTAGAAATAGAAATAGGTCGAGAATCGAGCCCTAAAGCCCCGGAAGTACTTTTACCATTAATAATAACTTTCTGTATTCTATCACTTTAATATGAAATAATAAGTTTAAGCGCTGTTTTCTTGACACCATAGTACTGTAGCTTCCTGATTAATGTCTCATGGTGAACACAGTATAAGATCTTGGAAAGATCACAAAATATACCCAAAGCATTCTTTGAATTGTTCCATGCACAAAAAATATGTTTAATAAGCTCAACTCGAGCGTCAGTTGTCTTGCGACCTCTTGTAAAACGGAATTAATTTTTATGTAGCAATTTATTAATATTAAAGAAACTTAACATCTGATCTAAAATTATTTTTTCAAAAGTTTTACTAAAAGTTGGTAGTACAGAAATTGGTCTAAAATTGGCGTGGTCTAATGAACTACCAGATTTAAATAAAGGTTATGACTTTACTATGTTTCATTAAATCAGGAAACACACCAGATTCAGTATCAGTATTAACTATAGTGGCTAGATAAGGTGCTATTCTATCTATTATGGATAAAATAACTTTAACGGAAATCCTCCATAAGTCTATTGTCTTCTTAACATCAATAGTTTCAAAATATTTAACGATATCTTTTGGCAATACTCGTACTCTATGGAATTTAAAATTATTTGAACAAGCCTTTACATTTTGTTTAAGCAATGATTCGGTGACAGTAGGGGAATAATATAATGGTTTTGTTGTCAAAAAGGGAACATCAGTAAAATATTTTTCAAAAGCCATAGCAACTTCTTGATCAGATTGAGTTAAATTATTGTTAATATTCAATAGAAAATCCGATTTGCGCGGTTTGACTTTGCGCTTTTCACTATTTATTATTTTCCAGGTCATTTTAATTTTCTTGGATGCCGTTTTAATTTTGTTGCCTTACTTACCCGTGGAGCACACTTTTTAAATTAATTAGAATATGTTTTTTCATAATCTCTAAATATAACACTAATATTATATGATCTTTCATTATAAAACTCGTATAACTTTCGCCTACTTTTATAAACTGTAAGCTCATTCTGCGTAAATCGAACCAAAAATTAATATTAAAAAACTGAAGGTAGCCGGGCTAACTATGACAGCAGGACGTCAAACAACTCAGTCCCCCGTGACCACGGGTGCTGGAAAGCACCCGAAACGTCGGGAATATAAGTTAATATACGCGATAAAATCCGTAAAATTAGTTTTATTTAAAAATGTGTAGTGTTCGCGTAAATATAAGAAATCATTACTTTTATAAATTCCTACTGTTGCCCATCCATTAAATGATTTGCGACTGTTAAAAGAGAAAGATGTAGAAGTAAATATTCTACTAAATTCACAACTTATAATTTTAAATAACGTAAATAAGTATTTTTATTATATTACTTCTAAACCTCCAATACAACCAATTGAGATGTTGGTCAAGTACAAGCTTAGAATATGAATATAGTTGCAAATTTTACTACCGTAAATCAAATTCAAAACTGAAAACGAAGATATCTAAGAAAAGTTCATTATTATTATGTGCTGTAATTTTTCAAATACGTTTTTTTTTTATAGGAATATAGGTGACAAACGAGCACACAATCTACCTGATGGTAAGTGGTTGCTGTGACCCATAGACATCTACATTTATCCTCGTTTGCGAATCAAAATGCAGATGCGTGGTCACCCGTAAGGAATAAGTTGGAATGCCTCTTTTCCAGTAAAAAGGGTCTCCGGTTCTCTACACTCACCATACGAAACACAGCAGTGTTAAACTGCTATTTTACGCTGGTATTCTGTGAGAGCGTGGTCCTTCCTCGGTCGAGCCGACCCTTTCGTGCTACAACTATATTATTGATATAGCTGCAGCATAGCTCTACCACGTATAAAACGTAATGGGATATATTTCTAGAAGAAAACAAAATAAATTTCTTCGGTTCTGCTTCCTCTTTATTTTTTTTCTGACTTTAATTTTGTTTAGGGTTTCAATTGATTTGACTTATGATAGCAAGGATTTTTTTTAATTTGCTATAATTTACAAAATATTCAATTGTAATACATTTCGGTCGGACATCATTTTAATTCCGCGGAAAAAGGCGGTCGTCCATCTCAATTGCACGAGAACTATACAGTACATATATACATGCTTGCATTTGTTATCCCTGTTTCGACAACCACTGAATGCAGATCAGTCACAATTGCGCCGTCGATATGGGGAATTTGTTCGCACTTTTAAAGTGAATTATATAAACATGTTATTTACTACTAACATAATATACCAAAACCTACAACTTAAATGACTAATAATTCACCTGTATCACCGTGTGACGTCCGAATCACTTTTTTCTTGTGAATGTAATTTTTTTTTTATAGAAGAAGGGGCAAACGAGCATGCGGCTCACCTGATGGTAAGTGACTACCGCCGCCCATGAACAACTGCAACACCAGGGGAATTGCAGATGCGTTGCCGGCCTTTTAGAAAGGTGTAAGCTCTTTTCTTGAAGGTTCCTAAGTCGTATCGGTCCGGAAAATTCGCTGGTGGTAATTGATTCCACAAAGAAGTTGTGCAAGGGAGAAAACTTCTTCTAAATCGCACAGTGGTGGACCGCCAATCTTCCAGATGGTATGGATGGTAACGCGAGTTTTGTCGCGATGTGCGATGGTGAAATTGAGCGGCTGGAATTAGTCCGAACAATTCCTCAGAGCACTCCCCGTGATAGATGCGATAAAATACGCAAAGAGATGGCACATCTCTACGCAGTGCCAGTGTATCGAGCCGATCAGAAAGAACTCGGTCGTCGACGATTCGAACCGCTCTGCGCTGGATGCGGTCCAGTGGAAGGAGCTGGCACTTGGGTGCCCCGGCCCAGAGATGAGAACAGTATTCCATGTGGGGCCGAACTTGCGCTTTGTAAAGTTGCAAGTTCATATTTTTGTTACAATTCAATCTAAATCAACACTTTAAATTACCTAAACCTGTAGTAAATTATTCTGTTTAACATTAAGCGCTATTAGAAGAATTTTGGAAACAAATCATAAGATAAGCTAGGCATCAGAATTAAAGGAATTCCAATATCCGATCCGCAAAAGTATGACAAAGTTGGATGTAGCGACAGTTAGGTACCTATAACAAAATTCCTATTTGATTGAACTGAACTTAGCAAAGTATGGATAAAACGAAGAAAATTACTCCTATGTAAGTTTTATCTTTAGAAGGAATGTAATATTCATTTTCAATAATACGTAACAAAATTGATACTCTTGACATTTTTTAACTTTTGTTAATTATTTTTTCTAGATAAATTAAAATAAAATATTTTCAATCATTCGCGTTTTTGTAGTTTCTTTAATTTTACACATTTACTTACTATTCACAGCACGCAGAGTGTAAGGCGGAGCCCCACTAGATGCAGTGACGACCTGATAAGAGATGCAGAAAGTTGATAGATACAGGTAGCTATGGACCGTGCTTCGTGGCATTCCTTAGAGTATTCCTATATTCAATAGTGGACTTGTGCAGGACTGTATGACGACAGGTATCACTAAGGCCGCAGAGAGTCTAGAGTTTAAACTTAAATTCCACAGTGTCCAAAAGTTGTGTAAAATAGAATGACCTAAACTCATATGAATATCATGTGTAAATTTCTAAGAGAATCAGAAACAGACGAAAGTAAGAAGTTACCACCGTTATAGTTTCTCAAAGTTCCCAGTTTTGTAGTTTCGTAGTCTCCATTCCTGTATAAGTACTCTGAGAGAAGCAATAGGCCTATTCCTAGGTCTATAGTAGTTGAAAGTTATCCGCCATAAAGTCGTTTAAAATCCGAAATATGGAAATTAGTTTTTTTTTATAGATGAAGGCTGACAAACGAGCACACAGTCTACCAAATGATAAGTGGATGCTGTGGCCCATAGACATCTACATCTATCCTTGATTAAGAATTAAAATGCAGATGCGTTGTTACCCCTGAAGATAAAGATAAATGTCTCGTTTCCGGTAAAAGGGGTTTCCGGTTCTCTACACTCACCATACGAAACACAGCAGCATTGAGCTGCTATTTTACTCTGGTATTCTGTGAGAGCGTGGTCCTTCCTCTGACTTGTTCGTGTTACCACCATAATAAAGTTGTGGCATGGCTCTACCACGTAAATTAATTAGATATTAATACGGTATATGATGGAGTGTTTAGAAGCTCCTATAATTGTTGTTCAGTGTGTGGAAGAAAACTGTCCTATATAAAAAGAGAAGTTGAGCAATAGACAACCTTTAAATATATCAAAGATAGCTTAACCTTCTGCGACTGAGTTTGTAGTCTGTCAGACACCACCTAACACATAAAACGTTGCCAGATCGTAACGTGCCGTGATGTAGCTCTGCTCTCGCTCAGTACCTTCCTTTAACAGCTCATGCTAACGGTCAGTGACATAGATAATAGACTATATAGGGCATAGATGAGCCACTCTGATAAATTATTAGGTGAAGAAATGAGGAAAGTTTCATTTGCGCGTATCTAGATGGCATTAGGATTATAAATTACTGAAAAATACAATAGAGAGCGCTATCAACTAGGTTCAATAATATTCCATACATATTTCAATAAAATTAAAAGGAAATGTATTTAATTATTAACTAATTTCTTTTAAATAACTCTTCTTTTAGGTCGTTTTGGATGGCCATGAAATGAATTACTTCGTTTCTTCTCATAGAATTATATATACCACAGTGTTTCTAAGCTGCAATAGCATGATTTAGGCTTTGGTATAAATAATAAATACCAACAGTGGCGCCATCTATTTAATAAAGTGTGTAAAAAATAGTGTGTAAAGTGTATAAAAATAGTACTTTTAATGAATTAGGTGTCGTAATAGGCGAAAAAGAAAACAAATCCGGAGATGAGCAGCTGCGTATTCCTAATCTATACAAATAAATAAAATTAAAGTGTAAAAAAATAAAATTAAAAATAAAATTTGTAATGTCAAAATTACAGTTTTTTTATTAAATAGATATGAAAGTATATACAGGACATAAAAATCTACAATTTTTAAAAATTTTGTCTATCTGACTATCTGTTTGTTCCGGCTAATCTCCGAAGCGGCTGGACCGATTTTGACGGGACCTTCACTAGCAGATAGCTGATTTCATAAGGAGCAACTTAGGCTACTTTTATTTTAAGAAAAGAATTATGGTTCCGCGCAAAAATTTAAACCCTAAATAACACGCGCGCGAAATCGCGGGGAACAGCTAGTAATTACTAAAAATAAAAACTGCGGTCGCCAATCCGCTTGCCATGCTTGGCAACTATGGCAAATAATCCTAATATGAAGCAATCTATGGGGAGGCCTATGTTCAGCAGTAGACTTTAATAAGCTGTAACGGTAACCGTAATGCACTTGTCTTATACCAAAACTATCTAGATGTCAAACTGAGAAGACGGGACTTATCTTAGGCGCGAGAATTGTTCTTTCTAGCTTGAAAGAACGTGTTTATAATGACAGAAAGTCCAGAGAACACCGAATTACTATAACGCGAGTTTTAGGCAATGATCTTGTCTCCCCCTAATCCCATGGCTAAGCTTCCACGACCTGCTGGAAGGAAGTTATGCAGCATTATTGAAAAGGCAAACAAGATACCACTTCCGTGTATGCAAAAAGCCAATTTGCCTGCAATATTCTTCTCCACTTTGTCAAAACTGTAAACTGAATTTGTAGATTTAGGGTCAACTTTGAGACTGTATTGTGTCTTATTAATCCGTGGGATCTTGTTGTATTTTTTGTTTTATCACTATAGAAGAACGTCGTAAAGCATAATATCAAAAATTGATCTCATTAAATGATTTCAAATATCACGTTTCTTTTTATTTTGAGAATACTTATTCTTTTGTTTTTCATTATACAAAAACCCGTTAGTCATAAAACAAAACTAGAGTTTTATTATTTTTAAAAGTTTTTCACAAATCATGCTGTATAAAGTAACGTCTGACAGACTAGACTCCAGTTGAATGTTAACGTCAAAGCCACCTCAGTTGCAGAAGATTAATTATTAGGTTCCAACTATTCTCAATATAAATCTGCTTAATATATAATAAGTACTAAAATGCGTTTGAGTCTTAATTCGACTTTCTTTCGATTCTAGGGTAACGACGGGAATTTAAAATAAGTTAATATACGCGATAAAATCCGTAAAAAAACTAGTTTTATCTAAATAGATTAAACCATTGTGATAAAAGTTTCCAATTTTTATATAGGATCGGTTTTTTGTCACTGACTTAATTTCGACATTTGATTTCGAATTTACTCATTTGGATATGCTTTCAATCGATATCCTTTTGTTACTTCCATTAAAGGATACTGCTGACTTTAATACGGTTTGAGATTAATCAATTTCAAGGGATCTGCAATTCTCAGGCTAGACGCATACTCGTATGCCCCAAAAAATAATGTTGATCATTTAAACCGACTACTCTAAATAAATCATCATCATCATAACAGCCTTTCATAAGTCCACTGCTGAACATAGGCCTCCCACAAGGAATGCCACAAGGCAAGGTCCTGAGCCACCTGCATCCATCGACTTCCTGCATCTCTTACCAGGTCGTCACTCCATCTCGTGGGGGGTCACCCTACACTGCGCCTACTGGTACGAGGCTGCCACTCAAGAACCTTTCTTCCCCATCGGTTGTCGGTTCTTCGAGCTATATGGCCGGCCCACTGCCACTTCAGCTTACTAATCCGTTGGGTTATGTCGGTTACTCTGGATCTACTGCGGATATCCTCATTTCTAAGTTTATCACGCAGAGAAACTCCGAGCATAACCCTCTCCATAGCTCGCTGAGCGACCTTGAGCTTCCTCATATGGCCAGCAGTGAAGGACCACGTCTTAGATCCGTAAGTCATCACTGGCAACACGCATTGGTTGTACAGTTTCGTTTTCAAGTTTTGAGGTATACGTGACGAGAAGATGTGCCGTAATTTCCCGAACGCTGCCCTTAACTGTTGGACTTACCTAGTCGGACTATTTGTCAACAACTTCGAGCTTAGTTCTCCCAACAACTACCGGCATAGGTGTGACATGGACATTAAACATAATCTTTGTTTTGTCCATGTTCATCTTAAGACCTATCCGATGGGAGATACTATTGAGGTCATTGAGCATAATGTTTAGGTCCTCCAGCGATTCTGCTGTGAGAGATGTACTCGCCATTGATGTTAATACCGTATCCTTTCCAGTCCAGAAGCTTGAAAACGTCTTTCAATGCAGCGGTAAAGAGTTTCGGGGATATGACGTCACCCTGTCTTACACCTCTCTGGAATTGGATAGGTTTCGTACTCTGGTTCTGTACTCGGATAGCCATCGTAGCCCTACTGTCCAAGCACTTCAGCACTTCGATATACCGACAGTCAACTTGGCACCGCTGAAGGGACTGCAGCACCGTCAAAATTTCGACGGAATCAAAGGCTTTCTCATAGTCCACATACGCCAGGCATAGTGGCAAATTGTACTCCTCGGACTTCTGTACAACTTGCCGAAGGGTATGTATGTGGTCTATGGTGCTAAAGCCCTTTCGGAAACTGGCTTGTTCGGGAGGCTAGAAGTCGTCAAGTTTGCGTGCGAGACGATTCGTAATGATTCTCGAAAACAGCACGTAGACGCGGCTCAGAAGGGAAATCGGTATGTAGTTCTTCAAGAGAGCATTGTCACCTTTCTTGAAGAACAAGACCACCGCACTTCTGCTCCACGCCTCCGGTGTAATGCCACCATGGAGGACGGAATTAAAGAGCCTCTGAAGAACTTCCAGTACCGGTTTTCCACCCGTTTTCAGAAGCTCCGCTGTAATTCCATCCTCGCCTGGGGCCTTGCCGTTTTTAAGATGGCGGAGAGCCGTTCTAATCTCGCTCAGACTGACGTCCGGGATTTCTTCGGAATAGTGTCGGATAAGATTCGTTCTTGGATCGTTACTCACACTTGCGTGTGGCTCCAACTATGACGTATACAGCTGGGCATAGAACTCTCAAAATCTCAGGTGCCCCGGAAACGATTAGGCCACACTCGGTCTTCAGCTTTGACAGTTGGCTCTTTTTGGCAGACAGATCTCTGGCAAAGACTTTGGAACCTTGGTTCCGCTCGATCACTTCTTCAATACAAGCTGTATTGAAGTTGCGTAAGTACCGCCGCATGCATTTGGAGATCTGTCTGTTCAGTTGCCTGTATGCTGTCAAATCTGTTGAAGAATGTAGCTTCATCTCACGTGTAACAGCCATGAGATTAAGAGTGTGATCGGAGAGTTTTTGTGTTCTTCAGCGGGGGGTCTTGAAGACTGCAATGAAGGGGGTCTTCCACTTCATTGCAGTCTTCTAGGCACTGAAAACGGTTTTGTAATTTGAGCTGAAAGGTTTCAGGACTTTGAACAAAGCACGAGGAGGACGGAGCGTTGACTTCATTAGACGAGACCTTTCCAACTTAACGTTTAGGTTCAGTGTGCCTCTAACCATTCGGTGATCGCTACCAGTTTTCATCCTCGCGATCACGGAGACATCACTGAACAATTGTCGTCTGGTCGTCATAATGAAGTCAATCTCATTTTTGTCGAACCGTTGGGGCTCGAACAGGGCCTGTGGGGCCGCTTCTGGAAGAAAGAGTTCATCATAAAGAGTCCCTCTTTCTCGATGAACTCGGCCAGCTGCTGACCCCTTGGGTTCCGTTGGCCTATTCCAAATTTCCCTACTTTCAACTCACCATTCTCTCTTGTGCCTAGTTATGCATTGAAGTCTTCCATTAACACCGTATATTGGGTTTTGGATGCATGGCTCTAGAGATATCCTCATACATTTCCTCCACCTTCTCATCGGGGTGTGCCGAGGTTGGTGCGTAAACCTGTATGACCTTCAGCGAATACCGTTTGGTGATTCTGAATATAAGGTACGCAACCCTCGTCAACACACTCCCGATCTTTTTACAACGTTGTTAACGAGAGACTTGTGGACGATAAATCCGACACCTCCTTGGGACAGATGGTCGCCCTCCCGGTGATAGAGCAAGTTGCCGGATTCGAGGATTACCGTGTCCTCCCTCTCTCTTAGGACTTCGGATAATCCGATAATATGCCAGCGTAACTTGTCTATCTCTTCTTCCAGCTCCAGGATCTTCTCGTCAGTCCTCAGGGTGCGTGCGTTGTACGTTGCCAGGTCGAGTCGTCTAAGGTGGCTACCGAACCTCCACCGGAGATTCTTAGCACCCCCTGCCCCGCCGTTATCATGGTCGCCACCGTATCCAGGAATAGCGGGGCCGTCGGGGACTGGGGGCCGTTTCTTTGTTACTCTCTTCATAAAAATGGCAAATACATCCCGTATTTGCCATTTTTGCCACGCTTGGCAAGCGGGTTTTATAATTTTGGCTATTATCAAGAAGATGCTGCTGTCCATCTCCTGCCTGTTTTCCTTTGTCGCCTTTTACAACACCCACGGGAAGATATGGGGTAGTGGATATTCTTGACCGCCACTACACGGTTAACTTTAAATAAATACTTTTCAAATATTCAGTTTATCCCACGATCATTTTTTATAGTACTTTTTTTTAATTGATTTTTATACTTATTTACATGATAGAGTCGCGTTGCAGTTATATGAATAAATCACAAATAGGTCGGCTCGACTACGGTTCGACCATGCTCTCACAAAATACCAGCTTAATACTTTTGTGTTTCGTATGGTATGTGTAGAGAACCGCAGCATCTTTTTACTAGAAGAGAGGCATTTCATCTTAGCCTTCAGTGGTAACAAGCAATTGTTCTGAATTGTTAATTGTAGTAAAAAGTTTAATTAATAATATAAATGAAGGTTTCAATGATCATCCACTAACAATCTGGTAAACTTTGCACTCGTTTGTCAGCCTTTTTCTATAAAAAAAAACATCGAGCACGTGATAAGACGCCCATTACACGGTAGGTTTTTCTGTCAGTTTTACAACAATCACGGTTGTGATTGATGAATAACCTATCGTGTAATGCAGTGATTGACGGTTGCATGAAATTGATTGAAAAATATCTGGATATTTTGATTTTTACGTCAATCAACTATCAGTCACGAATTTTGATTGAACGTGTAATGGCATTTCGTCAATCACGCGTCAGTCAACGCTTAGACAGCAATGGAGGCGGACGCATAATATATTGAAGAGGCTGCTTCTACGCGCTCACGCAGCCCGTTGCCACTCCCACCAAATGTGTTTCAGCCAGAAAAAGATTTTATTTTAAATTTTCAGTCTCTCCCCGAGTTGTGGGACATGAAAAACCCCGGGTAGGTTGGATGCCCCTAATACCAGCCACGCCCCTAATTCCAGCCTTTCCGCCTTTTTACTTCGTAAATAAGATTTCTAGTAGTCTTAACTACAAATATGGTCGGCTAAAAATTCTTCGTAATTAGAGGAAAGCATATTTCAAATATTTCCTCACAGTTTTAAACCTAACAGTGTTAAATTAAAAATCAAAACATAAGCATATTTTATATTAGCTCATCTATAGGCTTCTTGATTTGTATGAATGTGACTATAGACATAGTAATGCAGCTATTTTTGTTTAAATTTATAAGTTTTTTATTTTCTTTTAGTGGAAATTAATGGGGCTGTAATTAGATATACGAAATTTATGGAGTGCGTAATGTTAGTCGCCCGACTGTTATTTGGTTTGACGTAAATAATAAGAAGTACCTTATTTCAACCACGTAATATAAATCAGGGCTGTCATAAACTAGAATAAATACCATTAATTTGAACTCACATAGAAAACCAACGTAGAATAGCAGCTTAACGCTGCTGTGTTTCGTATGGTGAGTGTAGAGAACCGGAGACCCTTTTTACTGGCAAAGAGGCATTCCATCTTAGTCCTCACGGATGACAACGCATCTGCATCTTGAGTCTATATTGAGGATAGATGTAGATGTCTATGGGTCATAGTAGCCACTTACCATCAGGTGGACTGTGTGCTCGTTTGTCACCCTATCCTATGTAAAAAAAAACATAACTTATTTTATAGTTAAGTAAGTTATGGTCAATTCGTCTATATTTTAAAATTGGTGTTTGATTTAAAAGTTTAACAAATGATACCTACTTGCTTTTCAGACAATTGGTATATGTTAAGAACACCATAATATATTTAATTATTTTTTGGGAAAGACAAAAACCAACAATAAATGTCATTAACTACAACGTAAGTTAGTTAGTAATACTAATTTTATTATAACTTAAGAACATAAATGAAAAAGTCATAAAAAGGAAAGTGGTTCAGGACCATGCTTTGCGGCAGTCTATGGAGGATGATGTTCTGTAGTCGACTTGTGAAGAACTGAAATGATGATAAAGATTCAAAAACTTGGATGATTAAATTATAAGAAATCAGTGTACTATAATACATAATTTTTATTATAATATTATTTTAATTAATTGTTTAGTGTTAGAAGATAAAATGTAACTGCTTAAAGCTAAACCACAGTAAGGTAAGAAGTAAAACATTAAAATAAAATAATTGTTGTCGTCTATTTTAATACATATTCCATACTTGTGACATGCATGATATAAAATTAAAAGTAGTTATGAATTTATTTCAGAGCGCCTAAAATTTACCTACAATAGGTACCTACCAAAAACTCAACATCCCTATGCTATGCTGGCATTAGATACACAAAAGGAAATTGAAATTGGCACTAAAAGGCTGGTAATAGGGACATCCACTCTATACGAATAAATTTAAAAGTTAAGCTTACTTTTCGTCCATAAATGCGTTTCAAATAAAGCCACGTATCGATTATGCACTCCCAGAGGTCTAACATTTGCGCGCGTTAAATTAAAATGGGTAAAATGATATTAAATATTACAATTTTTCCTATTCGTTTTTTTTTTATTTTTCTTTTCAAGATATAAAATTATAATCAAATGGTGAATCGAAAATGAAATTAGTTTATAGGTACGTCCTTTCACTCCGAAAATTTGGGTTTGACTGACGATCAGTCAGCATGAGCGTGTAATGTCCAAATTATTTCATCATTCAAACCTCAGTAATGATTGATCGAACTGATTGACGCTTGCCTAGGCGTGTAATGGGCGTCTAAATCTTATAAGTTTTAAAAATAACAATTTAAAATTTTATTAGTGTTTGCCGTGATCTAAGCAGGTTGCTCGCATACTATGAAAATAACGGAAAGCACTTAATCATTTCATTCATTTTTCTCGTTACTTTCGTGTAATCTCTCGTTGTTGAGGTCGGTTGTTCAGTTTGACCCTGTAATAACGGTGTCAGAATATCCACTTTCACATATCGTCCCATGGGTGCCTTAAAGGCGATAGAGGGAAACGAACCACAAGATGGACAGCAGCCTCTTCCTAATAATATATTTGCCCCAATTTTTATTTTAAGATGTTATATAGAGGTGAGGCTGCAATATCCTATTATGAAAATGATTATATAAAATTCCATGTCTGATGCAAGATATTGAAAAAAATACAATATATCTTTTTAAAAGGTTATTCTACAAATAAATATCAAACGGTGGTGAAAGGCAAAGAAAATATTTACCATATGAATTGCAAACTCAGCATTTTCTCATAGGATTCCAGAAACCAACATTCACGCAATCAGATTTTTGCATTATTCATGAAATCATCCACGTTCGGCACATGCTTTCGGGGTATTCCTGGCAACCTGATATTATCATATTTCTTTAGTAGTGTTTATTAAAAGTAAAACTTGCTTAGCATCATTTTTAATAATCAACGGAAGAACGACTCTATGTCTAAATATTAATTTTTAAGTAAAAATTAAGGCTATTGTGCGGTATATAGTCGTAAGGTGGCGACTGTGGTAAATATCATAAAATCTTATGGCTTCCATAGACGTTTAGTACTATGACCACCATTCCGCCTGCCAAGCGAGACAATTAAAGTAAATCCTCCATACAATAAGATAATACTACTAGCAATGGACATTTATGGGCTGACAGCAAAAGATCCTCATCTTTATTAATTGTCCTTCTTATGCATTAATTAAAAATCGGTTGAATTTGTGCTAAATAATATAAGTTTAAAAAGTTAATGTAATTTTAATAAATTTTCTCTTGCTCGTTATTCTTGTTACTTATATAACCAAATAATGTAAGACGGTATCAATCGGTTTATATAGAAAATAATTTTTTTAATAGAATTAGAGTGACAAACGAGCACACAGTTCACCAGATGGTAAGTGATTGCTGTGGCCCATAGACATCTACATCTATCATCGATTACAAATCAAAATACAGATGCGTTGTCACCCATGAGGACTAAGATGGAATGCCTCTTTTCCAGTAAAATAGGTCTCCGGTTCTCTACACTCACCATACGAAACACAGCAGCATTAAGCTTCTATTTTACACGGGTATTCTATGAGAGCGTGGTCCTTCCCCGGTCGAGCCATTCGTGCTACAACTATACTATTAATATAGCTGCAGCATGGCTCTACCACGTGAAATAGAAGTGAAATAAGTTCACGTATCAATCCAATATCAATAATTTTAAAATTCTTTTGCTAAGTGGTTTTACACACTACGTTAGTCAAATGGAGTATTTAAACCAACAATCTTATAATAACGCAAGCCGTAACCCTATTCTACAAAGCTGCTAACGCTTTCTTGTCATATTATTATGTCTGTGCATTTTGGATGCCAATACAGTGATAGGCATTTTTATATTACACTTGATATGTCGTAGCAAGAGCAATGAAATTTTATCCTATACTATAGGATAAAAATTAGCAATTTTGGTAGTGTTTCGGAAACAGCTCTAACAATTGCTATGGAATTTGGTATTTAGATAATGTTCTAATTTGCAAATTCATCGAGATAGATAATTAAATAGATGGATGTGCTACCGTAGCTCATGAGCATTCTGTAATCAATTTCAAAAAGTTCGAAATAAAAGAAAGATAAAGGTCTGAGAAAGCTATAGGTCTAATGCATGTTATCATAGTTCTTCTTACCTTTATCTTCCTCTTCATTAGTCAGTAAAAGTCCACTGCTGCACATCGGCCTCTCTGATGTATAGAATGGAGAATTTGTCGTTAATTTGATTCGTTTTGTTGATTCGTCACGCTTAAGATTAAGAACGATCCCTGTACCATGCGTCTTATACTTCTGACGCTGTTCCCCGTTCCCGTTCTAGAAATTTTAAGTTTAGCTCTGCTGTAAATCCAGACGAGGATTATTTACTTTTATATTAATATAAGTTATTTTTATAGTTAAGAAATTAGTCATTAAATTTTGAAAGTAGTGTAGTTATAATATAGTTTTGATAAACTTGTAATAAAAAATATAATATATAAAATATTTTTATTAAAAGTTAATCATAACACTTACAGGCATATATGATGAGTAAAATAATTTTCAAAGCAATTTGTTGAAATAAACGTCCATAACCTTTTTAGGTTATTATAATTACTGGGTGAGATTGTTACCCTATAATTTTATCGAAAATTTAGTAAATTTACTATGCAAGTCAGTGAATATGTTTTGACATAATACAGTTATATATGATTAATAAAGCTTAACTTGTTCCCAAAAGTCGAATTTGTATTAACCACATTTTCATTATACATATTATTGGAAATTTATTCGTTACTAGCCTTTATAAATCTACTGCTGGATATACCTTTTCTATATCAAAACTTTTCTATGTGTAACTTCAATTCCTGACTTAAAACGACGTGGTCACCAAGTAAATGGTAATGGTATGGTAAAGTTGGATAGTATACTTTTCTGTCCAATTTGGCATACCTAGCACAAAGCACGTAGGTATGTTCTACTAGCGCCTAAAAATCAATATTCGAACATTTTGTCCCATAAAATCGTATCTAACAATCATATTGAACATATAAATGATATAAAAAACATATTGTCAGAAAGATAAATGATTGTTGAACTTATTAATATTTGTTTTAAATCGATTAATTGCTATTTTTACGTAAAAAAAAGTGGTTTTAGGGGCTTATGGTGTAGATTTATCAAGTCCGCATGGAGTGGTAAACACGATAACTTTTGAAAATATTAATTGTTTAACTCAATCTATTTTTCATATCTTCATATATCACGTGGGAAGCCATAGAATGTAAATGGCAGTTTAATTTTGTTTTGTTTAGTTATAATTAATTTTTTTCGGCTACGAAATGTCGAAATTTACAATGTTTTAGCAGCCTTTTATTAATTTATTTTTTGTAAATAGACTGCAGTCTGACTGCTTCAATCAGTTCGGCGTCAACTGCCGTCATGATTGAATACTGTATTGGTTGTTTGCAGCGGCTCGAAAAGATCGCTGTACAAATACAAAATATTGCAAAAACCAAATTTCATACATACTTGATTATTATAATAATCAAAGATTTTTATTACAATATTTTAATAATACAGAATAAAAATAAAAAACATTAGTACGTACTAAAAGTAAGTAGGGTGTAGGTATATACGTTAAGTATATTTATATTTAAATACGTCTAGGACTTTACAGAGTTACCTAAATGATGATATGATGATTATATGAGCATTATAAGTCACGGAATACCAGCGTAAAATAGCACGTTAACACTGCTGTGTTTTGTATGGTGAGTGTAGAGAACCGGAGACCCTTTTTACTGGAAAAGAGGCATTCCATCTTAGACCTCACTGGTGACAACGCATCTGCATTTTGATTCATTATTGAGGATAGATGTGGATGTCTATGGGTCACAGCGACTACTTACCATCTGGTGGACTGTGCTTTACGTGGTAAGGCCATGCTGCAGCTATATTAATAGTATAGTTGTAGCACGATTGGGTCGGCTCCACCGGGGAAGGACCACGCTCTCACAGAATACCAGCGTAAAATAGCAGCTTCACGCTGCTGTGTTTCGTATGGTGAGTGTAGAGAACCGGAGACCCTTTTTACTGGAAAAGAGGCATTCCATCTTAGACCTCACTGGTGACAACGCATCTGCATTTTGATTCATTATTGAGGATAGATGTGGATGTCTATGGGTCACAGCGACTACTTACCATCTGGTGGACTGTGTGCTCGTTTGTCACCCGATCCTATAAAAAAATTATGAGTCGTGCACTTTTGGAATTTCCAATATTTTTTTTAAATTGAAGTTTGACAAAAAATTATTGGGATATTGGAAGTATAAAGTTATTAGTGAAAACTTGTGTGTATTTAAACTACTTTAAAAAAAAATCGCTATAATAATGTTATACGTAATTTTATTAATGCGCTTAGGGCATGCACAATCGGATTTACCTGCCAATAGTTTTAATATTATTTTTATTTGTTATATTGTTTATAAATACCGATACAGTCTATCAAAGCACTATGAAATCACTGCTGAACATAAGTCTGCCTCATAGATTGCCTCATAGTATTTTCTATAGTTGCCACGATTGCCAGGCGGATTGGCAACCGGATCTATTATTTATTTTTAGTTATTAGGAAGACGCTGCCGCGCATCTCCTAGTTTGTTACCCTCTGTCGGCTCTTACGACACCCACAGCACGATATGGGGAAGTGAATATTTTTACATTGCCTTTAAACGGTCAAATATTTTTTTATCGAAATAAATGTATTTCGTCCGTTAATCGACCAGTGTAGGAATTAATTAGTATCAAAATACTTTTAAATTATTTAATATATCTTTTTTTCTTTATTCTGGAAAAAATTTACCGACATACATTTGCATCTACAGACAACATATAGACAACGTTCGAACGCTCGAAATTTTTACAAGTATGGTTTACACAGGATACGTTGTCTGACTAAATAAGTAAGCGAACGTCAACCAATTTCAATTGACAAATCCAACTCGAATGAGATTTCACAACAGTTATCGTGTCGTAATTTAACCTTAAGACTTTATTCTTAAAACTAGAGAGTAAATTAGAGTGGTGGCTTACGGAGCGGAGACGTGCAGTGTAAAACTACTGTCAGTAGTATAGGGAAGCTGAAAGTCGATTTGCGAGTCATGGAGAGGTTTATGTCCGGAGTTTCTACGCGTGGACAATCCTTAACAAAAATGCCTACAGCAAAACCAGAGCAGAGGAGCAAACACTATACTTTTTCCAGTCTAATTTTAAGCTAGAGTGATTTTCATATAATACAATTGACTTTTATATAAATTAATTGCTTTAATATCATATCGTATGACATAACATACAGCATCTTATTTTAATATAATTCTTATATTTTACTCCTGACATATAAAACTAAATCATCGCCAATTTACTAATTTATTAGATGTTCCAGGCATTTTCCGTAGTCAATATTACGACACTCACGAAACATGTTTGGGTGGTGGCTAGACTGAAAATAAAAAATAGTGCAAACGAAAAATCAGCTATCTGTAAAAAATTACTTTATAACTGTTAAGGGAAAACTTTACAAAGTGCACTACCCCTTTCGATGAACTTGTAATAGAATTTTCTACAACAAACTCCAGAGTAGTAAATATAAAGGAGTAGGTACATCAAATGTTTATACAGGGTTATTTTTTCAAGGAGTAGCCAAATTTTAAACCTAAGTTCAAATATATAAATAATAATATAACGTTATTGCAGATTTTGAAAATAGGAGTAAAGAATAATTCTACTTTTATTTGAAATTATCCCAAATTGAACGTGATTTATGGGCAACAACGTTTTTACCTACCGATCGACTCTTACGAATGTGTGCGTGCGCAATAAAATCAGTTAAAATAATGCATTACTACGCATTTTGGATTTAAAATATAAAAAGGACAGAAGTTTTGAGATTGTATTAAATAAATTTTTCTTCACCATTTGCCTATATTACTTTTTCTGAACCTTCTCTGCAAATTTGGCTGGCTATTGCAAAATAACCCTGTATCACGGAGCAAATACAAATTTGCTCCGTGCCGTGTATATTGGTTTGCAATACCATTAATTTTTATTTCATTCACTTATCACCGCCCATCAAAATTACTGCTGACGGGGGGATATTTGCCATAGTTGGCACGCTTGACGGGTTGGCAACAGCACAAATTAATAAAGCAATTCACTTTAAATTGTCATGCCATCAATATCTGGTTTCATACTGCAGTTCCGTGGTGTTGCAGATTTTTAGACGAGACGACGATCATTTACCATCAGGTGAGTCGTATGTTCGTTTGCCTACTCCAGAGACTTATTACTGGGAACGAAGCATTCCATCTAAGTTCTCAGGGGTGACAACGCATCTGCATTTTGATTCCTTATTGAGGAGACACATAGATGTCTATGGGCCACAGTATTGGTTTTACATCTAGTAGACTGTGCACTCGTTTGTCATTCTATAAATAGTGGGATGCGGGAAGTAAAGACTGTGTAAGAACCTCCGAAGGAGGCGTAGTTATAGCCGAAAAATGATTTTTTATTGTTTTGGTTTTTGGCCATTTTGACCCCTTAAGAGTGTAATAAGAAATTTTTACCCCTATTCAGCCATGACTTCCATGATATCCTCTACATGATAGGCTATTCAAAGTGACTATGCCTAAGTTCGAGCCACCCCCCAATTTTTTGGTTTTTGGCCATTTTGACCCCCTAGGAGTGTAATGAGAACTTTTTATCCCTATTCAGCCATGACCCCCATGACATCCTCTACATGATAGGTTAATCAAACTGACTAGGCCTAAAGTTCGAGTCACTCCCCAACTCATTTGTAGTCTTTTGGATTATGGTATCCCTAGATTCTGTTGATATGTATATTTGTATGGCTTACAAATAATTTTTTCGTGTTTGAATGTTATTGTCTATGTTAATTATATGTCTGCCTGTATTAACTGCCTCGTTGGTCTAGTAGTCTCAAACGTGACTCCTGATCATGAGGTCTCAGGTTCGAATCCCGATTTGATAAAAAAATCAGATCTTGAGTTTTTCTGTCAAGAAATTCTCAGTAGCGGCCAGGAAGGTGACGGTGTTTCAACCCCGTGCCTCGAAAAGCACTTAAAACCGTTGGTCCTGTTCTTGACCTCTCGCCGGTCTTGTCAGATTGCCGTCTCATAGGACTATGATAGTAATAGTGAAGGAATAGAGAGTGCACCTGTGCTTGCACGCATGGCTAGTCTCCGTTAAGACTGGCCGCCGTGGCCAAAATTCGATATGAAGAACATTATTAATATATACATATATTTACTACCTCTACGATACATGAGAATATTCTAGTAACGTATATTAAAACAATAAAAATAAAAATCTTCCGTTTTGATTGTATAATTCTGATAACCCATTTGTCACACTGATGTTATAAAAACACATATTTTCATTATTTTTCGTTCTTTCCTTATTATTAAAAGTGAAATATTTATATAATTAGTAAATACGGCAAATCAACTTCGCAAACTATTTCCTATTGTGAGACCACCACTTCCAACTACTTGGCTTAATGGATACTGTGACTATCTTTCTAAAATTCCAGTCGGAGCCATTTTTAAGTAGAAGATGTAGATGCGTTGTCACCCGCGAGGACTAAGATGGAATGCCTCATTTCCAGTAAAAAGGGTCTCCGGTTCTCTACACTCACCATAAGAAACACAGCAGCGTTAAGCTGCTATTTTACGCTGGTATTCTGCAAGAGCGTGGTCCTTCCCCGGTCCCATTCGTGCTACAACTATACTAGGTACTAATATAGCTGCAGCATGGCTCTACCACGTATAATGATGGCCCACGACTATTATTAAAAGACACAAATTACCTTTTTTTACTGAGCAGGAAGACTTCTTTACTCATAAACGTTGGCTTGGTAGGTTGGTACCTACCTGACCAACTTTTGTTTGGCGGCAGAAATAGGTGTCAAATGTCAGAGCTTTCACTGCTGTTTTCCGATCTGAAAGGTATAGGGAGCCAGCATAATTAGGTACAGAGTGTGAGTATCTCCATCTCAGACCTCAGAGGTGTTAACGTATCTCTAGGCTGCTGTGTTTTGATTGGCTGCACGTGTCTATAGACTGCAGTAGCCACTGTAGTCTATAGACACGTGCTTAGACTGTATGTTCATTTGCCACTTCAGTTTTATAAAAAAAAAATCTCATTGTAAGGTCTCAAGACGCATTATAGCTGTCACGACGGATTATAGGATTCCCGTTAGAGATATCCTGGTCTCCGATAAATAATGGAACAACAATCTCTTATTTACATATATATATACCCTATCAATAAAGCGACAGGAAGCTTGTCAAAGTGACTAAACTTCTGGTTCACTCATCCGTATAGGTACTAAACATGACGAACGGCAGATCCTCTCTAATATAGAAGAGGTCAATGTTCAACAATAAACTGTATACTCGTAAACTGATAAAATTAAGGTAAATGAACTTACGTATCGTCTGCCGAAAATAATAGTCTTTCAAACTTTCGCGTTTTGTTATTCTTGCTAACAAAGTAGAAACATCAGTCATCTTTCCCAGAGGCGCGAGTACTTCGAAATCGTTGTAAAAGTAACCGAAAGTTTGCTAAGAAATTAAGTCAGTAAACAATGTTGATTTTTTTAAAACATCTAAAACTTATTTGAGAGTTGTTTTTTAAGCTAACAATCCACTCAATCGAAAATAATTTATATTAGTTTTGCTTATTTCGTTATGTTTAAATTTAAGTGTATTTTTAAGTATAAATAAACATTTTACGTGGTGGAGTCACGCTGCAGTTAAATTATATGTAGTTATAGTACAGAAGAACGAAAAAATTGTATAATTTTGTTGTGTTATTCAATATATACCTTATCAGATTTTTCAAAGCGATACTTTTGCAAATACTGTGAAGGACAGTAAATATATTTTTTTTTTATAGAATAAGATTGACAAACGAGCAAAAACGAACAAAAGCTCATAGACATCTACATCTATCCTCGATTAAAAATTAAAATGCGATTAAGAAAATTGTCATAGCTAAGGACTTGGAAACTTAGATGGAATGCCTCGTTTCTAGTAAAAAGGGTCGCTGTGTCTGTAAACTCACCTTACGAAACATTGCAGCTGTTATTGTTAGCTGCTATTCCACGCTGGTATTCTGTGAGAACGTGGTCCTCCCGTGGTGTTATAATCAAGTAATTAAGTTACCCCCACAATAGTTTTTTTTAATACCCTGAACAATTATTTGGCACGTAACAAGTATTTGTACGGTACAAATACTTGTTTCATGCGGGATTTGAGCCCGCGGCCCTCAACGCGGCAACTAAAGCCAAAGCTACTGTACCACGGTGCAGTCGTTACTAAAGTGCCGCTCCAAAGAGGTTTCAATAGAACACTCCGGCTCTTGGACGAAGCGCTCGCCGCAAATTTCGCCCGTGTTCAATCCCCGGCTGCACCAATGAAATTGTTAATTGCAATTTTAAGTGCTGATTTAGCACGTGCTGAATAATTAGAAAAAAATTCGGACATGTGAAGTTCGCAAACACGCAATGGGGTAGCGCGGCGGGCATTTCCTTGCCCTAAAACCCTCTCAGAAATAAGAGGAGGCCCGGGCCCAGCAGTGAGACGTATATAGGTTACTTTACTTTACTTTTGTATCATATACATACGCAATATTCATATTCGTTTCAGATACGGAAATGTACGTCATACTGAGAAAAATATCATGTGAAAGCCACGAAAACGTAAAACATCTTTGTACTCGTACCTAGATAAAATCTTCTAGTAATTGTCGGTCATTTCATACGCCACATATTCTATAGAGTTGACAATGTTTCAGATAGAGCAAAATAAAAAATAATATGAAATATAATCGGAATGATTTATCAATATTATATAGGTACATTTATAGGTATTTTTAATAAAAATAATGAACAAGCTGCAAGGTTCAACTCATAGTGTTTCTTGTAAACACAATTGTAAAATTGCTGTTCTCATTTTTGTCAATGGTGTATTGACGATACGTAGTAAAGATAACATTATATAAAATATATTTAATTAAATTGGCACATGGCGAATTTAGCCTTCTACTTACATCAGGGCCGAAATTTGAAAAGAAAGATTTTGTCTGTTCTTAACTCTTTTGTGTACACCATTTTTCACAGACGTATTGTTTATAACTGGCGTGGTTTCCAAAAATATGGTTGTGTCGATTGTATATCGTCAATCAGGTCCTGAACTTTTTTAATATTTATTTTTGTTTCTTTTTGTTATATCTTGTAACCTTTTTAAAAACTGATACACACTCATTGGTTTATTATTTGTTATATTTTTGTAACGTATTAGGTATCTTGTATAAGTTTGTAATTTTTAATAAATTATTACGTTTTCCACAGCGATACTCTCCTCTTACTATCTGCGTGACTGTATGTAGGATGTTATATAGGTACTTACTGAGTTACCGTCAGATACATACATACATACATATAATCACGCCTCTTTCCCGTAGGGGTAGGCAGAGACCAGTTCTTTCCACTTGCTACGATTCTTACATACTTGTTTTGCTTCGTCCACTTTCATTATTCCCTTCATACATGCTCTACGGTTTAGGGTACTCTTGACCTGGCCTTTCAGATACTAAGGCCTGTCAGATACTAAGCGACTATAAATCAATATATGTATGTATAGACATAAAGATCTAAATTTTTTGATTTTATGATATTTGATTTTTTGAATTTTGATAATTTTTTTTAAAACCTCTTAAAATTATTTATTTTCCATACTAGTGATGGGTTTGAGTATTATGCCAGTTCTGCTCGTTGGTTGTAGTTATTTTTTCTTTTATGCACAATTGCGGACAAACAATATTTATTGAGCATCTCTTAAATAAAACTTTACCTCTTCTCCTTTGCGGAATAGTTTTTTCTATAAGACCGTTTGCAGTAACAATTTTTGTTAACATTTATGTGTACCATTTTATCGGGTGCTTTATTTCTAATGCCTTGAGCAATACTTTCCCGAGTTCTGTGCAGAAAATGATGCTGGCTTTGGTATTTCTTATTTGAAATAATGAGTAGGCTTAGTGCCGCAGAAAACTGTTCCAAATATGGATGGCCACCACCAATGAATATAATACCCGCTAAGTCACACATATTGACATCGAAACGTTAATTACTTATCATCTGCATAAAAGTCTAAATAGCACTTTTTACACAAGAAAGTAAACTTTGAGATAAGTCCATCTTGTTTTCGCTAATAAAAATATAAATAAATAGTAAAATAAACCATGAGATGATAGTTAATTATTTAACCATCTGAACTCATACTATCAATAATTTCTAATGTAAATAAATGTAAGCAATTAAATAACAAAATAATGAAAACATTTGTAAATACTTGCTTGACAATAACATTTAACATTCTTAGACTTCGGCATGAAAGTAAAAATAAATATTTTTTTTTTACAATATCTTAACAGTTGGGTCAGATGATTCAGATCCGTCTAGAGACGTTGAATCTCAGCGATCACTGTCTAATTTAATAAGAGTGACAGAAAAAACGCTACTTGGTATAATAGGGCAAAATATATTATTGAAAATCAAAATAGACCAATAGCTTTATTAACATGTGACACATAATTGTACTTATTATAGGTACTAAACATTATTTTATAGAAATCTGAGAAAGTTTAAAATTTAAGTATTTTCTGAGGCTACTATTTAATTATTTTTGATTGAGTGGATTTTGTGGAATTGTATTCTGAAAACCGCGCCCTGGAATACGCTTAATTGTAAGAACAATTTTTTCGACAACGATGTGAAATCACAAAACGATCCCCATGCATCTCAATTTGGCTCTATTTAGCCTCTTAATATGGAGATACCTGATACATCACGCTTTATACATTTTTATGGTTGGTTGGAGAAATAATATCTACATGCAAACTTTCACAGAGTAAATTTCTTTTTTTAACTATTCTTAGCCAGCTATTAACTACAACTCAAGTGTGGTAAGTCGTTATTTAGTCTAAGATGTTGAATCCGCACTAACCTCACAAAAGCTTATTCACTGTTACCTAATAGTATATATATAGTACGTAAGGGTAATATGGTCATCCGGTTAATATGGTCACTTTCTTATAACTCAAAAACTTCAGTCTTGTTTGTATGAATGGCTCTGTGGTAGCTGCTATTCTTCAGTCAACAAAAAAATAAAGGGACAAAAGGGCGCTGCTTTACCGACGCCATTTTGACAGTCGACTTTATTAAATAATATTTACTATAAAGCCTACTCTCAAAATCAATACTAAAATCGACGATACAGGAGAAAATCCTAGTGTGGGGGTAACAATTTTTAAAAAAGAAAAGAGAACAGCAGAATTATTTGCGACCTATTTGTGTATATGTGTGTGAGTGAGAAAAATGTATGAGTATCATCATCATCATCATCATTACAGCCCTTCACAAGTCTACTGCTGAACATAGGCCTCCCCTAAGGAATGCCACAAAGCGCGGTTCTGAGCCACCTGCATCCATCGACTTCCTGAATATCTTACCAGGTCGCCACTTCATCTAGTGGGTGGACGCCCTACACTTCACCTGCCGATACGAGTCTGCCACTTGAGAACCTTTTTTCCCCATCGGTTGTCAGTTCTTTGAGCTATATGGCCAGCCCATTGCCACTTCAGCTTACTAATCCGTTGGGCTATGTCGGTTACTCTGGTTCTACTCCGAATATCCTCATTTCTAAGTTTATCACGCAGAGAAACTCCAAGCATAGCCCTCTCCATAGCTCGCTTAGCGACCTTGAGCTTCCTCATACGGCCAGCAGTGAAGGACCACGTCTCAGTTCCGTAAGTCATCACTGGCAACACGCACTGGTTGTACAGTCTCGTTTTCAAATTTTGAGGTATACCTGACGAGGAGATGTGCCGTAATTTCCCTAACGCTGCCCAGCCGAGTTGAATCCGTCGATTGACCTCTCGGTCGAAGTTGGACTTACGTACTCAGACTATTTGTCCCAGGTAAACATACTCGTCAACAATTCCGAGCTTAGTGCTCCCAACAACTACCGGCATAGGCATGACATGGATATTAAACATGATCTTTGTTTTGTCCATGTTCATCTTAAGACCTATCCATTGGGAAATACTATTGAGTTCATTGAACATAGTGTTTAGGTCCTCCAGCAATTCTGCCATAAGGACTATATCGTCGGAAAATCGAAGGTGAGTGATGTACATTGATGGTGATACCGTATCCTTTCCAGTCCAGAAGCTTGAAAACGTCTTCCAATGCAGCGGTGAAGAGTTTTGGGGATATAACATCACCCTGTCTTACACCTCTCTGCAATTGGATAGGTTTCGTACTCTGGTTCTGTACTCGGATAGCCATCGTAGCCCTACTGTACAAGTACTTCAACAATTCGATATACCGACAGTCAACTTGGCATCGCTGAAGGGACTGCAGCACCGCCCAAATTTCGACGGAATCAAAGGCTTTTTCATAGTCCACAAACGCCAGACATAGTGGCAAATTGTACTCCTCTGACTTCTGTACAATTTGCCGAAGGGTATGTATGTGGTCTACGGTGCTAAAGCCTTTTCGGAAACCGACTTGTTCAGGAGGCTGGAAGTCGTCAATTCTGCGCGCGAGACGATTCGTAATGACTCTCGAAAACAGCACGTAGACGCGGCTCAGAAGGGAAATCGGTCTGTAGTTCTTCAAGAGAGCGTTGTCGCCTTTCTTGAAGAACAAGACCACCGCACTTCTGCTCCAGGCATCCGGTGTAGTACCACCACGGAGGACGGAATTAAAGAGCTTCTGAAGGACTTCAAGTACCGGTTTTCCACCTGCTTTCAGAAGCTACGCTGTAATTCCATCCCCGCCTGGAGCCTTGCCGTTTTTAAGGTGCTGGAGAGCCATTCTAATCTCGCTCAGACTGACGTCCGTGATTTCATCGGAATAGTGTCGGATAAGACTCGCTCTTGGATTGTTACTCACACTTGCGTGCGGCTCCAATGATGATGTGTACAGCTGCCCATAGAACCTCTCAATCTCACTCTAAAATCTCAGGTGCCCCGGAAACGATGCTGCCACACTCGGTCTTCAGCTTCGACAGTTGGCTCTTTCTGGCAGACAGATCTCTAGCAAAGACTTTGGAGCCCTGGTTCCGCTCGATCGCTTCTTCAATACGAGCAGTATTAAAGTTACATTAGTCCCGCCGCATGCATTTGGAGATCTGTCTGTTCAGTTGCCTGTATGCTGTCAAATCTACTGAAGACGACAGCTTCATATTCCGTCTAGCAGCCATGACGGGATGCCAATGAGATTAAGAGTGTGATCGGAGAGTTTTTGCGTTCTTCTTCGGTGGGTCTTGCAAAACTTAGCTCCGACCGCATGGACAGTTTAAACAATGCCGCCGGGGAATGGGGGCCGTCTCTTTGTTACTCTCATGGGGGGTTTTATTGCCATAGTTACCACTCTTGGCGAGCGGGTTGGCAACCGCAGTTTTTTTATTGTTGTTTGCTATTATCAGAAAGATGCTGCTGCCCATCCTCTGCCTCAGTTTCCCTCTGTCGCCTCTTACGACACCCACCGGAAGATATGGGGTAGTGAGTATTCTTTCCCGCCACTACACGGGTATGAGTATACGTTAAGAGGAATGAAGATTGAGTATTCGTAGTAAATATATAAATAGTAAGCACATTTGGCTTCATTATCATCATCCTTACTGCCTTTCACAAGGCCACTGCTGGACATAGGCCTCCTCAAGGAATGCCACAAGGCATGGTCCTAAGCCACCTGCATCAATCGTCTTCCTACATATCTTAACTTTTCGTCCCTCCATATAGCGGGGGGCCGCCCTGCAATTCGCTTGCCGGTACGAGGTTGCCACTTAAGAGACATTCTTTCTATCGTTCATAGGTTTTCTAAGCTATATTGCCAGCCCATTGCCATTTCACTTTAATAATCTATTGGGCGAATGAAACCCCGAGAATAGTCCTCTCCATAGCTTGCTAAGCGACCTTCAGATTCCTCATACGGCCAGCAGCCACATTGAACTTATTTAATATTTTTAAATTTTTCAGATGATTATCAGTCTAACATTTAAAGAAAACATAAACCCAAGAATAAACAATAATAATAAAAATAATCTTTATATGACACTTAGGAAAGCACTATTTTTATTTCATTTAAATTGTTTAATTTAATTTTATAATCGTCTACCTAAATATAAGTATCTGTATCTAGATTTGCCTCGCCAATAATGTTCTATGAAAGTTATACTCAGAGGAGATTCACTAGTTCCGAATCACGTAGCAATCATAACACTCTCCATGTCGGGCATCCATGAAAGGACCATGATTCTGATCATGGTAAAACTTTAATACTAAGCTTAAATATAAAATGTTAAACCTAAAGATCCTTAAAGATATGTAAAAGTTTTTTATTTCATAACGGAACTATTTTAGCAAAAAGGGTTACTTAAACAAGAAAAGCTTTCTTAGAAAGTATAAGTCTCTTTTGTACGCAAAGTTAATATTAAGTTTTATTGAGGTTAGTCCCTTTTTTGTTATAGTTTTCAGACTCACTTAGCAATATAATATTATGTACTATATGTATAAAAAAGGTGTTATCAAAATTGGACTTTAAAGTTTGCCATGTGTCTTTGGCTTTTTTTTATAGTATAGGGGTGATAAACGAGACCACAATCCACCTGATGGTAAATGGTATAGAATATAAGATGGTAGGTGGTGGTAAGTGGATACTGTGAACCATAGACATCTTCATTTATCCTTGATTAAGAATCAAAATGCAGATGCGTTGTCACCTCTGTGGACTACGATAGAATGCAATCCAGTAAAAATTATTCTACGTCCCACGTCAGTTCTGTTCAAATTCAAGACCCTTATGAAATTACTTCTAATAGACTCAAATCGAACACATTCCATCAATATATGGTATAGGTCTTCTGAAACTCCACATTCTTCACAATTGGGCGAAGTTGTTTTTCTCATCAGAAATACAAATTTCTTACATGGAACGTGTCCAGATCTGAGTCTATGAACAGTAGTAACTAATTTCCTACTTAAACTAGTATTCATGAACCAGGGCACATGAAGAGGCTGACACTGTATGGTTAGTAGTAAGTAGTTATGCAGCCAAAGATGGTAAAGAACACTGACTTACCTATTCAATCTTGCTCCTACATTGTAATCAGATGGAAAGACGGATGCTGGAAAATAATTATTTCACTCCTTTGCTGTAGCAATAGCTGTTAGAATGGTATGTCGGCAATGAAGGGGTGGAAACCATTCGAGTTATTGCGAATGAAACAGAGAAGGGGGAATCAAGTTATGCAATTATGACTATATGAATGCAGAGTCAGCGCGACACAGCATAATATTGCAAGAATACCAAATTAAAAATAGTTGTATCTATTGCATATAAATTGCTAATAATGTTCGGCGGATACGATCGCGATGTATACGTTCGTCATACCACGATGGAATCAAGCGCATAGTAAACAATAGATTTGATGACATTTAATTTTTTGTGTTGGCTTCCCACATACGCGCATATTGCGGGCGATACCACAGACGGCTGACGACTACAGATATCCACGTACCGCACCGAGGTTATTCTAACAATGCGTGTTGGTCTATGCGGGTCCGTGATTTGAAGTCATTTTGTCAGTCCAAAATGTTAAGTGGATACATAAGGTTGTCTCATTTTGATATAAATTTTAAATAAAGATTTCTTATAGGCATTTACGCGAACTCCCCGTGAACATTGGCGCTGTAAAGCCCCCGTTACGTTGGGAATTCAAAAGTTAAAATTAAACGCGATAAAATCCGTGAAATTTGTTTTATTTAATAAAATTTAAAATTATAAATTAGACCTGTTCTCCAAATAAGGGCCACAAAAAACCAGCAATGTCGTTTCGGTGACAGCATAAGCTGAGTGAGGTCCGTTTGCCTAACGCGTCACAGCACACAACATATTTTTACTGTAATTTATAAACATTATTTTATAAATGTTACATCCGTCAAATTGTAGATTTTTGTTAACAAATGTTAAAATTTAAGTATCTAATGATGTTTGTGGCGAGTTACAATAAATATTTATTTCTTTTATTTATGTTATTATTAAGTCAGGTGGATTGTGGTTTCGTTTTCGTTTACCATCGAATTAGTAACATTTACATGTAGCACGTCTTTAAATATTTATTTTATGGATCACGTTAAGAGTACCCTTAACCGACAAGCATGTATGCGTGAATATATGGATATATCCATAGTATTTGCCCACCCCTCTGGATAACAGGGGTGAGAGTTTATTTATGTGGATATGTATATTAAAGACCCAATAACTAATAATTGGCCAACCCACGAAAAATATTATCTAATCGGGAAACTCCACGACTTTCTGATCGTGACTAATGTCAGTTTGACTGGTTTTACGCTATACACCATCACCATCGGACTACTCTCCAATCGAACGGATTTAGTACGCAGCGAATCACATCAGTTGTCCGAGGTGAACTGAATTCGACCGTCTAATAACACTACTATTGACTGTAGGAAGACAGTGCGATCCTTATGCCACGATACAGTAATTGCAAATAGGTAGGTAAAACTTACTCGACGACAATACTACTGTCACAAACAATGAAAATTGTCGTATACCACACTAGTTCATAATCATCATTCAAACCCTTTCTCATCGGTTGTGGATTCTTCGAGCCATATAGCCGGCAATTGCCACTTCAGATTACTAATCCATTTGGATATGTCAGTTACTCTGGTTTTACTGCAAATATCCTCGTTTTTAAGTCTATCACGAAGAAAGACCCCGAGCATAGCCCTCTCCATAGCTCGCTGAGCTACCTTGAGCTTCCTCATACGGCCAACAGTGAAAGACCACGTTTCAGATAAATAAGTTATCACTAGCAACACGCACTGGTTGTACAATCTTCTTTTGAAGATTTGAGGTATGCGAGACGAGAAGACGTGTGTCGTAATCTCCCGAACGCTGCCCAGCCGAGTTTAATCATAGTGCTTATATCCTCCAGTGATTCTGCCATAAGGACTATATCGTCGGTAAATCGAAGGTGAGGCCATTGACGTTAATACCTTCCTTTGCGGTCAAGTAAGATATTACGTCCCCCTGTCTTACGCCTCTCTACAGATGGATAGATTTCTTACTCTGACTCTGTACTCGGATAGCCATCTTAGCCCTACTGTACAAATACTTCAGCACTTCAATACACCGACAGTCAACTTGGCACCGCTGAAGGGACTGTAGCACCGCCCAAATTTTGACGGTATCAAAGACTCCACTCCACATACGTAAGACAATGGCAGATTGTGCTCTTTGGTCTTCTGTACAATTTGCCGAAAAGTATGTATGTGGTCTATGGTACTAAAGCCTTTTCAGAAACCGGCTAGTTTGGGAGGCTGGAAGTCGTTGAATCTGAGTGCGAGATGATTCGTAATGACTCTTTAAAACAGTACGTTTTTTTACGTGATAGAGCCATGCTGCAGCTATATTCGTAGTATAGTGTAGCACGAATGGGTCGGCTCGACCGGGAAAGGACCACGCTGTCACAGAATACCATCTTAAAATAGCAGCTTAACACTGCTGTGTTTCTTATGGTGAGTGTAGAGATCCTGAGACCATTTTTACTGGAAAAGAGGCATTCCACCTTAGTCCTCACGGGTGACAACACATGTGCATTTTGATTCGCAAACGAGGATAGATGTAAATGTCTATGGGCCACAGCAACCAGTTACCATCAGGTGAACTGTGTGCTAGTTTGTCATCCTATCCTATAAAATTTGAAATTGGTCTATAGTTCTTCAAGAGAGCGTTGTTGCCTTTCTTGAAGACCAAGACTACCTCACTTCTGCTCCACGCTTTTGGATAAATGCCACAATGGAGGACGGAATTACGCTAGTTAATGTAGAATAATCAAGAAAAATACGCGATAATGGCATCGGCATCGGTAAGCGATCACGACAATACACGCTGTCATATCACCCAATCTTGATTGACACCCCACTTCTGCTCCACGCTTTTGGATAAATGCCACAATGGAGGACGGAATTGCGCTAGTTAATGTCGACTAATCAAGAAAAATATGCGGTAATGGCATCTGCATCGATAAGCGATCACGACAATACACGCTGTCATATCGCCCAATCTTGATTAGTATGCCTCGTACGACCTAAATTCTTTTCATACATTTTCCATTTACAAATATATTCGGTGAACATTATATTATTATTTGCGTTAAAAGTTACAATAAAGCGTAATTTCGCAACAAGTATACGAAAACTCTCATAACCATTACTTCTATTCCATTATGCTCTAGAACATTTTGCCTAAACTTTGTTAAACTTTCGCGCACGTGTAATGAATTTTCTTAGTGATTACTTAAGATTTCGCTTAAGCAATTTTATGGTTCTATAAAAAATAAAGCATGCTATTTTTTGTCTTTGTACCATTCCACTTGGTATAAGTGGTGATGAAGCCCTAGTTTTACTTATTTACCAAATACATCATTTTCTTCGTCGTTTTAATTAAAATTCCACTGCCTAGCTTTCTCCTGGTGTAGACTGGATTTGCCTTCTTTGTCACTCTTGGCAGGTGGATTGACGAGGTCTCGCATTTGACTTTGTATCCCGCCACCGGTCAAGATATTCATGAAGAGAGCGATTGCAAACAACGTCAAATAAAGAATTCCATATGTATGTTCTCACAACTGAGTACTAAATAAAATGTCTGATAGCGTTTGTTTAGGCCCAAACATTGGCATTTGAAACGGCGTCCAATCGCGTTTGACTCAGTGCATCACCCGATGGTGTCGAGGTGAGGTAAACGCCGCCGGGGGGGGGGGCGTGTGCCGGCTTCCCGTTACTCCGGCCGGTGGGCTGACAGTAGCTTGACCGCAGTGGCTCTGTCGACTAGTGTATTTTTTTGTGACCGCTGGATCGGTTTCGCGCGGCCAGTTTTTGGTTTTGGTGGTATAGAATTTGAGTGTTTGTGCGCGCCTAATTTACTATTGAATATTTGGGTTTCGTGTAGACCGCCTCGAATTAGTTTGTCTAAGTTGTACGTTTCGTGACAAGAGGCTTGTATTGAATTTGAGTGATTAAAGTAACTTCGTTTGCAAGTAATTTACGTCAATTTGTATAGTGATTGCATGTTGAAGTGCATTTTGCAATATTTAATTTGCTTGTGTGGCCGATTAATATCGTACGAAAGAATTCAGTTTGTTGTTTGGAACGCTGAACCTTGTGACCCGAGAAGAGATCGCGTTCGTACGTGCGGTTATAATTTTGTTGCTAAGTGAAAATGGAAGTTGAACCTTGAACGACCGTTCATTAGTTTTGCCGTGTGTTTATGTTTGAGTACGATTAACGAGGCTTATCCTGGAGTTTGAAGTTAATTAAATGTACAATAAAGTTGATAGATTGAATTATATATTAATAATAAAATTGAAAGCTGACAAACTGAAATAGTGAAATGAAGGACGAAATTTTCAATTGGTGATCTACGACTGGAGGGAGCACACATTGGGAGAACATCAGCTCCGGTGGATTTTCTGTCCGATTAAATCGGGCCGTCAGGTCACATATATAAACACTACTACACACTACTTACATGCACCTCACTTATCACCTGACTGATACCCTGTGGTCAACCCTACCTCCTGAAATAGGTAAGTGCTTGCTTATTTGTCAGCCGTTTTTTGTACATTTATCCATAGGCCTTTGGGCCCCGTCCTCTGTTGCCCGTCGATTGGATTATTGATGGGCCCTAGTCCAGTCAACCTTTGTCGGGGCAACTCAGGGCGTGAACAGCGTTCCTTACCCTTGCTTTTACTCTCTAACCCTGAGTCTCAAAAACATTGACTGATGTTTAGTCTCATTATTCTACAGTGGTTGTGGATGAGATATTCATCTATTAAAAACATCACTATAAAGATGTTAGTGCTTCGCAATGGTGCAGTGAGCCTTTTTTTCCAATAATTGCATAGAAATATCCATAGGTCGCTGGTTCAAATCCGGCTCGAAGGACCATATGTAAGGGTCACTAGGTGCTTCAATTAACAGACCTGACTGTTAACGACGTAATATATTGTTTAATATTTACAATTATCTAAAGGTCTATCACCGGTGGGTTTCTTAACGCGAATGGCGAGGTAGCGAGACCGATGTGCTGTGTACGGGCGCAATTCATCGCTACCCCTACCGCACCACCACCATTTCCAGCAGCCATTTATATCACCCACGACCGCAAGAGTACTTGAGAGAATGCTTTAAAATAGGTTATTTTAACTTTATCTAGCGAGCATAAGCATATGGCCCTCACAGCTAAAGCCCTGCGTTCCTACCCTATGTATGTATAAGGTGATGATAATATCACTCTCATTCATTTTAACTACGAATTCCTACTTTCGGATACTTACTTGACATAAATGCACTAAGCATAGTATCCGAAAGTTCGTGTTGAGTAACTGCTGACACTGGTTAGAATATGATTTGTCTATTGCGTTATTTGTGTTATACAAAAGCGCTCGCTAGTCTTTCTTCTTTTTCTCCTTCTTTATGTACCCGTAAAAGTTAACTGCTGGAAATTGACCTCTAAATAGATAGAGTATGATGGGTTTATAATAAACATGCTAGGTAGGCAGATATTTTTAAGTATTCTAAGCCAGTGCTTGACTAATATCTCACCAGATGTCTCGCACCTTTGACTCTGTTATTCGCCGGTCTGAGTTTCTAACCTTTCTTTTACACTCACAAGATGAAATGGGATGCTAGATTCTCTCACGTCGCCACACATGCCATATAAGTATGCTTGTCTATGTGTAATTTTTATTTGTAAAATGCTGTAGTATCTACATAGTATCTATACGTATGTTTGGGTATAATATAATATATAAACTTAACAATAACGTAATTACAGACAGTCTTACGTCAACACTCAAGTGTTTCATTTCCCTCGTCATTACATGGCGACCCTGCCAGGCGGTGCGCTGCGGCAATGCAAGCGCACCGCCAGGCCTATTTAAAATAAAATAAAAATGGGAATAAATATTGCTAAGTTAAATAAAGAAGACCCGAGTAAAATTATTGACAATAAAGTAATATTACGACGCAATGACTACAACACCGGACGTGACGAAACATAAATAAATATGAATTCGAGAAGAAGCCACAATAACACAATAAGAATTTTATAGAAGCTGACTGAAAATTTAAAATATATAATATATAGTACTATGAAGACAATTAACGAAGAATGAGGAAAATAAAATGTGGATTATTTTATATGATGACCTAAGTTCAAAATTCAAGAAACGGCAGATTAGTTTTCAAAGGAAAGTAACAGTACTTTTGCAAGCTTCATGCAGAAGAATATAGAAATTGAGCCAAAAAAGAACAAAGATGAAAATTTGAGGTAATGGCATTAGCCTACTTTTTGTCATTTCTTTATAAGATTTCTTTAAAAAGTTTTAAATATTATAAAAAAAAGTTATGTACTAAATATTCTGTATTTCATATATGCTTAAATTGAAATTAATTATTAGATATTTTATATTAACGATTTATTTCTTATTTTATTATTGTTTTAAAAAAATCATATTACAATAATTATAAATTAAGTTGCGTAAGTGCTTCAGTGGCATTTGTATTAAGGCACTAGACTAGACGATTTTATATTCACTTTTATTCAGTAATTGATTTGCAAAAAAAAAATTATGAAATAATACGAAAGATAAAAATTTTACGTATTTAATTTCACCAAATTTATGGTTAAAATAACATTGTGATACATTTCGTTGTTTTTTTCTGTAGTCTTTTAATATAAAATTATACAATTCATTCAACAAACTAATTCTACACATTCAACACCATATTTTTTATTATGTTTTAGACTATATAAAATAAAAAAAGCACATAATGCATTTAATATTAAATGTACGTTATTTACAAGTAACTTGAAAATATTTGTCACATTTTATAATATTTCTACTATATGCAAATAAAACAATATATTAAGCTACATTTTAGGATGACCATGCTCGGATTAAAGCAAATATATTTTTAAATTTAACCCAAATTTATTTCTGTAGTAATTTTTATTTAAATGTATATAATTTTGAAGGATTTAAAAAAATCGGTATTAATAAAAGTCATAATTATTTTTCTTCTTTTCTAAAGGTATGAAAACCTTGAAACAATTTTAAAGTTATAAATAAATAACTTTAAAATTGTTTCAATTTATATATTCTTTAAGAAATAACCTTAAAGTTAATATAACCTACTTAAAAATGAAAATTGTTCTTCTCAGTGTTTAAATAAATTAATGTTTTGTTTATATAAACTTGGTAGCCGTTATAGTGATGACGACTTATGTTCCCATTATTATTTCTTTGTTTAATTTGAATATGAAATGCAATAATTTTTTAACTTCGATTTTATATTTATTGAACTTTTAAATCATAAACTTTTAATTTTTATAATTCATTATTTCCTGGGAAAATGATAAAGTTTGAATTATTTAACTTATTTGTATACATGAGAAAATAATTTCTTCAATTGATTTATTTTAATTTTGTTGTGATCATTGTGAGCCTCATTCCCTAACTGAAAATGATGTACCTAAATACTACAAGACCACCATATAAGAGACTCATTTTATAAGTTTGCAAAGACGTGAGTTAATTTATGGCTACTATATTAAAGGCTAATATAATATAACTAAGAAATACGGAATTATAAATGAAAAATATTAATATAGTGTAGTTGTGAGAGTAAGACAAGTAAAGAAAATTATCGGAGATTAGCATATCCACATACAATCGGCCTGATCAGCTGAGAGTTTGGAAAACCTAATAACCGAGTAATTTTTTTAAGGTTGTTCGTATGCGATTAACGATGTAATAAGTTTTAATGACGCAATGAAAATATATTATGTATTGTATAGGAATAGTGTCCATATTCTTTATCATGTATGTATGTACGCGAGTCATGTACGTGAAAGTATATTATGGTACAGTTAAATAATGATTAATAAAATAGTATAAATGTAAAGAAATAAATAAAAATAAAACACGCTGACCTTGCCGAACAAATAATGGAGAGATACGGGAACGTCCATTACTGGTATAGCATATAGTCCTCGATCAGGGTATGATTCCATGATTGGATGAAAAAATCGGAAGTATCGGGTACTAGGGAACAATACCTTCAGTACAAGTGAGATGTGAACAAGTTTACTCATATTAGTACTGCTGGGGTCAAGAGAAGTCTTAAATTTGTTACCCTTGATAATGGTACATAGAGGTCACATCCTTCATTGGATCATAGTGTGAAGTTTTCCTCCGTGACAATTGTTGGAGTCCTTTTAAAATGACTTAAACGTAGACCTCAAGGTTGTGCGCACAACCCAAGGTACAGTTTTACCTTGATATAATATGTAGTATGATAAAAAAAAGTTTATGTACCAATAAAATGAAATGAATGTTATAAAAAAGTAATATAATACCCAAGTAAATGGGGGGCCCATATTTATAAAGTACCCGCGTGATAAATATCACGAAATAAAATATAAATGAAGTGAATTAATACTCCGATTCCCGGTATGTAATTAATAAATAAATATATAAGGGAAGAGAATACTCAAAGAAATAAAGCTAGCTAAACGTCAAAAATATTAAGAAAGAAAAGAAAGTACGTACAAGAATTATGAAATAAATAAATAAGGCCTGACAACCGAAAACAAAGGAAATTAGATTAGTGTTAGCATGAAAATAACTAACATGCAAGGACATGAGAATAATTAAAATTAGGTAATAAGGGGATCTCCGACAAAACCTAAAAGTGAGATATGTAGTTATTTTGCATTTCTGTATTAGAGCTATTAATACTACCCAAAATCCTACTCACAAGTTACACATGTACCCAGTAACTATATTATCGATCCACATAACCACACGTAAACAAAACATATTAATCAATAATAATAAACACATTTTCACGTACCTACTTAATTATTTTACCATATTTTATATGAATTTACAAGATTTTTCATATTTAAATTGATTTATATTTATAATAACCATTAGTTTTACATTAAAAAAAAATGTTCATTTATGTAAAATTTGTACAATTTTAAACTAAAATTCGGTAATCCAAAGTGTATTAATTTGCTATTTATTATAAGTTTTTTTTATTTTCTACAATGAAACTAAAAATTATATTATGATTATATACTTAAAAAAAAACTTTTCTTTTCTAATGTTAATAACATTTTATTAACATGAATAGAATAGAATAGAATAGAATAGAATATTTTTATTCAATATACATTACATGTGTAATTTTTATTGAAAGTCATTTTTTACTTTACCACTGGTTCGAAAAAACCCTCTGTCCTGGGAGAACCAGCAAGAAACCCAGCGGGACATTTTTTTTAATAAATTTTACAATATAAATGATTACGAACTATTTACAAAATTTATTTTAGAAACTGCTTGGAAGCGATCACCTCATTCCCAGGGGTTATTATCAACCATGTATTCATTTATACTATAATGACCCTTTTTATACAGTTTCAGCTTAATAAAACATTTAAACTTGGTAATAGAGAGAACCTGTACACTTTCCGGGACCTTGTTGTAATAGCGTATAAATTGCCCCAAGAATGAATTACTGACTCTGTGGAGTCGAGAAACTGGTATCACTAGCTTGTGTTTGTTCCTAGTGTTTACAGAATGTATATCACTTCTTTTACTAAAACTATCTTTGTTTTTGTGAACATACATTAAATTTTCGTAAATATACTGAGAGGCCAAAGTTAATATATTAATTTCTTTAAATTTATCTCTAAGGGACTCTCTCGGTTTTAGATTGTAAATAGCTCTAATGGCCCTCTTCTGTAAAACAAAAATAGTTTCTGAATCAGCCGCATTTCCCCATAGCAAAATCCCATAAGACATTATGCTATGAAAATAACTATATTTTAGTTATTTTCATAGCATAATGTCTTATTATCTTAATGTCTTATTATCATAACTAATCTAGCTGTCTCGACACTAGTGAGACCTCTAATCTTTTTTACAGCATAGGCTGCAGAACTTAGTCTGCTTGCTAATTTGGATATGTGGGGGCCCCACTGTAGCTTTGCGTCAAGAGTGATGCCAAGAAAAACAGTGGATACAACAGGGCTCAATTCCTCCCCATTTAAAAACACATTGGTATTAAGATTTTTAACATTCGTTGTTGTAAATTTAACACAATTAGTTTTATTTCCGTTCAAATGCAGATTATTAACGTTAAACCAATGCACTAATTTTGATATAGCATTATTCACTTCGTCACATTTAAATGATTGACGTTTAAGTTTAAAAATCAAGGAAGTATCATCAGCAAATAATACTATATCATGACTATCCCCTACAAGGTAAGTCATTAATATACACGAGAAACAGGAATGGGCCGAGAATCGAGCCCTGAGGAACACCCATTAGTACAGGTGACCCGGAAGAACTTTTACCATTGATAATAACCTTCTGTTTTCTATTACTTAAATATGAAATAATAAGTTTAAGCGCTGTGTTCTTGACACCATAGTACTGTAGCTTCCTGATTAATATATCATGGTGAACACAGTCGAAGGCCTTGGAAAGGTCACAAAATATACCCAAAGCATCCTCTGAATTCTCCCATGCACAAAAAATATGTTTAATAAGCTCAACTCCAGCGTCAGTTGTCGAGCGACCCCTTGTAAAACCGAATGGATTTTTATGTAGCAATTTATTAATATTGAAGAAACTTAACATCTGATCTAAAATAATTTTTTCAAAAATTTTACTTAATGTTGGTAGTACAGAAATTGGTCTAAAATTGGCGGGGTCTAATGTACTACCAGATTTAAATATAGGTATGACTTTACTATGTTTCATTAAATCAGGAAACACACCAGATTCGACGCTTATAATAAATATATTGGCTAGATAAGGTGCTAATGTATCTTTTATAGATAAAATAACTTTAACGGAAATCCCCCATAAGTCTGCCGTTTTCTTAACATCAATAGTTTTAAAATATTTAACGATATCTTTTGGCAGTACCCTATGGAAATTAAAAGTATTTGAACAAGCCTTTACATTTTGTTTGAGCAATGATTCGGCGACAGTAGGAGAATAATTTAATGATTTTGTTGTCAAAAAAGGAACATCAGTAAAATGTTTCTCAAAAGCCATAGCAACTTCTTGATCAGATCGCGTTAAATTATTGTTAATATTTAATTGAAAATCCGAGATGCGCGGTTTGACCTTGCCCGTTTCACTATTTATTATTCTCCAGGTCATTTTAATTTTGTCGGATGCAGTTTTAATTTTGTTGCTTAAATGTAAAGCCTTAGCAGTGGAACACACTTTTTTAAATATTTTAGAATATGTTTTTACATAATCTCTAAATATAACACTACTATTATATGATCTTTCATCATAAAGTTCGTATAACCTTCGCCTACATTTATAAATTCCTACTGTCGCCCATTCATTAAATGATTTGCGACTGTTAAGAGAGAAAGTTTTAGAAGTAAATATTCTACTAAATTCACAACTTATGATTTCAAATAATGTAGCATACAAATAATTAGCACTATTTTTAAACGAAAGTGATGGAAGTCTTTTTATTATATTACTTCTAAACCTCTCCAAGCGATGTTCATTTATTGGAACAAACACAACTTTCTTATTTTTCTGTTTTTTGTGTATGTAAGGTAGTGATACTAACTGTCCACAGTGATCTGAACTTAAATTTTGAATAATTGATTTATGCAAGGGCTTAACATCTGTAAAAATGTTATCTATACAGGTAACATATATTTTCTAATACAGACTTATATATGTGTAATAGCCTATCTTTTTTACAAATTTGTGTTTCAAATAAGATAAACATGTTCCTTAGAAGTCATGAAATCTTAAAAAAAAGTAATATGTAATACGTTTCCGACTATTAATGATAAAAATAACACATATTACTTGATAATGTAAAAGTATTATAACAATGCAATGTAATCTTAACTATGTAAATGAAAACGTGTTTAATACTATAAATTTTAGATATTTTTAAGTGTATTTATAATAAAACATTTTGTAAGTTATGTTGAAATTAGGTATCATCATACGATGTGATCGCAAACTTTCTGTTGAAATTAGGTATCATCATACGATGTAATCGCAAACTTTCTGTTGAAATTAGGTATCATCATACGACGTAATCGCAAACTTTCTGTTGAAATTAGGTATCATCATACGATGTAATCGCAAACTTTCTGTTGAAATTAGGTATCATCAAACGATGTAATCGCATACTTTCTGTTGAAATTAGGTATCATCATACGATGTAATCGCAAACTTTCTGTTGAAATTAGGTATCATCATACGATGTAATCGCAAACTTTCTGTTGAAATTACCTAATTTTATATATATAATTTTATATAGATGATACCTATCATCATATGATGTAATCGCAAACTTTCTGTTGAAATTAGGTATCATTAAACGATGTAATCGCAAACTTTCTGTTGAAATTAGGTATCATCATACGATGTAATCGCAAACTTTCCCATAAACATACTTTAGAATTGAAAACAAGTGTCACAAATCGCTGACGCGACTGGGATTGCAATTTGTATTTTGATCTGGTAGTTGTTATGATAATGAAAATGATTACATTGCCTAACATAGACTTTTTTGTTATGTGTATCTTAAAATGAAATGTAATACTGTCGTTTTTATATTTATTGAACCTTCAAACCATATGTTTGTATCTTTATAAGGTATTATTTTTTGAAAAAAAAAAAGTAAAGTATTAATATTTAAATAATTTGTATGGATCATGAAAGAAATGTTTCATTACATATAAAGGTATAAATAATTTTTTTTAAGTTTCATCAAATATAAAGATATAATTAATGTAGTATATAACTATAAAATTATAAGTATAAATGTGAATAAATATATAAAGGAAGGGTACTATTTAATGTGAAAGTCTACATAAATGACTTAATAAGTAACTTAATAGCTCAGTATCAAAGTGTGTTACAGTGATGTGTCGACCAAAATAATATACGTTCGCGTATGTACACCTGATTTTGTCAAACATAATGCATCAACAATGCAACAATGCATTAAGCCTTAAACATATATAATATGACTACGGAATTATTATGTACTCGCACATAGGGGGTTTGGCCAGCCACCCTACCCAAGCCAAGACAATTATTATATATACATAATTATAATATAAGACTTTGTTTAACATTGACTTCTACTATATAAAAAAAAATTATGTTATTTTTATATATATTTTTTTCGGTATTTTTCATATAATACTTCCGTTCACCGCGAAACTAAGTATACCCCATTCGAGTTAGTTTATAGCAAAAAATGTAATTTACCCAGTAATTTAACTAAAACTATAGAACCCCTATATAATTACGAAGATTATCCGTTAGAGTTCAAATATCGCCTACAAACCTCTCAAAAGGAAGCAAGAGAAAATGTAATCAATAGTAAATTTGTTAGGAAATCCAAGTATGATTGTAAAATGAACGCTTAACGTATAAAAGTAATGATTTGATATTAGTTAAAGAACAAACTGGTAACAAACTCAGCGCCATTTGTGCAGGTCCATATTTAGTAATTAGAGATTGTTCACCGAATGTTGTAATACTAAAAGATGGCAAAAATTACATTATTCTTTTCACATTTATTGTGAACACATTAAGTGACTTATAAAAATTGGATGATACTATCTTTAATAGTTTGTGCATGTGGTGTTTACCTAAATTAATTGTGCATTTGGCTGTAAAACACATGTTATTGTTAAATACTCATTGATGTATTATTATTACAATTACTGGTAAACCTAATAAATAAATAAATAAATAAATAAATAAAAACCGAACTAAATTGCATTATCCTTAAAATAAATGTAATAAATTTATTATAATATTACATATACAATATTGCAATAATATTATAGTAATTAAGTAATATATTTCAGACATAGTTTACTTAATGGTTTATAATTATAATAAATTAGTGTATTAAGCTTTATTAATTAAAATTACTTTACCTTAATATTAACTACTAAGTAGTATAATACCAATTGTAATCATTTTAATCTAAATATTATTTTAACTATGCTTTACCCATGTTTACATTTTATAAATTAGAATACTTAGGGATATAATTATTGTGTAATTTTAAATGTTAGTATTATATTAAAAAAAAGAAATGCACGTATTCATTTCTTTTTTTTTCTTTGGGAAGGAAGGTGTAGTATCTACATAGTATCTATACGTATGTTTGGGTATAATATAATATATAAACTTAACAATAACGTAATTACAGACAGTCTTACGTCAACACTCAAGTGTTTCATTTCCCTCGTCCTTACAATGCCTCCACAATACTAAACAAATTTTTAGTGAGTATGTAATTTGTTAGTCGACTTCAAAATAGGATGGAGGAGAGAAAATTTCAAAAAAGAAAGATTGCGTAACATTTTCGATATTTTTATCTATTGTGAACCGATTTGAATGAATATTTTTTAGTTAAATACTTCAGGGGTGTTTCATATAAATTTAGTTAAAAACGAAATAGGGGTGGAATTTTTTAATGTAACTATTTAAACAACATTCTAGTCGACCTTAATATTGTGACATTTCTTAGTCTACTTTTAAAAATACTTTTAAAAAGTAAAAGTTGACTTCAGAGAATTAAAAAGAATAAAACAATTTCTGCATAAGAGCTCCTGAAATTGGGGCTTTAATTCTCGTATAAGTCGCAGACAACTAACTTAATTAGCCTTTCAGTTAACTGCTGGTTTTACGTTTGACTATCGGCCTGAAGGATATTCAGCCCATACGTTTCATATGCATATGAAAGTATATATATATATATATATATATATATATATATATATATATATATATATATATATATATATATATACGGTACTTATAATAAAAACACGATTTTTTAATTTTTGTCTGTCTGTCTTTCTGTCTGTCTCTCTGTCTGTCTGTTTGTTCCGGCTAATCTCTGAAACGGCTCCACCGATTTTGACCGCACTTTCACTGGCAGATAGCTGATGTTATAAGAAGTAACTTAGGCTACTTTTATTTTAGAAAAAGAATTAGGTTTCCGCGCAAAAAATGAAATCCAATGAAATCCAATCGTAATAAATTACTCGCGGGCGAAGTCGCGGGGAACAGCTTGTATTAAATAAAAATACGCGGCTTTAGGGTAGCCCAAGGGCCATCCCACCGCACTTTAAACCTATTGTCGCTGTTATTACAGATAGTTGCAATATTGTATAAGACGCATCGACTGAATATCACTCAGGCCGCTATTTGAACGGCGCCCTTTAGTAAAAAGGCTAGGCTGTTAACTGAAAGGCTAATTAAGTTAGTTGGCTGCAACTTATATACATATATCAGTACAGATGTCTGAAGCTGTTATGTGAAAATTATTTTATTCTTTTTAATCATTTGAAGTCAACTTTTATAGAAACATAATATGTGAATTAGTGGTGTTGCACAAATTGCATAGATATGGTAGATATTGTACAAGATATCTAGTCCTATCCAGCGGAACTATTAACCGCATGTCTGCGGTCGTTATCAAAACACGATAAGATTACATACGAGTATATAATTTGTTGTAATAGTTAAATAAAACATTACATTTATTATTGCATTGTTGGGTCGAGACACAGAAACCAAACAGGTAAGTTAAATCGTATTTTAAAGCATTATGATCCGTCTTTTAAAAAGGAGGGTCTCAATTGGTCTGTATGTTCCATTTTTGTATGTGACACGCATACGAGTACGAGAAGCTTTTATGTGGAAATTATTTGATTATTTTTAGTTCCTTGAAGTTGACTTTTAGTTTGTATTAAGTTTTTTTTTTTTATTATTTCTAAACTTGCATAACATGATGATGGTAACGAAAGCATGGTCAGTATGCATACAACTGATTTAAAACCATTACAATGTGATATTGGTTATTTTCCAGCCAAAGCCCTATTTATATTGTTTAAGGGTTTAGAAATGTCTATATTACATTGTACAGTGGGTGAGGGACATTAGTGTAAACCGATCGGACAGTGGCGAGTTAAATTGCCTTTTCCTGTGAATACGAAAAGAAGCCCTCTCTATCTTCCCGCCAAGTCAAACCCCTCTCGTGCCCTCTCAGACCCTGAGCAGCGGTTGACTGGTCACGTGCATCGTGTGAAAATTTTTTCATCGTGTAAACTTTAATTACATTATTTTTCAACTAGTATAAAACGTTGTTGTATTTGCTCATTTCTAGTAGATCATAATAAGTACAGGAAAAAAGTGGAGTAATTTGCCAGCTTCTCTTTCCATCCAATTATAATGTGGGTGGTATCTTCAAGACAAGAGAGAATAGGCTTTTAGCATCTTTGGCTGCATCACTAATTACCATTATGTGGGACAGTGGTCATGCACTGGCTTATGATAGTTAAAAATTACAATTTTGCGACGTTAATCCTCCATCTTGACCAAGAAACGTCACTTGATTGGCCGTAGTGTAAACAGTTAACTAGCCACTGTACTTGTACTTAATACGTCGTTTAGCACTTGACCTATGTAAGTGATGCTTTGGAGGCTTACAATCTTTATGTATTTTTATTTTGTTAAAAAATGTTACTCCCATAGTAGGTATCTTACACTTCTGCTAACATAACTATGCATATTGTTAGGGATGAGTGTAGATTAACTAATAAAATGTTAAAACTCCACTTCTAGTTCAAGCAGTATAAGGTACTGTGCAGACATTTATCTTAGGTCATTCAACTATTTTCAGGGTAGATAACTAATAAGCGTTAAAACTTCCTCACTCGTACCTCTATTACCTCTTTAAAACTTTAATTTTTGAAGTGAAAACTTCTTTAGAATCGTTGTAATTTAAAACGCGATGAAACGAAAAAGCGACACTAAAAAGAGACAAATGTATACATCTATAGGATTTAGGCTGCGGGAATATTGTGTTAGATAGAGTCAATCGATTTTTGTTCGATAAAATGTCTTTACCTGTAAAATGAAATAGATCTCGCTTTTGCAAAACAATTTTACTTGAAATTTAATTTCAAAAGATCGTTTGATAAGGTACTGGCTATTTTTTTAGCTGTAACAACTTATCAAGTACACAAAGCCAGATAAAATAATAAATTCAGCAATAGTTTGTCACGTTAGCCAAGTCAAATATTTACGTATTTTAAATATAATTTCTTTAATTATGAACTCGTTCGGTTAGTATTTTTTCCAGTATCGTAAGTAATTGGGAACTGATGTCTTCGCAATAAATATGTTGCTATGTGACTTACTGTAAAGTTATTGGTAGTGGCAATAAGTATTATAGTTAATCGAATGTTTTTTTAGTCTTCCTGAACTTTGCTGTTTGCACAATGGATTGTTTAGAATATATATAATGTCCATTGCGCAGAGAAGCCAACTTCAGCGCCACCAATAAACGCCAAACTATCATCAACATAACGTGTTCTTCTGTTATACTTAGCCTTATTAGTTGTACCTACTCATAAGGTTAAATAATTTAATAAATATTCATCATATAAAAATCTAATTTTCCCAGTCTTGTGATCATTAAATTCATGAACATAACTGTATAAAAACCGAAATATTCAAAACTACCGAATTATCTACGAACCGAATTATTCAAAATCGTTAATTTACTGTCATAGACAACATGACTACATTATCGACAACATTTTTGTTTTACTTTTTTAAAATGCAATGGTAAGCTCAAAAATTTGTTAAATGTCGATTGATTGGGTGATTTTTTTTAAACAAATTTGGTTTTATCAACTTTTTGCGTTTATCATTGCATTTTATGCATTTTTAACGATGGTGCAATTATGTTCAAGCAAGGTGCAGTTTTTTATACTGTAAAGTACCCAATTCTAATTATTTGATGTAATATCGACGTTATAAGGTGAACGATCTTTAACTATTTTTTATTTCTAAACTACATGGGTTTAAATAATTAATATTTTTGAGATATGCTATTTAAAATACGTCTGGCAGTATTATTATTAAATATATATATATATATATATATATTTATATATATTTATATACCTCAAAACCTTAAAACGAAATTGTACAACCAGTGCGTGTTGCCAGTGATGGCTTACGGAACTGAGACGTGGTCCTACACTGCTGGCCGTATGAGGAAGCTCAAGGTCGCTCAGCGAGCTATGGAGAGGGCTATGCTCGGAGTTTCCCTGCGTGATAAACTTAGAACCAGAGTAACCGACAACCGATGGGGAAGAAAGGTTCTCGAGTGGCAGCCTCGTACCGGTAGGGCGACCCCCCACGAGATGGAATGACGACCTGGTAAGACATGCAGGAAGTCGATGGATGCAGGTGGCTCAGGACCGTGCTTTGTGGTATTCCTTGGGGGAGGCCTATATTCAGCAGTGGACTTATGAAAGGCTGTAATGATGATATATATATATATATATATATATATATATATATATATATATATATATATATATATACTCCAAATTCATAGACTGGGGTGGGGGGTGAGGGAATACTAATAGCAAATCAATTACGGCGTCTATGGAATAGAAAAACGCAACAACCATGAAAGAGAAATAAGATGACAATAAAACAACTATATGACTTTTTTATGTTTGTCTAATCGATGCCCGGGTTGCGTCCTGGAAAGTTTTTTTTACACAGACGGTACTCAGATTGCTTAGGACATTATCTGTCCTCTATTTATTTATTTATTACAGCTTATCAAAAAGCCACTGCTTAACATGGCAGGCAGGTGGGTCGGCAAGCAAACAGCTTTATTATTTAGAGTTGTTATCAGAAAGATATACTGCTAAATATAAAACAACCTAATTGCTTAGGGCGACTTGATTGAACTAAATTATTTATATACTGAAGTTCATTACATACTTATATTCAAATGCACCTTATTGAAAACATTTACCACATAAACCACATTAAATTGTCTGAACAATGCATCTATGTAATCTGCCTGTATCTACCACTTGTTAGGTATCTTTGACTTGTGAATATGGAAACTCATCAACACTTGACTTCAAAAACAACTTGATTGCATGAATAATAAATATCTAATTCTAATCTTGTTTTATTTTTATTAATTATTAATATAATATGTATATATATAATCAATTATATCAACGTCAATTGTTGTTAACATTGAGAACGTAATCACTAAAGACTAAAGACGTCATGTCTTGTTTATTAACATCATACATTGTAAGCGACGCACTATAAAATATTTATTTAGAGTTTATTTACCTACTTGTTCTCTTATGCTAAATGTGTGGTCTGATGTTATATATGTACATTGCTTGATTCTTGTGTACCATTAAATTTCTATTGAATGCAGTTAAAGCTTCGGTCACACACAACGAAAATTCGCTGCGAGTGTATACGCTGTGAATATTACTCGCAGCGACAATTCGCTGCCTGCCTGTCAGACACAACGAGTACTACACGAGAATTTTCTTTTCAATTGCTCTTGGGTTGCTATTTGGAATCCCAACTCAATTAATTCGTTAAACAATGAAGACGTCTGCCTTTGCGTTTTTTTTTTTAATTACTGTTATTTGTGTCAAACAGCTTCCTATTTTTTCTATACACAGCCAAAAAACGAATTATATCGTAATTTCCCCATTTTAGAGAATCGTTTATCAGTTAAATCATTTGATTGACCTACACAAACGTATCATGCAGCAAAGAAACGACCTATGCACAGGCGTGTAGTCTGGAGCGGAATGGCTACTCGCAGCGAGTACCCTGTCACACACAGCGAATTCTCGCAGCGAATTCAACTCGCGGCGAATGAATCTAATCGCAGCGAATAGCCTGTCACACATAGCGAATTTTTGCTGCGAGTGACTAATCGCAGCGAGTGTACGCTATCTGTGACCGAGGCTTAAGTAGCGCACTCGAACAATCGTTGCACTTACAAGTACATTATTGTTGCGACTTATCTCTTTCACGGGCAGTTGCGTACATACAGTCGTAGCACGCGGCACGGTTCAACGAATGCCGTCAATTTACTCGTGAAATCGTGGTTTTATTATACAACCTATAAATTGATCCTTCTCGCCAAATCAAACCAAGACTATGTTTAATACAACGTCAAATAATAAGCTTTTGTTGATAAAGAAGCGCGAAATTTTATGCTAAAGGTTAAAAAACGCGTTCAAGCTCGTGTTTGCGAACGACGAAATTGCAGGAAGCTCGCAAAAACTTGAACCTTCTGAAAATAAAGATCCATCTCTGCAAAGATTGACTAAAGATGAATTGTTCACCTCAGCCGCGAAATCTTTATCGCGCACTTAAGACGTACAACTTTAGCTAACAACTACTGATGAAACAGCGTGAATTTAGACGGAAGCTTGACTTGAGTTTGATTTAGCAAAGATGGTATGAAGCCGTGCTTGAGAATGTCACTCAAAGACGAGTCAAGTTAGTAGAAGCATCAAGAAGCAGCCTTGTGTGGACCAGCAGCTGGAGATCAGCAATTTGCAGCCATCACATTTACTGCAATGTAAGGCGGCAGCGACGGTGACATCGGAGGCAGCGCGGCCACCTTGTGTTGACCCAGTCCGTGCACCGGCCTACCACATGCCTGTAAACAGTATTCTTCAACTCGTCCACACACTTATGAATTCATGGTTACGTCGTCTAGAAACCAGGAGGAACGTTTGCTTACCGGACCATCTACACCTCGAGAACTACCTGCATTTAGTGGAGATTGCATTGAGTGGTTGCATTTTAAGAGTGCCTATGAGGAATCTACATGTGTGTGTCAATTTGGTGACTCTGAGAACCTATGGCGACTACGTCATCTACCACTAAATTACAAAATTGTCATCTACCACTAAATTACAAAATTGTCATCTACCACTAAATGGTTAACATTAAGGTTAATTCAATCAATTGTAAAAGTATGTTTACCTAGGACAAATAGTTCGACTAGATAAGGAGGTTAATCGACGGATTCAACTCGGCTAGGCAACATTCGGGAGATTACGACACATCTTCTCGTCAAGTATTCCTCAAAATTTAAAATCAACATTATAAAACTAGTGTGTGTTGCCAGTGATGATATATGGATTTGAGACATGGTACTTCACTGCTAGCCGTATCAGAAAGCTGAAGTTCGTTTAGTGAGCTATGGAGGGGGCTATGCTTGGGGTTTCTCTACGTGAAATTTAGAAATGAGGACATTCGCAGTAGAAACAGAGTAAGTGACATCGCCCAAAGAATTAGTAAGCTGGAATAGCAATGGGCTGTCCATATAGCTCGAAGAATCGACAACCGATGGAGAAGAAATGTTCACGAGTGACCCCTCACTAGATGGAGTGAGGACATGGTAAGATATGCAGGAAGTCGATGGATGCAGGTAGCTCAGGACCGTGCTTTGTGGCATTCCTTGGGGGAGGCCTATGTTCAGCAGTGGACTGCTGCAGCTGCATGATAATGATGATGATGATGTAGAAGTATTTCTCTATCGACAAAAAATACGGAATTTTTCAATATTCGAACATTTTACACTTCAAATTATAATACGTTACATTTCAAATTGTGCATAATTTTAACATATATACTCTTAATAATAACAATGAAACAAAACTATCACAATCAACATGCACAAATTTATTTATAATTTACTAAGCAAAAAATTACAAATAGCCAATATTTCCAATATTCATTTAAATTTGAAATGAGTTGAGTATATTTTTTCCTAATAGAAAAATCACTATTTAAAAACCTATTAATTTAACGATTTCTTAGTGGCAAAACAATCAGTGTCAAAATGTTTAGAACACCCTAGAATGTTTTGGTGATAACCAATTGTGAATTTCGAAAACATCAATTCATATTTTGCATAAATCGTCGTTAGATGAAAATTGTAAAACACACATCATTATTTACCGGCGGATTGCTTTTAATTATTTTATAATACCAAGTTATGCTATTTTTAAGGTTACGTTAAAATTTTTTTAATAAAATTGATTTTAAATAACTAATAACTGCCCAAAGTAGAATATATTGATTATAAATTGTAATATTAAAATTATAAATTAAAACGAATTAAGACTCAGATTAATCAATTATTCAACGTAAAAAAAAAAAATCGCAAATTGAATAAAACTACTTTTACGGATTATATCGCGTTTAATTAACTTTTTATTGATTCCCGACGTTTCACGGGGTACTGAGGTGACTGACGTCCCGATGTCAGAATTAACCCGGAGTACCTTCAGCCTTTTTAATTATTAATTTTGGTCCGATCTACATCTTTTATCATTGTTTTGACTTGTTGTTCACATGCGCAAGTATTTATTATACAAAATTGCATCACTTTAATTTATCAAATTATATACAAATCCACTACTATCTACTACCTATTCAAACAATTATTTTAACGATAATGCTTAGGAGCAACAATCCGCTATAACTCAATTTCCCGCCAAACTCTTTGACCCTGTCTACTCAGTTTTAACATTTAAAAATTAATTTTCTTTCTTTTAAATCCGATTTAGAACGATTTTTTTATAAACGCGTCACTACCATTAACAATACAGCCTATCAAAGTTCAACTGCTGAACATACTGATCACAGGTCTCTCCCATAAGAAGGAAATTGGCAGGAATTTAGGCAAGGCATTATAAACTGTTGTTTTACGCTTACGAGTATAAAAAATACACTTTGGAATTTTTCTGTGTATATCCTCCAACTCTAAATGCGCGGGACCTCGATGACCGTACGGCAACACAAATTCAGTTAATGAAAAGGACACACATCTATCGGATACGAAAAAGACAAAGCCATTATCTACTATAAGAAGCTAGCAACCCATCCCGGAACATAAAGTCAAAGTCTGACAACACATCAAATTCCTAACATAACTTTGATTTAGAATTTTGACGGTAAGGTTCGGACCTGTCCATCCTTTGGCTACGCGTAGACAGCGACGACCATCCGCGCGTCTACGTGTGCCTCTATAGGTCCCATAGCGGTAATGCCGAAACAGACCGACTCATCGACCACGTCCAAATGGCTACAGATTCCTTGCTACAACAGGTCCCATCCGCAGAGATCGTGATCCTTGGCGATTTTAACGCCCACCACGCCGAATGGCTTGGTTCACGTTTAACCGATCATGCGGGGAGATCTGTTTATGACTTTGCCTTGGCATATGGTCTGACACAACTGGTTACATCGCCTACGCGGATTCCAGATGTGGAGGATCATACACCTTCCCTGTTGGACCTTCTGCTGACCTCTCATCCGGACGGATATCAGGTTTCCGTCGATGCCCCTCTTGGCTCTTCGGACCATTGTCTGATCCGGAGTGTGGTGCCACTCACGCTCCCCTCGCGGTTGCGTTCTGCAGGTTGCCGCCGTGTTTGGCATTACAGGTCGGCGGATTGGGACGGAATGCGGTATTTCTTTGCTTCCTACCCATGGGGGCGGGTTTGCTTCTCGCCGGATGATCCCAGCGCTGTTGCTGACTCTGTCACTGATGTAGTGCTACAGGGAATGGAACTATTTATTCCATCATCTGTGGTACCCATCGGAGGCAGATCTCAGCCTTGGTTTGGTCGCTCCTGTAAGACTGCATTACGCAGTAAGCAGGAGTGTTATCAAGCCTGGGCTGCGGCTTCGGTGACTCGGGATGTAAACACCAGCACACTCAAAAAGAAGTATAACTTCGCCTCCAGGTCCTTCAAAAGAGTTATTGCCAAGGCAAAGTCAGAGCACATAGGCAGAATTGGCGAGAAACTAGTTCGCCTTCCTTCGGGAACCCGTGCATTCTGGTCTCTCGCCAAGGCTGTCCAAGGGAATTTCTGTAAGTCATCACTACCATCTCTGCACAGGGAGGACGACTCACTGGCCCACGACGCAAAAGAGAAGGCCGACCTTTTAGGCTCCCTTTTTGCGTCCAACTCGACTGTTAATGACGGGGGGAACACACCGCCGACCATCCCGCGGTGTGAGTGCTCCATGCCGGATGTGCGATTCTCACAGCGCTCGGTTCGCAGAGCACTCCTCTCCCTTGACATCCACAAGTCGAGTGGGCCTGACGGAATCCCCCCAATTGTGCTGAGGACGTGTGCTCCGGAGTTGGCACCGGTTCTAACGCGTCTTTTCCGGTACTCTTACTCCCTAGGCGTAGTCCCGAAATCATGGAAGACAGCTTTTGTCCACCCGATCCCTAAAAAAGGCGACCGCTCAGATCCGTCCAACTACAGGCCTATCGCCATCACCCCCTTGTTCTCCAAAATAATGGAATCCGTTGTAAACTGCCACCTCATGCGGTACCTTGAGGATCACCAGCTGATTAGTGACCGCCAGTACGGTTTTCGTCGGGGTCGATCAGCTGGTGATCTTCTGGTCTACTTAACTCATAGATGGGCGTTGGCAGTAGAGTCCAAGGGGGAGGCATTGGCCGTTAGTTTGGACATTGCGAAGGCCTTCGATCGGGTTTGGCACAAAGCGCTTCTTTCGAAGCTCCCTTCCTATGGGCTTCCCGAGAAATTATGCAATTGGATCACCAGCTTTCTTGCAGATCGGAGCATCAAGGTCGTTGTAGACGGTGCATGCTCCGACTACAAGCCTATTAACGCTGGTGTTCCACAAGGCTGCGTGCTATCACCAACGCTGTTTCTTCTGCATATCAATGATATGTTGCAAGCTGGTAGCATTCATTGCTATGCAGATGACAGCACTGGTGATGCTCTATACACCGGCCGTGCCAATATTTCTCGGGAAAACGTCACCGAGTACCGGAACAAACTTGTGTCTGAAGTCGAGTCTTTGCTGGACAAAGTCTCGGATTGGGGGCGACTAAATCTAGTCCAGTTTAATCCTCAGAAGACACAAGTTTGCGCGTTTACCGCTAAAAAGAACCCCTTTGTCGTATCTCCTCAGTTTCAAGGTACTCCCCTTGTTGCCTCAGCCAGTATCGGAATCCTCGGCGTCGACATATCGAGTAGCGTGCAGTTTCGTGGTCACTTGGAAGAGAAGGCCAAATTGGCCTCTAAAAAGCTTGGCGTGCTCAGCAGAGCGGGACAGTATTTCATGCCGGCTCAACGCCTGCAACTTTACAAGGCGCAGGTTCGGCCTCACATGGAATACTGTTCCCATCTCTGGGCTGGGGCTCCCCAGTGCCAGCTTCTTCCACTTGACCGCATCCAGCGCAGAGCGGCTCGAATCGTCGACGACCGAGTCCTTTCCGATCGGCTCGACTCATTGGCACTGCGAAGAGATGTTGCATCTCTTAGCATTTTCTTTCGCATTTACCATGGGGAGTGCTCTGAGGAATTGTTCGGATTAATCCCAGCCGCCAAATTTCACGAACGCACATCGCGGCAGAACTCCCGATACCATCCACACCATCTGGATGATTGGCGGTCCACCACTGTGCGATTTAGAAGATGTTTTCTTCCTCGCACAACTTCCTTGTGGAATAGTTTACCACCAGCGATTTTTCCGGACCGATACGACTTAGGGACCTTCAAGAAAAGAGCCTACTCCTTTTTAAAAGGCCGGCAACGCATCTGCAATTCCCCTGGTGTTGCGGTTGTTCATGGGCGGCGGTAGTCACTTACCATCAGGTGAGCCGCATGCTCGTTTGCCCCCTCTCCTATAAAAAAAAAAAAAAAAAAAGAATTGCCTGTTGTAAAATGACTTAATGGGCAAAAAGAAATAAACGCGCATGTTGTTGTTGAGAAAAGTATGAACGAATAATTATTTTACAAAATTTTTAAAAAACTTACATACATTTTTGTTAATGGCTAAACTTGTTAATTTGCTGTCTAAACTATGGTTACATAGAATTATTAAGTATGATTATTTCTTTAGTGCACAACCAACCTAAAGCAGATGAATGAAAGGAGTATAATGGGACAAAATCTAGTAGTAAGGTAGTACCTAAGTCGTTTGATGTATACAACAACTCGAAATGAAACGGTTTTCAACCTCTAGCCACTCCAACTAAACTAAAAATACTTGTAGGTATAAGTAGCGGCACGAAAGTCTAGTGGTGACCGTTACTGCGCATAAGTCGCGCTGATTGGCTTATTGTGCATAACCCAAGCAGCACACAAGCGTTATGAACATCAATATACCAGCTCAGATAGAACTTAGAGTTCTTTTAAATGTGTATAAGAGTGTTGAAAAGAGGTTATATCCTTATAAGAGTGGTTTATGAGTTATTATACAGCTCAAGCTGTATAAGGTCTGTATTATGGGATCTAAGTAAGCTTAGGGTTCTTAATCAGAATATGAAATCTCTTGTATACAAATTAGAGTATCTTGTAATACTTCAATCTGATTTTATTACTAAGAAATGATATAAAACAAAAAAAAGTAACAGCCAAATCTGTATAAGTGACAGAATATCGCCATTTTGCATGCGCTGCGTGTTTATATTGTGTTATCAATGTGTGGCAAAAAAGAAAAAGATGTGGTGCCGTAAAAAGACCATGTTAAATCTAAATTAAATTTATGTTAAAAAACTGTTATACAGCATAAGTACATAATAAATATATCCTATTATAGAACTGATTAAAAACCAATAGCTGTATATAATAATACATAACATACATAGTACAGCTACTAAGACTATAAGACACTCGAAATAGCGTTTAGGCTGTTTAGAAAATTTTCACCATTTTAAGACCCATAAAAATATAAAAAATAAATAGGTATATTAATTGTCGCCATTATTCAATAAACGGTATTTTTGTTTTTTATTCATTTGTAATCCCATTTAGAAACCAATTTAGAACGTTTGCCATTATAAGTTACATATAAGACAATATAGTTTTAGTGTAATAGTTTCAACTAAGCCATGTAGTGGCGGTCAAGAATATCCACTACCCCATATCTTCCCGTGGGTGTCGTAAAAGGCGACAAAGGGAAACAGGCAGGAGATGGGCAGCAGCATCTTCCTGATAATAGCCAAAATTACAATAAAAAAACTGCGGTTGCCAACCCGCTCGCCAAGCGTGGCAACTGTGGCAAATACCCCCCAAATGGATAAAGTTACTAAGAGACGGCCCCCAGTGCCCGGTAGACCCGCTATTCCTGGCTACTGTGGCGACCATGGTAACGGCGGAGCAGGGGTGCTAAGAATCTCCGGTGGAGGTTCGGTTGCCACCTTAGACGACTCGACCTGGCAACGTACAACGCACGCACCCTGAGGACCGACGAGAAAATTGTGGAACTGGAAGAAGAGATAGACAAGTTGCGCTGGAATATTATAGGCTTATCCGAAGTCCGAAGAGAGGGGGAGGACACGGTAATCCTCGAATCCGGCAACTTGCTCTATCACCGGGAGGGCGACCATCTGTCCCAAGGAGGTGTCGGATTTATCGTCCACAAGTCTCTCGTTAACAACGATGCAAAGATCGGGAGTGTGTCGACGAGGGTTGCGTACATTATACTTAGAATTACCAAACGGTATTCGCTGAAGGTCATACAGGTTTACGCACCAACCTCGGCACACCCCGATGAGGAGGTGGAGGAAATGTATGAGGATATCTCTAGAGCCATGCATTCCTCCAAAACCCAATATACGGTGTTAATGGGAGACTTCAATGCAAAACTAGGCACAAGAGAGAACGGTGAGATGGAAGTAGGGAAATTTGGAATAGAGCAACGGAACCCAATGGGCCAGCAGCTGGCCGACTTCATGGAGAAAGAGGGACTCTTTATGATGAACTTTTTCTTCCAGAAGTGGCCCCACAGGAAGTGGACCTGGTCGAGCCCCGACGGTTCGACAAAAAATGAGATAGACTTCATTATGACGACCAGACGACAACTGTTCAGTGACGTCTCCGTGATCGCGAGGGTGAAAACTGGTAGCGATAACCGAATGGTTAGAGGCACACTGAACCTAAACGTTAAGTTGGAGAGGTCTCGTCTAATGAAGTCAACGCTCCGTCCCCCTCATGCTCTGTTCCAAAGTCCCGAAACCTTTCAGCTCGAGTTACAAAACCGTTTTAAGTGCCTAGAAGACTGCAATGAAGTGGACGATATGAATGACAAGCTCGTGGAAACTGTCCATACGGTGGGAGCTAAGTTCTGCAAGACCCGCCGCAGAAGAACACTAAAACTCTCCGATCACACTCTTATTCTCATGGCTGTTAGACGGGAGATGAAGCTACATTCTTCAACAGATTTGACAGCATACAGGCAACTGAACAGACAGATCTCCAAATGCATGCGGCGGGACTTACGCAACTTCAATACAGCTTGTATTGAAGAAGTGATCGAGCGGAACCAAGGCTCCAAAGTTTATGCCTGAGATCTGTCTGCCAGAAAGAGCCAACTGTCAAAGCTGAAGACAGAATGTGGCAGCATCGTTTTCGGGGCTCCTGAGATTTTGAGTGAGATTGAGAGGTTCTATGGAGAGCTGTACGCGTCATCGTTGGAGCCACACGCAAGTGTGAGTAACGATCCAAGAGCGAGTCTTATCCGACACTATTCCGAAGATATCCCGAACGTCAGTCTGAGCGAGATTAGAATGGCTCTCCAGCATCTTAAAAACGGCAAGGCCGCAGGCGAGGATAGAATTACAGCGGAGCTTCTGAAAGCGGGTGGAAAACGGGTACTGGAAGTCCTTCAGAGGCTCTTTAATTCCGTCCTCCGTGGTGGCATTACACCGGAGGCGTGGAGCAGAAGTAAGTGGTCTTGTTTTTCAAGAAAGGTGACAATGCTCTCTTGAAGAACTACAGACCGATTTCCCTTCTGAGCCGCGTCTACGTGCTGTTTTCGAGAGTCATTACGAATCGTCTCGCACGCAGACTTAACGACTTCCAGACTCCCGAACAAGCCGGTTTCCGAAAGGGCTTTAGCACCATAAACCACATACATACCCTTCGGCAAGTTGTACAGAAGTCCGAGGAGTACAATTTGGCACTATGCATAGCGTATGTGGACTATGAGAAAGCCTTTAATTCCGTCGAAATTTAGCGGTGCTGCAGTCCCTTCAGCGGTGCTAAGTTGACTGTCGGTATATCGAAGTGCTGAAGTGCTTGTACAGTAGAGCTACGATGGCTATCCGAGTACAGAACCAGAGTACGAAATCTATCCAACTGCAGAGAGATGTAAGACATGGTGACGTTTTATCCCCGACACTTTTCACCGCTGCATTGGAAGACGTTTTCAAGCTTCTGGACTGGAAAGGATACGGTATTAACATCAATGGCGAGTACATCACTCACCTTCGATTTGCCGACGATATAGTCCTTATGGCAGAATTGCTGGAGGACCTAAGCACTATGCTCAATGACTTCAATAGTGTCTCCCAACGGATAGGTCTTAAGATGAACATGGACAAAACAGAGATTATGTTTAATGTCCATGTCACACCTATGCCGGTAGTTGTTGGGAGCACTAAGATCGAAGTTGTTGACGAGTATGTTTACCTGGGATAAATAGTCCGACTAGGTAAGTCCAACTTCGATTGAGAGGTCAATCGACGGATTCAACTCGGCTGGGCAGCGTTCGGGAAGCTACGACACATCTTCTCGTCACACATACCTCAAAACCTTAAAACGAAATTGTACAACCAGTGCGTGTAGCCAGTGATGACTTACGGAACTGAGGTGTGGTCCTTCACCGCTGGCCGTATGAGGAAGCTCAAGGTCGCTCAGCGAGCTATGGAGAGGGCTATGCTCGGAGTTTCTCTGCGTGATAAACTTAGAAATTAGGATATCCGCAGTAGAACCAGAATGACCGACATAGCCCAACGGATTAGTAAGCTGAAGTGGCATCGGGACGGCCATATAGCTCGAAGAACCGACAACCGATGGGGAAGAAAGGTTCTCGAATGGCAGCCTCGTACCGGTAGGCGAAGTGTAGGGCGACCCCCCACGAGATGGAGTGACGACCTGATAAGACATGCAGGAAGTCGATGGATGCAGGTGGCTCAGGACCATGCTTTGTGGCATTCCTTGGGGGAGGCCTATGTTCAGCAGTGGACTTATGAAAGGCTGTAATGATGATGATGATGAATAGTTTCCTTGCACACCAAGTAACAGCTGTAATACAGCAGTTATACAGCCTCTTTAATGCTTGTGCAGCTACTGTACAGCGCTACTAACGCATAAAGCTGCATAATTTGTGCCAATTTTTTAAATATTAGAACTGTATAGGCGGTTATACAGCTTTTATACAGCCAGAAAATACAGCTTTTGGTATAAAAACGAACTTCAATACAGCTCGTATACAGCTTGCATGCTGATTGGGAAGTCGTGCTTATGAGGGCTAATAATATTCCGATCACCAGATGTCACTAGTTGAGACTGAGGTAAAGTTTTTCGTTACACAATGTCATTTAATTGCGTATTTAGTTTTTAATAAAAGTTTATTGGTTTCTAGAGGATTATATTAATACACAAAACAATGTCTCATTGGTTTGCTCTCTAATTTTATCCACATTTTTAACATTTTTTAAATTTTTCCACTTTTATGAATATCTGTCATTCTTTTTATTTATTTTTAATCTTAATAATATAAAATATAGCTAATAGTACAGAAATAAACACCAAATTTGACATTATTCGAACAAATTAACTTCCCTGCTATGAAATCTATCATATTATACCTCACTTTTAAGTGGCGCCGCCCTGGTGACAGAAAAAGTCATGGATGAAACTCATTGGCTCGTGCGTATCGTTCCCAAGCGCTGATTGGCTCTCCAGTCGCATTCGTGCAATTGAATTCGTGCGCGTTCCCTCCACGTTTCGTTCGGCACTAGACCTATGTATATTATATTTTATACGAAAATCTTGAAGACTTTTTTAAAAAACAAAAGTTGAAAAACAAATGGTATTTGCTCATCATTATCTAAAACCTATAAAACTCCACATTAATATACCCTATCCAGCTTGTGCTATATTTATGTATATATTTTATGTTACCACTTATAATATATAGGTACTAGTAAAATGTAAACTACTATGTGCATTTCATTATTACCTAATGTTTTATTTAACAACTAGCTGGCCGGGCAGACGTCGTACTGCCCTCTCCGACTTTTTCCTATAAAAATCCTTAAATTACCAATAAAAAATATTGAAGGTCACTTAACGGGATAAGAACTATCCTATCTCTCAAGTTGGACCAAACTGCACACAGTGTGCAAAATTTCATTGTGATCAGTTCAGTAGTTTAAAAGTACATCGCAGACAAACAATGTGACACGTAATTTTTATACATAAAGATTTTAACATGTTCTCTAGCACAACATTATGACTATTATAGTTTATATACGTATATATTATAATACCATAAAATTTATATATACGTTTTAAATATATAGTTTCCACACTAATATTTTCGAATTTAGGTTTGCCCAAATTCAAAAATATGCCTATCACATTATCTCACTACGCCCCGTTGACTGTAAACCTTTTCTTTAAGACTTTATAAACCTTTGTTACACAGTTTGCACAAAAAAGTTACAGCCTTTATACGTCGCACTGCTGGGCACAGGCCTGCCTTCATTTCTGAGAGCGTTTGGAGGTTCTGGAGGTCCGCCAATGCGTGTTGGCGAACTTCACATGTCTTCGAAATTTTTTTTTTTATTTCTCATACATGCAGGTTTCCTCACGATGTTTTCCTTCACCGCCGAGCATGTGGTAAATCGGCATTTAAAATTGCAATTAACAATTTCATTGGTGTCGGCGGGGATCGAACCCGGGTTGCTCGCGTACTGTGAAATTTACAGCGAGCGCTAACCATCTGAGCTACTACGGCTCCTTGCACAACAAATAATAAATAAATATTCTTAATTTGTTGTGCAAGAAAAAGGGTTAAATCAATAATGTAAAATTAAATTGACCTAGCATAACATCAAACATGTAAGTCGCTCTTGACTATGTTTGCTAAAAACTATTAATAAGTAAACGGCGATTAATCTATGAAATTGGTTTTACTCACTTACGTAGATTACAATTTCTGATCTTTGCGGTTACTTAGAAACAACTCAGTTTACATGTTGTGTTCATAAGTTTATTTTAGAGGCTATTATCGTAATAAGATATTTGTGTTGCGTTCACTACAAAACAATTAATCTCATAAGACACTGACCTTACCATTGACCCGTTAAACGCGTCACGACCGCGCCCACTTGATTACATTTTATGTGCGGATTTCTTGACGCAGAGGACTAGTGTCATCATATAATTAAACTTTCAATAAAACGTAAAAACCAACTTCAAAGAATTGGAAAGAATAAATAAAGTCTATGTCGTAGATTCTGTTCTTCATTTTTGATACACTATTAGTAGATAATAAATAGAACTAAAACCCCTAACTTCAGAAGCTATTATGTTGAAATTATTTTATTATTTTTTTTATTTTATCCTTGAAGTCGATTAAATATTGCTATTAACTTTTTGACCTTTCTGAATGGATTGAGGATTATCAAAAGCTCAAGGTAATAACTAGAATGTAGTTATTATGTAACCATGGGATTAAGGTGTAAATGGAGACGTTATAATGTTCCCATTTATTCCCCAAACATAAAATTCATCTAAAGAAAATTATAAGCAAGTGTTGGTTCGACGCCAGCAAACTTTTTTGTCCACCGTAATGAATGTAGCTATTCTTTCCAATTCTTGAAAATAAGTTTCACCAGCTACGAATAAAAACTGGGAGGCACTATGATCAATGATCTCAATATTGCCTCCCAACGGATAGGTCTTAAGATGAACATGGACAAAACAAAAGTCGTATGTAACGTCCATGTCACATCTATGTCGGTAGTTGTTGGGTGCACTAAGCTCGAAGTTGATGACGAATATGTTTATCTGAGATCTCGGTCGAGTTGCACTAAGTACAACTTCGACCGAGAGGTCAATTGACGGATTGAACTTGGCTCGGCAGCATTCGGGAGATTACGACACAACATCTTCTCGTCAGGTATACTTCAAAACTTAAGATACATCAAGTCGAAGGATGCTGGTAGCTCAGGGCCGTGCTTTGCGGCATTCCTTGGCTAATGATGATGATGATGATGATGAAAATGACTAAAAATCTATCTGTATTCTGGTTTTAATGCGTTTAGCATTGAAATCACAATATGTAACTCTGCCCTCCATAAATCTTTTATATATTAATAGAGGTCAGTGTAGTGTCATTATTACAGACAGTAAGGTAGGTACTTCATCGTAGGCTCTCTTTGTTTAAAGTTGTCTGAACTCGTATGTCGCTTTAATACTAAAATGCAATATTAAAAAAGGAAAAGCCAAGATATTATCTGTCAAGATATAGATTAACATATTAGTCAGCATAAAACATAAACTTCTTACTAAGATGCCTGCGACTGTATACAATATTTTAAGCAAAAGTTATAAAATAATAGGTTTGTATGATGGACTAGATTAGTGAGTAAGCGAAAATAATATTTTTGTTATATTTAAGGCAGGAAGGATCTGCCGCACTCTCCCAACGTGTAGGGACTCATAATATTTGTGTAAATTAAAATTCTGTTGTTATTACAAACGCCGGAAAACAATAGATGTTTATAATAATATTATACTATCTGTATTTGCGATTTTGATATATTACTCAAAGTAACCTGTACTCTGCCACTGCTACTGTCAATTCAATTGTCACCTGTCACCTTGTCAGTCAGCATGTCTTGTTATAGCTAATGTGCACTTTAAGACTTTAACCTCTAAATTTTGATGAATTTCAATTAAAACTAATTATTAACAGTCAGAAAACAGTGCCTAGTAAATACTAAAAAGAATTATTGACTTCGAGTTTCGATTTACATTTAAAAGTAAGTTGGATACTGATAAATTTTCTTTATTTTAATATTTGTCATAGGTTATCTGCTGCTGTTTATAAATTATATTTTAGGCGTAAATTTTACTAATAATTGATAATGACAGAGTCAGAGCTACAGTTCATGACCTAAACATACGTAATTTCTTGTAAAAAAGTAGGAGTAAGTCTTTGTTATTTACAAATTACCGATTAACGAAACGATTAACAGACGACGAAGGGATCAGTGTAATTTCGTCTCTACATCCGGAAGTCGCTATATCTACAGATAGGCTGCCATGTTGAACAAACAATCTAACATCCCAAAAATTACTGAGTTACTAATTTTAAGTGTATTATCACAGTTGCGTACCATCTGGGTTTACGAACAAGAGATAAGAAAGCTCAATGGCTCTATAAATAAACCTTTGTGTATTTGTTTGTTGCCTCATTCATTGAGTACCTGTAAGAGATTTCAGGGAATTTCTTATGAATGACTCATTAAAATCGCTATACCCGAAATTGTTATAATATCTAAGTCCCAAACCATTGTCTATCAAAAGTGTATGTTAAATTCAAGGGACTTCAAATTAACATTGTATTAACCGAAAAGTCGTTAAAACTGCTATTTTGTTATACCTAATTAAATGTATTGCTGATACGCATGCTTTTAACACTGTTGTATTAAATCAAATAAGTTTAAATATTATCTTATTAAATAATTAGTTTACTGTTACCGTTACAACCTATTAAAGTCCACTGCTGAACATAGGCCTCCCCCATAGATTGCCTCATAGGGGGATATTTGTCATAGTTGTAATGTTACTGTTGATTTGAAAATTTCACCTCAGTGGGTTATGTGCTCCTGGTAGATTATCTTCAATATATTCATCCATTACAGCCTATTAAAGTTCACTGTTGAACATAGGCCTCCCCCACAGATCGCCTCATAAAGGGGATATTTGCCAAAGTTGCTACGCTTGGCAAGTGGGTTGGCAACCGCTACCACTAACACAACCAATGATAATCTAGGCCTTATTTTTACTTTACCTTTTTCTAAGAAAACTAAACAACTGCTTACATCATGTGGACTTAGAGTTCATTTGTCACTTAGGTTTTGTAAACACCCATGTATGTTAAGGTGGTAAGATATTTTTTACTTTTTTATGGGAAATTATAAGATCTTCAATTTCTATCTTAAGCACATTCCTATATTGCACATAGATTATTAGATAGAAATTTGTTGAGATTTTAATTTTTTTTTTAAAGTGACAAATACAGTTACAATCTACCTGATGGCAAGTGGCTACTGCACTGCATGGTTACCTGCAGCCAACTTTACACAAATAATACCACAGATGTGTTGACACAACTGAAGAATTAAAAAAAAGCCCAAAGCCTGTAATTACATTTTTATATTGTTAAAATTCTTGCCAAAAGACCACCATTACAGATTGTCAGTTTTTTTTGTTTAAATTCTATGAGGACAAAGCCAGGAAAATGAAATTGTATACTTGGGGAGTGCTTTTAGCCGGGATGGAAGATGTGATTTAGATGTGGACAGGCATGTCGTTGCCGGGAACAGTCAATGGTGCCCTGACTGCGTTAGTCAAAAGGCAAGGCGTAGCGAAGAGTGCATGCCTTGCAATACATAACGCAGTGTTGGTACCGACTTTGTTATATGGCAGCGAAACTTGGGTATGCCAGAAGAAGCATAAAAGTAAGTTGAATGTAGTGGAGATGCGATCTCTTCGTAAAATGTGCGGCGTTACTATGGCCGACCGAAAGCGAAACGAAGAGATTCGCAATATGGCAGGTTTGAAAGATGACCTTATCACAAAAATTGATAAGGGCGTGCTTTGGTGGTTTGGGCACGTTGAGCGAATGAGTGAAGACCGAATGGTGAAGAAAATATATAGCGCGAAAGTTAATATTAAAAGGTGTCGAGGTAGACCGAGACTAACTTTTGAAGACCATGTGAGCAAATTGCTCGAAGAGGGTAGGGTCAAGAGTACTCGGATACCTAGACGTGTATGCATGAAGAAGATAATGAATCTGAAAGAAACGAAAGAGGTTTGTAAGGATTGTGACACTTGGCGATCTGTTCTCTCTGGCTACCCTGTCAGGGATTGTGCGTGAAGATAAGTAAGTAAGTGAGTAGGACAAAGACGGGGTAAAAGCTAGTGATATAAATATAATAGCTGTAACTTTACTACACATTTATGTATTCGTGATATATAAATAATCATGTACATTTGTATTTACTAGCATTAAGAAAAGTATACTGTGTCCCCTTTCACGATCCTCAGTACCAAACTTCATTAAGATCTCTTCAGCCATTTCTTCAATGATAAACATCCAAATAAACAAACATCCACATTTATAATATTATAATTATAATCTGAGGGTTATAAGGATGAGGTAATTTTCTTCAAAGTAAGTTGTAGGTGTCCAAAAAAAAAAACTGCATTTATTCATTAAGGTTGTCAATTAAATTGAATTTTCTTTATCTTGGTGATTGCAACTTTTAATGAATAAATGCTGTTTTTTTAGGATTCACCCTATCCTAAAAAAAACTGCATTTATTCATTAAGGTTGTCAATTAAATTGAATTTTCTTTATCTTGGTGATTGCAACTTTTAATGAATAAATGCTGTTTTTTTTTAGGATTCACCCTATCCTAAAAAAAACTGCATTTATTCATTAAGGTTGTCAATTAAATTGAATTTTCTTTATCTTGGTGATTGCAACTTTAATGAATAAATGCAATATTTTTTTTTAGGATAGGGTGACAAACGAGCACATAGTCCACCTGAAGGTAAGTGGTTGCTGAAACCCATAGACATCTACATCTATCCTCAATAAAAACTCAAAATGTAGATGTGTTGTCACCAGTGAGGACTAAGATGGAATCTCTCTTTTTTTTTTAAACACAGCAGTGTTAAGCGCTATTTTAGGATGGTATTCTGTGAGGGCGTGGTCCTTCTCTGGTCGAGCCGACCCATTCATGCTACAACTATACTACTAATATAGCTGCAGTATGGCTCTACCACATATCAGTGTCTGGCTGTTAAGTAATCTTATGGTTTGAAACACAATTAAAACCTATACATAATTGAATATACAATATATTTTGTGTATTTGTCCCATTTAATTATTATTGTATTAAATATATGTTAAATATACTACTGTAAAAATATTATTAAAATACATACAGTCAATATATATTAAAAGGAAAAAAAGTGCATAACAAAGCTTCCTTGGCTGTATCATAGAGCTTTATTTTTTTTCAAAGCTTTTCTTTATTCTTTTTTGTGTCACATAAAATTAATAAAGAGTTTTGTTCATTTATAAAATGTCATAATAAACAAGTGATGTTATGTTATGATTTAATATATTTCTATGTTTTTTTATAGTGGCCTTTGATATTGTGAGGTCACAATAATTTTGACTAGACTCTATTGACTGGCCACCGTGGCCAAAATTCGTTCTGAAGGACAATATTATTACAATCATTCTGTCAAAGTGCGGTCTTTGAAAGTAAAGTTAAAAATTAAAAGTTGTTATTTAATATTATATGTTTAAATATATTTTGATATAATATTGACATACATGATAATATTTCACATATTAACATTAACCAGGTAAGATATGCGTTTGGGAAGGTAGTCATCCCCTAGGATGTTTAATTTTTTTTTAATTGTTAATACCATCTAATATCCTAATATTAGATGGTATTAACAATTTAAAAAAAATTGTCTGTAATACTTTGACCACATTCACAAAAGGAATGACCTTTAATTTTAGTTTTAGTTAGAAATATGGGGTATTGGATATCACTTATCACACTTAAAAGCAGTTTTAGCCAGTATTATCCAATCTTAATGAAGCCGTATTAATATTATTTGAACTAAGTAACCTTTTGTATGTAGTTGCTCCAATTTAACACCTTTAAACCGTAAAAGAGTAGATATTTCCGGATATTTATGGTAACTATTTTTATGTGTTATCACATTCATCTGCTTCATATTATTAGACGAATTTGAACTAATGACCTATGTACGTCAACAGTAAGCAATGAGGCAAACAATTTGCCTTCGGGTAATCAGTTCACTTTTGACTACCACAATGAGAAGTCATACGTACTATGATTCGATGGGAGCGGCCAGGTAATGAATATTAACTGAAACTATCTGATTATATTGTCTACTAATGTTTTATTTTATTGTATTAAGATTTTTTGTTGCTTTTTGTGTTTATGGCTGTTTTCGTGTTATCAAGTTTAATCTTAACCCTTATTTTTAAGAAAATGGTAGTTATTAAATAAAATATGTTATTATTTTCCTATAATTAGTTTAGGGAGTAACTTGGACCAGGACCAATTTCACCTTTGCAAAATTAAAAACGCGTCATTATCATCATTATCATTGCAGCCCTTCACTAGTCCACTGCTGAACATAGAAGGAATGGCAAAGCATGGTCTTGAGCCACCTTTATCCATCGACTTTCTGTATCTCTTACCAGTTCAACACTCAGTATATAACAATAGTAACTATGCCACATCTGTGTGTAGCTAATCATTACATTTGCCCAAAAAGCAAAACAATGTGGGACAAGTTAATCATTAACAATTTTGACATAGGGAATCTGGTACCTGCTCTTAAGTTTTAAAGTGAGTCTAGTTTCCACTAACCCATAAAAATATCGGTTACTGCTTTTAATTTTTAACAAATATTTTTTTTTATTTTACCAAGGGCAGCCATTACTGAGTGTTACTTTTTCAAAAATATTTTAAAATAATATATTTACTCTTTTTTTTTTTCGTTTTTGTTGAATAGAATAATGGCCCAAGTCATCGATGGAAAAGCACTTGCAAAGGAAATTAAAGATGAGTTGAAGACCAAAATCCACAGCTTTGTTAGTTTAGGACATCGAGCACCGTCGCTTCGTTGTATAATTGTTGGAGATGATCCTGCGAGCCATACTTATGTAAGGAATAAAATACAAGCGGCAATAGATATTGGAATTGATGCAACAACTATCACATATGACGCAACATTGAGTGAGGATGATCTGATTACTGCAATTAATTCATTAAATACTGACAAAAATGTAGATGGAATATTAGTACAGCTTCCTTTGCCTGGTACTATGGATGAAAGAAAAGTATGCAATGTTGTATCTCCAGAGAAGGATGTTGATGGTTTTCATATAAATAATGTTGGTCAGCTGTGTCTAGATATGCCAACTATAGTGCCAGCAACTGCACTTGCTGTAATAGAAATTTTGAAAAGGTAAGTCCATGTCATGTTACTATTTGTAACTAAATAATAATTATTAATTAAATAGCTAAGTAATAATTATTACACTTTGGTTGATTTTTTTCATTTCTTTTTAAATAAGTGAAATCAGATTTGTATTCCACAATTTATTGTATATATGTTACAGTCAAAACTCAAAACCGGCCAAAAACCACTTGACGGCGAATAATCGGGCAAAAAATAGTTTTGACTAAGGATCTTTGTCAATTCCACTTTTAACTGATTTTTGCAGTCAAAAGTAGTTTTGACTAGGGATGTTGGTCAAAACCATTTTTAATTGCAAAAATATTGGATTATAGTGGTTTTGAACAAATTACATCGGTTAAAGGTGGTGTTGACCAAGAATATTGGTCAAAACTACTTTGACTTATACTTTTTGAATTTCTGAAACTAAAAAGTTCAATTCCTTCAATATTATATTTTGTATCATTTTATTTTATTCAAAGTGGAACAGCTAACAGCTACATTATATATATTACATACAGATAGTACAGTAACATTAATATACGCAACAATGCAGCCCACAGTGCTGTTTACAGATTACCTCTAGAGATAGATGATTAATATGCTAGGAGACATCATCAGTCAAAACTACTTTTGCCTGATTATTCGCAGTCAAAAGTGGTTTTGACCGGTTATGAGTTTTGACTGTGACATATATACATGGTTAGTTGGTAATTATTATAAAACATTGTACTAAATTTAATGTTTTAAAAAAGGATTGGTAAAACTGTCTTACGATTCGGCGTACATGTTAATAATTAACATTTACTTAAAAGTATAGTATACTTTTGTCTATTTATGCAAAAATTCTTGGCAAAAAGCTTAATTAATATTGAATTAGTTTACATTTTAAAGTTTTTTTTTTAAATAAATCTCAGCAAATTCATAATAAATTTCAAAAGGATTTTAATAAAAAAAGAGAACTTTGTTTTTGATAATTCTAACCATATGTGTGCACAATAGTTAAAGCCACATTTGAACAATTAATGTAGAAATATAATATTATGGGGTATAATAAATAGCATAATGGTAATTAACATTTGTTTTAAGAAAAATATTTTTAATTTTCGAATGAACCTGTTGTTTTATAATATTCCATGAACTTTTGTGAACAATGAAGCAAGTACAAGTATTCTTTTTATAGAATAAGAGTGACAAACGAGCACACAGTTCCACCTGATGATAAGTGGATGCTGTGGTTCATAGACATCTACATTATAGTATAATAGTATAGTAGAAGTAGTATAGTATTTACAGAAAAGCCAGTATAAATGCATTTTATGAAATAATATATCAATATTATTTTTCTGGAGATATAAAAATTGGCCTAAACTTGTCTATGTGCTAGTGTTAGTAACTTATGAGGTTATTATTACTTGTTTGCTTTTAATTTTACGTCGTTTAGGTGAAAATCTAATTATGTTTTAGCCTAGGTAATCTAAACCTTCTGCAGCATGACAATATAGAAGAATATTCCATCACAGAGTGATAATAGTATATGTATATTTAATTTCATAAAGTTATTAATATAAAATATTTGGGTCACATATCACTATAAAAATACTTATTCTCATTTTATAAGCTTTTAAAAAGAGGTTGTGTCCACAGATAACATAAAACAATAGTTAATCCATGTCTGTTCTATTTTTTATATGCTTTGAAGCACTAATAAAACAAATCTGCAGTTGACCTATTTAAAAAGCATTCAATAAAATTGTGTGATAAAAGAACAATTTTTATCACTAGTCTCAGTTTTACAACAGTTTTATCTTAATTTTTAATTATTTACAGTACTTCCTGAGAAATAATTACAATAAATCAATGATCTCTAAAATCTAGAACAGAAGAAGTAAACTAGTTTTTATAGTTTGTTGTTCTACGTGTAGATAGATAACTTGTTAGAAATTTAAATAAACATCAGATGAAAAGTCAGTTCTGGGTGGTTCAGGAGCAATCGTAAATTTTCTAATACCTAACCCACCAGAGTTCGATCACCTTTGTTTATATGGCAGAGTCATTTTTCATCTATATTATAGTTGTAACACGAATAGGTAGATTGTCGATTCACACGACACCGACGAAATCAGTTTATATTCAATTTTAGTTATAGAAGCTCTTTCGTTCATTCGTTGCCAGCACATAGAAATCGGGCCTAATTCATAACCCTATTAAATATCAGTTTTGTACAAGTTTACTTACTACAATAACTTATTACTTTAGCTTTTTACGACTGCACTTACAATATTTTTTTTTATTATACAATATTATTAAATAGTTTAATTCTTACAGAATGCCAGCTTGAAATAGCAGCTTAATGCTGTTGAGTTTCGTAAGGTATCCTTTTGACTGGAAACGAGGCATTCCGTCTTGGTCCTCAGGGGTGACAACGCATTTGCATTTTGATTCTTAATCGAGGATAAATGTAGATGTTTATGGGCCACATCATCCACTTACGATTAGGTGGTATGTGTGCTCTTTTGCCACCCTTATTCTATAAAAAACTTACAACATAACAATAATATTACTCATTGCTTGCTTGATTTGAGGATGACACCTTAAATATCTGTTTAATAAAACAGTTGCATAGATTACTTTACGAACAGAGCCTATAGCCTTGTATTTTGTTTTAGATACAAAATTGAAACTTTCGGTCGAAATGCCGTAGTTGTAGGCCGTTCTAAGAATGTTGGCATGCCAATTGCCATGATGCTGCACAGCGATAAAAATCACAGTAGTGGTCTGGGAATGGACGCAACAGTTACGATATGTCATCGTTACACCCCACCTGAAAAATTAGAATTTTTCTGCCGCAATGCCGATATAATTGTTACTGCAACAGGTACGTTTTATAGCAATGATTGTCCAGAAAGTAATAAATGTATGGCTTGTGTATATTTATTATTTTATAGTTGTTTTTTTTTATATAAATATTTATGGGTTTGAAAGTTGTTCATAATGTTTTGTACAATTTGAAGGTGTTCCCAAACTGATAAAAGCTAGTATGGTTAAGCCAGGTGCCACCGTTATAGATGTTGGAATCACAAGAATCACCGATGAGCAAGGAAAAACAAAATTAGTCGGAGACGTAGATTATGACGGTAGGTGCTTTCAATTTATTTTTCCTGTAACAAAAACCTTGGACATTTGAATATCAAAGAAAATCTGAAGTTGACATTTACTACATTTTGAAATGATGGCAAATAATACAACAATCTTTACAACATCCATTGTTATTATGGTGGTGTTGGTGGTGGGGGAGGGGGGGGGGGGGGAGGGCTAATCATCAATCAATTCAAATTCATTTATTTGCATAATACAAGTATAAAAGTTTTTGTCACTAACACTATCATTTAAACTTTTAAAAAATATATTTAGGTTAATTTTCATAGTTAAACCCACTTGGACAATTTTTTAATTCTGTTGTATGTTTTCAGAGGTTAGTAAAGTAGCGGGTGCGATCACGCCTGTTCCTGGAGGTGTTGGACCTATGACGGTGGCGATGCTGATGCATAACACATTCGAAGCCGCGCGGAGGCTACGACAGAAAGAATCAAATGTTCAGTGAGTTAGTACTAATATGATGACTATGAGCGCAGGATAAGAATAGGGTTGACAGATAATTTCAGTGCCGAACCTGAATTTTATGATATCGTCGTGACACGTTTCTAAAACTATTATTTAATTTTATTTATTCTGAAAAAAAAAAGCAATAAAATGCGGTCGCAATATTATAGTATAATTAACCTCCTTTTGTACTCTGTCTAATTTAGCTTGATAATTTTGACAGTTCACTGTAGGGATGGGGTGGTGTATAATCTTAATTGAAGTTAATCAATATATTCGATTGTTATTATCATAGAACTTGCAATCGATAGTTTCATGTTTATGCTGTATAGATTTGGAATATTGAAAAATTTCTTATCTATTGAATTAATAAAATAAAAATACTAAAAAAAGAATACTAATAAAAATACCGTAAAATGGGGATATTTGGTACATTTTTGAGACGAAAACGTTTGTTTGTTAACGTAATATAAATAATTGCGTAATATTCTAAACACTTATGGAAAAACCCTAGTCAGATAGGTCTGATAGTGGCTGTCTCAATAGTATAAGGCCGACTGTTACCGAGATATATATTTTTTAAGGTCTTGTTCCAAATATACCCCTCATGGGGTTTTCTGGAAATGAAAATCCCGTGAGTGTTGTTACGATGTATTTCTCAAATAATACCATTTTATACGCATTGGATGATATTTGGAACAGTAGATAAGGCTTAAGGCGAAGTATTCCACTTATTTTTTGCTAAATGATATCACTATAGGTATAATTTTACGAAATTTCGCATTTAAAAGTTTACTTTTACGAAATATGGAACAAGGATTGTCAATTATTGAATAAACCAATCGCATATGTATAGTTTTCGAAAACAAAACCCAGTTTAATTAACATTGTGTGTATTTTAGGTAACAAATCAAATTATCACAATATAAACTTACAAAATTTAGCGATCGCGAAGTATGAACTCCCAAATCAAATCCTGAAATCTTATACTTAAGTGTTAAAGAAAACGTCTACTATAATAAATCTCTCTAGAGTTGGGCTATTTCATAGGCACACAACTTATTTGACAATACTAAAATTATTTAAAGGATTATATCCTTCTCTTGTCCATAATAAGAAAAAGAAAGATTGTTTAAAACAACTTTAGTCCTGTCAAATAACTTTTGTGCCTGTGAATTGGTCCCAAAGTCCCAATGTCAAACTGTCATGATTTTAAATATTTGTGTTGAGTTAATTCTTACAATGTATGAAAACTAGGCTTACCAATTACTACAAGTACAAAATAATATTTAAAAATTATATGGAACCACTGACATAATTATGACAGCGTCAGTTAGTGAATTTTATCCATTGATTTCAACCAATGGCCTACCTACAATCCTTTAAGACGATCAGCATGCACTTACGTAAATAATTCCACGACATCATCGTCAGCCAAGGACAGAAAGAACTCCTTTGAATAATTTGGGTTTTGTATCAAATTGACTTTCTTGACAATACATATAGAGGGAACTATGTCCCTGTCAAGCTTTCGTGTCAAAAGGAACCGTAACGACGGTTTTTTAGTTGTTTTATAAAATCTAATAGTATAAGGTTCTTCATTTTCCATGTTTATGTTTTCTATGATACCTATATAATATTTCCATTTCTTTTTGTTGATGTATCTTACAATTACGTGGTCATTCAATTCATATTCTTTTTCTTGTTCTGTGTTTCTACTTTCTGAATCATTGTTGTTAAAATTGGTCTTGATATCTTCTTCTGATAGTTTTGTCTCTTGGTTCGATATAGTCTTGTCAGTGCTTTCTGTTGGTAATTTCTCTTTCGTAGTAACTTTTGCTTCTTTCTTATCATAAAATTCACTCGTGTCTCAGTTTTCTTGAGTCTCATTGGTCGTTGTTGTCTCTTTCTCTCTGTTGTTACAATATTGAGCAATCCCTTGATTTGCTGGAATGCTGATTGAGCTTGTTTTATTTGTTTTCATGTCTGGTTCTATTTTGTCAGAAGGTGTAGTTATTTTAAAGTTTTCTATATTTTCGGGTGTTCTAAACTCCTTCTTTGTAATTCCTGGTTCTATGTTGTCAGAAGTTTGGATTATTTGTTCTATAGTTTCGAGTGTGCTTAACTCCTTGTGTGTTTTTGATTCTATGTTGTCAGAAGATTGGACTATCTCTTGATTTTCTGTCAATGTGACTGGACCCGAGGAACAACGATTCATATTTCTTAAATCCATATCTCTATCAATGTCAAAGTTTTCGTCAATACAATCAGAATCTTCATATATACTTATGGTTTGTGACTCTGAAGTAGTAGAGCATGTTGAAATTTTTCTGCAATTTCTTTTTTTCTTTTTATCTTTATTATTTTGTTTCAGTGCATTATCATGGTTATTTTCTTCAAAACATTTCTTTTTCCCGTTTTCTTTGCGTTTCATGTTCTTATCTTGATTTTCTTTTCCAATTTTGCTACTTTTTACAATACCTTTACCTTTCTTGGTGTTCTTATGTATATTAGATTCTTTTTCATACATTTTATTTTTCTGCGTACTTTTTGTTTGGATTATTGACTCTATCTGGCTCTATCTACCTGGCTCTAGAATATTAAATGTTGAAATATCTATTATTTCAGACGAGTCAGATGAAGAAACTTCTACTTCACTATTTACAAACTCATTATCTGTCATTTTATTTGTTTTTTTAGGTTTCGTTTGCTCAATGTCTCGTGCTGTGATGCCTCGGCCTGCTGGAACATTACATCGTTTTTTACGTCTTCTGGGCTCATCTGAAGCCGAGAGCCCCCGCATTTCTTTTAGATGTTCTATGACAACTGAAGTAGCAGCTGTTTCAATTTCCTCGGGTAGTAAGTCATGACTGTGTGGCAGTCGTGACTTCGGTCGTTCCGGGTTGATTGGATAAAGCCCACATTTGTTAAAACCTGCAATGACGTTTTTTCCCCCTGTGTTGGTTTCCATAAGTTTGGCCAGCAGTTTCGGAAAAACATCTTTTACTAGGGTTTTATGTTTGCGTCCTTCTACTTTTTTCCACCCAGTCAATATAGTTCGCCAATAATGTTTTAAAGGTCCATACAGAGCAACGTCTAACGGCTGCAGAAGGTGTGTTGATTTGGGGGGCAAGCACACAAATGAAATGTTTAGCTTATCACACTTTTTTAATACGTTTTCAGAAAAGTGTGAAGAGAGATTGTCACCTATGACAATTTTACGTCCAGGCTTTTTTTTAGCGTATGGAACGATCACTTTTTCAAACCAATTCTCGAAACAAACCGAGTCGAACCATCCGCTTTTAGAGCGATTGTATATTGCGTCTGGAGGACCTCCTTCTAACCAGGTATCCCATAGGTGTTCTGCTTTGTACACCACGTAAACCGGTAATAACTGACCTTCGGCTGTAGCAGCAAACATTAGGGAAACAGCCGTTTTCGATGTATTTGTTACCCGTTCTGGGTATTTTACACCACGTTTATAAATGTATTTTTTGTTTCCTGGGTCGTCAGTTAAATTAGTCTCATCATAGTTTATGATTCGGTCAGGTGTTACACCATCGATTGTTGGTGCAAAATACTCAAAAAATGAGTCTATCGTCGATGCTGATACCTTTGCTCTATCGGTAGATATATTGGAAGCCATACGGTTCGAAAGCAAATCTTTATGACGCCTTAAAAAGTTTCGAGCCCATTCTGAACCAGGCAAATTTTCGGGTAGTCCGTATATTGTTTTTCCGAGTTTATTTAAGTACCTTTGCGCGAAAATACGAAGATCAATAAGATCGAATGGGAATCCCCAGTCTGCCAAATTTACAATGTGTTTAATGAAGGCTTTCTCTTCTTCAGGTGAAAAAAGGGTAGGACGTCCTGCTTTTTCTTGTGAGCAATTAAGGTTTCTACATTTTCTCGATAACGTTGTTTTAGGTATTTGATATTTAGATGATGCTTCTCCTAGTGTTAAAGTCTTACTTTTTACGTCTCGAATTGCTTTCTGTAAATTTTCAGAGCTGTAATTAGTGTAAGGTAGGAAGGACTTTCCATTCCTAGTATTCCTGAATTTTCTAATATATATTCGTGGCATTTTGATGCATATTCCTGCAACAAAATCAAAAGTCTTTAAAATTATATCCGAAATACAAAGGATTCTAACATCTTACCCTTAATAAACATCACATTACTTGTGAGTATAATTGGTATTATCGTTCCAAATAACACCAGTAATGCAAACATGGGATCACATTACTTGTGGGTATATTTGGTATAGTTGGTCCAAATAACACCATCATTGCGTATAAGGGGATATTTGGTACTACGGTACCAAATATCCTAAATTGCTGTTCCAAATATCCTCATGAGAATATTCGATCAAAATGGCGGACAGGTAACACATGCGATGATGATTAGGAGGGTTTTGGAATGCCGAGATATCGCTCTTTTCTTTGTAGAAAATAGTTTTTTACTTACTTTGAAATCTTCAAAGCACCGTCCGAAAGTTCAACAATGAAGTTTTTGCTGTTTTTTCACGGTTTTATTAAAATAATCCTTGTGGACACAATTCTTATGGCAGCGTGGCGTAACTTTTCAGAATAAACTTGACATGAGTTATAGTGTTGCCAGATTGAATATCTCTTTTCTACCATTGCCAAATCAAAAAATATTTGGATCGCAATCTTAAAAATAAAAAATACCAAATATACCCACGATTTCCAAATATCCCCAATTTACGGTACCTAAAAAGAAATTTTATTTATAATAGTAAGTATATTAATTTATAATTATTATCACGTAACAATGATTTTTGTTGAAAACAATTATGAGACGGCTTTGTATGGGGCTTTCCTATAGTGCAACAGTCCGCCATTTTGACACTCACGTTCAAAATAATCTCGCAAGCGAACCATAAATTCGCGACATTCGCTATTCAAAATAGTATTTTCGTTCTTTTCGGCATTGTGTAACCAAAAATAACCAAAATAACATAAACTCTACAAAACTGATTACATAACTCGAATATGTATAATTCTGGTTACGGTACCCGAAAAAAGTGGGTAACGAATTTCCACAATGGTTTTGATATTTACCATTATGTCATAAAGATTTATATCTTTATGATTTACATATATAAATAAATCAGGTCTTTATTAATTAAATATTGTTATTTTACAGTTTTTTGTGAATCATCTTTCTCAAATATTGTAGGTGCCTTAATATAAGTTTAAATAAATTATAGAATAAGTACTTTTAAGAATTAAAGACAAGTATTATAAATTATATAAATTAGTTTCGTTATTTATAGCCAATATTAACGATTTGTTTGTCTTTGTTGTTTTTATCCTTTGTTTTACATTCCTCATGAGTTATTAGGAATGGCTGTGATTTTTTTTGTTATGGAAATGTTATGGAAAACTGCAATTTTAGAGCAATAGAAAATTAGCATGACTGTATGGATGCTACAATAATTTAAGAAAAGCTTATTATTAAAAGAATTCAGTAAAATGTTTACAATATTCAAGTTGATTTTTCTTTGTAATTCCTATAGTATGCTGTAGGTAGAAAGCCTTATGTATGTATGTATGCCTTTGATTCATGTATTCGAACTTTTGATGTTTTTATTAAACATAATACGTTTAGTTTAGTTTAATTTTCAAATTTTGTAAGCATTAGAAGTTTTTCATAAACTAATTGAAAGTTGTTAATAATTTTGTGTTTATGGCAAACCAAGCTAAAACTAAAAATAAATTGTTGATGCTAAAAGGGTACCCACGATACAGGATCACCTAGTAAGGATACCAACGGATACTTCAATGGCGCATGCTACAACACTCGATAATTATCACGATATTTGGATCATAATCTAGCATGACGATATTTATCGAGTGTGTAGATCACGGATCGTGATACGGATTGCTGGATTTCTAAAAATCCAGAAATTCAACGATCTGTATCAAGTATCGTCGATAAAATCGAGTGTCTAGTCTCTGGTCGACATTTATCGTGTCAGTATTCATTGTCAGCGTAGGAGGAGGACGCGCTTCATGATGTGGTAGTGGCGCCAGCCGTTCCTCAAACGAATGACAAAAAAACTTGAAAGAATTCACGTGAGAGAAACGTGTAAAGAGAAAAAAATGGATGGAGCCAATGCTTCATCCATTTTTTTCTCTTTACACGTCTTTTTAATGTTATCGCTAATATAATATTAACGCAAGTTTTACTTTTATAGTCACTCATTACGTTACTGGCTTCAGATTATGTAACGTACACGTCTTTAGTGAATGAAATCTACCGTTGTACTGACGCGATTAGTATCGAGTGTGTAGTATCAGTAGTATGTAGATTCGATCCAAAATATTGCAAGATTAAAATCACGTTAAATATCGTGATAATTATCGAGTGTGTAGCATGCGCCAATGAGTTGTATTTGTTTTCTGTCAAATAAACATTTTTCATTTATAGGCATACTAAAATGGTCTTATTGACTCTGATATATTAAGACTGTAAAACGGGTCCAATTACGCAAGACGTAAAACCATTGACTGGTGATGAGAATAGTGCCAAAAAGAAAACTCCGATCCACCTGCCAAGCTTAGCGTTTATAGCAAATCCGCCCTAAGACTGGAGAAGTCCAGTCCAGCAATGGACTTTTACGGACTGATAATTTATGAATCAGAATGAATATGAGATATGTTTTTAAATCTCTACTTAAAGTAAACCTTTAATACTATTTAACTCTTATAATATTTAAGTACTATAAAAATGTAAAGTTTGACGTGATCAAGCAAATACTGTTGTACGCTGGGGCCATTTTCATATAAATTACAGCCGATAATAGTCCCACTGCTCAGCATAGACTTGTCATTTCTGCTATTAAATATTATCTATTTATTTTAGGATCCTTACGCACGACGACTATTTTCACGTATAGCCTGCAAACGCGATACAGTCATAGTATGTCTGCTCAATGGGTCGTTTATAGCGCTATGTTGGCGTGAGTTTGTGAGGCACGTGAGAGTCGTGTGGTAAAGCCCCTTAATTAACGTCTGGCTTCATCGCGTAAAATTTTCATTGCACACCGCCGTTGCATACTTAAAATTTTCACTTTCAACGCGGCTAAAGATGTATATTATATAAGTTTTACGAATAGAAAGGCAGCCTGTAATATCAAAATAACTGTCTCATATTGTGTTGAAAGGGTTATTTGAATACCAATGAGGACGAATAATCATTTTTAAAATGTTTATCTGTCTGTCTGTCTGTCTGTCCGGGATAATCGTCGGAATGCTGAACCGATTGTAATGAAATTTCAGGAACAAATAGATAGGAATACCAGAAGTGATCTAGACTGTTATTTTATCTAAAGAACTTAGTTTTTCTTTTTTTGAAAAAAAAATGTAGTAATAAGTGTAAATTGTTCAATTAAATGGTCTTTGATTATCTTAAATTTAAGCCTCACTAATAGATTCTGCCCAGGCGAAGCAAGGGAGGGTCACTATTTAATGTTATATTATGAATTTAAATAATTGATCCATAATCCCATAATTATAACATAATCTATACAAATAAATAAAATTGAAGTGTCTGTTTGTAATGTCAAAATAATAGCTTTTTACTATATGCATGTGAAAGTATATACGGTACTTATAACAAAAAAACGATTTTTAAATTTTTGTCTTTCTGTCTGTCTGTTTGTTTGTTCCGGCTAATCTCCGAAACGGCTGGACCGATTTTGACCGGACTTTCACTGGCAAATAGCTGATGTTATAAGAAGTAACTTAGTCTACTTTTATTTTAGAAAAATAATTAGGGTTCTGTGGAAAAAATTAAAACCCAAGTCCAATCGTAATAAATTACGCGCGGGCGAAGTCGCGGGGAACAGCTAGTTATTTATAAATTATAATATTATGGATTAAATATTTATGTGATTGACTCTGTTGTCCATTTAATCGAATAATTCTTAGCTCAGTAACAAATATGTATTACGTATATCTAAATATGATTTGTTATTAAGTTATTTTAATTTACTTTATAAAATTAATAAATAATTAATCGCTACGCGCAGTTAATTATAAATAAAACTATTTTATTAACATTGTTTTTTATTTCAACTTTTATAAGGGTTCGCATATATTCGAGGAACCCTTATAATTTTAAAACTTCTATCATTACGTGTCGCTGTATCACTACATTTGTACGTGGTAGAGTCACGCTGCAGCTATATTATGGTTGTAGGAAGAATGGTCGGCTTCACTGAATACAACCGTAAAATAACAGCTTAATGCCGTTGTGTTTCGTATGGTGAGTGTAGAGAACCGGAGACCCTTTTTATTGGGAACGAGGTATTCCATCTTAGTCCTCAGGGATGATAACGCATGTGCATTTTGATTCTTAATTGAGGAAAAAATTTGATGTCTGGGTCACAGCATCCACTTACCATCTGGTGGATTGTGTGCTCATTTGTCACCTTATACGAGGGCTGCACTAAAAGTATCGTGAATGGAATATTTCCACTGTTCCTGTCATATTAAAATTTTTTTAATTGAAAACCCCCTTGGTTTTAAAAATCGTATACCATTTATTTATTTAAAAAAAATATTCTCGGTCTTGTCACAAGGTTTTGTCATACTTGTCTAGTCGTTGAGAAAATGGAAATGACTCGAGAAAATTCAAGAATGATGATTTATTATGACTTTCGAAGTGGTTTAACACAAAAACAGTGTGTTGACCGGATGATTTCTGCATTTGGTGATGAAGCCCAATCCAAAACCTCAATTTATCGCTAGTTTGCTGAATTTCAACGTGGACGTGTCAAGCTCAGTGATGATCCCCGTCAAGGTCATCCAAAAACTGCAGTCACCCAAGAAAACGTTGATGCTGTGCGTAAGCTGATTGAGGAAGATCGACATGTGACATACCGCGAAATTCAGGCAACCTTAGACATTGGCATGAGTCAAATACAAATAATCTTGCATGAACAATTAGGTGTAAAAAAGTTGTTTTTCCGATGGATACCGCATTCGCTCTGTGAAGAGCAAAAAGCGGCTCGCGTTACTTTGTGCGTCAGAACTCTCGAAAGATTCCACGCAGGATCCTGAAATGCTGTATATAACATTGTATCAGGTGACGAATCCTGGATATATGCGTACGAACCCGAAACAAAAAACCAGTCACGAGTTTGGGTGTTCGAAAATGAGTTAAAGCCAACAAAAATTGTTCCTTCACGGAGTGTTGCAAAAAAAATGGTGGCCACGTTTGTCTCCAAAACCGGCCATGTTACGACTATTCCTCTTGAGGGACAAAGAACGGTTAATGCAGAATGGTATGCTAGCATTTGTTTGCCACAGGTCGTTTCTGAACTCCATAAAGAGAACTGCAACCGCCGCATCATCCTCTATCACGACACTGCGAGTTCTCACACCGCACACAGAATAAAAGAGTTTTTAGAGCAAGAAAACAGAATTATTAGACCATCCGCCGTACAGCCCCGAGCTAAGCCCTAATGATTTCTATACTTTCCCTAAAATAATAAATTGCGTGGACAGAGATTTTCATCACCTGAAGAAGCTGTGGACGCCTACAAAACGGCCATTTTGGAGACCCTAACTTCCGAATGGAATGGTTGCTTCAATGATTGGTTCCAACGTATGGAAAAATGTGTCAAATTTCGCGGAGAATACTTCGAAAAGCAATAAATACATTTTTAAATAGTAATGTTGTGTCACTTCCTTGATTCCCGAAATTTTCAGTGCCGCCCTCGTACTATAAAAAATAAAGTGTATTTTGTAAACAGATCTTACTTTTAATATAACAAAATATAAATTTTATATACTTAACCCGCAACAGAAATCTAAAGGACATGCAAATTTTTAACATAACCTATAACCTATTTAATATATCCGGCCGTTATCTGACTCGGGTCATGAACGTAAGTAACTTACGCGCCGTTTAACAGTTATAGAAACCCCCGTTATGGATGTGATCACCTATCGAGTGAGTATCAACTACTCACAATATTATTCTTATCTATGCAAATAAATAAAATTGAAGTGTCTGTTTGTAATGTCGAAATAACAGTTTTTTATTATATGCATATGAAAGTATATACGGTACTTATAACAAAAACACGATTTTTAAAATTTTTATCTGTCTGTCTGTCTGTTTGTTCCGGCTAATCTCCGAAACGGTTGGACCGATTTTGAGGGAATTTCACTGGCAGATAGCTGATGTTATATAAGAAGTAACTTGGCTACATTTGTTATAGAAAAAGAATTAGGGTTCCGCGCAAAAAATTAAAACCCATGAAATCCAATCGTAATGAATTACGCGCGGGCTAAGTCGCGGAGAACAGCTAGAATAATATAATATTATCTTTCGTTTCATAGTTGTGCAAAATGGAAAATTATTTGGTAACGTGGAATTGCAAATTATTTAATGGTGATATTAACCTACAAACTCGCATAGTTGTTAACAATATGTTTATGTTTTTCAATTAAATAAAAATTTGAACCGAAAAAATTGCGGTATAACCTTAATAAGACACGAGAAAATACTGTGTTCATAAGAACCGGAAGTATTGCAACATGCGCACCGCGGCCGCTCCGAGAGGAAACTACAAAATCAGAAAAACTAGTAGACGCTATCGTTTTAGATTCGATTTTTTGACATGAATAGAATAGAATGGAATAATTTTTATGCAGTATAGATTAGAAGAATACTTCTTAAAAGTCATTTAAGGTGATATCTCGAAAATTTGGTGGTTTTTCTATTTCACATATTTCTTTAAGTTTTATAGATATTTAACTTATATTATAACTTTTAGGTTTATGGTTTTTTTGACTATATGATCTTTTACATAAGAGTAATTGCATAAAATCAAAACACGATAACATGTAATTCATAGAAAAAAAAATTGTAAAGTAGTCTTTAATTAGTTACATTTCTCCATCCCACAACAATATTTTTAGAAATTAGTAATTATTTTTAAAGCATAGTAAATAATCATCTCTTAGTTCACATAAACCACCTTAATCCATAACGTAGTTTTGTTAAAAAAAGAAAATCTTACGTAGTTTATCTCCAAGGGAATGCTCGGTATATGTAGCTATCTCATAATTTTCATACATGAAGTAATTGCATCACTTTCATCTTGATACACCCTCAATCGTCGGTGAGCTTCATCGACGATGGCCTAAGCCACGTTCCCATAACTACGATTAATTTTCAAGGTATCCTCTTTAGCTTTTCCATTTGTTCGGAAAAAATACCTGACCTTGAAAAAACCAGAATGGTTATCTGTCACGCCTAAAAGCCAAAGTACTTTTGCCGGCTACACGAAAGAACCTATTAAGTAATACCAGTGAGAGTATGTTAAAGTTACAGCTTATATACGTCCAAATGCTGGGCATAGGCCTCCTCTCATTTCTGAGAGGGTTTTATGGCAAGGAAATGTCCGCCGCGCTGCCCCAATGCGTGTTGGCAAACTTCACATGTCTTCGAAATATTTTTTCTTATTTCTCAGACATGCAGGTTTCATCACGATGTTTTCCTTCGCCGTCGAGCACGTGGTAAATCAGCACTTACAATTGCAATAACAATTTCATTGGTGCCGGCGGGGATCGAAGCCGGGTTGCTCGCGTACTGTGTAACTTACAGCGAGCGCTAACCATCTGAGCTACCACGGATATTAATTTGTATTATTTACAAATTATTCGGTCCAATCGAACATAACTTAGGCTCAATTTACATTGCGGCAGAATGGGAGTGTCAATTTCGCCTCGTCGCGCGGGAGCCCGCGCGAATTCCAGCGACTGCGCCTCGAAGCTATCTAAGTAGCTGCGAGTGCCAGTTCCCGGCTTCCAGCGGATTCCACAACCTTCGCGCCGCTTCCCGCGGATTCCACAGACTGCGCCAACAGTAGCTAGGGGAATCCTCGAGAAATCCACGGAAGACGCGCAACTTTTATATCTAGTTTGAACTTTATACAATTAACATAAAACTCATTTTACTAGGTATAATTTCGTTACGAAAATTCGCTTCCGTTCCGTTCCGCGGCAGTGTCAATTGGACCTTAGTCACAGAATAAATAAGTACCTTAGTTTAACCAACCGCAATTGGCCGCATCTAATTATTGTGTGTTCACACTTCGGCTTTTATAGGTACGAGGAAAGAGTGACAAAGCAAATTTATGTTGCAGAAGTGAACGCCAGGGTCGGGAAGGGACGCCCTAGACGAAGGTTTATCGACCAAATCGGCGATACATTAAAAATGGGCCAGATTAGGAGTACCCTTAACCGACGAGCGTGTATGCGTAGATATATGGATGTAAAAGAGGCGAGAGAGGTGTGTCAGGATCGCGCCAAATGGAAGTCCGTAGTCTCTGCCTCTGGGTGACAGGCGTGAGTGTTTATGTATGTATGTATGTATGATGTATCTGTTTACTGCATAGCTACTGAGATTTCGAATATTTTATCTATTAAATGTTACGAATAAGAGAAGTCAAGCTACTAACGAAAGCTTCAACATTAGAAACGCTTAGAGTAATGGCGTAGTCGTTATGCCACTTTAATGGCTCTCTAGCAAGCTGATTGTGGATTAGGCACCTAGTCAGCTATCTCAACGTTGCTTTGAACATTCGTGGTGTAGTAATTTTAGGGGCCTGAATTCTTTTTGCATTTGTAACAATTTATTTTAGCAAAAAAGTTTCGATGATGTTCTGTCTATACCGATATTGAAATTTTAATTTCAATTTTAAAACCCTGTTTCTTATTCAGTGACGAAGAGAAAAGGAAAGATTTCTTTATCTTTACGTGAATATACTACTACACATTTGCTAAGCTTCTGTCTGCTTGCAATAGCACCCACGGAAGATCAGTGTCGAAGTACTTTGTTAGTACCAAGACTATGCTGAGTTGGGTACCTTTTTAGTAACCATTTATTAGAATATTTTATTATTGTAAGCAAACTTCTAAAATGTCTCACTAAATAAACTTATTTTCTTTCTTCTTCTTTCTTTCTTTCAATATTTTTTTATAGGATAAGGGTGACAAACGAGCTCACAGCCCACCTGATGGTAAGTGGTTGCTGTGGCCCATAGACATCTACATCTATCTTCGATTACGAATCAAAATGCAGACGCGTTGTCACCCATTGAGGACTAAGATGGAATTTCCAGTAAATAATGTCTCGGCTTCTCTTCACTCACCATACGAAACACAGCAGCGTTAAGCTGCTATTTTACGCTGGTATTCTGTGCGAGCGTGGTCCTTCCCTGGTCGAGCCGACCCGTTCGTGCTACAACCATAATATAGCTGCAGCATGGCTCTACCGCGTGAAGAATAGTATTAATAGTACAATAGCTCGTAGTTCTTTAAAATTCTTCCAAATTGAAAAGATTTAGTCTGGTTGCTACTCTTGGTAGGCAAAGTATGCCGTTAACATTAATTTTCAGATTTTCCGTAGTAGGATTTTATTACTTCATGCGACCAAATGAGGTTAAGATTTATTGCAACGCTGCTCAAATATTTACGACGAATAATTTAATAGCTCTTGAATTTAAGTTAGCAAACTGCTGGCATAGTAATTGTGTGCAAAGTTTATATTACTTAAGTGAATTTACATTTTGATTTCTTATTTTTAAGCAAATTTTACATGGTAGAGCCATGCTGCAGCTATATTAGTAGTATAGTTGTAGCATGAATGGGACTCGAACGGGGAAGGACCACGCTCTCGCAATACCAGCGTAAATTAGCAGCTAACACTGCTGTGTTTCGTATGGTGAGTATAGAGAACCGGAGACCCGAAAAAAGGCATTCCATCTTAGTCCTCACGGGTGACAACACATCTGAATTTTGATTCGCAAACGAGTATAGATGTAGATGGGCCACAGCAACCACTTACCATTAGATATCTAACAGGCATGAGATTAAGAGTGTGATCGGAAAGTTTTTGTATTCTTCTGCGGCGGGTCTTGCAGAACTTAGCTCCGTCCGCATGGACAGTCTCCACGAGCTTGTCATTAATATCGTCCACTGCATTGCAATCTTCTAAGCACTGAAAACGGTTTTGTAACTTGAGCTGAAAGGTTTCGGGACTGAGCATGAGGGGGACGGAGCTTTGACTTCATTAGACGTGATCTCTCCAACTTAATGTTTAGATTAAGTGTGCCTCTAACCATTCGGTGATCGCTATCAGTTTCCACCCTCGCAATCACCGAGACGTTATTGAACAGTTGTGGTCTAGTCGTCATAATGAAGTCAATCTCATTTTTTGTCGAATCGTCGGGGCTAGACCAGGTCTACTTCCTATGGGGCCGCTTCTGGAAGAAAGAGTTCATCATAAAGAGTCTCTCTTTCGCCATGAAGTCGGTCAGCTGCTGGCCCCTTGGGTTCCGTTCCCCTATTTCAAATTTCCCTACCTTCAGCTCACCGTTTTACCATAATCTCACGTATAACTCCGTGAGTCATTTATATTTTTTGAACATTAATAAAACGATATTTACCTACTATACTGTATTTTTATACTCATCCTTACCAATGGAAAGTGTAAGTGACAAAATATAGATACTACTTTTTCCTTTTTTTATAGAATGAGGTTGACAAACGAGCACACAGTCCACCTGATGGTAAGTGGATGCTGTGCCCATAGACATCTGCATTTATCCTCGCAGAATCGCTGGAGGACCTAAGCACTATGCTCAATGACCTCAGTAGTGCCTCCCAAAGGATAGGGCTTAAGATGAACATGGGCAAAACAAAGATCTTGTAGTGTCATGTATATGGGTAATGTCCATTTCACACCTATGCCGGTAGTTGTTGGGAGCACTAAGCTCGAAGTATGTATGTATTTTATGGGAGGGAGACTAGGCTAGAGATTAGACGAATATTACCTGGGACAAATAGTTCGACTAGGTAAGTCCAATTCCGACCGAGAGGTCAATCGACGGATTCAACTCGTCTGGGCAGCGTTCGGGAAATCATCAGCTATACTTCAAAACCTGAAAACGAGATTGTACAAACAGTGCGTGTTGCCCGTGATGACTATTGGATCTGAGACGTGGTCCTTCACTGCTGGCCGTATGAAGACGTTCAAGATCGCTCAGCGAGCTATGGAGAGGGCTAAGCTAGGGGTTTTTTTGCGTGATAAACTTAGGAATGAGGATCTCCGCAGTAGAACAAGAGTGTCGCTTCGCTATCGCTATCGCTAAGCGAAGTGTAGGGTGACTCCCCACTAGATGAAGTGACAACCTGGTAATACATACAGGCAGTCGATGGATACAGGTGGCTAAGGACCGTGCTTTGTGGCATAACTTGGGGGAGGTAACGATGATGATGATGATGATGACACGAGATGTTGTTATCATATGTATTTTAAGTAAGTAAGAGGGTAATACCTACATACAGACTAATACCTCGGTAAAAGAGGAGTCCTACCACTTGTATGCAAACCAATTATAATAATTAACGATATCTCATATTTACGCGAACACTACACTTAAATAAAACTAATTTTACGAATTTTTAAGCGTATATTAACTTATTTTATATTCCCGACGTTTCGGGCACTTTACAGCACCCATGGTCATGGGGGGGGGGGGACTGAGGTGTATGATGTCCCAATATTTTTTTATAGGATAGGGTGACAAACGAACACACAGTCCACCTGATGGTAAGTGGTTGCTGTGGCCCATAGACATCTACATATTCTATCCTCGTTTGCGAATCAAAATGCAGATGCGTTGTCACCCATGAGGACTAAGATGGAATGCCTCTATTCCAGTAAAAGGGGTCTCTGGTTCTCTACACTCACCATACGAAACACAGCAGTGTTAACCTGCTATTTTACGCTGGTATTCTGTGAGAACGTGGTCCTACCCCGGTCGAGCCGACCCATTCGTGCTACAACTATACTTCTAATATAGCTGCAGCATGGCTCTACCACGTACAAAAGAATGTCATAGTTAACCACGGCTACCTCCAGATTAAAATTATAATTATTTTATTATCTCGACATACGAGCCCAACTAATAGTCCAACTGAAGTTGTCACTATAATCACCATCACTACCAGCCTATCATAGTCCACTACTGAACATAGGCCTCCCACAGATTGCTTCATAATGGGGATATTGCCATAGTTGCCACGTTTTTATTTTCTGGTTGTTATTAGGAAGATACTGCTGCCAATCTCCTTGTTTGTTTTATTCTGTTGCCTCTTACGGCACTCACGAAACGATATGGGGTAGTGGATATTCTTACACTGCCTCTACACGGTTAGCTGATTTTAAGTGGTTGCTTTTAACTATAAATGCATGCAACTAGCTTTCGAAAATGAAGGTCACCTCACAGCCCGTAAATCCCGTCTAATCCTTAAGTGCCATCCATCCATCCATTACAGTCTAACATAGACCTCCTTCATAGATCGCTTCTTGGGCGGATTTGACTATAGTTGTCATGCTTGGCAAGCGAGTTGGCAACTGCACTTTTTTATTATTTGGCTTGTTATCAGGAAGATGGTGCTGCACATTTTCTGTTTCGTTTTCCCTCTGTCGCCTCTTACAATACCCTCCGGCCGATATGGGGTTGTGGATATTCTTACACCGCCACTACACGGTACTTAAGTGCACGCCGACATAATTATTGCAATATTTTTAAGTTTTTTTTCGTGCACCCAGGTTTGTATTTGTGTTTGACAATGACCCATCGAGATGACCGAGAACAAGATTTTTTAAATCATAAAAAATAAATAATATGACATTTCAGTGTGACATACATTCGAAAACGTTCAGTGATATTATACTTTCTGAATTTGTCCGTTGTACGAAATCCGCTGGGAAAATAAGTAGGATGATATTTAATTTATACCTACGAAAAGTATTATTATTCTTTTTCGGTTTGCTGAACGTTTCACTTAGTTTTGGGTCGAATAAGTACTTTTATTTTATTCTTCAAAAAAAAAACTATTCAACTTTCCACACACGCCTCATTTAGTTCCAACATAAATATTTATTCGTTTTTCTTCTCCAAACAAGATGTAAGTAGGCGCTTACTTGGCATTGCCCCTACAAACGAAAGTAACCCAGACGTTTAAGAAAAGATTCCCAGTTATTTTTTATTTATGTACCTAAGAATTTTATATACGCTCCAAAAATAAGATGAGATTAGCAACTCGTTACTGTCTGTTACCACCGAATGAATTTATAATGATGAAAGTGATGATTTTGCCGTAAGCTGGCGTGAGAAAATCCATAACTCCATATCATCCATCCATCACAAAGTGACAATAGAAAATACATCTTACGGCCTCCAATAAGTGACGGTTCTGTTTAGACCAGATGTAAAATATCTTAAATGGCGATGGGTAGCAGCAATCTCAAAACTCCATATACCAAACGAAAAGAAGGGGCTCCTACCCAGCCGTGGACTATCAGGTGAATGAATACTGTTACAGCTTATTAAAGTCCACTGCTGAACATAGGCCTTCCCTATAGATTGCCTCATAGGTGGGATATTTGCTATAGTTGTCACGCTTAGCAGGCGGTTTGGTACCCGCTGTTTTTTATTTTTAGTAATTTTTGGGATTTTTTTACGTGGTAGAGCTATGCTGCAGCTATATTACTGGTATAGTTGTAGCACGAATGGGTCGGCTCGACCGGGCAAGGACCAAGCTCTCACAGAATACCAGCCGCTGTGTTTCGTATGATGAGTGTAGAGAACCGGAGACCCTTTTTACTGGAAACGAGGTCCTCCATCGTAGTTCTCACGGGTGACAACGCATCTGCATTTTGATTCGTAATCAAGGATAGATGTAGATGTCTATGGGCCACAGCAACCACTTACCATCAGCTGGATTGCGTGCTCGTTTGTCACTCTTATCCTATACAAAAAAGACACTGCTGCCCTTTTCCTGATTTGTTTCCCTCAGTCGCCTCTTACGGCACCCACGGAACAATATGGGGTAGTGGATATTCTTACTCCGCCACTACACGGTAAAGTGAATGAATAACAACACCATATATCTAAAGTGTAATCCCGATTATTTGTGACCAAAGGCGCATTTTCTTAGAGAGTAACGACCGAGCTGTTGCTGCTTGTTGTTCAATTGTTTTAGTAAAAGAACAAGTACTATCCTCTTTGATCATAACCGAATGCAATTGCATATAGAAATCTACATCTATTATCGATTAAAAAAATAAAATTCAGATCCCTTGTCACTACCGATCACTAAGATGACTTGCCTCGTTAACCGTAAAAAGAGTCTTAGATGCACAACATTATATTGCTATTTCATGTTGGCACCTATTCTGTGCGAGCGTGGTTCTTCCTCGGTCGATCCAAGTAGACTTGTGTAACTAATGCGATTGTTGCATTACGGGTCATATAACCCGACCGCGTACTGTAACATTACACATGACTCGACCAAACCAGACATGGCACATGACACTCAAACATGACGCACAGCGCTTTGTTCGGTGTCCGTATTGTCTCGTTAATTTTGGCCGTGTGTGTAAGTGAGAAGGAGCATGCGCTGGCGGCTGGTTAAGAAATAAGTGAACTATTATTTAGAATTAGAACCGTATCATTCATGTAATAAGTTTTTTATGTTTTCCTGAAACCGCGGACCGCCTAGTGATGTTTAAATCATGACTCTCGCACTTTATGACTCTATTGCCCAAATATTCAAACGCTAGTCAATTTTATGTTTTTACGATGCCATTTCTATCACTTTCTTGAATGTCTAAAGACAAAAAAACTATTACAATTATTATTTATTAGTTGTATTTAAAAATGTAAATAACATGTAAATAGAAACAAACCATTACATATTAAAAAAAAAAACAAAAAACATTGTAAAAAAATAAAAAAAATACAATCACTGTAAATAATAACAATTTTTAAACACGCCAATATTCATAGCATTGGTCAATAATCAATATTGCAATCAATATTTATTGCCAGTTATAAGCCCGGTATGCCATTTTGATTGAATAGTTCAGTAGATTAGGATAAAGTGGGAAGAAAAATCGACTTTATGAATATGATTACAAAATCAAGTATACATTTGCGCAGCGAGTAGCGAGGGCATTGCGTTTGGCAATTCTCACATCACAATGCAAGCATATCTTCTACAACGCGAGCATTTCATGACAATAGCCATACTGTAGCACGTCATTTCGCGTCATGTTTGGAGTCATGGTATAACGTAACATTTCTCGGTACGAAATGTAATGTCATATTACATCACTTTAAAACGCACTGTTTTGCGCATCTCTAGATCCAAGTGTACTAAAGGTAATGTTAATATGTTAAACACTCGCTGCCCGCGGTGCAATAAAATGAGGAAACAGGACGCCGCCTGTTGCGCTCTCTGTCGCACTTACTGGCTTTGCGGCAGGCATAATGACGCACCACTGTCGTGTCTTTGTGTATATTATGAAAAAGTAATTATTAAATTACACGCACTTATTGATAAACTACAGCCCGCAAGCGCACACTATTCTTCATCTTTCTAGGAATCAATAAACGGTTATCGATAAGTGACGCATCTCATGTGTCCCTAGGGCACTGATGATTTAAGGCGCCGCGGGTAGCGAGTGTTTAACATTGGTATAGTTCGTGCTGCAATCACAATATGATTATAAAAACCGTTTACTATCAGGCGCGTTCTTAGCTTTTACTCCCTCTACTGAGTTGAATTAAGATTCATTATTTAAGTACATAATTGAAATTAGAAAGAAACGTGTTAATATGACAAATACACAACATTAATGGCTTCTCAATTCGAGTGTATGTTTTTTTGTATATGCGTTACGCGATATCTTCGCAGATTGTGAACCAATTTTAATGATTCTTTTTTTGTTAAATAGATTTATACTTCAAGGTTGGTTCCATATAGATTTGGAGAAGAAATTGCACCCCTAAGGGTAGCAAATAAATATATTAATCCTTTTTATAGTTTTTGTTAAAAGTTATATAAATATTTGTGGGTATGTTACGTTATACGTGATATTTTAGTCAATTGTGAACTAATATTATTGATTTATTTTTAAATTGGATAGGATATATTTGATTCAGCGGTAGTTCCATATGCAATTAAAGTATAATTTTACCCCTTAGGGTGGAAAAATTGGAAATGAAGTTTTTAGTGTAACTATTCAGTGAGGATTTGTTGTCTGTGGAGTACCGTAGCTCCGGTAAAGTCGAGGTCTTTGTCTTTACGAACAAGTGGATGTAAGTAAGGCATAACAAATAAAAATAAAGGAAAATTTTACAAAACTGAACTTTTGACCAACAAAAAACACTGTAATAGGCGCAAATAAGTGAAGCTTATGGATTTGAAAGCCTAATAAAAGTTAGAAAATATATATATATATATATATATATATATATATATATATATATATATATATATATATATATGATTCTAAAGTCTCGCACGTTTCTCGCTGTTACGTAAAGCTTGACCTTAACTTCTGATGTTTATTAGAGCTCGTTATGACCCCTCATCAGCCTGCAAACAGCTGCTGGACATCGGTCTCTTACACTGAAGGGAGGATTTTCCCTAATCACCAAACTTCCCTTTTTTGCTGTATAACAAAGTATTATGAATACAATATCTTTAATATTGCTAACCCTTTGTTAACATAACTTTAGGCAATACATGATGGATTAAATAGTTTTACTCGTGATGCTTGACTTAGCAGCTGCGATAATTATTAAGTTCACTGCAAATGTACTCTATGGTTCACTGTGTACATTGTAGATATTATATATATATATATATATATATATATAAACATTAATAAACTAAACATAAAAATATAAATATAAACATATTGGTATAAATATAGTGATAGAGAAATTGGGTTTAGAAACTTGATAAATTGCCGAATAAGAAACATGAAATTTATACCTACCTAGTTGTTTTGCTAAAATAATAATAACTATAATCTTTTATATGTAATGAGCACTTCTCACAGATATTTTTTAAACAATTTTAAACCGGTGTTTTACTACTATCCCATTTAATGATTTCTTATATTTACACGATTACTTAATATTGAATAAAACAAATTTTACGGACTTATCGCGTTTAATTTAACTTATTTTTAAATCTCGACATTTTAGGACGACATCCGTGAACATGTTTAAAATCATTCCCGCCATTACACCAGATTTCATAAACTACAAATCCTTGCAAATGAACCCTGATTACTTCGCGCTACTATTGAAATAAAAAAAAAACATCCAAATTTCAATAGAGAATTTGGCTGGGTGCTACTATCTGCTTGGGATCCTATAATTAATAAAATTAAATCCAAACCGAAGCATACCCCTGCAAGGCTTTAAGATACTGTAAGCTAGCTGCGTAGATCGGACCAAAAATAATATTCAAAAGCTGAAGAAAGCCCGGCCTGTCTATAACATCGGGACATCAAATAGCTCAGTCCCTCCATGACATGGGTGCTGTGAAGCACCTGAAATGTCGGGGATTAAAAATAAGTAATTCAAAATTGAATAAAACTACTTTTACGGATTCTATCGCGTTTAATTAACTTATTTTATTATTAATTTATTTTAATTAACTTATTTTTAATTAAATTATATTATTAAAAAATAACTACTAAATTAGAAAATATTTAAAATTGGAATCTCTAAATTTTTTTTAACAGTGGTAGAGCCACGCGGCAGCTTTTGCTGTCGCACGGATGGGCCGGCTCGAACCGGGGTGGTACCACGACCTCACAGAAAACCAGCGTGAAGTAGAGGTTTACCTCTGCCTTTCGGTTGGTGAGTGCAGGTGTCCGGAGGCCCTTTTTACTGGAAATGAGGCATTCCATCTTAGTCCTCACGGGTGACAACGCATCTACATTTTGATTTTTAATAGAAGATAGATGTAGATGTCTATGAGCCGCAGCAACTACTTACCATCAGGTGGACTGTGTGCTCGTTTGTTACCCTTATCCTATAAAAAAATATGTAGCCCGTATATCGCACCTTTTTTTTGGATTGTGCAACGGGCAACAAGTATCGGAATGGATTTGCGCCACTTCACGCTCGTGCACCTAACAGTCAACCATGAGAATTCTAAGTTTACGGCCGGCTCAACGTAGCCGAGGTTGAGTGACGATGGCAAGAGACCGCAAGAATATCATCAAGGATTATAAAACATCCAAAGCAGTCACGATGTGAAATTAAATCACAAAATCACGCAAACCAACAACAGACCACGAAAGCGACAGCACGGAGGATATTGTTCACCAACAATACCCAGTATTCTTTCTTTCGTATCCTATATCAACTGTTTAATGTGAGTGACCATTTATTGGCGATAAAAGGATAACCACTACACCAATTTTGCCAAACCGTTTGCCAAGCGTGCCAACTATAGCAAATACGAGTATATCCCTTATGAGGTAATCAATGGGGAGCCCTATGTTCAGCAGCGGACTTTAATAGGTTCGGAACGTAGTTCAATTGAACATATTTCAAACATATTAAGTCACAAACCACTAAAGCCAAGTTTTCTAAATATAGCAAATATATCCCTTAGGAGGACGTTGGTCAAAACCATTTTTAACTGCAAAAATATTGGATAACAGTTATTTAGACCAAATTACATTGGCTAAAAGTAGTTTCGACCAAGAATGTTAGTCAAAACTACTTTTGATTTATACTTTTTGAATTTGTGAAAGTTAAATGTCTTCAATATTATATTTTCTATTAATATAATGTACGCGAGTTTAGGGTGGTCCAAGGACCACTCCAGCCGCACCTTAACCTACTCTCACTGATATTGCGAGTTTTGACCGATAGTTTGAACTTTAAATGAGGCAAAATTACTTTTGACCAACGTCCTTAGTCAAAACTACTTTTGACTGCAAAAATCTGATAAAAGTTGTATTGACCAACGTCCTTTGTTAAAACTACTTTTGACTAATTTTTGCAGTCAAAAGTGATTTTGAACGGTTATGAATTTTGACTGTGACATATACACCCACATTCAGTACATACTTGCACACTACTCATACAACATGCACAAATTTATATACCGACAACTCATACTAGCAAACTACCAAATACACATTACACGCTATATGTATAAGAGTATACATAATATAAAATACAACCTAATAATTATTTATGTATTAATGCTATGAGACTGGTGGCAGGATACTAAAATCATGTTTTTCTTACCTTTATTATTTCCTATAATTTATTGTATTTCGTTAATAATATTGTAATTATGTATTAGCTATGGAAGAGCGAAGTCACCTGTTACAGGCATTACTTTGGTACTAGATAACTTCGATCACGGACCACAAAATGTAACTTTAATGTTTGACGAAATAATTAATTTAATTTAATTTTAATAGGTATTTGATATTATTGTTCTAAGTGTGTAGCCATTTGTAAATAAAGATGTCTCAAAAAAAGATGTTGCTTAAGTCTAATGTCATTTCTCAGGATTTTTTTGAAGTTTTCTTGAGCCACCTCATTTAATTACTAGCTGCTAAATATTCTCATGCCGTCCAATTAGTCTCTAACCTTTACTTATGCGCCTATAAATCCCTATAAAGACGCGTGAGCCGATCTTATTACGTCCCTTATCCAGCGGTACAATGTAAACGGAGGGTCGCTACGTGGCCGTTTTACCGAACAAAGTAATTGCGTTATTTAAACTCCTTACAGATCCTTTACATTTTAGGATCCTTACAAATACAATTAAAAGCATTTATAAATATTCGTAGTATATTTCATGGCCAGATTAGATGATGCCCTTATCCGACTTTTACCAATGGATCGTGATCGTTGACTTCACAGCCCAAGTAACGCGATATATGAAATTTTAAATCTAATAATGTCTTCCAGACCGATTTTTACGTGGTAGAGCCATGCTGTAGCTATATTATGGTTGTAGCACGAATAGGTCGGCTCGACTGGGTGGGGACCACGCTCTCACAGACTACCAGCATAAAATGGCAGCTCAACGCTGCTGTGTTTCGTATGGTGAGGACCCAGGACCTCATGACCATCCCTAGACCAATGAGTCAACCTTCTGCCTTTTCAATCTAATTAGCTGATTTACTTTAGAAGTGATATAATTTTTTATATAATCGTTAACTTGTCTTTTTGATATTGCTAGACACGTAAGTATTTCAGCAGCCGGAAAAAGTTTACTAATAAAATATTTGGTACACGTAATGATTCCTTTTATTTACGCGAATACTACACACGGAATTTAAATAGTTTTACGGATTTTATAGCGTTTTATTTTAACTTTATTAATATCCGACGTTTCGGGCTCTTTCCAGCGCCCATGTTCACAAGGGGGGCTGAAGTGTTTGACGTTCCGATGTCATAGTTAACGAAGGCTAAAATTAAACCCGATAAAATCAGTAAAATTAACTTTATTCCGTTTGTAACACATTCTTGGAAGGAATTTTAATAGTGCTAAAGTATGAACGGTAACTCAGACTGCCTTATCCTTGAATGAGACTTTGTAAATCGGAGTTATTCTAGAGCATGGAATTACACCTCAAATATACCGAAAATCAACTATTTATGTCTTTGCACACATATTAGATCCAGGTGAGATTAGAATCCAGGACTGGTGGCATAGTAGCCAAGTAATATTAGGTTAATGGATGTGGTTTTAAGATGCTGTTTATAAAGATGGTTACAAAATAATTCATTGGTTGATTTGTATGTTTATATCATATAATTTTAGAGGTATTAACACCTCTGAAATTACATCGATACTTGGTGTTGAGGCGGAAAATATGTAGGCACATTTTCGTGTGGTGTTCTGAAAACTTATTTGAAGAGATGTTTATAACTAACGTTATGATCGTAAAGGTTGGATTCCTACAATAGACAGATCATTTCATAAGAAAGTACGAAGCCAGAGCGTTCAATCGATTACTGAAAGACAAAATGGTTAGAATCAGAGGAAGACTTATCACAGGTCAATTAAGGATGATGATATTGGTATTTTATGTTGGAAAAAAATCTGTGCCAATAATTAGCGACCCACCCCGATTTCGCCTGGGTAGGATCTATTAATGTGGTGTTATTTAGATTTAAGATAATCACCACAGACAATTAATATTATCAATTTATCTTTTTTTTAAATAATAAAGTTTTTCGGATAAAATACACACTAGATCAATCCTGTCATTGCTCTCTTATCTGTTCGTGAAGTTTCAGAAGGTCAAAAATATTAAAAATAGTTAATCATGTGTTAATGGCATGCAATTAAATATCTCAACTGAATAAAAGCAAGTCGTTTCTATATTAGAAACAGATACTTCAATTTTATTTCTATGCATATTATATGCAATTACTAACATAGATATTATTTTTTAGTTCTTATACCGTTACGTTGTATAAAATACACTACAAAGCTCTTGTTTTTATTATCTCTTTTGCTTTTGCTTAATTTTCTGTTTTTGTTTATCACATTAGTCTAATAAGTATTCTCGAGTCGTCCAATTAGTAGCTAAAATCTAATTATGCCTTGTATATCCCTATTATGGCGTGTGAGCTGATCTTATTACGAAATTCCCTTATCCGGTGGCACAACGAAAAGGGTTTGTTTGGCTTTTCGAAGCGAAATTTTGACCCAAGACGAGGTACTCTTAAGTAACGGTTACTTGCCCGGTGTTGTTTGTCTTGGGTTCTTAGTTAATACAGATTCGTTGTACGGTTTTGTCTTAATGGCTACGTGATAGTAATAATTCCTTGGACATTTGACACTGTTTGCCGCTGCTGAACTGCATATTTGAGGTCTGGTTTAACGAAGACCGTTTTGGACAAAACATCTTTTGGAAACCATGAGATTTTTCTATTATTCTATGTAGACATCCTAATGAAACGTCGAGATGAAATGACGTAATAAGTTCTGTTAAACCATCTCAACATGAGTTGATACTATAGATTTCTATAAATTATTGAATTTCCAGACTACATTGTACTCAACTCAATAATACCCTCTTTATATCGTAGCAAAAGACGATATAATCCCGAGGATTGCTATTATAGACCTCCAACGACCATATTTTCTTAACTTTTTTGTCACCTCAGCGGCCTTTAAAACAACAAAGTACCTACATACATAAATATGATTATACCTTTATTTAATGTAAATAAGACCTGTAATCGTGTTGTGGCAGTGTAAGAATATCCACTATCTCATATCAGTTGGTGATGTAAGAGGCTACAGAGGGAAAATGAACCAGGCGATGGGCAGCAGCATCATCCTGATAACAGCTGAATGAAAATAAAAAGTGGCAACTATCAATAACATCCCCTCCATGAGGCAATCTATGGAGAAGGACTATGTTCGGCAGTGGACTTTTGATAAGCTGCAATTTGAAAACCTGTAGAGTGTAAAGAAATAAACTTTTAATAAAAAATAAAGGCACACTTCAAAGAACCAAAAACAATAACATTTCCATATAATAACTTTAGGAATCGGAACTAACATATAATATTAGATTAGATATATACAGAAGAATATCCACTACCTCATATCGTCCCGCGGGTGTCGTAAGAGGCGACAGAGGGAAACCGAATTAGGTAACTGGCAACAGCATCTTCCTGATAACAACTTAAAATAATAAAAAGCTGGGGTTGCCAACCCGCCTGCATGGCGTGGCAACTATGGCAAAATCTGCCCTATGAGGCAATCGATGAGGGATGCCTACATTCGGCAGTGGACTTTTATAGGCTGTAAAAGAATATATAAAAGAAATAAAAACCCGATCCTCATACCATCTACCTAACCCAAAACTTAATTGTATATATGTGAAATACATATACGACACTACCCGTATTAATAAACGTTACCCAACGACGAACTCAAGTGCGTAATCATTTGATACCCTCATTACGATATCAGCATCTTAAGATCGTTGCTAATTAAATAAACACATAAAAACAGTATCTCAAAACGCAATACTTAGGAATACTGTTCTGTGACTTACAGTTGAGAGTCGAGTTTCGTTTATTAATCAGTGTGACACTCAGTAGATATCGTAAACCTAAACCGCATATTGAGATATGTTTGTTAATAAGACCATAACGTCATTATTGTACTCAAGTGCCTGTACTTGAACTGAGTAATGTTTATTAATACGGGCCTAACATTACTATTTATTATTATTTGTCTAAATTATTCAAAATTCTATTACAAATTAAGTGGAAAATTGTTAATATCATTATAACTGTACCTTAAATCGAAATGACTTTTTAAGTCGATTAAATTGAACACAAATACAAATAGTAAAAACGCGGTAGAGTCATGCTGTAGCTATTTTATAGTTGTAGCACAAGTGGGTCGGCTCGACCGGAAAAGAACCACGCTCTCACAGAATACTAGCGTGAAATAGCAGCTTGATGCTACTGTGTTTCATGTGGTGAGTGTAGAGAATCGGAGGCCCCTTTTCACTGGAAACGAGGCATTCCATCTTAGTCCTCAGGCGAGACAACGCATCTGCATTTTGATTCTTAATTGAGGATAGATGTAGATGTCTATGGGACACAGCATCCACTTACCATCAGGAGAACTGTTTGTCACCCTTGTCCTACAAAAAAATATACTCACATGATTTTAATTTTAAAGTGTGTACTTACACAACTAAAATTAAAAACATGAAAAAAGAAAATCAAAGCTGTGTGTACAGTGTAAACACAGTTTCAAAACTTTGAATCTCATTTTCTTATTTTCATAAAACTGTCGCTTGATTTGTTGTTTTTCTACGACATCTAATTAAAAATTTGTAAGTCGTACAAACAAAATTAATTGCTTATTGAAAAGAATAAGATTTACCTTCAAAAATACTTACTCTAAATGTCATTTCAAATACCATTGTAACAATTTAAGCCCTCATCTTACTTTTGACAAACGCTAATTAGAAAGTTCTTTAGAGACTTGTCATCTTATCTATGTCAGAAATGTTACGTAATGTCTCAAATTATAAGAAATATTAAGGATCCTTCATTTAATTCAAATTCTCAAAATGAATTGTTCCTTGATTCTGTCGATAACGAATTTTTTTTGCATAATATCTAAATTGACCGTCACCACCTTACAGGAAATTCCTTAATAAAAAAATTGTAGAAAGATAGTCAACCTGATGATGAGGGGATGCTGTGATCCAAACGCACCTACATCGTGGCGTCCTACACTTGTGACTTGGTTAACCTTCCTAGAAAAAATTAAAAGTTTATCCTCCTCCACGACTTTCTTTGCGGGACGGCGCTACTTAGGAAAGAGTTGAAATATGTTACAAATTACATGTCGGAGAAGTTAATTTGCAACTCAGACTGCGATACAAGCACTTTCCGTTTGGGAATCGAACCCGAAGTCCGTAGTATGTAATTAAATGCTTAACTACTATGGTACCGAGTCATCAAACAATAAAACAATCTACAAATTACGTACGCTGTACAAGCTACCCGTACTCTCACCCTTTCTCTGTCACCGCTGCCTAAAGCAGATCTTGGCAGTCTCGAGCACAGCTGGAAAGTAGCCAGCCTCTCGTTGTTCTATGGGATATATTTGAGAGATACTTCGCAAGAGTGTCTTGATTCAATTCTTCCTTCTAACTTACACAATCGGATAGCCAAACTCTCAACCATTCAGCAATTGTATTTCTATCCGTTTAAACATGGGCGTCTTAAAGGCAAAAGTGAATAGGTTTTTGTTAAGCTAAGTCACCATCTGGCCAGTCACCAGTCTAACAATTGCTTATAATAGTAAAAGAAAAGCAACTGATAAAATAAAAATTTTGTAAAACCGACTTCAATAAATATTACTAAGGATAACTCAAAAACTACTGGTCAGACCTTCATCAAATTTATATGGGACCACATAAGAAGCAGCAGCTTTCAAATAAAAAAGAATCATCAAATTCGTTTCACCTAGACAAACATTAAGAGGTAAGACATATAAAAAAATACAATCGAATTGATTACTCCTCCTTTTTGAATTCGGTTAAAAACTTAATAAAAGAACTTAATTTAATATTTAAAAATCTTACTTATTTAATATTCATTCATTCATTCATTACAACCTGTCAAAACTTAACCGCTGAACATAGGTCACCCTCATAGATTGCCTCATGACTATTTTGCCACGTTTGGCAGGTGGGTAACAACCGCAGTTTTTTTATTTTTCTTTGTTGTTATCAGCAAGGTACAGCTGCCCATATTTTGTTTCAGTGTACTTTCTTCGCCTCTTACGACAACCACAGGATGATATTTGGTAGCAATAGACTTACTTATGTTTATTTGGATGCTTGTACTTCCATTACGCTTGAATGTCTGAACGGCTAAATTTGGTATAGAAATTAATTATATTGTGAAATAGGAGATATGACACTTTTTACTACTATAATTACTTGTTTAGTATGTGATACAGTAATTAAAAATCATGTTTGATTCACGTAGACGCTATAAAATTCAATATGCGAGAATGTAGTTACATGGTACAAGCAATATTTAAATTAATTACGAGGAGTCTCCAACTATCAAAATGTATATAAATTGTGTCAATTGAAGATATCATTACTCTGTCATAAAAGCTTCTTTATGACTTCAAGTGGTTTCATTATCTAGAATTATTTGTCTTCCGACTGAGATCTCTTTAAACTTATAAGTCCATAAAAACTTTATTATGAACGTAGAATGCTTTCAAAGTCTCATCTTAAAATTAAAGTGTCAAATACGAGATCTGTCTGATAGTACTTTATGAAGTGATTTCCCATCTCGCGAATAATAAGACGTAAAATGTAGTTTTTTTGTTAATTGTGTTTGTCTTCAAAAATATGCTGCCTTGTTGTTGCGGCGCAGTGGAATCTCTTACTCTATTTTCTCCTATGATGTTGTGAGAGGCGATTGAGATTGTTTTTAACTTTTATATGCTAGTGCTAACTACCATACGTATACTAAACTATACTATATGTTATTAGAAGAAACATATTGTGTTTGATAAAGTTTAATAGAACAACACATGCGCTACCGAAAAACAATAATTTGTATTTATGCGCGTATTTTGACCTTGGTTTGGATTTGAAATCAGGATCGCCGACATCACGTATTCTGAACACAAACCTATCTAGCCACAGTTACATCGTTAAATATTTTTTCATTATACGCAATAGCAACCAGCAATATCAAAAACTCGTAAATTTTCCACGACAGGTCAATCAATAGCTATTCAAGCTAATTGATTCTAACGCAGCAGACAGCTTGCAATATCAACGCTTTGTTTTGAGAGGATACGATTAACGTTCGTTTTTGATTTAATCGCTTTCGTAGTGGAAACTTCGTCTTTAAGCATGAACCACGTGGAAGACCAGACACTTGGTAAATAACGATTGATGTAGAGTAATGTTGGAAGCCGATCCTTATCAAGTAACTAATAAATGACGTTGGACCTTAGTTACCCCACAATATTGACTCAAATGCACCGAATTGCAGGCAAATCTTTCAAAAATGCATATCAGTTTTTTCATTCTTTGAAAGTCATATTTCCTGTAGTGGTGTAAAGAGACAATGGGTAATGATAACAATGATATGAAATATTAAAAACGAAAATTATTAAAATTTTAAATACACATTATGTCGTTTCATCACTTAAATGATTGGTGATTCTAATAAAAGGTACCTACATGTGTTGCGAAAGCACTTGCGCCACAGTATAAATAAATATGAACAGTACGGAAACTAAGCCTAGTTGAGGACATAATTACCTACGCTCCATTGAAGCAATAGGGTTGTAACTTTTAATGTTTTTGATATTGTTTTTTTTGTTCTGTAGTGATCAATCAATCGAATTTAAATAACTAGCTAACAAATACAATTTAAATAGGTAATCTCATGGCGTCGGTTAATCTCAGCAAAAGACGATAGTTTAAACAAGGAATACAATTTAATATTAATACACAACAACTTGTAGAACTATTTTTTGTTTGCTCATCAAATTTTTTCGAGCAATCAAACGAAGCCATTGGGAACGTCTGAAAAAGATAACAAAATATTATCTTTTTCATTCTCATCAGAGGTAGTGGTAGCAATCTGTTTAATAATCAAAAAGATCAAACTGGTAGCCACTTTTACAATTCAGGGAGAAGGTAAGTAGCAAACAACTCTGTAAAAAATACTGTCCTATTTTATTTACACTTTGACAGCACTATCGGTTTCAACACCCTCAAAAACCATGAAAATAACACCCATGACGAAAAAATTGATACCTATTGCAGCCGCCATCTTGGATTTACTTTTTGTTACCACTATTGCAATTTGCACTATCAGCTTTAAATAGCCTCTAAACCGCCGCATTCTGGATTTACTAATAAGTTCACGAATTCATTATGATCGATCACACGGGCACCAATAAAAATCATTCTTATCTTTCAAAATCAGCAGGAAGTTTAAACTCCGATAGCTCCGGTTTTGATAAAGCCTAGTTCAAACAACCATATACTACGCAATACGTTCGTGGCATTTTTAAAAGTCTTGACGCGACACTCGCTACTGAGAGCACCGCGACGAGCGTTTAGGAGTCTCGTCGTTGCGCATGTTTGTGTGAGTGTGCCGTTTCGAAGGTTTGTAGGTAGTTTCCGTACTGTTCCTACTATATATTTATACTGTGCTTACGCTGAGTGGACGCGGGTCGACGACCAGCATGACTCGCGTCCATGGAAAATTACAAACCAAAGTTGGACAGCTGAAAAATATACAATATATTAGCGAATATGAGCCAAACGAATCACTCTTTTGTGATTGTGTGATGGCGCCGTAAGAGAATCCACTACCACATATCATCACATGTCACCATGACAAAGCAAAATAAATAATTAAAAATTAAAAATTTTGTACAGCTTACTTCAATATAAGTTATTAGGAATAACTCAAAAACTATTAGTCTGACCTTGATCAAATTCATATGGGACTACACGAGAAGTACCAGCTTTCAAATAAAAAAGAATTACCGAAATCTGTTCACCCAGTAAAAAGTTATGAGGTAACTAACATAAAAAAAGCATACAGTCGAATTGAGTACCGTCTCCTTTTTGGAAGTCGGCAGAAAAGGAGATGAGCAGCAGCAACTTCCTGTTAACAACTCATAAATAATAAAAATCTGGGGTTGACAACTCATCTGCCAATCGTGGCAACTGTGGCAAATAGCTCCCCTCTGAGGCATGTTATGGACCGGTGTGGTGTTCAATAGTGGACTTTTGATAAACTGTAAGGAATGAATGTCTCTGGGGTAATAATCACCCTCAATTCATAAATTGAGAGGCCCAGAAGCGACCAACAAAGTAATTAAAGAAGCCATTGAAAAACGCCCTGTAAAAGACATAATAGCGCTTCATAATCCATTTAACAATAAAGGTACAAAACCTGATTATTACGGGTTAATTTTTTTAGTTATATTAATTTTAAATGTATGTATATTAATAAAAAAAAGTGGACCTCCGGTAATCCGACAAACATTTTGCAGGGCAGTGTCGGAATATCGAATTTGTCGGATTATAGAGCACTGCCTAAGACCCTATAGTCCGGAATTTTTTATAAAAGAGTACCTTGTAATCCGACAAATTCCAGATCCAATGATAAGATTCTGTATATTATATATATGTACTCTGAAGTACAAATTATACTTCATTATGTATGTCAAATTTAGTAAATTAAAATTCAAAACAATACACTACGCGTCGAGCATAATAGTGGTGGTGCGTACAAGTTATAACTTGTTCGATTTTGCATTTGCGAAGATTGTCAAAAATATATTTAATAATATATAATAGACCATGTCGGCTTACAGGGGTGCCGGATTAGTTAGGGGCCGGATTACCGGAGGTCCACTGTATCTGGAAACCCGTATGACATGTACAGTGTATAATTAAAAATTAAAAATTTTGTACAACCGACTTCAATATAAATTATTAAGAATAACTCAAAAACTATTGGTTAGACCTTAATCAAATTTATACGGGACCGCATGTAAAGCATCAGCTTTCAAATAGAAAAGAATAACTGAAACCGGTCCACCCAGTTATGACGTAACACACATAAAAACAAAACATAAAGTTGAATTGAGTATCGTCTCATTTTTGAAGTCGGTAGAAAAATGAAGTTTCGATGTCGACGGGCTCATGATCACAGTAGTATTCTGGAATTCACGACAAACGAAACAAGTTTCATCAATATTGAAATTTTTTTCATGATTTATTTTCATTGTTCTTAAAACTAGTTTCGTAATGCAAACACCGCTAGGGTTATGTCGTGGAATAGGGCATAAGATACTTTTTATAGCAAACATTAAAGTTTAATTTGCATCCAGCGAATAAAATTTCATGAAATAAAACATAACCTGTCTGAATATAAAAGTGAAACAATAAAAATATTTTATTCATAGAACTGTAATTTTTTTATTTGTTTAAGTTCTTTTATTTGATGATTGAAAAAATCAACCGAATCAGCGTAAATCAGCCCTAAGACACATACAACACAAATAAGAACATATTATGGTAAATTCAAATAATGAAGCATTCAAGGAAAATACACTCAGTTTAATGAATTTAATTTGAAGTGTAAAACTAATTATATAAATTGCAAATGTACATCTTCCAGAGTCTTAACTTCACTTAGTCGCGTTTCACTGTTACCTACATATTCGCTTTTTAAGTACTGGAGTATTTGCGCCTACATAATTTATTAGGCCAGATTTATTAGCACATCTAATGTTTGAAGGAATTAGGCCTTAAAATAACAGAAACGGTCAACAGTCCAATGATAACCTCAAATGAATAAAATCACACATCCCATTTAACTAATAGTAAATAGTATGTGTTGTCATCCATGATAACTTATACGAAATGCATTAGAGCTTGTAATTTTACTGGCTGTATACCCCTGAAACTAAGATACAGCAATAAGTTCATTGCAGCTTGGATAGCAGAAATAGAGAGTAGTATCAAACAAGATGGACATCAAGGCAGAAAAGTGGCTTAATTTTATGCGTGCGTGCGAGTGTTTGTGTGTGCGTGCGTGCGTCCGTGCGTGCGTGCTTACGTGCGTACTAGTGTGCGTGCGTACGTGTGTAAGTCCGAGCGTGCGTGTATGCGTGTGTGGTTGCGTGCGTATGTGAGTGTGTCTGTGTATCTGTGTGGAGTGACTGTATGGTGCTTGAAAGATAACCGAACTCTAACTAGTTGTTAAAAAACGATTAACTCCGAGTGTCAATCATCCGGCACCCTCTCTGTTCTACTTATTTTTTTATTTTAAACGCCCGATTCGGCATTGACTGGATGGGATCTATTAATGTGGCATTATTTAAAATTAAGATTTTCGTCAAAAATATCTCCAAATTATTCGGAAAAAATATAACCCAGATCATTCCTGGAATTGCTCTCTATCTGTTCGTGAATTTCATTACAATCAATGCAGGCATTCCGAAGATTAGTCCGAACAGACAAACAGACAGACAAAAATTTAAAAATGGTTGTTCATATCTTAATGACATTCATAGGGTGCGTACAGATTAAGTAACATGTTGTATAACTTTTGTTTTATAACACGTCCACATTATGTTACAATTTTTTTCAACATTGCAACATATAACAATACTTTACACATTAGAATAACAATGCATTATAACAATGTTATATGACATTGTCGATTGTCGTTTTGCAGTGCTATTCACAATGTCGACACAAGAGGACGGACGTGTTATTTAAAAGAACTCTTGTACTTTTAAATAACAAAAGAAAAAAACATAGATACTGGGTTCGTCCTACTTTATTGACTAGAAAAAAATACTCTCTAGTTATATAACACTTGTGTCACGTTTTATAACATTCAGTCTCCAAATTACTGAAACATGTTATTATACAATGTTCTATAACATGTTATGTTATATAATATGTAAGCACCGATATAATCCTCTCAGCTGAATTAAAGGCAGTTATTTCGGTATTACAGACAGACACTTCAATTTTATTCAATCGTATAGATAAAGTGCCTACCTCACCCGCCATGTTCTCTTGACCTAGCACCTTGATTTATTATAAGTAAAAGAGGCTTGAAAGCAAGGATCATGCACTAGCCGCTTATAATTTCGAGATTTCTTGATGTGTAATAAGAGTGCTTAAATGTGTTTTTAAGAGGTTCAGACGTGTTGTAAAGACGCACTCAAGATGAATACAAAAAGTTGCAAAGATTGATATAATTAAAGTAGAATAAATACCAGTATTATCATTTTTGGGTATCTTACATTTTTCGGACCTGACCCTTGTACACGTCTTAAAACAATAGCGTAGTGACGCGCTAGAAATTGTTGACGAGCATGTGTACATAGGACAAAATGTCCGATTAGGTAACTCCCACGTTGGCCAAGAAGTCAACCGACCAATTCAACTCGGCTAAGTTGTGTTTGGGAAACTGCGATTATTATTTTTTGTTTGATATTTCTCAAAAATCTTAAGATGGAAGTGTACACCAGTGGGTATTACCAGTGATGAAACGTAGTGCTTCACTGCATGGCGTATAAAGAACTCCAAGTTACTCAGCGGGCGACGAAAAGGGCTGTGCTCGGAATTTCTCTGCGGGACGCAGTCCGTCATCATCATCATTCATCATTACAGCCTTTCATAAGTACACTGCTGAACATAGGTCTCCCCCATGGAATGCCACAAAGCACGGTCCTGAGCCACCTGAATCCATCGACTTCCTGCATGTCTTAGCAGGTCGTCACTCCATCTCGTGGAGGGTCGCCCTACACTTCGCCTACCAGTACGAGGCTGCCACTCAAAAGAACATTTCTTCCCCATCGGTTGTCGGTTCTTCGAGCTATATGGCTGGCCCACTGCCACTTCAGCTTACTAATCCGTTGGGCTATGTCGGTTACTCTGGTTCTACTGCGGATATACTCATTTCTAAGTTTATCACGCAGAGAAACCCCAAGCATAGCCCTCTCCATAGCTCGCTGAGCGACCTTGAGCTTCCTCATACGGCTAGCAGTGAAGGACCACATCTCAGATCCGTAAGTCATCAGTAGTCATCACGCAGTCCGTAACGAGGTTATTTGCAGAGGAGCAAGAGTAACTGACATAGCCCCGCAGATCAGTAGCTAAAATGGTAATGTACTGGCTACGTAGCTCGAATAACCAATAAACTATGGGGAAGATAGGTGCGTGGTAGCCTCGTAATGGTATGTGCAGTGTTGGGCAATTCTCCCACTAGATAGATTAATAACCTGATGAAACGTGCAGGCAGTCGATGGATGCAGGTGGCTAAGGATCGTATTTTGATGCAACCTATGGGGGTGGCCTATTTTCGGCAGTGGATTTGTGACGGGTTGTAGTGGTAATAGTGATGTTATTGTATGCACGTGATATCGAATCACCTACTAGTTTCATAATATCTCTTATAATTTAATCTATGCAAATAAAAAAAAAATAAAAAAATTAGGGTTCCGCGCAAAAAAATTAAAACCAATTTACACGCGGGCGAATTCGCGGGGTACAGCCAGTAATTTAATATAACAGGAATCGGCACAAATAGCCTCGTTGTCAACTCTTGACAACGAGGGCTAATAATAATCATATTTATACAAAAATAATAATATTCCGTTTACCATATTTCGCTAGTTGACACTGAGGTGAAGTTGTTTGGCTAAACAATGTAATTTAAATAAGAAGTTGGTTTAAAATAAAAGTTTCTCAGTTTCTAGAGTATTACGTTAATACACAAAACAATGTCTTAGTGGTTTGCACTTTAATTTTTTGGCAGTTTTTAAGTCTTGTTATAATTTTTCTACTATTATGAATATATGTGATTTGGTTTCTTTATTTTTAATTTAAATAATATAAAATATAATTAATAGTACAGAAAGAAACCTACCTCTAGATTTTTGAACACTTAAACTTCCCCGCTATGAAATCTGTCAACTGTTACACCCCATTTTTAGGTGGCGCCGACTTGGTGGCAGAAAAAGTCATGCACAAAGTCATTGTCCCTTACTCGTGTCCCGTTTATCGCAGCGCTTCTCTACGACTTATTCTCAAACTTTTTCTTCTTCTTTTTAAAGTACTCTGCGCCTACCACTGTCGTTGAGAACTAATCTACACAAATGTATGTATCTATATATGTACTATCTCACCTTAGCTCTCATCACCGCTCCGCTATCACTCCCTTAAAGTAGTCTGTTTTCGAGAACGTGGTCAAAGAAACTTTCGCAACTGATGTCATTCAGTGGTGAGCGTCTATTTACTTCGCCCGTGGGTTATGTGTAACTATTCAACCCACGTTGATTCAGGTAAGTGTTCATTGCACCGGAGGAGTACGGCTATGACTTTATATTAATTTTAACAAACGTAACCATTGTATTATCTACTATGATAATAAATCAAATATTTTAGATCAAATGTAAGTCTGTCATGCGGATGGGTGTTTATGAATTCATTTTATCTGTATCTTCAATTAAAGTAATTTATTAATGTTTGGTTGCGACTATTCATTACATATTTATAATGCGAGCGGCGCCAATACGTCATTTTGTGCCAGTGTTAATTTATGTATTAATATACTTTATGAACACAAAATGCGATATACTAAATATCTGTTTGTAAATTAATTTCTATTAAGAATAACTCAAAAACTACTTGATCAAATTTATATGAGACCACACGAGAAGCACCAGCTTTCAAATAAAAAAAAGAATCATCGAAATCGGTTCACCCAGAAAAAAGTTATGAGGTAACACACATAAAAAAACATACAGTCAAATTGAGCATATCCTCCTCGTTTTTGAAGTCGGTAGAAAAAAAGGTGAAACCGCTTGCTTTAATTCATCGGTATTTGGTATCACAACCTTAAACATGTCTTAGTATCGTCTTTGGAAGCTAATAAGTGAAAATTATTTTATTCTTAACATTTATAATTTACCGTGTAGTGACGCTGTAAGAATATCCTGTACCCCGTATCGTCCCAAGGCTGTCGTAAGAGACGACAGAAGGAAAGTGAAACAGGAGATGGGAAGCAGCATTTTCCGGATAATAACTCCAAATAATAAAAAAACTGCGTTTGCCAACTCGCTTACCAAGCGTAGCAACTACGTCAAAATCATCCCATGAGGTAATCTTTGAGGGGGCTATGTTCAGCAGTGGACTTTTATAGGCTGTAATGGCTGATTTTTTTTTGTTTTTTTTTTTTAAGTCGGTTTTACTTTTTAATAGTTAAATATTTTTATATAAATGTCAAAGGATTTCTCTATAAATTTTATGTTGATTATTATAATTATATACCGTACGCTCGCGGTGAACTACGAGTAAAATATATTACGAATGTTGTTTATCAAATAATAACAGTTGACATTTTACGTACAATATTGTACGCGCTACCAACATTTTGTATAATATCGGAAACAATATTATTATAAGCATTACATAATATAATCTACATCGGCAGAAATAAAGTTTATTTTACCTGAATTTCTTGTTTAGATACAACATCTCGCTTTTGTTTGATTATATTATTAAAGTAAATGTTTTTCAAGCCTTCTCATAAACAGCTTTAATTAGCGCCATAATATTTAACAGTCACCCATTATTATTCATCAGTTTAGTAAACAAAAACATGGATATCTCGAAAAATGTTTTCAAATTATAGATAGTTTTAATACTTGCGAACTTAGAAAAAATTCTATTGCACAAACTGTTATTTAAATCAATTGATTTTACATTAATTACAACTATAGTTTACTATCAATTATATCATGGAATAAAAGCTTATAGAAAAATTTACTTCGCAAATATAAAATAAAATGATGTGTCTTACCTAGTATGAAGAGCACCTCCCGCCCTCCCTCATACTGGTGCTCTTCATACTAGGTAAGACACATCATTTTATTTTATAACGCAAATATTTGCGAAGTAAATTTTTCTAAAAGCTTTTATATAATGGATTTCCGCAAAGTAACGCCTGATTCTATTAATTATATCATGGAATATTTTTATTTGTGTCTGCCTCATTACTTATCCAAATATTCCGGTGTTTAAACGAGTGCTAATATCATTTACTTATATTTGTATCAAAATCATCCCACATTTACCTGGCAGAAGATGCTTTTTGCATCGGTCCGTCTACTGTTCCTGTACATTATGTGGATAAGAAAAGGTTAAATAAATAAATAAAAAGTAGCATTAATAGGCAAGAATATATCTTACTAGTAACAATGCAGTCGTGTGAACTAAGTTGTCTACATTCCACATTGCATTGTACGCAAAGGTACTCATGTGAAACATGCCAGTATATAAGAAATTATAATTCTAGATGGTAATTTTATGGCCCTTATACATAGTGCATTTAGCTTAGCACTAAATACCAGCTACCACCCCACATATTTATAACAAACTATAATTCTAGATGTTCATTTTATGGCCCTTGTAATATTATACACAGTGCTTTTAGATTAGCACAAAATACCAGCTAACAGTTTACATATTTACAACAAATTGGCAGGCCTCCTTTCATTTCTGAGAGGATTTTAGAATAGCTGGCAGATTCGGTTTGCTCGGGTAGTATGAAATTTTAAGGCGGCTTGCGCAAACGCCAACATAAAATATTATACCGGTTATTAAATAAAATTCTAGTAGTTTAAAATTGAATCATGTTAAATACCGAAAATAATATTCTGGCCCCTGACCACATAACGGGGCTTAGTGATAAAATGCCAATGATTTCAGGATATAAAACACTGGACACAGAGAGGGCAAACATTTTCTTAGTTATGAGTTGACTGGTATCCAATAATAAGTTCATCAATATTACTTTCAGAGCATTGAAAATACTTTCAAAGTGTTTTTTTAATAATATTATAGTGATAAATTAGCTCAGGGTTTCACAAACTGTTTTTTGGCCCAGGGATAAATTATAATCACAACTTTTAAAATAATTATGTAATCAACTGAAAAGAAGCTAGTAGGTACTTACTAACGTGACGCGCGGTGTTGAGCTGCCCGCGTTGCGAGAAATTACTCGTAATAAATGTGTTATTTAAAACAATTAGGTAGGTAAAATATTGAAATGCTTCGTGGAACCTATTTAAGCTCTTGCGGACCACTGGTTGGAAATTACTGATAAATAATAATAGCTAGTAGTGTAGGTATTGTTTTTTTTTTGAAAAAAAACGTTACCGTATTGTTTGCAGGCTAATAATTTGCGTAGAAAAAAAATACTTACTAGAGCAACTTAAGTAGGTACATAATAAAACACAATCATGATATATTTAGAGACTACGTAAGTGCCAATATGTATAGGAGTGTGTGCACATGCCTATGTGCTTTTGTGAGAAGCGAAGCTCCTGTACACTCACAGACCTCTATTACGTACAATAACAACAACGCATTATGGAAAAATCAGGAAGATCTCCTTCCTCCTTTTTCGTCCTTCTCATAGATATTCATCTGTCATGATCATATCATAGTAGAACCTACGTATGTTTCCTAATTTCGATTTCCATCTCGTAGAAGTTTATCTTATACAAAAATCTAGATCTCAAATAGTACCCAAACTGAAGACGGAGTTCAAGACGTCTGGTACTCTTTGTAATTAGTGTTGTAGCTAACGTATAATGATGATGATTTATGACGATAACGGATTATATGTTGCTAAAATGATTATAATCATCATTTTTATACTAACGGCTCTTTGTTACTTGTCAAATATTGGGCACAACATCCATCTCTCGCTCTACTGTCTTTTGTCTGATGTCGACATAATTGCAAGAAACGTTTGTACGCAATTCCCTATTTCAGTGATTAACGACTGTAAAAAAATAATTTTACGTTTTAATTACTGAAAGGTATAGAAATGAATTCTGCTACAATTTAAAAGTTCTGTAATCCGATTAAAAATTGGATCCGTTCGGCAGAAATTTCAAAGTACGCGAGCATTCCGATTTCTGTACCTCTGGAGTAGTGCATCGCCGATACAGGGACGCGCCTATGAAAATTCCTTAAAAAGTGTTATGTTTATGTTTTGGTAACATATTTTTCGGTTAAGGTATATATAACTATAGGCCAATGTTTTAATTTTTAAGTCCTTGAAAAAGTTATTGTATTGTATTATGTATATATACTATATGTCCTATCCTCGCCGACACCTATGAAATTGTATATTTACATTTGTAGCCTGGATATACGCGGAGGAGAAGAGCAGCGAATGAATTTTTACGTGGTAGAGCCACGCTGCAGCTTCATTATAGTTGTAGCACGAATGGGTCGGCTCGACCGGGGTGGGACCACGCTCTCGCAGAACACAAGCATCAAATAGCAGCTTAATGCTGCTGTCTTTCGTATGTTGAGTGTAGAGAACCGGAGACCCTTTTTACTGGAAACGAGGCATACCATCTTAGACCTCAGGGGTGACGACGTATCTGCGTTTTGATTGCTAATCGAGGATAAATGTAGGTGTCTATGGGACCACTTAATGTGGATTGTGTGCTCGTTTGTCACCCTAATTCTATAAAAAGAATATACTTCTCACGAAGAAGTGGCAACTGTGGGACGTATATAGGACATGGACGTATACTTTAATTTTACTTACCCCATGTATAAGAAAATGGTGTTAATGGTAATGTACATAGCCCTGCACTTACATTTATAGCTCTACATTAAATGAATAAAAGTAAAACTGTAATAAGGGTCTCCAAAACTTTTAAAACCTCTCATTATACGAGTAATAATCAACTTTTGTTGTTTTAGAGCTACAGTTAGCGTATGTGAACTCATTAAGCAAGAGTTTGTTAACATATTCCAAATTAAGAAGGTTCATTTATTGTTGAATCATCTTCAAAATATATCAGATAAAAGTCGACTTAATGTCTTTTGAAAGAAAAACGCTTTTTAGAATTCAAGTATTACTGTCATTTATATTTGTGCCAAAGGCACACAGGGAATGCATAACCTGAGCACAGTCTAACAACTGTGATCCGAGCATGATAATAAATAAAAAGAACACACCCAGTGTGTGTAATACGACTGTTCCGGATTCTAAGTAAATATAAATAGCAAGCTTGTGGAAACTATCCATGCGGTCGGAGCTAAGTTCTGCAGGACTCGCTGCAGAAGAACACAAAAACTCTCCGATTACCCAATTAATCTAATGGTTATTAAAAGCGAAATGAAGCTGCAGTCTTCCGCAGATTTGACAGCGTACAGGCAACTGAACAGACAGATCTCCAAATGCATACGGCGCAACTTCAATACAGCTCGTATTGAATAAGCGATCCATCGGAACCAGGGCTTCAAGTCTTTGCTAGAGATCTGTCTAAGAACGAGTCAACTGTCGAAGCTGAAGACGGAGTGTGGCAGCATCGTTTCCGGGACATCTTAGATTTTGAGTGAGATTGAGAGGTTCTATGGCCAACTGTACACATCATCGTTGTAGGTGGCTACCCACACATGCGTGTGGACGCATGTGTGGGTAACGATAAAAAATCAAGTCTTATCCAAAACTATTCCGATGATATTACGGACGTCTGTCTGAACTAGATTAGAATGACTCTCCAGCACCTTAAAAATGGCAAGCCCTAGGCGAGGATGGATTTACAGCGGAGCTTCTGAAAGCGGGTGGAAAATCGGTACTTGAAGTCCTTCAGAAGCTCTTTAATTCCGTCCTCCATGGTGGCACTACAGCGGAGGCGTGGAGCAGAAGTGCGGTGTTCTTGTTCTTCAAGAAAGGCAAAAACGCTCTTTTGAAACCGTTGAAATTTGGGTGGTACTGCAGTCCTTTTAGCGGTTCCGAAGTTGACTTTCGGTATATCGAAGTGCTGAATTGTTTATACAGTAGAGCTACGATAGTATCTGAGTACAGAACCAGAGTACGAAACCTATCCAACTGCAGGGAGGTGTAAGACAGGTTGACGTTATATCCCCGAAACTCTTCACCGTTGCATTGGAAGATGTTTTCAAGCTACTGGACTGGAAAGGATGGATTTGCCGACGATATAATCGCTGGAGGACTTAAACACTATGCTCAATGACCTCAATAGTGCCTCCCCACGGATAAGTTTTAAGAGGAACATGGACAAAACAAAGATCATGTATAACGTCCATGTCACATTTATGCCGGTAGTTGTTGGGAGCACTAAGCTCTAAGTTGTTGACGAGTATATTTACCGGGGACAAATAGTCCAATTAGGTAACTTCAACTTCGACCGAGCAGTCAATCGACGGATTCAACTCGGCTGGGCAGCGTTTGGGAAATTACGGTACATCTCGTCAGATATACCTCAAAACTTGAAAACGAGACTATACAACAAGTGCGTGTTGCCTACGTGTGACCTAGTGATGACCTACGGATTTGAGAGGTGGTCCTTCACTGCTGGCCGTATGAGGAAGCTCAAGGTCGCTCGTGGAGCTATGGAGAGGGCTATGCTCGGGGTTTCTCTGCATAATAAACTTAGAATTGAGGATATCCGCAGTAGAACCAGAGTGACCGGCATAGCCCAAGGGATAAGTAAGCTGAAGCGGAGGCCGGCCATATAGCTGGAAGAACCGACAACCGATGGGGAAAAAAGGTTCTCAAGTGGCGGCCTTGTACCAGCGGACGAAATTTAGGGCGTCTCCCCACTAGATGGAGTGACGACCTGGTAAGACACGCAGGAAGTGGACGGATGCAGGTGGCTCAGGACCGTGCTTTGTAGCATTCCTTGGGGGCCTATGTTTAGCAGTGGACTTGTGAAGGGTTGTAATGATGAATGATGATTCTAATTAAAAATACTTGCGGATATATTTTGATTAGCGAACCGACAAAAATGTTTTGTTATATTAATTGTTCATAAAAATAGTATTATCATTAAAAAAAAAAAACAGATGGGCGGAGTAATCGTGCAGTGAGATCTCGGATTATCTTATCCCGATTACATTACCCATTACATGAAAAATTTAAGGGTTAATGTTTTTAAGAAAGATAAAAGGAAACCGTCATTAGGACATTAATGTTTCAATGACACGCGAAGTTTGCCAAAATGATTAAGGACAACGTGACGGACTTTTTCCTGTTCCAAAACGATTTTATAAAGTCCTACACAAAAGTTATTTACTTTCTATTTTTACTTTACATGTCAACGAAATACATTCCATTTCTCTGAATACTTTTATTTTCTTTAGTTTGAATAGTTTTATTTTCTAAAGAATATGAAATAGGGTGAAACGAGCACACGGTCCACCAGAACGTAAGTATATGCTATGACCTATAGATATCTACATCTGTCCTCGATTAAGAATCAAAATGCGTTATCACCCTTGAGGACTAAGATGGAGTGCGTTGTTTCTTTTGCAGCATTGAATATAATAGTAGGTATAAGTGTAATAAATAATAACTACTATATAAAAGCATGTGAGTATCTTATTTTAACTTCATAATATTGTATTTTGGTATAACCTAATAGAGCCTCTGCCAATTTATAATGCAAGTGGAATTTCTACGTGGTAGAGCCATGCTGCAGCTATATTATGGTTGTAGCACGAATGGGTCGGCTCGACCGGGGAAGGACCACGCTCTCACAGAAAACCAGCGTAAAATAGCGGCTTAACGCTGCTGTGTTTCGTATGGTGAGTGTAGAGAACTGGATACCCTTTTTACCGGCAAAGAGGCATTCCATCTTTGTCTTCACGGGTGACAACGCATCTGCATCTTGAGTCTTTATTGAGGATAGATGTAGATGTCTATGGGTCACAGTAGCCACTTACCATCAGGTGGACTGTGTGCTCGTTTGTCACCCGATCCTATAAAAAAAAAAAGAATACAATCTCAACGATTTAACCTATTGTTCACTTTATTATTAAACATAATGCCAGGAGAATTTCCCTCATAATTATTTGGCACTAAGCATCGGTAATAAATTTTTTATATTGGTCTGTATACATTACATAGCGTTTCAAAGCTTTTAGGCGTAACATTACATTAAAATAACCTTTATTTTTATGCTAACAAATGTGTATAATTACAAAGATAAAACTGAAAAACGCGATCATAATTTAAACAAAATGCCTGAAAGGAATTCGGGAACTAGACGAATATGTGTACTTTATTTTGAATCTTTAAAGAAGTGACAAAATGTAATAACATAATTGACATTTTAATAATAATAAGTTTGTAAATATTATTTTTGTTTAAATCATATTTATGTTATGTTAAAATGTTTGTAAATTTTATATAAGTACTAGGATACCAGGTAATTTCTGGATCTTGACAACAGCGCCACCTACTGGTTCCAATTATGAATCAAAACCCACTCAAACACACATAAAAAAATTACATCTAAACCAGTGCAGTCGTTTAGGAGGAGTTCAGTGAAAGCACGCATATATATATATATATATATATATATATATATATATATATATTATAAAGACTTTCGACGGACTAATAATAATAATAATAATAAGCATTTATTCATTACCACCAATAAAGTACATACAGAAATAACAAGAATTACATAATGTAGTAATGAATGGGCTCTAGCTCAGCATAAATGTTGCAGTTGCCTACAACGCTGTTATTCTGCCAGCGCCCAACATATGAACAGTACAGTACGCGCGCATCCCTTTAATCACAACTATTCACATTAGGGTAGGTACATACCGTGGATCCCCGACTATTAGCCAGTTCAAATTAATAATCAAATATATATATATTTATTACCATTTTTTTTAAATAAATAATTATTACAACAATATAACTAGTAATAAGTAACATAAATTATAAAATAATATTGATATTAACAAGCCTAACTTCTTTAATCTCATATAAGTGTTTTCCCCACCTACTACATAGCAATGTTTATTATTTGTTTTAAGTATTTACAGGGCAGTCCTGCAATTAGGTAAAAATAAGCCGCTTATGACAGTATTTGTTCTCTTAGTAAGTGACGTCTATATTTCTTTTTAAAACTCGATTTACTTGTCGTAGTGCGTAGTGGTGGTGGGAGATCATTCCAACACTTAGTTGCCATAAACTTAAAACTAATAGTGCATCTGATTTAATATAGCAATTGTAGTCAACGTGGTGGTGGCCTAAGTGAATCCAATACCTTATATCATCCCGTGGGTTACGTAAAAGACGGTAGAGTGAAACTAAAACAGGAGATGAAGCAATAGCATCTTTCTGATAACACCATAATAAAAGTAGTAAAAATCTACGGTTGCCCACCCGCCTGTCGCGTTCGCGTGGTAACTATGGCAAATATCCTCCCTATGACGCAAACTATGAGGGGGGCCTACTTTTAGCAGTAGACTTTTGATAGACTTTAATAAATGGATGAATGAATTGAACAATCTACATACGTTCCACATCTGACCATCGGTCTACTCTGATTTCTGGGAGGGTATCTGAGGCTTGGAAGAGTTCGCCTCCTGTCCTAATGGGCGGTAAAAAACTTGACATGTCATTTTTATGCAGGTTTCTTCAAGTTTACTTTCGCTGTTAACTACATGGTAAATAATCATTTGAAATCGAAGTTGGTACCTCACCGATTCGAATTCGATTTTTTGCCTGCACTCAAGTCTGGCAACTTTACCAACGGAAGTTAACTTTGCCATCAGCGATGTGCTGGTACAAAATTACGATTAACACGGACACGTACCGTTTTTCGGGATATGCCATTTTGTGGTGGAAAATTTAATAACTAATTGACAGCATTGTTTTTGATATGGCTACATGGTAGTTAATTTTGAATTATATTTAAACGCGGCATTGTGTCGGCGATATAACTGCCTTGTTCGGTGCTCCAGAACTTTTGTTGATTTTGTTTGAAATACTGAATGTAGGTATCTTTGTACTAACGTCATATTATTGGTTAGGAAATGTAATATTTCGTTCTTAACATTTGCCTATAAAACGGACTTGGCAAAGTTGCCATACTAGTGATGTCACGATGTGACGGTTACTTTGCCATGATTTGCTACTACCAAGGTTTGTCACTTTCAACCTATATTTTTAACCGATTACGATGATTCAAAGAAAGGGTTCTGTAGTTGACATTCTATGTATGTACGTATGAATGTTTAAATATGTTTCACTGTAGCGGCCATTTAGACCAATTTTACTAAATAAATTGTCAATCGATTCATCTTTAAAGGAAAAGAAAAGAGTAATCTATATAATTTTTTTTAATTTATATTCATTTGCGCGCAAAGAACAGTGTAATTTTTAATAATTATGAATATTTTGCTACTGTGCAAAAACAATATTTAGGTTGGTTATAATTATTTTCATTACCTGATCGTAATAAAATCATGATGATGACTAATAAAAAAAACGAGTACTTGTTAAACATTATTGTGACAAGCTTAATGTTTTATCTACCAGGTACCATAATTGATTTAAGCTTATTATTGCACACATTTGACTTTTAATTTTAGTGAAGAATATTTTTGTTTTAGTAATAATTAAAAAAATCTATTAAAACTCATTTAAATTTGTTCTTCCCAGGACAGAGGAATTTTACGAACCAGTGGTAAACAAAAAATGGCTTGGCTTTCAATGAGTATTATGTAATTATCTATATTGAATAAAACTTATTCTATTCCATTGTTAAAAGATTTAAATTAAAAAATTAAGTATTGTACGTATAATTAAGAATTATGACAACCCTGACACATATTTTCCAGATTGTATGAAAAGTTGAAAAATAGGGGTGCAACTTTGCCACTAGCGTAAATTTTGCTACTTACAATACAATTAAAGAAGCAAATCAAAGCAATCAAAATCAGAAGTGTTAGAATATAATGTCACATTTAACTGTCTGTCTAAGAGTAACTTTTTTGTAGGAAAATTGGCCCCCAATTTGAATTCCTTCCAAAAATGGCAAAATTGTCTGATTTTACGGGATTGTAAAATTTAAAACATACCGTTATCCCCTTAATGAATACTCATTCATTAATTTTACCGTGTAATGGCACCTTAAGAGAATTCACTGCCCCATATCATTCTGTGTGCATTGTAAGACGCAATAGTAGGTAATAAAACAGCAAATGTGTGGCAGAATTTTCCTGGTAACAACTCATAATAATAATAAACTGTGGCAGCCAATACGGCTACCGAGCGTGGCGGTTATGGGAAATTCTTTTCAGCAAAGGACTTTTAATTGGCTTCCTCATCAGATTACTATTGAGTGCACTTTGTGCCTATTTATCAATCTGACTTAAGTAAAATACAACCTTGTCGTATATCTTACAAAATTTAAATTATTGAAACAAGCAATAAAATTATAATATAAAGTAAGACAGTAAAACTATTTAAAAATATTATACCGTGTTCTTTACTAAATTTACAATTACATATATTTAGAACGATACAAAAGAAAGGTGAACGAAATCCTGATCCAAATTTATGCTAAATAGCATCGTAATAATTTCAGAGTGCAAAATTTTTGCCAAATTACTCCAAATAAGTAGCAGCTGGCACTCAGAGCATTGTTTAAAAGTTAAAGTCATTTCCAGTGTCATTTACAGTTATGGTGCAGTTTATATGCTCTTTTATGAATGCAATTTGGCACGAATATATGTAGATTTTGAAATATCGATGGCGAATATGGTAAATAACATGAAAGTCTATACAGGAGAAAGTATAAGGGGTATTTTTACATAAAACCTCAATCTACCCCCCTGTGTATAAGTTTTTAATATTTTTTTAAAGAACTATATTATTTGTTTATCTTTGCACGAGTTTTATTTTAAACGTGACTGTTCTACAGATTTATTATATGTTTTGATAATAAATTACAACTAGTTTATATAAAAAATTATTTTTCTCACTCATCAGTCCGTCAACAGTTCAAAACTCGCTTTGGATCTCTAGTATATTAGATAAGATTTTACTATAGAGGAGGCTCGAGTTTAGCAGTGGCATATTTATGCTGGTAAGAAGCATTAAGACTAATTCAGAGCAACCGATTCATTAGAAATTATCGTTTGCGATACGTTATGAACAAATTGTCAGCAGTTTTTATTTGTTCGAAGATTCGTCAAACGTCACTCACTGTTCGAGTTGGATTGCCGTCTCATGGGACTATGAGAGTAAGGAAACAAAGAGTGCACCTGGGCTTGCGCACACACTCTTGCACTTTATACTATCCTGAGAAGATGGATAGTCCCCGTTGATAAGTGTATCGTGATTGAAATTCGGTCTGCGGGTCATTTTTATAAAAATAAGATTCTGCTACGGTTAGGCCAGGAGATGACCATTATTAAGTACATTACTTTACTTTTTAAAGATAGTATCACAATATAATATAATAATATGGGAAAAGGAAGATTTCGTTTCGAAGGAGAGCCTCAATAAACTTTTTACGCAGTGGTGACACCGACGGATACGGTCGAATATGGAGAAATCCCTTTTAGCATTCGCGACACAAGAGTTGTAGGGCTAGGTATTGTCAAATTTCACTTACCACAATCGTTCGCTTCCGTTGTTATACTTAGTTAAACGTAGTCAAGCGATTAGCTGTCGCTGAATCCTGATTATATTAAGCTGTGGCTTCTATTGCTTCTATGCAAACACCTGAGATTACTACCTTTAGCTTCCCTCCTGTTTTTCAGGATGATGTTGAAAAATCCATTTTAGGAATACAGACTAAAGTGTATTAGGTGTAATGACACAAAGTGTAATTATATTCAACTTGTTGGTAAAACGCAATTACGAATGATCTCGTATAATTTTAACACATCGCACGAATTATATTTCAGCTTACTTTAATTACATAATTTTAATTTTTTTCTCATTAACAGTTTCTTTTATTGTAGTAGCATTGCGCAACCGCTGTAGGTAATTAAATATCATTTGGCGATGATTTAACAAGAGCATGCAGCGAAGGAAACGTTTAAGTTTGTGTAATTTCAATTCGCACAAATGTACCATAGATTAAGTATCATGATTCTGCGTTTATTATAATATTAGAGTGGCAAGCAAGCTATCAGTCCATCTAGCGGTAAGTGGGTAAGTAAAATAAAAAGATAATTTCGCAATCATAATAATTCGCAATCAAAATATCGCAGTAATAAATGTCATCCACCTTTAACGCTGCTTAACGTCACAACCGTCTACAAAAAGCTATATATATATATCCCATAGTCTCTACATATACCCGCAAGAAGTCATGCAGTGATAAATAATTTTACACCGTCCGCTCAGTGTAAAATAATGCATAGTTTGATTTGCATTTTAATTCCATTAATCGTTGTCCACTTATGGTTGTCCATTACATATCAAGGCTCCGATGTGCAACCGCATTCTAAGATGTATTATGCACATGAATTCTAATATATCAAGGATACCGTCACAGCGCTATTAGTGTACATAATTGAATACGTAATAATGTTACTACAGTTAATATACATCTGTGACACAGAAACCTAATTATTGCCTTTGATCTGAAAGATTTATTGACTTTATTAGTGAACTGTTAAAATCAATCAACTACTAAAATTAAAAGTAAATAAAGCAAAAGATTAATTTCCTTAATCGATTTCCTGATAAATGTAAGTCATACTTAAAGCTTGTAAAAAACAAAAAAAGACTGAAAGTAGTAAGTTACTGACTAAATGTTTATTGTTTTTAAAAGTATTTTTTTATTGCAGCTTCTTATTCGATGGAATCACCAATAGAAGCTGTTGGTGTTCTACTACTGTTAAAAATTCCATTTATTTACAGCCCAATGCGGCGGGTTATGATGAGATTAGTAGACTCATGGTAGTATATATACTAGAATACATTTTCCATCAATATCTCATATTATAATTTTTTTCCTTGTTTCCGGTCAGTACCTTATCTTTGAATAAAGGGTTTTTTTATAAAGCCCCTTCCAAAATTTCCTACTCCCATTCTTCATCAATATCTCATATTATAATTTTTTCCCTTGATTCCGGTCAGTACCTTATCTTTAAATAAGGGCTTTTTTATAAAGCCCTTTCCAAAATTTCCTACTCCCATTCTTCATCAATATCTCATATTATAATTTTTTTCCTTGTTTCCGGTCAGTACCTTATCTTTGAATAAGGGCTTTTTTTATAAAGCCCCTTCCAAAATTTCCTACTCCCATTCTTCATCAATATCTCATATTATAATTTTTTTCCTTGTTTCCGGTCAGTACCTTATCTTTGAATAAGGGCTTTTTTTATAAAGCCCCTTCCAAAATTTCCTACTCCCATTCTTCATCAATATCTCATATTATAATTTTTTTCCTTGTTTCCGGTCAGTACCTTATCTTTGAATAAGGGCTTTTTTTATAAAGCCCCTTCCAAAATTTCCTACTCCCATTCTTCATCAATATCTCATATTATAATTTTTTCCTTGTTTCCGGTCAGTACCTTATCTTTGAATAAGGGATTTTTTTATAAAGCCCCTTCCAAAATTTCCTACTCCCATTCTTCATCAATATCTCATATTATAATTTTTTCCTTGTTTCCGGTCAGTACCTTATCTTTGAATAAAGGGTTTTTTTATAAAGCCCCTTCCAAAATTTCCTACTCCCATTCTTCATCAATATCTCATATTATAATTTTTTCCTTGTTTCCGGTCAGTACCTTATCTTTGAATAAAGTGTTTTTTATAAAGCCCCTTCCAAAATTTCCTACTCCCATTCTTCATCAATATCTCATATTATAATTTTTTTCCTTGATTCCGGTCAGTACCCTATTTTTCAATAAGGGCTTTCTTTATAAAGCCCCTTCCAAAATTTCCTACTCCCATTCTTCCCATTTCATTTATTTTAATCAAATATCTATTCTACCCTTTCCTTACAAACTTTTTGATTTTTTTATAGAATAGGGCTGACAAATGAGCACACAGTCCATCTGACGTTAAGTGGATGCTGTGGTCCATAGACATCTAAATGTATCCATGATTAAGAATCAAAATGCAAATGCGTTGTCACCCCTGAGGACAATTCACCCTCGACAGACCCCTCGTTTCCAGTAAAAAGGGTCTCCGGTTCTCTAAACTCACTATACGAAACACTTTTACACAATTAAGGTGAAATTTTACGATCGTATTCTGTGAGAATACAGTCTTTCCTCGGTCGAGCCTAACCATTCTTGCTACAACCATAATATAGCTGCAGCGTGGCTCTACCACAGATTACTAAATAGTTTAGGAAAGCTATACCACGTAAAAATTCTGTGTTCACAAGCTAATTTCTACTTTTATTTCGAAATATAATCTACTGAGTATATATCCAACCTGGGTTTCACCCTAGTCATAGTAGTGGTAATATTACTGTTTTAATTAAGGTCACAGAAGATATTATAAAAGGTATGGAAGATAAAAATTATTAGTACTGGTACTAGTTAATATCTCAAATGCTTTCAACGTAGTTGATCATGAAATCCTCCTTTCCATACTGTCCCATCTAAATTTTGACTATGCTGCATTGGAATGGTTTGTATCTTCACTTCGCGGTCGAAAACAGTCAGTCTGTATGGGGAAAATGACCTCAGATTGGGCTGATGTGGAAGCTGGTGTGATGCAAGGCGATTTTCTTTCTCCTATAATATTTTCAGTTTTTGTAAACTTTATTACCTCCATCTTAGAGTGCGCGTATCATTTGTATGGCGATGACCTTCAGCTATACGACCAAGCTGAAATTGGAAATATCAATATTTCGATTAAAAAACTAAAGGACCATTTATCAGCTACCAAAGATTGGTACTTGTTATGAAGTTTTGGTCAATCTTTTGAAATGCCAAGCTATACTGGTGGGTAGCTCAAGGATCTTGGCTAATATTAATCTTGCAGACTTACCTCCAATTTATTACAATAGTGTTATAATTCCATTCAGTAGTTCTGTAAAAAATCATTCAGTGTGCTGAATTGGAGAACTCTCATTGCCACGTTATGTTCTCTGTATCTATCTTTAGAACATTTTCTTCCCACAAAATCTGCGATCATGCTTGTCCAATCACTCATATTACTTTTGAAGATATGTTTTACCCGGATCTGTCTCAAGATTTTCTGAACGAGGTGGAACGGCTTCTCAATAACTGTATAAGATTTATTTTCGGGCTTTATAAGTGACCATATTTCGCAATATAGATCTCAGCTTAATTGGCTTACAATCCGGCAGAGGCACAATTTCAGAATATTACTTATTCTTTTTTCCATATTAAATGACCTATCTTCGCCTTCTTGTATTAAAAGTATATTTCACAAATAAAACCTTTTTCTTCTAACAATAAAATCTGTATTCCTGTTCACTTCACCGAGTTCTATGGTAACTCCTTTTTGTATTTATTTGTTTATATGTACGTATAGGTTATATTTGTATATTTGTAGTCGTAGTTAAATATGTATATTAAGTGGTAAAATGTAATTTTTATTTTGTTTGTTTTTTAATTCTATGTTGCTGCACCGACGTCAAATTCTCACCACTTCATTTAGTTTATTATCGGTTACAACTGAAACGATTTTAACGATAAATGGTAATAAATAACAAATACTTGAGGAGTGGTCCCAAATATATTTTAGGAAAAAATTTCACATAAAAATAGATGATTAAGTTTATAATGTAACTATTTAGATGACATTCTAGTTATTAACTTGGAATCGCAATATTCTTTAGTCCACTTAAAAAGGGTGGAAAAAACCTTTTTAAAAAAGGTCCACGTCTTAGCATGTCTTAGCACCGACTTTGAAAGCTATAATATAAGTGGTGATATTTTATTCTTATTTTTTTAAGTCAGTTTTACTTTTCTAATAGTAAAATATTTTTATAAAAGGCAACAGTGTACAATTTCAAAGAATTTATTCATAAATTTTATGTTAAATACGATATAACATACGTTCGCAGGAACTCAATTATATTACGAATGTTGTTTGTCAAATAATAACAGTTGAAATTTTACGTAAAATATCGTACGTTCTATCAAAATTTTGTGTAATATCGGAAACAATATAATTATAACCATTACATATTACAATCCATTACGGTAAAAATAAGGTTTATTTTAGGTACCTACCTGAATCTCTTTTTTGTTTTATCTCCCTTTTGTTTAATTATATTATTGAAGTAAATGTTTTTCAAGCTTTCTCATAAAACAGGTTTAATTAGCGCCATAATATTTAACAGTAACCTAATATTATTCATCAGTTTAGTAAACAAAAACATAGATATCTGAAAAACGTTTACGAATTATAGATAGCTTTAATAGTTGTATAACCGTTATTTATATCAATTTGAATGTTTGATACAAAAGTAAAATTGGTTTTACATTAATTAAAACTATAGTTTAGTATCAATTCAATCATGGAGTATTTTCATATGTGTCTGTCTTTTTTTATAGGATACGGGTGACAAACGATCACTCAGTCTACCTGATGGTAAGTGGTTGCTGTGGCCCATAGACATCTACATCTATCTTCGATTACGTATCAAAATGCAGATGCGTTTTCACCCGCGAGGACTAAGAGGCATATTTTATGGCCCATGTATTATCATACATAGTGATTATAGCACTAAATACCAGCTACCAGCCTACATATTTACCACAAATTGGCAGGCCTCCCGTCATTTCTCAGAGGGTTTCAAAATAGCTGGGAGATTCAGTTTGCTCGGGTAGTATGGAATATTAAGGCGGATTGTGCAAATGCTAACATAAAATATTACACCGGTTAATGAAATAAAATTGCAATAGTTTAAAATTGAATCATGTTAAACACCGAAAACATGTAAAATGCCAATATTTTCAGGATAAACACTGGACACAGAGAGGGCAAATATTTTCTTAGTTATGAGTTTTTTTTTTATAGGAGAGTGGGCATCGTTTGCCCATGCGGCTCACCTGATGGTAAGTGACTACCGCTGCCCATGAACAACCGCAACACCAGGGGAATTGCAGATGCGTTGCCGGCCTTTTAAAAAGGAGTAGGCTCTTTTCTTGAAGGTCCCTAAGTCGTATCGGTCCGGAAAAATCGCTGATGGAAATCGATTCCACAAGGAAGTCGTGCGAGGAAGAAAACATCTTCTAAATCGCACAGTGGTGGACCGCCAATCATCCAGATGATGTGGATGGTATCGGGAGTTCTGCCGCGATGTGCTTTCATGAAATTTGGCGGCTGGGATTAATCCGAACAATTCCTCAGAGCACTCCCCATGGTAGATGCGAAAGAAAATGCAAAGAGATGCAACATCTCTTCGCAGTGCCAATGAATCGAGCCGATCGGAAAGGGCTCGGTCGTCGACGATTCGAGCCGCTCTGCGCTGGATGCGGTCAAGTGGAAGGAGCTGGCACTGGGGAGCCCCTGCCCAGAGATGGGAACAGTATTCCATGTGAGGCCGAACCTGCGCCTTGTAAAGTTGCAGGCGGTGTGCCGGCATGAAATACTGTCCCGCTCTGCTGAGCACGCCAAGCTATTTAGAGGCCAATTTGGCCTTCTCTTCCAAGTGACCACGAAACTGCACGTCACTCGATATGTCGACTCCGAGGATACCGATACTGGCTGAGGCAACAAGGGGAGTGCCTTGAAACTGAGGAGATACGACAAAGGGGTTCTTTTTAGCGGTAAACGCGCAAACTTGTGTCTTCTGAGGATTAAACTGGACTAGATTTAGTCGCCCCCAATCCAAGACTTTGTCCAGCAAAGACTCAACTTAAGACACAAGTTTGTTCCGGTACTCGGCGACATTTTCCCGAGAAATATTGGCAATTTAAAATATAATATTGGGAAATATTGAATAGTTGACTGGTATCCAACCATAAGTCCATCAATATTACTTTCGGAGCATTGAAAATACTTTGAAAATATTTTATTATAATATACATATATATATATATACACACATATACTTAAATATAAATATATGTAAATTATAATTACACATATTATATATATACATACATACATACATATATATATATATATATATATATATATATATTATATCTATATAAAACGGGGAAGGCAATTAATTTTTGATTACCTCTAAATAACATTGACGCACCAATCTTTTAAACAAAAGATTGCTGCGACAGCGTTATTCGTAACTTCTTTGACATCAGCGGGTAAAGCGTTCCAGAGGAGAATAGCCTGAACTGTGAAGGAAGAATGAAAAAATGTTGTTTTATGTTCTGGAACACTAACTTTAAATGCGTTGGAAGGACGAGGTTCACAGCCGGAAATAGAGTAGAGAAAGTTGAAATTTTCTTTAAGATATGGCGGAGAATTAGCATCATTTAAGATGGAAAAAAGTGTCAATAAAATTCTGGAGCAACGGCTTTAACGTATAGTGAGCTATTTAAGCTTAGAACGATAGGCAGATAGAGATATATGATCGTATTTACGTAAATTAAAAACATATTTTATACAACTATTGAGAAGGCGCTCCAACTTATTGAGAAGATTTTGCGACAGATCCGGATAGCACACATCAGCATAATCAATAATGGGAAGAATGAGGGAATTAACCAACATAAGCTTAGGTTTGAAGGGCAAGACATTTTTCAGACGCTACAGGGAACGCAAGGCAACAACAACTTTACGGTTTATTTCAGAAATTTGCAAACTCCAGTTCATAGTTTGATCTATATGCAAGCCAAGATTAACTATTGATTCCTTGAAAGGGATCGATATACTATTGTAAACCACAGGTTCAAGGTTTCTATAGTCAATCTTGGCCAGAATCCTTGAACTACCTACAATCATTGCTTTGCATTTCAACGGACTTACCGAGATACCATGCCTGTACGACCAAACTCGGATAGCATAAATATCATCGTTCATCAGTCTTATGACGTTATTGATGTCATCGATACTAGATTGTATGTATAGTCGAAGATCATTTGCATACAGATGGTGCGAACACTTGATAACAGAAGATATGGAATTAATGAATAAAGAAAACATTATAGCAGAAAGTATGCCGCCTTGCGGCACACCAGATTCGATGTCAGCCCAGCCAGAGAACTGTTCTCCAAGGCGGACGGTCTGTTGGCGGCCGCGAAGATAGGATGAGATTCACTCCAAGGCTGAGGATGAAAATCTGAGATGAGTCAAAATGGAGAAGATGATGTCTTGATCAACTGTGTTGAAAGCATTTGAAAAGTCAAAAAGCACCAGCACTGTAATTTTCTGTTCATCCATACCTCGTCTTATGTCATCAGTGACCTTAATTAGTGCTGTGACTAGACCGAAACCCTTATTAAAACATTCAATAGGTTATGTTCTTTTATGAAACAAGACATTTGCTTATACACACAGGCTTCAAGAACTTTGGACAGGAGTGGGAGAATAGAAATTGGTCGAGAGTGAGAGGGTAGTGTAGTTTTAGGAATTTTGGGAAGAGGTCAAACATAAGCTTGTTTCCACAAAGTTGGGTATTGACCTGAGTCCAAGGAGTAATTTAAAATATGTGTTATTGCTGGGAGAAGGTACTCGAGTAACATATTCAACATAGTGTTGCTTATGTCATCACAACCCAGAGCCTTGGAGTTAATAGCTGATAAAGCCTTAGCAACATCATCTTGGATCATAGGAGAGAATTCAAAAAAGGTAATGGAGAGTGATTCCATAGAAGCGATAGGATGTATCGTTTGGGATTTAATACTAGGATCAACAGGAACAATGACAGAAAAATGACGATTAATGTCATCTAAATTAAGCGAAGGACCTAACTCTGCTAACGGAGGCTTAGAAATACCTAGGGATCCAAGAAATTTCCACATACCTGCGGTCGAAGTATTAAGGATATCTGTTTCTGCAAGCTAGTCCAATTTTCCACAGTGCGTTGCTTCTTAAACTTCTGAAAATCTCGGTTCCGTATCGCTATTGCCAGCCTTGCGCCTCTGTTCATCCTGGGTGCAGGAGGACTCTTTACTCTTATTTGGTGTACAGGGGCATGAACATTATATAAACTGAGAACAATACTAATAAGGATTGAGATATTATCATCTATTGTAAGCGTCGCTCTTAAGTTGATCAATGTTCAATTTGGAAAAGTTGCGTAAATGCAAAATAGAGGGTTTGTGTTTTGGAGGTTTCAATCTATAAGAAAAGTAAATTAAGTCATGGCGTAAAAAACACAGAGCAGAAAGGTGTCCATGCTTAACCACGTGGTCGGGAGAAGAGGTAATAATAAGGTCAATCCATGAATCATCACTGTCGATGTTGTGGTGGGTTTGTATTGTCACACTAATTCCCATATCAATGTGAAGGTATTGTTTGCAGGCTAATGATTGGAAGTAATTGGATGTAAAGACTTTAGAAATGAGTTGGGGGGTCACTCGAACTTAAAGCCTAGTCAGTTTGAATAGTGAGCCTCATGTATGAGTCATGGTTGAATAGAGGCAAAAAGTATTCATTACTCTCCTAGGGGGTCAAAATGGCAAAAAAAAAATAAGTCTTATTTCGGCTTTAGCTCCGCGTCCTTCGGAGGTTCTTATACATTCTTTACTTCCCGCATTCCACTTGTTTGTGTAGAAAAAAAAGTACGTACCATAAACTTTATTTTCCAAAATTATTTTCGAGATGTAACCAAAAAGTTATAATTACACTAGTGTTGGAGATATCTCAATCTTTAAGCTTACAAGAAAAAATTAGAGGAAATTAATTTGCTATAGTACATAATAATACAATTCATGTTTTTATTATAGCGTAGCACGACGAGCACACAGTCCATCTGTTACTGTGGTCCATATACATCTACATTTATCATCAATTAAGAATCAAAATGAAGATGCTTTGTCACCCCTGAGGACTAAGATGGAACGCCTCGTTTCTAGTAAAAAGGGTGCCCGATTTTCTACACTCACCATATGAAACACAGCAGCATAAGTTGCTATATTGCGCTGGTATTCTTTGATAGCGTGGTTCGACCCCGGTCGAGCAGACCCATTCATGCTACAACCATAATATAGCTGCAACGTGGCTCTACCACATTAACGATTTATTTAAGTGACTACGTAAGCATCGCGTACGTATGTATGTACTTGTGTGAGAAGCCAAGCTCCTGTAAACTCACAGAGTTTAAAGTTGAACGCATTATGGAATAATCGGAGATCGTCTTCCTACTTTTATGTCCTTTTCATGGACAATCATTTATCACGATCATATCATATTAGAACTTACGTGTTTCATAATGTCGTCTATCCATCTAGTAGAAGTTTATCTTATATAAAAATCTAGATCTCATTTATAGTACTCAAACTGAAGACGGAGTTCAAGACGTACCAGACGTCTTTGTAATTTGTATTTTAGCTAACGGATAATGATGATGATTTATGACGATAAAGCTTATAGGTTGCTAAAATGATTATGATCATCATTTTTATGCTGACGTCTCTTTCTTACTTGTCAATTGTCGGACTCAATATAAAACGGATGCTCTAGCAGCAGAACTTTTTGTATTGAGCAGTTCACGTTTATAAGACATCGATTTTCGTTGGCTCCGTGCTCTCATGTTTTACCGGATGGTTTGTTAGCGTCACACACCCGCTTCAAAATTGTGTCGGATATATAAGTCGGATATAATATAAGCTTGTATGACGCTTATCCCATTTTTCGGTCTAACATCCGTCTCTCGCTCTACTGTCTTTTGTCGGATGTTGACATAATTGCAGGAAACCATTGTTCGTAATTCCCTATTTCAGTGATTAAGGACTGTAATGGTTCTAGAAATTATTTTCTTCATAATTAGACCGCAATGTTTATTTTATGTTTTAATTACTGGAATGTACAGAAATGAGCTTTGTTACAATTTATAGATTTTGTAATCCGATTAAAAATCGGATCCGTTCAGCAGAAATTTCAAAGTACGCGAGCATTCCGATTTCTGTACCTCTGGAGTAGTGTATCGCCGATACAATGACGTGCCTAAAAAGAAAGTTCCTTAAATAGTGTTATGATCATATTTTATAAATATTTTAGGTTAAGGTATATACGGGTATTGCTATGGACCAATCTTCTTATTTTTTAAGTCCTGAAATAAAGTGATTGTAATGAATTGTAATCCAGGTTCTATCCCCGGCAGCACCAATGAAATTGTTTATTTACATTTGAAGCCAGGAAATACGCGCTGGAGTAACGCGACGAATGAATTGCACCATATCCTTCTCAGGAAGGAGAAGTGGAAACCGTCGGACGTATATAGGATATGAACGTATACTTCACTTTTAGTTATCCAATATAAAGGAGTGAAACGTATAAGCAAATGGTGTTAATGGACATGACCCTGTTTTTACATTTATAGCTAGACTAGATGAATGAAAGTAAAACTGTAATTAGGGTGTCTAAAACTTTTAAAGCCTCTCTTTATAATAAACAACTTTTGTTGTATTAGTGTTACAGTTAGAGTATGTGAACTCATTAAGTAAGAGTTTGTTAATATATTCCAAAGTACGAGGGCTCAAATGGGCCTTACAATAAATATTGTTGTATCAACTTTAAAATATAGCAGATAAAATTCAACTTAATGTATTTTGAAAGAGAAACGCTTTATAGAACTCAAGTATTACTATCATTTCGGTTGTGCCAAAGGCACACAGGTAATATATAACTAGAGCATGATTACAAAAAAAAAAAGAACGCACCCAGTGTTTAATACGTCTCTTTCGGATTATTAAATGTAGTAAAACTAGTCAGCTAATACAAACAATTCATTTAGATTATTTTAGTTTAATATACTTGCGGTTATATATTGATAAGCGTACCGACAAAAAATGTTTTGCTATATTAACATTTGTTCATGAAAATTGTATTATCATTGAAAAAAAGAAACAGATGGGCGTTGTAATCACGCAGTGAGATTTCGGACTATCTTATCCCGATTACGTTACACATTACATGAACCATTAAAAAATGTTTTAAGAAAGATAAAATGAAACCTTTATTAGTAAACCTGTGTAGGCGAGACATCAAAAATGTTTCAATAACACGAGAAGTTTGCCAAAATGCATAAAGACAGTCTTATTACTGTTCGAAAACAATTTAAAAAAGCCTATGCAAAAGTTGAACGTTCTTTACGTTTTATTTTTACTTTACATGTCAACGATATAAATTTATTTCTCTGAATACTTAGTCTTTTTTTCTTATGAATATGAAATAGGGTGACAAACGATCACACAGTCCACCAGACAACAAAATGTAAGTGTATGCTGTGACCTATAGATATCTACATCAGTCCTCGATTAAGAATCAAAATGTAGAATGCGTTATCACCCCTGAGGACACAGATAGAATGCTTCGTTTCCAGTGTAGTGTTGAATATAGGTGTAAGCGTGATATTATAAAAAAAATGTGAGTACCTTATTTTAACCTGATAATATTATATTTTGGTAGAACCTCATTGAGCCTCTGCCAATATATAATGCAAGTAGAGTACAATCTGAACGGTTTAACCATTTCATAATTATTAGACACAAAGTGCTAAAATAAGTTTTATGTATAGACCTGTGTACATTACATCGCGTTTCAAAGCTTTTAGGCATAATATTACATTTAAATATCCTTTATTATTTGACTTGTAATAGGTTTGTTATAGGCCACAGCATCATCTTACCACTTTGTACCTATTTATCAATCTGACTTAAGTAAAATAGAACCTTATTGCATATAACATAAAATATAAATTATTGAAATAAGTAATAAATATCAATGTATATGAAATACAAAAATTGTTTCTACCTATGTCCGTTATTGACATTGAAACCATCCGAAGTGCCTCAAACCGATTTCATTAGTAATAAAGCGATAATGCGAAGATGGTTTAAAACCACTGAAATAATACATTAAGCACTATGTAAGAAAGTTAATAAATAAACCAAATTTCCCTTTTCTCCAACAAATAAACAACAAGTATTTCTTTTTTTAGCGTAGTAGCAGACGCCATTTATACGCTATAGTGATAATATAAAGTAAGAAATTAAAAATATTTAAAAATTTAACACCGTATTCTTTACTACGAGTATATTTAAATGTATATTTATTACCATTAAAGAAAGGTAATAGAAATCCTGATCCAAATTTATGCTAAATGGTATCGTTATAATTTAGGAGTGAAAAATTTTTGCCAAATTTCTCCAAATGCAGCTGGCACCCAAAGCATTGTGTAAAAGTTCAAGTCATTTCGAATCTCATTAACAGGTATGGTTCAGTTTATATGCTCATTTATGAATGCAATTTGGCACGAATATATGTAGATTCTGAAATATCGATGGCGAATATGGTTAACAACATAAAAGTAATACGTGGTAGAGTCATGCTGCAGCTTTTTTTATATTTATTTTTTATATATATTTTTATTTGGTATAGTTGTAGCACGAATGTGTCGGCTCGACCGGGAAAGGACAACGCTCTCACAGAATACCAGCGTAAAATAGCAACTTAACGCTGCTGTGTTTCTTATAGTGAGTGACCCTTTTAACTGAAAATGAGGCATTCCATCTTGTCCTCACGGGTGGCAACGCATCTACATTGATTCGAAATCGAGGATACATGTAGATGTCTATGGGCCACCGCAACCACTTACCATCAGGTAGACTCTGTGCTCGTTTGTCACCCTAATTCTATAAAAAATGTGTTTTTTCATAATACGTCTATCTACCTCCAGTGTAAAATATTTTTTTAATGATTATGAATCGCTGAACACACATCTAAAATAGTTTCTTTTGTGTATGAATGTAGAGTTAAATTTAAACACGACTTTTCTACAGATTTATTATATGTTTAGATAATTAACTGCAACTAATTCAAATAAATAATCATTTTTCTCATTCATTACAAATTATCTTCTGCAATACGTTATAAACAAACCCTCTGCTATTTTCGTAGTAAAAGCTTTAGAGATGGCCAGTCTCCGTTGATAAGTGTATCGTGACTGATATTCGGTCTGGGGGGATTTTTATAAAAAAAAATATTCTGCTACGGTTAGGCCAGGATTTAATCATTATTATGTACATTTCTTAACTTTTTAAAGATAGCATCGAAATATAATAAATGGGAAAGTTTCGAATGAGAGCCTCAACAAACGTTCTATGCGATTGTGACACCGATGGCTACGACCGAATATGGAGAAATCCCGTTTAATAAAATCGGCGCTACTTTGCCGAAATAAATTATATTAAAGTTGGATTAATGGTATTTTATTTGTCTTATTTTTGTTTGGACATAGGCTAAGTATAAAAAAAACAACTTTAATGAAATCCCGTTTAGCATTTCCGACTCAAGAGATGTAGCGCTAGGTATTTTCAGATTTAGTTTGCCACAATCGTCCGCTTCCGTTCTTTACGCTTAGTTAAACGTAGTCGAGCGATTAGCTTATAATGAATCCTGATTACTTACTACTAGCCCTGTCTCACCTTTTTACCCTTATATGGAAAAAGAAGTGCCAAACGAGCTTGATATCTCCCTGATTGAAATTGGATGCTGTGGCCCACTCACACTCATATCTAGCGTCTATTAAGAATCAAAATGCAGATGCGTTATCACTCCTGAGGACTAAGATGGAATGTCTCTTTACCAGTTAGAAGGTTCTCTGGATCTTGTCACTTACAATTTGAAATGTTTTTTATAGGAGAGGGGGCAAACGAGCGTACGGCTCAACTGAAGGTTAATGACTACCGCAGGTACTTGCAGATGCGTTGCTGGCCATTTAAAAAGGAGTAAGCTCTTTTCTCGAAGGTCCCTAAGTCGTATCGGTCCAGAATAATCGCCAGTGGTAAATTATTCCACAGAGAGGTCGTACATAGAAGAAACTCGTAGTGAAACGTACAGTGGTGGACCGCCAAGCATGCAGATGGTGTGGATGGTATCGGGAGTTTTGTCGCGATATGCGTTCGTAAAATTTGTCGCCTGGGATTAATTCCAACAATTCGTTAGAGCACTCCACGTGGTAAATGCGAAAAAAAAATGCAAAGGGATGCAAAATCTCTTCACAGCGCTAGTGAATCGAGCCGATCGAAAAGGACTCGGTCGTCGATAATTTAAGCCGCTCTGCGCTGAATGCGGTCAAGTGGAAGGAGCTGGCACTGGGGAGCCTCAGCCCAGAGATGGGGACAGTATTCCATGTGAGGCCGAACCTGCGCCTTGTAAAGTCGCAGGCAGTGTGCCGAGATTTTTTTTTTTTAAAAACGTTACCTCACACTAGGATTTTCTCCTGTGTCGTTTACAAACATAAATTGCACGAGGACAAACATCCAGATACGGAACAATTATTTGTAGGTCATACAAATACTTGTTCCGTGCGGGATTCGAACCCGTGGCCCCCAGCGCAACAACTCATTGCTAAGCCACTGCGCCACGGAGCCGTCAAATACTGTCCCGCTGTGTTGAGTACGCCAAGCTTTTTAGAGAACAATTTGGCCTTCTCTTCCGAGGGACCACGAAACTCCATGTCACTCGATATGTTGACGCCGAGGATTCCGATACTGACTTAGGCAACAAGGGGAGTGCCTTGAAACTGAGGAGATACGACAAACGGGTTCTTTTTAGCGGTAAACGCGCAAACTTGTGTCTTCTGAGGATTAAACTGGACTATATTTAGTCGTCCCCAATCCGAGACTTTGTTCAGCAAAGCCTCGATTTCAGACACAATTTTGTTCCGGTACTTGCCGACGTCTTTTCAACAAATATTGGCACCACCGGTGTATAGAGCATCACCAGTACTGTCATCTGCATGGCAATGAATTTTACCACTGTAATGTTTTAAAAGTGTTAAATGAGAGAGAGACGTGTTGCTGATACTAAATCTTTAATTATACTGTCAAACTTATTCTACCTTAACACTAATATATACTATGGTGGAGGCTACACCACACCTCCCACCGACAAATAAATATAAAAAATTGCATATTTTTTTTTATATAGTAAAAAATTAACCATTAAAGTCTTACATTCTAATTATGTATATATAACATTTGTCTCTGATGGGGAAGGGTGGTTGGCCAAACCCCCTATGCACATAATAATTCCGTAGTCACATTATGTATGTTTAAGTACGTAGTACTATCATTTATTCTGTGGTTTAAGCCCTAATGCATTGTTGCATTGTTGATGCATTATGTTTGATAAAATCAGTTATACATTCGCGAACGTATATTATTTTAGTTGACACATCACTGTAAAACACTTCGATACTGAGTTATTCATTTATTTATTAAGTCATTTATCTAGACATTCACATTAAAGAGTACCCTTCCTTTATATATTTATTCACATTTATACTTATAATTTTATAGTTATATACTACATTAATTATATCTTTATATTTGATGAAACATTTCTTTCATGATCCATACAAATTATTTAGATATTAATACTCTACTATTTTTTCAGAACATAATTACGTATGAAAGTGACATGATTTGAAGTTTCAATAAATATAAAACTGACAATATTACATTTCATTTTAAGATATACAGAACAAAGAAGTCTATGTTAGGCAATGTAATCATTTTCATTATCATAACAATAACATAATCATATAACGACAGAGAGATCAAAATACAAATTGCAATCCTAGCAGTGCAAGCAATTTGACGCACCTTTGTTTTAAATCCAAAGTACGTATATGGAAACGTTTGCTATTACATCGAACTTTTTACTGGAAATGAGGCATTCCATCTTAGTCCTCACGGGTGACAACGCATCTACATTTTCATTTGTAACAGAGGATAGACGTAGATGTCTATGGGCCGCAGCAACCACTTACCATCAGGTGGACTGTGTGCTCGTTTGACACCCTTATCCTATAAAAAAAAAACTATGATCACACAGTATGATTCACACCTAATTTTAAGACAACTTGTATAATATGTTATAGATAATATGAATGCAAGTAAAATATACCTTAAAATCGTAGTTAATCAAAGAAGTTAAGATAGTAGTTACATCGTGAATAGTTTTATTAGTTTTATATACATCGAAAAATACATTAGCTATTTTTTTTCCTAAAATTACTTTTGGTAGAAATATGATGTTTATTTTTCGTACACACAACATTATTGAAAAATTACTACAACTACTATGAATGTTATATAACAAAACATTAATTGATTTAAACATTCAAAAGAACAAATTTAATTTTAAGTAGGTTATTATATAACTTTAAAGTTCACTGCCTTTGTAAAAGAAAAGTAACACTTTTAACGATTAAATAAAATTTACTACAGAAAAAAAAACAACGAAATATATCATATTTAATAATATATCAGTATTATTTTAATTAAATGAAAAGTTAATTGATGGTAAACCATGGTAAATTTAAGTACGTAAAAATGTAATGTACTATAATATTATGACATTCATTTTTGCAGGACACAGTAATAAAAATAATATAAAAAAATAAACAATAGTTGAATAAAATTGAATATAAAATCGTTTTGTGCCATAATACATATTATACTGCTTGAGTGCTTAAAACGTAACTTAATTTTTAATATTGCACCCGGCGAACTTCGTACCGCCTAATAGTCGATATTTTTAAATTTTTTATAGTTATTCTGTTATTCGGGACACCGGGTCAGCTAGTAAGACAAAAAAAGAAAAAACAAAGTTGATAAGTCAACAATTAGATTATGTCAAAAAATAAATATTATAAAACACTTAAAATTCTTTTAATAGTCACTGAAAAATCACAATGAAAATTACAATTTCTGATTTCTTATTATGTTGTACTACACAAATATTTACATTAATATTTATACGATACTATTTTGTCAATTTTTTTGCCGTCCCGGAACCCCTCCACTAACACTTAAACTTTATGTTATGGTATTAAAGTTCAAATTGAGTTTTAAGTATTATTATAAATCTTTTGTATGGGAATATAGAAAAGTGTTGTTTTTAGACTTTTTCAGGCAATTTTTTAAATTTTTCTCTCCGTAAGAACCATCTTAGTACTTCAAGATATATTATAAAAAAAGAATTAGCGAAATTGGTTCAGCTGCTCTCGAGATTTGCGCTTAGAAACACAGCAATTCTTTTTTATATTATAGATCATGATTTTTTTTAGATACACTAAGAAATATATTAAAATATCAATTAAATCGTGGAGTATCTGATTAATAAACTCGACTTTACCATATTATATTAAATACAAAAATTTAAAAACATAACATTTTTTATAATAGTTAAAACTTTTTAAAGGTATCTTAAAAAGATGAAAGAAATGACAAAAAATACACTGATTTGATGTTACCTCAAATTACCTTCTTTGTTCTTCTTGGCTCAATTTTGACATTCTTCTGGTTATGGACGAAGCTTTCAATATTACAAACGCTTCCTTCATTTTTAAATTAATTTGCCGTTTCTTGAATAATTTTGGTATTTGGTCATTATATTAAAAAAAAAACACATTTTATTTTCCTCACTCTTTGTTAGCTGTTGTTTGCATAGTAATATTACATATTGTTTTTTAATTTTCAGTTTCTATAAAATAATTATTGTGGCCTCTTCTTGTATTCCATTTATTTATTTTTCGTCACATTCTGTATTGCGTCCATTCCGTTATAATATTTTTTGTCAATCGTTTCACTGTATTATTTAATTTAATGATATTTATATTTACTTTTTAATTTTAAATAGGCCCGGCGGTGCGCATGCATTATCGCAGCGCACCGCCTGGTAGGGTCGCCATGTTATATTATAAAAGTGTTAAATGAGAGAGAGAGAGACGTGTTGCTGACACTTAATTTTTAATTATACTGTCAAACTTATTCTATCTTAACACTAATATATACTATGGTGGAGGCTACACCACACCGCTTCGTAACATAATATCATTGATATGCAGAAGAAACAGCGTTGGTAATAGTATGCAATATTGTGGAACACCAGCATTAATAGGCTTGTAGTCGGAGCATGCACCGTCTACAACGACATTGATGCTCCGATTCGCAAGAAAGTGCTTTGCGAACCGAGCGCATTGTGAACCGCACATCGTGTATGGAGCACTCACACCGCGAGATGGTCATCGAGTTGGATGCAAAGAAAGAGCCTACCAGATCGGCTTTCTCCTTTGCGGCATGGGCCAGTGAGCCATCCTGCCTGTGCAGAGATGAAAGATATGGCTGGCAGAAGTTCCCTTGTAAACCCTTGGCGAGGAGACCAGAATGCACGGGTTCCTGAAGGAAGGCAAACTAGTTTCTCGGTAATTCTGCCCTGGCAGTGACACTTTTGAGGGACTTGGAGGCGGAATCATACTTCTTTTTAAAGACGCTGGTGTTTACATCCCGGGACGTCGATGCGTCAGCTCAGGCCCGGTAGCAGTCATGCTTATAGCGTGATGCTATTTTACAGGAGCGACTAAACCATGGCTGAGATGGGCACCACCGAGTAAGGAATAAAAAGTTCCATACCCTGAAGTATCACATCAGCAACAGAATAGCAACAACGTTGGAATCTTCCGGGGAGAAGCAAACCCGCCCCTAAGGGTAGTGTTCGTTGAGTTTTTATATGTTTTGTTTTTATTTTAATTTTTTAAATAATTGTAAAGAATAAAAAAGACAGATGTCACGAATATTGGAGAAACAGGAGAATGTTTTCTGTAAAATGTATATATAGCGTTTTTCTCTTGAATTATATTACTTCATTTACTTTTGTTATCCAAGTACGATATTATAATTTATATATTATGAAGACGAAGATTTTTATTTAAAAACTGCATCCTAACTACCACGCGTTCTGCGCGTCAACATTGGTGACCCTGCGACGTGATTATCCAATGAAGAAGTAATATGAAGAAGTAAGCTTTGGACAAGCCAACACAAATTGTAATTGCCGAGAGAACCTGCAACGAGAGCCAGCTGCAGAGCAACAAAATCAGGGAAGTGACCACTCCTATAACACTTTTATAACTTACTTACCCTGTGCATCCTTCTCACAACTTGACTTTAGGTTGCCGGCCGGCCATTTCTTAATATATCGCAGTGAACCTAATTTTTATATTTTATTTATCTAAGTCTGTTCATTGCATAAATAAAAGTTTCATCGGTAAATTACAACAAAATTGTTCAAGGCCAATTAATTTTACTTACTACAATTAATAAGCTAACACTAAATCTACCTAAACTTTCTTTACGCACACGTGGCGTACATTGCAAAGAATTGTAAATCACCATAAAATTTGGTTAATTTATACTAATATTTCATAAGATAATATTTTATTTTATGTATCAATTTGAATTTTAGGCTCCCAAATACTTTTTCCATACTAAGCAACTTAAAACTAAGCCTAATAACTTCTTACTACTCGCCTGTTGCTGCAGGGGACTGTCTCCTGCTGCTGCATTCCTCTTCTCTTCACGTCCTCCGACCGTGGACCGCTGCTGCGCCGCGCTTACGTCGCAAGTTACGTTTATTTTATGCCTTTAATTTGCAAGTGATCGTAGCAAATTCTTAGGAATTTCAACTTTTCATACTAACTCACTAATATTCAAATAATTTTACGGATTAAGCATTTACCTATCTTGATTTTTAATTTGTTTTATTCATTCACAATGCCTAAAAAGGATACAAATAAGGATGACCTCATGACTAAACGGGCTAACGTGGAGCAAAGAGTAAAGTTATTAAAAATTTTTAAAATGATTTAGTTGAAGTTAAGAATCCTACACAAAGTCAAATCACTGAGCTCTCTGTACGTTTAGAAAAATTTTAAGGTTTATTTGAATAATTTAATGACTTGCAGACGAAAATTGGTGTTCGTGATACCTTCCAGTTTGAAGTAAGGGAGGAAATGGAACCTAGATTTTATACGTCTATGACATTGGCTAAGGGTTTATTATCATCCTTTAAAAAAGATAGACATCATTCTTCAGACTCAGGCCAGCTTAATCTTAAGATTCAGCCAGGGTTTCGCTTACCAGAAACTACAATTGCCCATTTTGATGCTTTTATATATTGCTTGATGCTTTTATTTATTTTTTATAGATTTGCTATTATATATGGCTTGAATTTAAAGAAATATATGTCTCCTTAATACATGATAATGAAACTATAAATTTTATCCATAAATTTCAATATCTTTCATCTTACCTGCAAGGTGAGGCAGCCCGAATTATTAGTAATTTGGAAGTAACTGAATGTTACTACAATGTGGCTTGGGCCCTTCTCTGCGAGAGATATGACAATAAAAAACAGCTGGTCTCCACAACACATGAATGCATTATTTGATGTGCCTCCTATTTCTCAGACAGCTAAGTCTTTGCGTAACACTGTGGATCATGTTTCAAAAAATCTAAGAGCCCTTAAAACTTTTGGTGTTCCCACTACTAATTGGGATCTAATAATCATTCATATGATTGTACCTAAGCTTGATAGCAATTCTAGACTAAAGTGGGAAGAGTATAAATCTTCATTAAATTATGATTTACCTTCGTTAGCTAATTTCTTTTAATTTTTGAAGGCTCGAGCTGATATTCTCGAAAGTGTGAATAATAATAATAAACAGGAAAAAGGCGAAACATTCAACAATTTTAAGCAACAGGAATTACCCGTAAAATCTCATGCTATTTCAATGGAACCCAGCTCGTCTATTTGTGGTGTCTCGTCATCTACTGCAAGCGCTGCCAGCGGAGCGGTGGGTGCGGCGGCGTCGTGCTTATACTGAGGCGGGCCGTATCGCTTCTACGGCTGCTCTTCTTTTTTGTCCAAATCTATCGAGGAGCGTATCACTGAGGCGGCCAGGTTGAAATTCTGCTCAAATTGCCTACGTAAGGGACACCCTACGCGGCTATGCAGGTTAGGCCCTTGTTGTACTTGTATGCTGCAACACAATAAGCTTTTACACCGCGAGGTTCCTCAGGCAAGCAATGCATCCGTAAATATGACCGCAAATAAGACTGAAACAGCAAATGAAGCCACTGAGGTCATTGACACTACCGTCAATGTATCGGTACAGTCCGTCTCCAGTAACAACCACGTCTTGCTATCCATTGCCCTTGTAGATGTGTACAATCCCATTACTAACAAGTATGAGACGGCGCGCGCCTTATTAGACAGTGACAGTCAGGCTTCCATACTAACTGAAAATTTGAAGCGCAAACTTTGCTTGCCCACTGAACAAACAAACACAAATATAATAAGCGTAGGTGACAAACAATTTACCTCAGGCGTCTAGCGTTGCTTCGTCCGTATTAAGTCTAAATCTACTTTGTACACACTTACCTTATCTTGCTTAGTGCTACCTAAAGTACCTGGCGATCTACCTCATTTTCAACTTGATATATCTCAATTAAACTTACCTATGAATATTAACCTTGGCGATCCTAACTTCTTTCAGCCTGCTCCTGTAGATCTACTTATTGGAGCTGATGTATTTTGGCAATTAATATTAGGCCAACAGATCACTCTAGGCTGTAACAAACCTATAGTCACAGATACAAGGTTTCGTTGAATATTATCTGGCCCAATTTCTTCAAAGTCTGTTAGCAAGACTAATGTTCATGGCGTTTTATGTACTCACTTGTCTCTTGAAGAGTACTAAATTTTGGCAGGTTGAGGATATCCCTGAAGCTAATAAGATATTGTCCAATTCTGATATGGAATGTGAGAAGCACTTTTTAGAAAATACTCGTCGCATGTACGACGGTAGGTTTTATGTTCGATTACCACTTATTTCTGAACCTGATTGTTTAGGCGATTCTTATCAGTTAGCTAAAAGGCACCTCCTAGGGTTAGAAAGACGTTTTAGAAAAAATTCAGATTTAAAATTAATGTATTCTGATTTTATACGTCAATATTCAGATCTTGGACATCTTTCAGAAGCTACTGAGGTTATTTCATCTCCAGCTTATTTCATCCCGCACCATGCGGTGATCAAACCAGACAGTGACTTGACAAAACTTCGCGTTGTCTTCGATGGCAGCGCCGCCTCAACCTTAGGCTTCTCTATTAATGACCTCCAAATGGTGGGGCCTCCTATTCAAGATTCCTTACTTAATATTATACTCAATTTCGTCTTTATAAATATGTACTCTCCGGAGACATAGAAAAAATGTACCGACAAGTTTTAATTGACCCCAGAGATCGTAATTTACAGTTAATTTTATGGCGCGGTGATGACAGAGAGCCCATACAAATATTACGTCTTAATACCGTAACCTGTTGTAAAAATAAAATTAAAATTACCTATGTGCTGCAGCCTGAGGAACTTACTCGATTATTTGAAAAATTAGCATATCTCTCTCAACGTGAATCTTTTTCCTGACGAATTAAAATTATTACAAAATAATAAGCCGTTACACTCTAAAAATAGTATTTTACCTTTAATTCCGTTTCTATGCGATGGTTTAATCCGTGCCGCCTCGATGAATCCTCCTACTCATTCGAAAAACGACATCCTATCTTAGTCCACGGCAAGCATCGCTTCACTCAGCTGTTGTTCGAGCGTGAGCACCTGTGCCTGCTGCATGCCGCGCCGCTGCTGCTGCTGTCGTCCATCCGTCGCATTGTGTGGCCCGTCGCTGGCAGAGATGTCGCTCGTTCTGTCTATCATCAGTGTGTCAGATGTCGTAGATTTGCTGCTAAACCAGTAACCCCTAAAATGGGAAACTTACCTTCCGTTCGCGTAGACGCTGGATTTCCTTTTATTAGTACTGGTGTAGACTTTGCGGGAACATTTTCTATAGTTAATCGTAAAATAGTAACTAAATGCTACTTATGTTTATTTATTTGTATGAAATATAAATGCCTTCATTTAGAAGCAGTGAGTGATCTCAGCAGAGATGCGTTTGTACTACCTTTACGTCGGTTTATATCCCGCAGAGGAAAGCCGTCAGATATCTATTGTGACAACGGCACGAATTTCGTGACAGTCTCGAAAGAACTAGGCAATTTTTTAAACACGAATTCGCGTTCCATTTCCGATTTGGCTTCGAACGAAGGCATAAAATTTCATTTCTCCCCGGCTTATGCGCCGTACTTTGGCGGTCTATGGGTGGCGTGCGTAAAATCCGCTAAATTTCATATTAAACGAACCCTTGGTTCTACACATTTAACTTTTGAAGAGCTGGCAACTTTATTTAGTCAAGTTGAATCCATCCTGAACAGTCGCCCTCTATATCCTATGTCGTCCTCTCCTAATGATTTCCATCCACTCACTCCCGGTCATTTCCTCATCGGACGTGCTCTAGATACGATACCGTCACCTGATCATACTTCAACGAGTTTCAACCGGCATAACAGATTTAAACAACTAGAAAAATACTGTCAGCATTTTTGGAATAAATGACAGCTGGATTACATATCTGAATTGCAACAGCGACATAAATGGCGAGTACCAGCTCGAGAATTACGGATTGGAGAATTGGTTTTACTCAAGGATGACAACGCTCCTCCACTACAGTGGAAACTCCAACGTGGTATTAAATACCTGTGTCCTCTACTGGATCCCCAATACGAAGACTAAAAGCTGAAGCTTCCAGGGGGGCGGAGTATGTTCGTGGAGTTTTTATATGTTTTGTTTTTATTTTAATTTTTTAAATAATTGTACAGAATAAAAAAGACAGATGTCACGAATATTGGAGAAACAAGAGAATGTTTTCTGTAAAATGTATATATAGCGTTTTTATCTTGAATTGTATTACTTCATTTACTTTTGTTATCCAAGTACGATATTATAATTTATATATTATGAAGACGAAGGTTTTTATTTAAAAACTGTGTTTAGGCCAAATCGTAATATTTTAAAAAACTTGCAATCAAAATACTCGACTCGGCGCATGCCACCGATGGTACCAAAGTCACCGCTAGCCCCCTCACACGCTCGCATTCGATTTGAGGGCGCGGCGTTCGAGACGAGTCTAGAAGAGTTATTTGACCTATGAGACCTCGGTGTCGATGAGACGGTTAAAAGTCGCGCGCGGAGCCTCCTCTGAATAGTTAAATTTGAAAGTGTCTAATCTCATGCATTTTGCGTGACAACGAGGCTGGTCTCATATAATTATTGTTGTAACCGTTTTGAGTATTGTTTGCGACCGTTAGTAAGTTGGGCGCGGCTAGTGTTAAGAATTGTGCGCGTCGTTTTGAATTTACTATTGAATATTTGGGTCCGGTTAAGACCGCCTCGAATTGAATTGTTTGTTTTGAGCGTTACGTGACAAGAGGCCTAATTTGAGTTTTGAGTGATTAAATTAACTGATTGCCATTAATTTGCGCCGACGAGTTGTTGTTTGTGTGGCTTTTAATATCGTACGAAGGAATTTTGCTTTGTCGGGAGAACGCTAAAGCTTTGTGACTCGAGAGGAGATCGCGTGTTCTCGATTATAATTTGTTGCTAAGTGAACATGGAATATTGGAATATTAATTATAACTTTCAATTTTCTCCAGTAGCTATGGATGAGATCAAGAAGACAATCCTATCCATTAAATCTAATGCTGTAGGTTGCGACAACATCAGCCGACGGATGATTATCTTTATACTAGACCATATCCTCCCTGTTATCTCGCACATCATTAACTTCTCCTTGGATTCTGGTGACTTTCCTTCTATGTGGCGTAAGGCTTACGTTATTCCATTACAAAAGATCACAAATCCCACTCTACCCAATCATTTCCGACCTATATCCATCCTTCCCTTCTTATCCAAGGTCCTTGAGGCCTGTGTCCACAAGGAACTTTCGCAGTTTATCTCCTGTCATAACTTACTAAGTCCCTTGCAGTCTGGCTTTAGGCCCGGTCATAGCACCGTTTCCTCACTCCTGAAAGTAACTGGTGATATTAGGGCAGGCATAGAGGATACTAAAGTCACTGTATTGGTTTTAGTTGACTTCTCGAACGCCTTTAATACCATCAGTCATGACCTTCTAATTTCCATCCTTTCCCTTTCAATGGTCTCACCCGAAACACTGGATTGGTTTTCATCATATCTTCGAGGTCGCCAGCAGTCGGTTCGCATCGATGAGCTATCATCTAGCTGGCTTGACTTACATGCTGGTGTTCCTCAAGGCGGCATATTATCTCCTTTGTTGTTTTCTATATTTATTAATCTCATTACCCAAGACCTTCAGTCTACGTATCATCTGTATGCCGATGACTTGCAACTGTACACACAAGCGAGTATTGACAATATTTCTACAGCGGTGGACATAATTAACAGGGACCTTGAGTATATTAAGAACTGGTCTGACAGGTTTGGCCTAATGGTCAACCCTTCGAAGTGTCAGGCCATAATAATTGGTAGCCGTCGGATGATTCATAGATTGAAAAAGGTAGCTTTACCTCCTATCTTTTTTAATAGTACTGAGATCCAACTGTGTTCTACTGTGAAGGATCTAGGTTTATTAATTGATTCTACTTTGAGTTGGAAAGACCAAGCAACGACCGTTAGCCAGAAAGTTACCGGTACCCTGCTTTCTCTCTATCGCCTAAAAAATTTTCTGCCATCTGCAATCAAAGCAATGCTTGTGCAAAGCTTAATTTTTCCCCTAATCGACTATGGTGATGTGTGTTATTTCGACCTGAATGCAGATCTTCTCAATAAATATGACTGTCTTCTGAATAACTGCATTCGATTCGTTTTCAATCTTCGAAAGTATGACCATGTATCCACGTATCGATCTCAATTAAAATGGTTACCTATTCGTCAACGCCGTAGTTTGCGTACACTCACTACCCTTTATTCTATCCTGATGTCTCCAACTTCCTGTTCCTACTAATCTCCATACTTTCAGTTGCTTAGCGCTAGTCATGAGAGAAACCTCCGCTCTACGAACAACCTTCTTCTCCTATGTCCCTCCCATAGCTCTGGACTTGTTCATTCTTCTTTCCACATTCTATCTATTCTCCTTTGGAACGCACTACCTCTCGAAATCAGGACGGCTAGCAATCGTTACGCGTTCAAGATGAAGGTTCGGGAATACTTAACTAATAAATTGGCAGATTCATCATAGTAATAGTTTATATATATTTTATATATAAATATATATATATTTTATTTGATTATATCTATAATTGTATATCTTCATAAGTTTACATACATCTGACGTTTTAATATGTACTTAAGTAATATACATTTTTATTATCTTATTATTTTTATTATAATTTATTTTATAAGTATATATTATATATTATATATATATATATATATATATATATATATATATATATATATATATATATATTATATTTTTTATTACCATTTATATCTTATGTATTTTATTTCGATGTGCTACAATTTTTTTTTTGTTATTTTAGTTTAGTATTAACATATTGCCTTTTTATTACACCTACTTCATTATATCTCTGCATCATCCCAAGGTAGACTGGTAGAGAATGCCTTAGGCATTAAGTCCGCCTATATACCACATGTGTATATGAAGTTTTAAATAAATAAATAAATAAACATGGAATATTGAACTTTGACTGACCGTTCTTTAGTTGTGCCGTGTGTTTGATTCCGATTAACGTGGATTTAGTTAAATTTGAAGTTAATTAAATGTACAATAAAGTTGATAAACTAATATAGTGAAATAATAGCAGAAGTTTTCAATTGGTGAACGCCCACTGGAGGGATCGCACATGTGGAGAAAAGCAGCGCTTGTGGATCTGCTGTCCGACTACATCGGGGATGTCAAGTTACATTTATACACACTTTCGCACACTACTTAAATACACCTCACTTACCACCTGACTGGTACCCTGTGGTCAACCCTACCTCTGGAACTCGGTAAGTTTTGTTTGCTTGGCAGCCGTTTTAGAATAATTATCCATAGGCCACTTGGGCCCCGCCCTCTGTTGCCCGTCGAAGGTGTTACTCATGGGCCCTAATACAGTCGACTTTTGTCGGGGCAACTAAGGGCGTGAACAAACTGCATCCTAACTACCACGCGTTCTGCGCGCGAACAGGTAGGTTGCAAAGAAAGACCGCATCCCATCCCAATCGGCCGACCTATAGTGCCAAACACGGCGGCAGCCTGCAGAAAGCAGTCGCGATTTCAGTGTGAGTTGCACCCTACTCCGGACTAGACAATGGTCCGAAGAGCCAAGAGAGGTGCCGACGGAGGCCTAATATCTGTCCGGATGAGAGGTCAGCAGAAGGGCCAACAGGGAAAGTGTATGATCCTCCACATCTGGAATCGCGTAGGCGTAGTAATCAGTTGCGTCAGATCATACACCAAGGCAAAATCATGAACAGATCTCCCCGCACGATCGGTTAAACATGAACCGAGCCATTCGGCGTGGTGGGCGTTAAAATCGCCAAGAGAAAATATATATCAGCATGAAAAAGAAAATATAGCCAATTAAAAATTAAAATTAGCCAAGAAAAAATATAGAACAGAAAGAAAAAATATAACAGCAATGTGCTATTTCACGCTGGTATTCTTTGCGTGCGTGGTGTTGCGGTGCAGCCAAAATACGCTGCAGATAATTTCAATCATACGGTTAACAACAACTGCAACATATAATCATGCTGTGAGTCTGATTATGTCGTATAAGTCATAATGTTTCTAAACAAATATTATTTATTTATTTATTTATTTATTTATTTATTTATTTACTGGAAAACTAACAGCTTAATCTTAACAAAATATAACATACATGTAAATTACAATCTAAGCCAATAAAAAGTTTTCACATATAGATAAACAATAGTCATACATAAATAACAAATTCACTTTACTGCCGGTTCAAACTAATGTTATAAAATTATTGATTGTTATTAAATTGTTGACTGTTGCTAAAATTGGAGGTGATTAATTTACAAATGGCAGAACTGTTGGTACAGAAAAGGTCCACCTTATCATAGTCTTTAGATAGTCTGTTAAATGAATTAGATGCTCTTATAAAGAAGGAATTGCGTCTGTAGTTAGTGCGATAAGAAGGTATGTGTAAGAGATTGTTACAACGTAGTGAACGAGTGGGGGTTGAGATGAGTAATTTCTTTAATAAGTCTGGACAGTCTATGTGGCTCTGAGCGATTTTTGATAGTAAAACCAGGTCTGCTGTGTAACGTCTAGTTTGCAGAGGGAGAAGGTGAAGACGACCACACAGCAGCTCGTAGTTTTCTTTGGGAATGCGGAATTTTGAGCACACATATCTGATGAATCTTTTTTGGATGGATTCAATTTTATTAACGTAAATATTGTACTGAGGATTCCATATTTGACTTGCGTATTCCAGATTACTTCGAACAAGTAAACAATACAAAATTTTAATAGATTTTAAATTGCGGAAACTGGAACATGATCTAATGATAAAGCCAAGAGCTTTATATGCTTTATTAACAATTTGTTCAATGTGCTGGTCATATAGTAATTTGTTGTCAATGGTAATACCCAAGTCCCTTATTTCGTTGCACCTGGATAATTCTGAGCCTTTGAGGGTATAATTAAATATGTTAATATTATGCTTACGCCCGAAAGACACACAAAAACATTTTTCAACGTTAATATCAAGTTTATTTCGCCTACAGTAATTGTCAAAATTGAGTAGATCGTTTTGTAAGTATAGCGCATCGTCGAAATTATTAACTATTCTAAATAATTTCATATCGTCAGCGAAAAGTAAAAAATTTGTGTTTAAAAAACATTCACTTATGTCGTTAATAAAAATTACGAAGAGCAAAGGGCCAAGTAAAGAACCTTGCGGGACTCCGGAGGGGACAGGCACCCAGGAAGATGTAAATCCATTCAGAATTACCGCTTGTGATCTATTAGAGATATAGGATGTAAACCATCTAAATAAGTCACCTCTTATACCGGCTGTCGATAACTTTTCCATTAATATAGCATGATCAATACGATCAAATGCCTTGCTATAATCGGTATATATGGCGTCGATTTGATATCCTTTATCCATATTATATGAAACGAAATCCGTAAATAGCAAAAGATTGGACGTAGTGGATCTTTTTTGAAGGAAGCCATGCTGTTGGGGAATAATAGTATGTTTGATCGCCGGGTACAATTGGTTGTATACAATTCTTTCAAAGACCTTAGCAATGAGGTTTAATTTAGAAATTGGTCTATAATTCTCAATGATATTTTGTGGACCCTTTTTATGTATTGGGGTTATAAATGCGGATTTCCATTTTAATGGCATTAAGCCCTCATTAATAGATCTTCTAAAAATAAAAGTTATAGGTTTAGATAAAGTTCCAGCACATTTTGTTAGAAATAAAGCTGGTATACCATCAGGGCCAGCTGATTTTTTTAAGTCAAGCGACTTTAATAGCCTCTCTACTTCAAAGTAATTTATATTTATTGTAGAGATATCGTTATACTTATATATTATTATACCATATACATATATATTATTCCATATATTTACGATTTAGTAATAGATTAACAAGCTGAAGTGACAATGTGTGACAAAATGAAAACCAATGTGCTCTTAAATGGGGAGGATTTGAGGCTTGTGGATAGCACTGTTTTTTTCTTGGTATTACTATTGACACGAAACTTCAATAGGGCCCCCATATATCTAAATTAGCAAGCAGACTTAGTTCTGCAGCATATGCTGTAAGAAAAATTAGAAGTCTCACAGATGTTAAGACAGCTAGATTAGTTTATTATCGTTACTTTCATAGCGTAATGTCTTATGGAATTTTGCTATGGGGTAATGCGACTGATATTGAAGCTATATTTGTTTTGCAAAAGAGAGCCGTTCGGGCAATTTATAATCTAAATTGTAAAGAGTCCCCCAGAGTAAAAATTAAAGAAATAAACATATTAACTTTGGCATCGCAATATATTTATGAAAATGTAATGTATGTACATAAAAACATAAATAGCTTTAATAAGAATAAGGATGTTCGTACCTTAAACACTACGAACAAACATACGCTTGTAATGACAGTTATTAGACTCCACAGAATTAGTAATTCATTTATGGGGCAATGTATACCCACGCAAGCGCCCAGCCCGCGCGATTGTTATACCCTTGCACGTCCAGATACGCGCGGCTCTGATTCGGCTGTTACTGCGCTCGCATGTAGTAACAAAAAACCTACATAGCTACGACTTAACTATAATAGCTAGAATAAAGAAAAAAGCTACGAAAAATTTATAGAAGTATACACATTAAAACTATGTAGGTTTTAAGATCTAAAATAATGATTTAAGATATTAAAAATTGGTGTGAACACAGAAATCGGAGAAAAATAAACGTATAAATTTTGTTAATTTACATTACAACCAAGAAATATTGTATTTTTTACAAATAATTCAATGTCACAAAAAATTAGACATATTTACCTGTCTTATGATGCATAGATGTTTATGTTTAATTAAGACTAAGTAGTTAAATAAATCGAAACAAAACACCTACTCCTCGTAAATTTACCGCGAGGTCTCGAGCGCTTTCGACTCACTCGCGAAGGCAAAATATAAGCAAGATGGCCGCCTATTTAAGGTTTCATTCACACTTTGTAATTTAAGAAAATTTAAAAAAGGTAGTTATAAGTTTTTTTAGATGAGGTTTTAAATTAAACACCAATAATAAAATCAAGTTTATTGACATAATAAACATTTTTATTTTCACAAAACCATATTACTACCATCCACTTTTTAAACAAATTGTGCCAAGCGAAAACCATATACCGAAAAAAATGAATGATTTTTATTAAATATGAGAATTAAATTATTGTCAATTCATAACAAGGAAAATCAAGTGAGTTGAAATCGTAGAACACATCCTCCATATAACTTAAGTGAAGTTAAATAAAAAAGAGAATAAAAGTGGACAATCGTAAACAAAAATAACATTATTATAACACAAGAACAAAACCTATGAGATAAGAGCATGACGAAACACCAAACCAAGCGCAAACAAAAACTCATAACCCAAACCAACCACGACCCAGCCTGCAAAAAATAACAAGGCAAAAAATATAGCAAACATATTTTGCTGTTTGTACCGATCCTCATTTAGAACCATTTAGTGGTTACGTACATGGATACCAAACTATCCACAACAAAAGACCCGAAGATCACAATGACATTTTTAAGGAATCTTCAGTGAATACAGTTTAATTCTGTTTTTAAAGCGCATTATTATATTTATTACGAACTATCACTCGTTGCTTAAATATAATTATACTGAAAAACATACATACATAACATAAACACTCACGCCTGTCACCCAGAGGGGTAGGCAGAGATTATGGACTTCCATTTGGCACGATCCTGACAAAACCTCTCTCGCTTCCTCCACATCCATATACCTACGCATACACGCTCGTCGGTTAAAGGTACTCTTGATTTGGCCCATTTTTAATATATCGCCAATTTGGTCGATAAACTTTCGCCTAGGGCGACCCTTCCCGACTATGCCGTTCACCTCTGCAACATAAATTTGCTTTGTCACTCTTTCCTCATTCATTCTTTCTACACGGCCAAACCACCGAAGCATTCCTTTCTTAATCCTGGTCACAACATCATCTTGCAAACCATACTCTTCTCTCATTAAACAATTTCTCACTCTGTCATTCAGCTTCATCCCTAACATACTCCTTAATGACCGCATTTCTACAGCATTTATTCTACTCTCATGCTTCTTCTGCCACACCCAACTTTCACTACCATACATTAAAGTAGGTACTAACACAGCATTGTGAATTGCCATACGTGCCTTTTTGGACACATTCTGACTTTTCACAATAGAGTGTAGAGCCCCATTTACTCTATTTCCTGCATTCACTCGTCGTTCTATATCCTTATCATATCTACCATCCCTGCTAAACACACATCCCAAATATACAAACTCATCTACTTGCTCTACCAACTCCCCTTCTATTCTTATTTCACATATCGTTTTGCTGTCTTCTCTTTCAAAAACCATAACTTTCGTCTTACTTGCGTTCACTTTCATTCCCTTTTCTTTTAATGTCCTGTTCATTAATGTAACCATCATTTGCAACTCGGCTGCCGACGATGCAAGTATGACTTGATCATCGGCGTACAAAAGACATTTGACGGTTAACTCACCCATTCTTAACCCGCATTCTTCTACTTTCAAAATTTCCAAACAACTGTCCATAAATTGGTTGAACAACCACGGGGAAGCCAGACAGCCCTGTCTGACACCTTTATGGATGCCAAACCAGTCCGAGTAGGCCCCGTTGATCCTGACACAAGCACTAGAGTCCCTATATAGAGACTTCAATGCCTGTATCAGACCAGCGGTCAACCCAAATGAGTTCAGTGTTTGCCATAACACATCCCTGTCCACTCTGTCATAAGCCTTCTCCAAGTCCATGAACGCACAAAAAACTTTTTGGTTTTTGGCCAAAAACTTCTCCGCGATCATGCGCATGGAAAAGACCTGATCCGTACATCCCATTCCCTTTCTAAATCCCGCTTGCACATCCCAAATTTTTCCATCAGTTTCTTTCATAACTCTTTCAATTAGTACCTTAGCATACAGTTTTCCCACAATGATAAGAAGACTGATACCACGGTAGTTTTTACAGTCCTGCTGTGATCCTTTTCCCTTATATATTGGGACTATCACGGCTATGCACCAGTATCCCGGTACCCGCTTAAGTTCCCAACATAAATTAAACAAGGTGTACAGCAGGTCTGCCACCACTCCTTCTCCAGCCCTTAGCATTTCGAGAGATACTCTATCATAACCGGCTGCCTAACCTGCTTTCATAATTTTCATTGCTTTCATTATTTCATCTATACTTATATCTCTATCTATTTCCTCTTCTTTCGGAATTTCTATTTCATTTAATTCAAATGTCTCATCACTCATAAACACGCTTTCAAAGTATTCCTTCCATCTCCTTAAACTCAAAACTTCGTCATTCAGAATACAGCCATTCTGGTCTCGTATAGCATTCATTCTAGGCTGTTGTGAATGTCCCCTGGTAGTTCTTACGAGTTTCCAGAACATTTTAATGTTTGCCTGGAAGTTATCCGATATTCTTCTATCATTCTTATCCGTTCTTTCTTGGTTTTTCCTTTCAACTACTTCTTTTACTCTCTTATTTAGGTGTCTAAAAACTGCCTTTTTCCGTTCAATATCATCATTCATACTGCTAGAATTACTAGCCTTGGTTGCTAGTAAATCTAGCCATGCTTTCTTCTTTGCTTCAATTTCCATCCGTACCTCATCATCCCACCATAACGTGTTATTTTTCCTTTCATTCGTTCTCTTACTTACACCACATACTTCGGTAGCTGCATCCACTAAACCTTTTAATACCACACAGTCTCCAAGTCTAAATCATTCATACACAATTCAGCCATACCACTTATATTTTCTCTCAATCTACATTTGAACTTCTCTTTCACACCTTCATCTTGTAACTTCTCTGTTCTTATACGCTGTAACGCAGTAGTAGACACAGATGTCCGATGCCTCCAACGTCTGAAAAGACCATTAATTCGGCATAAGACCAAGTAATGATCCGTCCCTACGTTAGAGCCCCGGTAAACCCTTGTATCTACCACCGCGCTTCTCATTCTTTCATCAACAATTATGAAATCTATCATACTTCTATCATCACCTCTTTCCCATGTATACGTGTGAATCTTCTTATGACGAAAGAAAGTGTTCGTCACAACAAGATTCTTTTCCACGCATACGGCGAGAAGACTTTCACCATTCTCATTTATACTTTCATCACCAAACGTTCCCAATATCCTTTCATAACCAAGCCTCCTCACCCCAACCCTTGAAAAACAAAGTAAACAAAATTAAAATTGGGCTGACGACTTCAGAATGGCCATTTTTTTTTAAACAGTTATAGTTTTTATTTAAATATGATTCGATTTTACACTTAGAACTGTGATATGTATACGTAATTTTAAAGCACAAATCATCTAGTTTACTATGATGTATAATAATCTAAGAAATATTAAATGAAACTAAATGACTTACAACACTACAAAAACACAAAACACCGAGTGTAAAGGAGACTGAAGCACTGAAGTTAGATAATTATTTGTTCATTCGTCTAGGCTTGTTACACTGCCATCTCGTATTTAGTACGTAAAATAGTTAGTTCGTCAGCTATCGATTCCATAAACAAAACTCACAAAAAGAACCGCAGATGGCCCCTAGATGTCATTTTTATAAAATTTGACGCTATGGATACTATAGTATCCAGGACGTACAACGCTACTTTTATTTTGGATACCGTAGTATCCATGGACGTGTGAGTGGATACGCTTTTACAACAAAATCCCAGAACATGTTCAAAGGTTGTCAATAAACAAGTTTAAAAGTTTTATTAAAGAAAAACTGTAAAATAAGGGTTATTATAATATCAAGGAATACATGAACGAAAATAACTCCTGGGAATAAGGTGATCGCCACCATGCTGGTTCTATGAAAATTCATTTAAAATTGTATAAACAAAATTATTGTTAAGTGAAATTATGTTTAAAAAAAGTCCCGCTGAGTTTCTTGCTGGTTCTTCCCAGGACAGAGGTATTTTCCGAACCAGTGGTAAATAAAAAAAACGACTTTCAATAAGTATTATGTAATAATCAATATTGAATAAAAATCATTCTAATCTATTCTAATTTATTCTATTCTATTCCATTCTATTCCATTCTATTCCATTCTATTCCATCCTATTCCATTCTATTCCATTCTATTCTATTCTATTCTATTCTATTCTATTCTAAATGGACCAGCCAAATAGCTTGAAGAACCGATAATCGATGAGAAAAAAGGTTCTTGAGGTGCAACCTGGTACCCGTAAGCTAACTATAAGGTGGCCCCCCAATAGATGTGTCGACTTCCTACAGATCTTATACGTAAGAAGTCGACGGATATAGATGACCCAGGACCGTGCTTCTTGTTGTGCCATCTTTGGTTTGGCCTTTATTCAGCAGTGTACTTGTGAAGGGTTGTAAGGATGATGATGATTCCATATATCATGACAGAATATTAATAAATGGCAACCGAAATACAAGAGATTTTTTTTAAGTAAAAACGCAAAATAAAATATGGCTATTTTTATTAGAGCTGCAACAGTATTGCCTTCCGTTACGAATTCATTTAATTCGCAACTCAATTAAAAATTTAATTCGCACACACTACAGTGTAATAAATATTTACAGTCGAACGACACTCTTGTGTTTCATAAATAAATAAATGTAAATACACTGCTAATTAAACACTAAGTAAAAGTAAAAAGTATTACATGCATTTTTACCCGACTGTCACAGAACGAGAGTAATGTTTTTTTAGGGTATATATGTATGTATGTCTATTTCTTTGGCATGCTCTGTAGCCTAAGCAACTTGATGGATACGACATATAACAAACGAGGTGTCGTTACATTCGTCTTAACTGTTTAAAGGCCGGCAACGCATGTGCAATTCCCCTGGTTCCCCTGGTGTTGCAGTTGTTCATGGGCGGCGGTAGTCACTTACCATCAGGTGAGCCGCATGCTCGTTTTCCCCCTCTCGTATAAAAAAAACTGTGGGAGTGACATAGGCTATAAAAAATTTCAATATTGCATCTGCTATTATAAAAAAAAGGTTATGTTTTCATTAAAATTTTAAATGCTGTTGAGTTTTTTTAATTACCGTTTTAATGTATTGTTAATTTATCATAAACCACGATCCTAAGGAGAGACTCAAATGTAAAATAAAAGATATATTTTTTGACAAACATAATACGTACAATGTACATCGCTACATCATAATGCGAAAATCAAGAATAAGGCAGAAACAGAAACAGTAACAGAAACTTTTTTATTCAATATAGATTATAAATAATACTTATTGAAAGTCACTCTTTTGTTTAATTTACCACTGGTTCGGAAAAACCTCTGTCCTGGGAAGAATCAGCCAGAAACGCAGCGAGACTGTTTTTTGAAAAAGAATAAAAAAGCTAAAGTCATATAATATGTTAAACAATAAACGGCACAAAACAAATTATAAATAGCTTTTTAGCGATCACGTCATTCCCAAGGATCATCCATAATTCCTTAATACTTATTATAATAACCCTTTTTAAACAAACTTTGATTTATTTATAGGATAAGGTGACAAACGAGCACACAGTCCACCACAGTAAGTGGTTGCTGTGGCCCATAGACATCTACATATATCCTCGTTTGCGAATCAAAATGCAGATGCGTTGTCACCCGTGTAGACTGTAGATGGAATGCCGCTTTTCCAGTAAAAAGGGTCTCCGGTTCTCTACTCTCACCATACGAAACACAACAGTGTTAGGCTGCTATTTTACGCTGGTATTCTGTTAGAGCGTGGTCCTTCCCCGGTAGAGCCGACCCATTCGTGCTACAACTATACTACTAATATAGCTGCAGCATGGCTCTACCACGTGTAGAAATATATATGATTATAAAGTTTTTGAACTGTGAGGCGGTCAAATTCTGTATATTTTCAGCGATTTTGTTGTAAAAGCGTATACATCGCCCATTTATTTAAATACATTAGTCTCCCCCCCCCCCCCTCCCACATAAGTTGCGTCATAAGGATATAAGCCATAGTTGCCGCACTTGGCAGGCGGATTGGCAATTGGCAACCGCATTTTATATTTTTCTTTGTTAGTTGTTATTAGAAAAACGCTGCTACCTATTTCTTAGTTTTTGTCTGGGTATTATAAGTCTAGCGTAAATAGGTTGATTATACCCCTCTCTCATCGGATGTCATTGAAAGACATAAGCCGCGTATCGATTATGCACTCCAAGAGGCCGAAGAGAGAACCGGAGACCCTTTTTACTGGAAAAGAGGCATTTCATCTTAGTCCTCACGGGTGACAACGCATCTGCATTTTCATTCTTTATTGAGGATGGGTGTTGATGTCTATGGTTCACAGCAACCACTTACCATCGGGTGGACTGTGTGCTCGTTTATCACCCTATCCTATATAAAAAATATGTTTTGGGGCGTGCGCCAGTTGGGACGGTTTTTTCATCATTCGTGTGTTGGTTGCGTTTCGAGCTAAGGATAACCAGAGTTGCCGTAAATTGATAAAATTATATGGTTCAAAATAACTGCTGCGGAATAGAAAAATTTGACTTTATCATAATAAAGGGCTCAGCGAAGATGCATGGAACTATGATAGCGTCAACTGCTCGTACACGACCGACATCCATGTCGAACAGTCTAAGAATGGAACAATTGCCGCGCGCGCCAGTCGCGCTTAGTTTAATACACTTCGATTTGGAACGAGTTATGGGGAACACACTGGTCGGCGAGGTCATTCATGGCACGCGTGCCAGGAGCGTGTAATCGATACGCGGCTGTAATCATTTTTTGGCATTCGGACATTTTTTTACCAATTTTAAACAACATTATCACCTTTGGAGGAATAAGGTGTAATAATACCTTTCAGCATACAACTGTACTGGTTCTCAATATCTTTCAGACCGAAACACAGTGGTGCCTCCACTGTGGCTTGGCAGCTTCTATTAAATAATTACCACACGTCAAATTCTGACTTAGATTTTTTGTTTTTAATATTAAAAGTAAATTCTATTGATACGTCAACATATAGGCAACGCTTTATACAAATTTCCGATTTTCAATCACCAAAACACCCACTACTGATACATCCATTAAAAGTGGCATATTGTAAAAATGTAATTCGAACATGGTTACAAAATTTGTCATACGATGATACGGAAAAGTTGCTGATTATTTTAAGTTAATTTATGGTAATATTTAACGAAATTAACCCTAATTTGTTGGAGTGTTATTTTTTTAAAGGATAGGGTGACAAACGGGCACACAGTCCACCTGATGGTAAGTGGTTGCTGTGGCCCATAGACATCTACATTTATCTTCAGTAAAGACTCAAAATGCAGATGCGTCGTCAATCGTGAGGACTAAGATGGAATGCCTCTTTTCCAGTAAAATGGGTCTCCGGTTCTCTACACTCACCATACGAAACACAGCAGTACCAAGCTGCCATTTTACGTTGGTATTCTGCGAGATCGTGGTCCTTCCCCGGTCGAGCCGACCCATTCGTGCTACAACTATACTACTAATATAGCTGCAGCATGGCTCTACCACGTATAATAATATTTTTTTATTAGGAGATACGCCTAGATATACAGGTTTAGGGTTGAGGCACCTGTTATTGTAGACTAATTTTAGATTTTAATTATTGTAGTTTATTGAAACAGAAATTAAAATTTAAAATAGTCGTCCACATAGATTCCCCCGTAACACTATTGAAATATTTTCCGTAGTCGCCACGCTTGTCAGGCGGGTTTGTAACCATAGTTTTTTTTAAATTAATTTTGATTGTTTGCTGGAATATGATGCTGCCATCAGTTTCATTTCCTTCTGACGCCTCTTACGACACTCACGGAATGATATGGGGTAGTGGATTCTCTTGCGTCACTACAACATGGCAATTTTTTTATTTAATGGCTTACTTAATAAGTAAAGTATTATTTTCAATGGCTAGAGTTTATTAATAAGCTTGCGATTAATTCCAGATGTTGTGGAAGTAACCTACTTAAAAGCAATTAATTAATTTAACATAATAATTTTATTACTGAATACAATGTTCTTCCGAGTCGTCATGTTTACCTTGAATTTGCATAATATTCACGAGTTAATTTATCTTTAATGTTAACATTCCACTTAGGTGCAAATTGAACATTAATATAAAATTATTAGCTCATGTATCATGCCAGTATTCCAAATAGAATTTAATGAAACAACTTTGAAATCTGACTGAAAGTGAAATATATAACATTTCATAAATATATATATAATTAATTATTAAAAATTACGTAGTTATCCATTACGGCCTATAAAAGTCCTCTACTGAACATAGGTTACCCCCAAAGATTGCCTTATTGGGGTGATTTTGCCATTGCTGCCAAGCTTGGCAGGCTGGTTGGCAATCAAAGTTTTTTATTGTTTGGAGTCCTAGTTCAGTTTCCATCTGATGTCTTTTACGACACCCACAGACACCACAGTGGGGTAATGGATATTCTTACACCACCACTACACTTAACCTAGTAATAATACATACTGCGAATATCTTATATGGAAAGGAGAATTATTACATATAGCAATGTTATGTAGGTTAGGGTAGGGCGCTTGCCATAAATCTTGAGTTCGATTCCGGATCTCAGCGTGACTAAAACAGTAAATTACAATTTTTAAAAGCTTTTTTTTAAAAATTTTATTTAACTTCAAATATCTGTGTTTGAGTCAAATTTTGCTACTGGATATTGAAACAGTTATCCTCAACCGAATTTTTTTATAGAATAAGGGTGACAATTGAGCACACAGTCTACCTAGTAGTAAGTGGGTGCTGTGGCCCATAAATATCTACATTTATTCTCGATTAAGAATCAAAATGCAGATGTAAAAAAAGCAAATGTTGTAGGGAACGACAAGGGTCAAATGCTGGCAACAAAAAAATTAAAGTGGCGGATCTAAGATATCGATCAAAAACCAACAATGACGCATTTCATGAAATGAACAAACTTAGAAACATGTCCAGCGATAACTAAAAAATAAAAATAAATTAATACTAAAATTGATTTTACACGTGGTAGAGCCATGCTGCATCTATATTAATAGTATAGTTGTAGCACGAATGGGTTAACTCGACCGGGGAAGGACCACGCTCACACAGAATACCAGCGTAAAATAGAAGCTTAATGCTGAAGTGTTTCGTATGGTGAGTGTAGAGAACCGGAGATCCTTTTTACTGGAAGAGAGGCATTCCATCTTAGTCCTCACGGCTGACAACGCATCTGCATTTTAATTCGCAAACGAAAATAGATGTAGATGTCTATGGGCCACAGCAACTACTCACCATCAGGTGGACTGTGTGCTCGTTTGTCACCTTTATTCTATAAAAAAAAAAACATTTTTGCTCTAAAAAGAAGAAAATAAACTTTAAACAAAATAAAACTCATCAATTTATTACATTACACTATTTATATGATATAAAAGTTCTTCGCGAGATTTATCTTTGTACATAAACAAGAATACAAAATGTAACTTGATATTGACATAAGTAAGCAATTCTAAGAAAAAAAAATGTATTTATAAATATATTAAATTTTACACAACAGCAAACCTCGGGCTCCACGCCTACGTCAGAGTAACCGACTGAAGTCGAGTGTGTGCCTGCTGTACTACCATATTATGTCAGAGGAGTCACAGACAAGATTGGCTGCATCTTGAACCGAGCTTCTGTTAGAATATTCTACAAACCGCCGAAGATGACCAGAGTCAGTTCTTAGCATCCATCAAGAGTAATATCCTTCTCCATCGAAAGTTAAGTGTCAATTGTTGTCTTCTATATAGTGCAAACAAAAAAATCTAAAAAATACCGCGTAAATGAACACTTAGCTGACAAAAAACAACAGCGCTCCGAGAAATCTGCCATTACATCACATTTGATAGATCCCAAATCCTTGCGAAAGAACATCGATTCCCGTCAAGTAATAATTTCCGTTAAAAATAAGTAAAATGAACTGAGTAATATTGACCTTCCATATTCGAATACAATAGATCCCATATTATTTTACATAGGTGGTCAATAAATGGTGGATTAATAAATTAATAATTATAAAATAAATTTTACACTATAGCAAGATAGAGCTTTTATGTTTCATGTTCATGTTTCATGTTATTAACCATATTCGCCATCGATATTTCAGAATCTACATATATTCGTGCCAAATTGCATTCATAAATGAGCATATAAACTGAAACATAACTGTTAATGATACTGGAAATTACTTGAACTTTTAAACAATGCTCTGAGTGCCAGCTGCTACTCATTTGGAGTAATTTGGCATCGTTATAATTTAAAAGTGCATCAAAAATGCTACACTTCTAAATTATAACGATGCCATTTAGTATAAATTTGATTCGGGTTTTCGTTCACCTTTCTTTTATCGTTATGAATATACATCTAAATATAGCAAAGAACACGGTATACTATTTTTAAATATTTTTACGGTCTTAGTTTATACCATCGTAATATTATCATACGTTGCGTCATAGGAAGGATATTTTAAACTGAACCAATAACATTATTACAATTTGTCACTCCTTTAAAGATTCAAAATAAAGTATTTTACTTTAGTTCCCGCATTCCTTTCAGCAATTTCATTTAAATTATGATCGCGTATTTCATTTTTATCTTCGTAATTATACACATTTGTTAGCATAAAAATAAAGGATATTTTAATGTAATGTTACCCTGAAAGCTTTGAAACGCGATGTAATGTATACAGGCCTATACATAAAATTTATTACCGATGCTTTGTGCCAAATAATTATGAGGGAAATTCTCCTGCCTTTATGTTTAATAATAAAGTGAACAATGGGTTAAATCGTTGGGATTGTCTCTACTTGCATTATAAATTGGCAGAGGCTCAATTAGTTTCCAGCAAAATATAATATTATCAGGTTAAAATGAGACACTCACATGATTTTTTTATAATTTTACGCATATACCTATATTTAAACCTTTCCTCTTTATTCTGTGCTGGGAACGAGGCATTCCATCTCAGTCAGCCATGTTTTGATTCTTAATTGAGAATAGATGTAAATATCTATGAGTCACAGCATACACTTCAAGTGTACTGTGAGTCTGTTTGTCACCCTATTTTATATACTTTAGAAATAATGTATTTCTTTGACATGTAAAGTAAAAATAAAAAGTAAAGAACGCCCAACTTTTGCGTAGGGGTTCCTGAAATTGTTCTGTAACAGGAAAAAGACCGTCACGTTGTCCTTTTCCGGCAAACTTCGCGTGACATTGAAACATTTCTTTGTTACCACTTTGATGTTTAGCCAACAAAATGTTAATGATAGTTTCCTTTTATCTTTCTCGATACGTTTTTTTAATTTTTCGTGTAATGTAATCGGCATAACAAAATCCGAGATCTCACTGCGTGATTACTACGCCCATCTGTTTTTTTTAAATGATAATACAATTTTTATGAAAATTTTTTAATATAGCATAACAGTTTTGTCGGTTTGCTTATTAAAATATAACCGCATGTTCATTTAATTAAAATAATGTATATGAATTATTAACATTAGTAAATTAATTTTATAAATAAATCTTTCGTTTAAACTCACTGGGTGGGTTATTTTTTATTTGTAATCATGCTCGGGTTATACATTGCCTGTGTGCTTTTGGCACAAACGCAATTATAGTAATAATTGAGTTCTAAAAAGCGTTTTTTTTTCGTTCAAAAGAAATTAAGTCGGCTTTTATTTGATATATTTTGAAGTTGATTCAACAATAAGCCTTATTACTTTGGAATATATTTACAAACTCTTGTTTAATGAGCTCACATACTCTAACTGTAGCATTAAAACAACAAAAGTTGGCTATTATAATGAGAGGCTTTAAAAGTTTTAGAGACCCTAATTACAGTTTTACTTTCATTCATTTAGTCTAGAGCTGTAATTATAAGAGCAGGTTCATGTACTGTATCATTAACACCATTTGTTTATACATTTCATTCCTTTATATTGGATAAAGTAAAAGTAAAGTCCATGTCCTATATACGTACCACATAGACAGATAGAAGCTGGGTTAAAATACAATACAATAAATTTATTTCTGGACTTAAAAAATATTTTTTTAAAAATATAAACAGAACCCTATTTAAGGAACTTTCTTCTTAAGCTTCTTAATCCCTGTATCACCAAAAAATACACAAAATCGCTTTCAATACCTAGAAGATTGCAATGCAGTGGACGATATGAATGAAAAACTCGTGGAAACTGTCCATGAGGTCGGAGCTAAGTTCTGCAAGACGTGTGTGGACTATGAGAAAGTCTTTGGTTCTGTCGAAATTTGGGCGGTGCTGCAGACCATTCAACGGTGCCAAGTTAGATCCGAAACAAGTTACCTCGTATCGGTAGGCGAAGAGTTGGGCGACCCCCCAATAGATGGAGTGACGACCTGGTAAGACATGCAGGAAGTCAATGGATGCAGGTGGCATGATCAGCTCTGGACTTAAAGGGCTGTAATGATGATGAATGATGAACGGATAATGATTAAGGGAGACCAAAAGGATACCGATTATCTAGGAAATAATTTATTATAATATATGTGTATTTACGAGTATTAGTAACAGCTCTCAAATAAATTATTTCCCAGACAATAGGTATCGTTTAGGTCGCCCTTTATCATCATCTGTTATATCGTTTATTAAACAGCGGGTGTGTTTGAGTTAATTCTGGATTTATTAACCCTGCAGCTATTTTGTTGCTCAATTCTGAAGTATCCCGCTGCGCTCGGCTAAATATTTTTACACAGTGAAGAAATACACGTTTAGAAACAGAAACAGAAACTTTTTTATTCAATATAGATTATAAATAATACTTATTGAAAGTCACTCTTTTGTTTAATTACCACTGGTTCGAAAAAAAACCTTTGTCCTGGGAAGAACCAGCAAGAAACCCAGCGGGACTTTTTTTTTAAATAACAGCTTACAATCATGTATGTTACACAAATTAACAACACAACAAATTAGAAATAGCTTGGTAGCGATCACCTCATTTCCAGGGGTTAATATCACCCATAAATTCTTTAATATTATAGTAACCCTTTTTATACAAACTTAGTTTAATAAAGTTTTTGAATTGTATCTGTTCCTAGTATTTACAGAATGAATATCACTTATTTTTGTAAAACTACTTTTATTTTTGTATACGTACATAAAATTTTCATAAATGTATTGAGAGGCCAAAGTTAATATATTAATTTCCTTAAAATTATTGTTGCAGTGACTCTTTAGGCTTTAAATCACAAAATTGCTCTTATGGCCCTCTTCTGCAAAACAAATATAATATCAGTGTCAGCTGCGTGTCCCCATTGTAAAATACCATACGACATTCTATCGACATGCTATCGAAATAGCTAAAGTAAACTACTCTAGCTGTTTCAACACTGGTAACACTTCTAATCTTTTTTACAGCATATGCTGCAGAACAAAGTCTGCTTGCTAGTTTTGATATATGGGGGCTCCATTGAAGCTTCGCGTCTAGTGTGATTCCAAGAAAAGTGGTTGTATATACAAGACTCAGTTTCTCCCCATTTAAAATTACATTAGTAATTAATTGTTTGACATTTGGAGTTATGAATTTCATACATTTCGTTTTAGTGCCATTTAACATTGAACCAATTTACTAATTTAGATATAGCATTATTTACTTCGTCATATTTTAGTAATTGTCGACTTAATTTGAAAATTAAAGAAGTGTCATCTGCAAATAACACTATATCATGGTTATGCCCTACTATGTAAGGTAAGTCATTAATGTATACAAGAAACAGAAAGGGGCCGAGAATTAAGCCTTGAGGCACGCCCATTTGTACTCGTACCATCGATCCGGAAGAGCTCATACTGCTGCTCATTATGATAAATTTTTGCGTTCTCTAATTTTAATTTTGAGAGCATCACTTCTTACACCGTAGTGTTAAAGTTTCCTGATTAATGTTTCATGGTGAACACAATCGAAGGCCTTGGATAGGTGACAAAATATACCCAAAGCATTCTGTGAATTCTCCCATGCATTAAAGATATATTTAATCAGCTCAACACCGGCATCAGTTGTCGTGCGACCCCTTGTGAAACCAAATTGATTTTTATGAAGTAAGTAATTTATATTAAAGAAATTTAACATTTGAACAAAAATAATTTTTTCAAAAATCTTATTAAGTGTTGGTAGTATAGAAATAGGTCTAAAATTGGCGGGGTCTAATGTACTACCAGATTGAAATAAAGTTATTACTTTACTATGCTTCATTAAATCAGAAAACACACAAGATTCGACACTAGAAACAATAGCTAAATGAGGCGCGATAGTATCTATTATAGACGCAATAACTTCTAAAAATCTCCCACAGATTTTCTTAACATCAATAGTTTTAAAATGTTTTACAATATCTTTTGATGGTACTTTATGAAATATAAAATTCTTTGTATACGCATTTACATTTTGTTTAAGTAATGATTCGGCGACGGCAGGAGACGAATTAGGTGACTTAGTGGTTAATATCGGAATATCAGTAAAATATTTCTCAAAAATATTTTACTAGATAAAGCGACATTTGATTATACATATATTTGTTATTCGTATTAATATTAAAATGTGTAACTTATTTTTTTTATATAGGATAGGGTGACAAACGAGCACACAGTCCACCCGATGGCAAGTGGTTGCCGCGGCCCATAGACACCTACGAGTACATCTATCCTCGTTTGGGGAAAAATGCAGATGCGTTGTCACCCGTGAGGACCAAGATAGAATGCCTCTTTTCCAGTAAAAAGGGTCACCGGTTCTCTACACTCACCATACGAAACACAGCAGCGTTAAGCTGCTATTTTACGCTGGTATTCTGTGAGAGCGTGATCCTTCCCCGGTCGAGCCGACCCATTCGTGCTACAACTATACTACTAATATAGCTGCAGCATGGCTCTACCACGTACAGATGTTATTTATAAGTTACAACCTATGTACAAAATATTCATCCTACTGCTAGGCAAAGCCCTCTTCCTATAAGTAAGCGTGTAAGCCAACAGTCGCGCTACTCCAATGCATTTACTTTAGAAGTCCTCGAATTTTTCTCAGACATGCAGGTCGCCTTACGTTGTTTTCATTCAGTATTTAAAACTGCAATTACCAATCTCACGGTTAAAATAATTGTGAAATATTAGATAAAAACCTAATTTTTACAAATAATTTCATAGGCAGCAATGTATGTAGTTTGCTTCTACCTTTTACCCATGTCGCCGTTCATCTGGAAAATAGGAACCGTTAATGGCGGTGTAAGAATATCCACTACCCCATATCGTCCCGTGGCTGTCGTAAAAGGCGACAGAGGGAAACTAAAACAGGGAGATGGGCAGCAGCATCTTCCTCATAACAACTCAAAATGATAAAAAACTGCGTTTGCCAAGCGTGAAAACTATGGCAAAGTTCTTCTGATGGTGGAGGCCTATGTTCAGCAGTGGACTTTTATAGGCTGTAATGGATGGATAATGCATAATATTAAACTTTTTAAAAAACTGTTTATTTTCGATTTGTATACTCAATAAGCCTCATATTACTGTTTAGTATGTCAATTTATCGCAATACAGCAATAAGTACCGCCAATTTATTTTGTAATAATATCACCTCTGAAAATTTAAATTCGATACCCTAATTTAATAATATGACATGTGTGGTTTTATGCGTAGCATATAATATTAATTATTTTCTACTATATTTAAGAGTTTAATTGAAAAAAAAAATGCGAACTCTTATATTACCACGTTTATATTGTCTCACTTTCTTGTTTAGTTGTCTGTCTGTCGTTCTGTAGTCGTCAGGGTGGAATTTAGTGGTTTGATTTTGATTTTGAATATAGCTAAAATTCGGATGATAATGCAAGAATATGATAAAATACGTAGTACCATAAAACCTGGAAAATTTGCCATATTTGGAAGGACTTAAGTATCTAGGACCAATTTTCTAACAAAAAATTTACTCTCGGTCTGGGTTTCAATCTTAAATGTGACATTATATTCTTCATAGATTGGCCTTTGTTAGTAATTTAAAAAAAGCTAACATTAAATATACAAAATACTCAAAATTAGAAAATGGCAAAGTTAACCATACTTTGTGGTAACTTTGCCAACAGGGTTTTTAATTAAAATAATAATAGTATGACGTCAAGAATGAAAGGAAGCTAATGTCATAATATAATACACAACACTTAGAGCTATGATTTGCTCCTTTAATTGTTTATAAGCATTGATATATTATATGTACTACACACTAGATTTCGCATTACGAACATTGACTATGTTCAACTGAACTGTACAGCAATCCGTACAAAGTAAATATTGCGTAAATTGAAGATTTGTGAATTCCATAAGATAATAATTATTACATTTTATTTAGAAATATGTGTGTTTATTTATTTTATATTAATATATTATTTTATATTAAATTAAAGTTTTCGCGCATGCGCGACTACTCCTCCCGCGCATGCGCGAGGACATAGAGTAGGACACAATTTTTGTTTGGAATGGCTTCTCTAGCACGTACTGCATATAACTCAATGTTTACAAGCAACAAGGTTTACGCTAGTGGCAAAGTTGCTCCCTCATTATTCAATTTTTCATACAAAATTGATAATATTTGTCAGGGTTGTCAAAAATCCTCGACTACGTACTTAAATTTTTTATTTTAATTATGTCACAATAATTTCTTAGGCAAAAATATAAAATATAACAAACAAAAATACTTTCTTCTAAAATTAAAAATCTAATTGGTGTAGTAATAATCCTAAATCAATTACAGTATAGATCAAATAAAGCTTTTCACAATCATTTTTCACATGGCTAATGAAAAATTAATACTAAGTGTATTTTTTTAGTCGCCATCATCATTTTATTACGATTCGGTAAAAAATTATTGTCACCTACCTAAATATTGTTTTCAAACAATACCAAAATATTCATAATCATTAAAAATGACACTATTCTTTGGTTGCAAATTAATATCAATACACAAAGTTGAAGACATGAGAAATACTGAGTAGTAATAATATTGATAATATCTGACAACGCAGTAAAAGTAATATAGACAAATTTTTAATTTTCCTTCACTTTTGATAAACATGAATCGATTCACAACTCATTTGGTAAGATCGGTCTAATAGGCTGCTATGGTAAAACAACTATACAAACCTATATGCATAGAATGTCAAGTACAGAACCTTTTCTTTGCATCGCCGAAATTGAGTAAAAAAATAAAGGTTGAAAGTGAGAACAATTGGCTGTAGCAAAACATGGCAAAATAACCAGCACATCGTGGCATCACTGAAATTGTAACTTTGCCAAGTCAGATTTGTAGATAAATGTTAAGACCACAATGATAAAAACAATATATAACACTTCCTAACCATTAATATAAGGTTATTACAAGATGTAGATACCTACATTCAGTAATTTAAATAAATTCAACAAAAGTTCTTAAGCACCGAACAGTGAGGTTACGTCGCCGGCACAATTCAGCGTTAAAATAAAATGCTTAAATTAACTCCCATGTTGCCACATCGAAAACAATACTGGCAATTAGTTATTAAATTTTCATGCAAAAAACAGCACATCTTGATAAACTTAACTTGGTCCATGTTGATTGTAATTTTATACCTGTACATCCCTGATGGCAAAGGTGACTTCCATTGGTAAAGTTGCCAGACTTGGCTTTATATTAAAAACAAAAATTTAAAAAATTTGTAAAATTATGTTGTCGTTTGAGTTCACAGTATAACTGATTTTAAGTGCCATCTACATTTATCATCGATTTAGAATCAAAACGCCTAAGCCTATAGACATCTACATTTATCATCGATTTAGAATTAAAACGTTGTCACCCCGAGGGCTTCGGTGAAATGCCTCGTTACCAACAAAAAGAATCTCCGGTTCTCTACAATAACCACACGAAACACAGCAGAATTAATGTGCCGTTTCACTGTGTTATTCCGTTAGAGTAAGATCCTAACCCGGCCGAGCCTACCAACTCTACAATAAAAACACGGGCACATACAACAATTCATTTCTACCCTCGGTGCTGACAATGAAATTGTTGAGTAATAACATTTTTGTCTAAAATGCTATTTAAGATACACTCAATATGTATGTAGTTGATATATGGCAAAACAAGCATTAAAAATCTCTCTCATTTTCTCACCTTTGATGTCCAAAATAGTGATAGTGATAGTGACAATAAATAGTCTGGAGCGCTAAGGGTCTGTAGCGCATGTCTCTGTTGAAAATGTATACATGATAATCAATTCGTTTAAAATACTCGTAACAACATCACCTCTGCAAAACGTAAATGAATATTATTTTGCATTCATTTGTAAGTTTATGCATTTACATTTTGTCGCTGAGACGAGCTGCATGAAGTTATAAATGAAAATGTATTCAAGCTTTATTTGTGAATGTGTCTAAAACTTTAATGTCCTGGTGATAGAATTTTCGAATATATTTCAAGAAAACATTTTTTTTAAATGGACGAAAATGTAAAGTCCTTCAATCTTTAATCATATTCTATAAAAATATTACTGTACTGTGACATTAATGAATATTACAATAAATGAGAGATCAGTAGATTTCTGTAATAAACACTTGCTTATTATCTAATTATCTAACATATATTATATACAATTAAGTTGTTGCTTGAAGTCGATTTCAAAGATTTGTGAAATTTATACAAGACTTTAAATAATAAAAGCTATTGTCGTATTTAAGTAATATTTATGTGGAACTAACAATAATATAAGCAAGTAGTGACAAAAATACGCTACTCTTAGCCGTACGTAAGATTTAGATAATAATTGTATAATATATACATGTTGTCGTCAGTCGTCAACAAAAGCTAATAAATTATCCAACTTCTGATTTCTTTTTACTCCCTATTATAGTTAACTACTTAGATAATTCGCCCAGTCACTGAACTGAGCAAATAATAGTGTCTCGGTTAATAAATTTTGTACTATAAGAACACCTGCTGGCTTGTTAACGATGTAACGGATAATGATTCCAAGAAGTTTCGTGGCTCCTTTAGAGCTGTGGACCATAAACTTTGTCATTGCGCTTGTTGTATTGCGTATTAGTAATAATTTTTTCGTCTATATTAAACTGCAGGGCTTTTCTAATTATTGACTCAACTCGAATGTCCTATCTATCGACGTTAAGCACCTAGTTTCAGTTCTTTTTGAATTATTCATGACATAGTTCTAGCTTTCTTCAATTCACGAACATTTTTTTTCCTTATAGGGATATTGTTAAATTCTGGCTTTGACAGTGTTTATTTATCGTCTGATCCTAACAGCAAGGAGTCGCCCCGATCATTTATGATCTTTGACAGGGTAGGGTAGTTGTTGTACTTGTTGACAGTGCGATACATAAACATACGGTTTAGAAGTATCTTGAAGTGAGTGACGGCTCCATACTCACTTTGTGCAAAGCAATAACAGCTATTTTGTTTTCTATAATGTCAGTTAACACAGTGAAAAATAATATGTGAAATGGTCGTAAATCGATCAAAGTTTCTTACAAATTTAATGAATTCCAAATTTGAATTCTGAATAAAAAAGCAGAACATTTGAAATTGTAACATCATTAAGACTAATTAATGAATCCTTTTGACTGGCTTTTTTGAGTCCACTTTCCCCTAGAACTTATCATACTCATGATCGTCCACTGCTGAACATATGCCTCCCAAAAAGATTCCCGATTGATTTTTTTTTAATATTAAGCTTAACTCGTTTGATTTTTCTAATGTACGTTTTAGCAACAATGTATTTTCAATGTATTGTATAAATTTTTTTTTTTTTTTTTTATAAATTACAAACAGCTTGCATTTATTGCATCGCCCTCGGAAACTTCTGCTTACTTAATTAATTAATATATTTAGTACGACTAAATTAATATATGTATATAATTAATATTATATTATAATTAAAAATTTAATAAAAAGAAACAAAACTGTGACTTAATATTATTACGTAACTTAATTAAAATGTTTTATTTTATAAAATTTTATACCTACGTATTTATTCAATATTTTGAACACTTACTTAAATTATCTACCGTGTACCGTCGTCATAGATAGAATCCATCGCCCCATTTTATCTCGTGGGTGTGGTTTGTGGGAAAAGCTTTGAATACCTTGTGGCCTCTTAAAGTTAAGACCATCTCATAGGTATAAAATATCCGAACCAATGGCAGACTACGGCTTCGAAGGGCCAAGTAGTTCAGTATGGCGATTTCTAATTTGCCTGACAAGTGTGGCGATTATGGCAAATCCTCCCTCCCAAGGAAGTCTCATGTGCAGCAGTGAACCGTTTAAAAACTTACATAGATAGAAGGAGAAGAAAAAAGGTGTAGCGCATAGTCGTTAACTATATTTTGTGAGATCCATCGAAGGTCTGGCTGCCAAGCAGCCGGCGAGAAACTGGGAAACAGATACATCGGAGCTGTAGTTTTTAAATATTTTTAACTATTATGAGCTAGTGCTTGACTACTATCCCACCTGATGATAAGTGGTAATGCAGCCGGAATGGTGAAACGTACTGATTTAGCTTAATAAAAGTCTCTTTACTCTTGCCTTGAAGACACCTCCCTTTTCATAGGATGGAAAGACAGACGGTGCGATGGAAAATTATTCGTCGATCCGATGATGAAACAGAGAAGGAGAAATTAAAGCATGCATTGGTGGTCAGTTTGCGCCTGTGTTTGAGATTAGTTTACATTTGAGATTGATACTATACATGTTAGTGTCACAAATAAGTCCCTTAGCACGCCTTTCTATTGAGTCCAGTTACAGCAATTACCCTTATATGGCAGCAATCCTACATGCACGAAATTCACCAAGGAGTGACCCCTGCAGGGCACCTCTGAAAAATTATTCTGTGCCGGTTTCGTGTCACGTTATAGTAAGAAAACTACTTACTTTATTTACCTTCATGTTTAAGCACCTCACTTCTCACTCGTAAACATATCTGTGAATATTTTCATTTTCATATAATTAGAATAACTAGAACATGATAAATTAATATATCTTAATATTTGAATTTTACATTATATTTGAAAATTAATTGATGTAATTATTCGATTAAGAATGTTCGCTAAAATAATTTAATATTACTAAAATTTACAAAATTTAATTTAAGTGCGAGACGTTAAATACTCATATTATAAAAATTAAAAATACTTATTAACTGTGGTGTAGAAACTTGGTACGTTCTGTTGGGTCGGGATTTTATAAATGTTTTTAAAAAAGAAAATTTGACGAATGGAACCCCGTTTATTAGATTTTGAATTATAATAATATTTAAGAAACTAGGGATGCCCGAACGCAACAGATGTTAGGTCACGACTGACTGTGATACAGATGATGGTAACCACTAACGTGTTCATAAAGTCACTAACTAGATATCTGTGTCACATTCTGGGCTCTAGACCACTCAAGTGGTGTCTACTACGCAATATTTCTGCAATAAATTATGTTAAAATAGAAAAGGGCATAACAGTTCGTAAAACTCACGGTTTAAGCACTCACTGTAAATACCCTGCTGGCACCAATTAAATTGTTAATTGCAATTTTGAGTGCTAATTCACCACGTGCTCTGTTGAGAAAGGAAACATTACAAGGAGACCTATATATCTGAAGAAGTAGACAATATTTCAAGTAGATGGTGTGAAGTCCGCAAACACGTGCTGTAAGTGCACGACGGACTAATTGCTGTAAATGCTGAAATGAGAATTAGCTGATGCACAGCAGTGGGACTCATATAGAGTGTAACTTCACTTTCATTTTATTGGTCCCAATAAAATGAAAGTGAAGTAATATTAAAAATATAAATATAAAAATAAGTAATATTAAAAATATAAATATGCAAAACACAAAAATTATAATATAAACAAATGGAAACTAATAAATACTCGTAAATGATAGAACAGACATTATCTAAAATTAACTAAATACACAATCACAATCGACTAGGCAAATATCATTAAACTAGTGGAATGCTGGAAGTTTTCACAATTGACCAAGGTAACAATGTCTATGAAAAAAATTTTTTTGATAGTATAAGGTGACAAACGATCACACAGTCCACCTGATGGTAAGTGATTGCTGTGGCCCATAGACATCTACATCTATCATCGATTACAATTCAAAATGCAGATGCGTTGTCACCCATGAGGACTAAGATGGAATGCCTCTTTTCCAGTAGAAAGGGTCTCCGGTTCTCTACACTCACCATATGAAACACAGCAGCATTGAGCTGCTATTTTACGCTGGTATTCTGTGAGAGCGTGGTCCTTCCCCGGTCGAGACACTACAACTATACTACTAATATAGCTGCAGCATATCTCTACCACGTCAAAATTTATATATATTTTTTTTTATAGGAGAGGGGGCAAACGAGCATGCGGCTCACCTGATGGTAAGTGACTACCGCCGCCCATGAACAACTGCAACACCAGGGGAATCGCAGATGCGTTGCCGGCCTTTTAAAAAGGAGTACGCTCTTTTCTTGGAGGTCCCTAAGTCGTATCGGTCCGGAAAAATCGCTGATAGTAATCGATTCCACAAGGAGGTCGTGCGAGGAAGAAAACATCTTCTAAATCGCACAGTGGTGGACCGCCAATCATCCAGATAGTGTGGATGGTATCGGGAGTTCTGCCGCGATGTGCGTTTGTGAAATTTGGCAGCTGGAATTAATCCGAACAATTCCTCAGAGCACTCCCCACGGTAGATGCGAAAGAAAATGCAAAGGGATGCAACATCTCTTCGCAGTGCCAATGAATCGAGCCGATCGGAAAGGGCTCGGTCGTCGACGATTCGAGCAGCTCTGCGTTGGATGCGGTCAAGTGGAAGGAGCTGGCACTGGGGAGCCCCTGCCCAGAGATGGGAACAGTATTCCATGTGAGGCCGAACTTGCGCCTTGTAAAGTTGCAGGCGGTGTGCCGGCATGAAATACTGTCCCGCTCTGCTGAGCACGCCAAGCTTTTTAGAGGCCAGTTTGGCCTTCCCTTCCAAGTGACCACGAAACTGCACGTCACTCGATATGTCGACTCCGAGGATACCGATACTCGCTGAGGCAAAAAGGGGATTGCCTTGAAACTGAGGACATACGACAAAGGGGTTCTTTTTAGCGGTAAACGCGCAAACTTGTGTCTTCTGAGGATTAAACTGGACTAGATTTAGTCGCCCCCAATCCGAGACTTTGCTCAGCAAAGACTCGACTTCAGACACAAGTTTGTTCCGGTACTCAGCGACGTTTGGGGGGGGGGGGGGAATTGGGCCTCCGGCCACCTGCACTCACCAGACGAAACGCAGAAGCAGAGCTTCTACTTCACGCCGGTATTCTGTGAGATCGTGGTACCAACCCGGCTCGAGCCGGCCCATACATGCAACAGCAAAGACTGCTGCGTGGCTTTACCACCGTTTATATATGAAATAAAGATATCTACGGTAACCTAACCATGTTTATTAAATCTACAAATGAGCGGTAATTTGCAAAATGTTTGTTGCCCGTCAAGTTAAATTTATCGCAACGAAATTGTTGCTCCTTGATTTTTATTAATAATTTCGTTGTGGTCTTACTCGACTACAAATTTATGAAGGATTTCGATTAGCAATTAATTATGAAACACTGTCCCGTGCTACTGTTTACAAGCAGTTCAATGAGTTTTAGCGTGTCGTAGCAATTTACTGATGACCAGAGAGTAGATTTTCAAAACATGGATGTCCCATAATTCGACTAATGATAAGAACATTGGAAAAGCACCAAGCAAATGTTCGTTCAAGAGATTAATTTATAAACACCTTTTGAAACATAATATAATATATATATCATATACACAAATGGGATACGTGCAGCTGAATCTTCATGGTAACAACCCAAAATAATAAAAAACTGCGATTGTCAACCCCAAGCGTGACAACTATGGAAAAATACTCCCTATGGAGGAGGTAGGAAAGAGAACATAGGCCGTTCAACAGTGGACTTTTATAGGCTCTAATGGAAAGATCTGTCAATCTGATGGATGATATGTATATAATTTATGATATAAGTACATATTTAATAGGTATATGTATACATATAAATGAATATTGTGTGTTTGTATGTTAAAGAGGAAGAGATTAAAAAATACTTTTACATGGGTATAAATGGTGCTAAAAGAGTAAGGGGGAGGAGCCAAACACAACTCTCTCCCCGCGGCCACTGCAGTGTGTAGACGTGTTTATAAAAAACCTCTAGATAAACCCATTTTCGTATAAAATATCAATAATTAATTTATATACTTAATGAGATTGGCAAGATAGATGAAAATATTTACTGCTATAGCATCACAAAGCGACAGAAACGTTTTTTTATAGGATAAAGGTGACAAACGAGCACACAGTCCACCTGATGGTAAGTGGTTGCTGCGGCCCATAGACATCTACATCTATCCTCTATTAAAAATCAAAATGCAGATGCGTTGTCACCCGTGAGGATTAAGATGGAATGCCTCATTTCCAGTAAAAAGGGTCTACGGTTCTCTACACTAACCATACGAAATACAGCAGCGTAAAGCTGCTATTTTACGTTGATATTCTGTGAGAGCCTTGGTCCTTGGTCCTTCCCCGGTCGAGCCGACCCATTCGTGCTACAACTATACTACTAATATAGCTGCAGCATGGCTGTACCACTTAAACTAATATATATCACCGAAATTTAAAACATGTTTTCCGAACTTAAAGAGCAACAAGATTATAAGTTCGAATTGTTGAATAACACTCTCACTGCAATAATGACACAAAATCAAGACTTATAAAAATTTCTCGAAGTGTTTACCAACCGGCATGAACGATTATTACTAAAAATTAATAACCTGGAATAAGAAAATAGCCATTATAAGAAGCGAGTGTCCGCCTTAGAACATAAATTAGATTTCTTCGGAAGGAATACTTGTAGTACTACTATTGAAACCCACAACTTATCCAACAAAATAATGAAAATAAAGAAGCTCTTATTCATTTAATCCAAAAACTTGGTTTGACACTGGGCCTGGAAACATTAATTCAGGAATAGGAAATCAGAAATATTTATCGCTCCAAGTCTGAGGCACTAGCATTACTCCCTCCGAAAAGAACCCGTAATTTTAAAATAAAAAATATATAATAACACAAAACGCGATGGCAAGGAGCCTCAATTAAACTCAGATCACATGAATCTACGGGGTCCATCGCGCCCTGTATATATTTCTGAATATTTAACAAGTAAATCAAGAAGAATTTTCTACCTCGCACGGCAAAATGTCAAAAGCAAAAAGCTTGCTGCAGCCTGAACAACGCATGGGAAGGTCTTTATAAAGAAGGAGGAGGTACTAGCGATAGTATACTATACCGATACTTACCGAAGAAGAAATCGATTTACATAAACATATCTTTTGTTTTGTTTTGTTGTTTAAGTGTTTTACCTTGTTATTAGATATTCATGTTCAATTCCTTTATTTTAATATCTTTTACTCCCATAAGATTTGCAGATATTCACACTCAAAGTCACTACTCACACAACCGATACTCATCACACTCTGTACTCATTACACGTTACACAAACGAACTATATCGTCGAATAACAGTAGTACTGTAACTATAAAAAAGTGTCGCATTACTCTTTGTTCAGCTACATGTATCCTACCAGATCATAAAGTTAAGTGTATAATTTTAAGGTTCCGTGACTGTCATCCTACTTATTATACAATATCGGACACTTTCAAATATGCAAAATATTGAAATTCTAAATTCAGATCTGGATACTTTACATGTTGCTGAAACAATCGTATGCGATATTGACAATATCAGACAACGTATTAAAAACAATAATTGCACCAAAGTTTAGATATTTTTTCACAAAAAATCCGTAGTATTAACGGTAATATGCCTAATTTAACTACATTCTTACAAATATCCGAAATATCCGGAGATATACTAGTACTTTCTGAATGTTGGCTACCATCGGCTAAGTCCATACCCAACCTAGACAATTACAATTATATAACAACAACTACCCATGAGACCCAGAATGAGAGAGTGGTCATTTATTATAATAAACACCTAAAAGTATCTTTTGAAGAACCCCAAATCAGCGACGTCAATTGTCTACTACTACGTCTCACCTCTGAAACCTGTAATATTGGCATATATAGACCGCCTAGCCAATCTAATACTAGCAATTTTATATAATTCATTGACTCCCTCCTGTCCAAATTTAAGTGCTATATAAGCATAATTTTCTGTGGCGACATCGATATCGATATAGTCCCGAATAGCTCTGATAAACGCTCACACGACTATCTAAATGTATTGGTGAGTCATAGCATGCTCCCAGGTCGCACACCTACACTTGGTAAAATATGCCTGAACCACACCATAATTAAAACTAAATTGCCTGTCACTTGTTTCATTTTGGAATCATCGATTACTGGCCATTAGAATTACTCAAGCTACTCGCCTAGAATACTTAAAAATAAGTCATGTTATCGCATTGATTTTCTAGAATTAGTTAAAGCTATACAAAAAATTAAAAACCAAATTAAAATTGATTGCATGAAAATTCTGAAATATTTAACCACATCCATAACAGATGAAACCACCTTGGTTAAAACTCCCAAAAGAAAACTTATCAGAAAACCGTGGGTCACCAAAGGCTTACTGCAGTGTATGAAAAATAGGGACAACCTGTACAAAAAATTAAAAAAGGAACCCGAAAATGAAGTACTAAAACGAACCTACATACGCTACCTGAACTACTGTAACTCCACTTAAAAAAGGCAAAAAAAGACTATAGGAAACAAGAGATTGAAAAGGCGAAACATAATAAAAAGATGCTGTGGGAAGCCATCAAGAAACTGAGCGGCTCCAATAAACTAGTAAACCACTCATCCTGTCTTCTCTTACCAGAAAATAAAAAAAAGTATTAATGATATTAACTATTTCTTTGCTAATATAGGAAGGAATCTGGCTGAATATATCATAAAATCTAGACATAAAAATCTACTGAACCTGACGTCTTATATCCATCCCCCACCAACTCGTTTGTCAAGGTACTAACGGATGAGGGCTCGATCAGATTTCTTGTGTAATACTTAACATCATCATCATCATCATTACAGCATTTCATAAGTCTACTGCTGAACATAGGCCTCTTCCAAGGAATGCCATAAAGCACGGTGCTGAGCCACCTGCATCCATCGACTTCCTGCATGTTTTACCAGATCGTCACTCCATCTCGTGGGGGGTCGCCCTACACTTCGCCTACCGGTACGACGCTGCCACTCAAGAACCTTTCTTCCCCATCGGTTGTCGGTTCTTCGAGCTATATGGCCGGCCCACTGCCACTTCAGCTTACTAATCCGTTGGGCTATGTCGGTTACTCTGATTCTACTGCGGATATACTCATTTCTAAGTTTATCACGCAGAGAAACTCCGAGCATAGCCCTCTTCATAGCTCGCTGAGCGAACTTGAGCTTCCTCATACGGCCAGCACTGAAGGACCACGTCTCAAATCCGTAAGTCATCACTGGCTACACGCACTGGTTAAACTACAATTTCGTTTTAAGGTTTTGAGGTATGTCTGACGAGAAGATGTGTCGTAGTTTCCCGAACGCTGCCCAGCCGAGTTGAATCCGTCGATTGACCTCTCTGTCGAAGATGGACTTACCTAATCGGACTATTTGTCCCAGGTAAAGATACTCATCAACAACTTCGAGCTTAGTGCTCCCGACAACTACCGGCATAGGTGTGACATGGACATGCTCTTTCTCGCTCTCAAGCATGATCTTTATTTTGTCCATGTTCATGCTAAGACCTATTCGTTGGGAGACACTATTGAGGTCATTGAGCATGGTGCTTAGGTCCTCCAGCGATTCTGCCATAAGGACTATATCGTCGGCAAATCGAAGATGAGTGATGTACTCGCCATTGATGTTAATACCGTATCCTTTCCGGTCCAGAAGCTTGAAAACGTCTTCCAATGCAGCGGTGAAGAGTTTCAGGGATATAACATCACTCTGTTTTACACCTCTCTGCAATTGGATAAGTTTCGTACTCTGGTTCTATACTCGGATAGCCATCGTCGCTCTACTGTACAAACACTTCAGCACTTCAATACTTAACAGATACATACATATTCTTACTTCCCCTATTACACATATTTGTAACTGGCTTTGTCTACAAGAATCTTTCCCTCAGCTTTCAAAACATGCTTCGTTAAACCTACTCACAAAAGTGGTGAAAGGGACTGTTTCAATACTATAGGCCAATCTTCATCTTACCCACACTATCCAAAATTTTAGAGCACTTAATAAATAAACGCTTAATCAATTTTCTAGAGGGCAATAATCTCTTTTCACCAGCGCAATTTGGATTCCGGTAAGGAAAGTCTACAAATAATGCGGTACACAAGCATTTTAACTCGATTATAACCAACTTGGATGTAAGAAGAAAATGCTTAACTATATTCCTCGATCTAGCAAAGCCATTTGACACAATCCTGATCCCAAACTTTATACCTAAGCTGGAAAAAATTGGTGTGAGAGGCTTAACTCTGCAATTAATAGATAACTATCTGAGTGGAAGAAAGCAGAGAATCAGAATAGAGAATAAGATAAGTGATGAGTTAACTGTCGAATTTGGTTTGCCACAAGGTAGCATCTCAACCCAACGCTCTTACTAGTATATATCAATGACTTATGTGAGCTTCAGCTACACAAAGGGAAAATATTCACATTTGCCGACGACACTGCATTATTCTTCTGTGGTAATAGTTGGAGGGAGGTTTTTGATTCTGCACAAAGCGGTTTTACTAACTGCTGCTTCTGGTTACAAAGAAATGTGTTGAAATTAAACATTGACAAAACAAAAAAGATAACCTATACAATTAGGTCAAGCCAAAACCCTCCTCCCTCCCTCTTCATCACAGCTCACGTTTGCAACTCTGAGCCAACTTTTTGACATTGTCTCGCTATACAAAGAACTGACAAGATTAAATATCTCGGAACCATAATAGATGTTACTAGGTTACACAAGCTCATTTACATCTTCAAATCTTTTAAAAATGTAGCTGACTGCTGAATCATCAAGATAGTTTATTACGCTCTATGACCATAATAAAAACTGCTAAAAATACACCTAATCGAGTTAAAAAGAGCTCAAAGGGCTATCCTAAAAGTTAGTGCAGTTCTCCCGTTTCACTTTCCAATAGCGGACTTTTACAAAAAGTGGAATGTTATAACAGTGAGACAAACATACATCTTACACACTATCCTAATGAAACGTTGTCAATGTAAATACGATCCGTAGCTGCTAAAGGACAAACGTAGAATATGTACTATATGTCGCACCCATTCTTTCCTTTCTCCTACTTCACACACACACACGCCCACGCACGCACGCACACACGCACGCACGCACGCACGCACGCACGCACGCACGCACGCACGCACGCACGCAAGCACGCACGCACGCATGCACACACGCACACACGCACGCACGCAGGCACGCACGCACGCAAGCACGTACGCACGCACGCACGCACGAACGCACGCACGCACGCATGCACGCACGCACGCACGCTCGCACGCACGTACGTTCGCACGCATGCACGAACGCACGTACGCACGCATGCACGCACGCACGCACGCTCGCTCGCACGTACGTTCGCACGCACGCACGCACGCACGCGCGCGCGTACTGACTCGCACGTGTTCAATAAACTCTATACATAGTACATACACCCATGCGAAAAATGAATCGAATTATGCTAAATCTCCAATTACTGTAGTTAATTTTGTTTATTTACATGATTATAATCTCCTTTTTTGGTTTGTATTATCAGATTGTTGCTCTTCCGCGGGAGAGCTCTCGTGACCTGTAATAGAGGTTTTTATACCTATATCAAACGCTAGTCTCTTACAAGTTAGGTCGGGTACCTAACTCTGGCAATTTTGTAATACTTAGCATTAAGTTTACCTATTGTGACGACAAAATAAATTCTTTGATTCATTAATTCATTCACAACTCTAATGTTTGATTTGGCATCGTGAAAGGTGATAAGCTCGAAGCTGAATCATCTTTTAAAACAAGTGTTATTACACTTGCAGTATCCCTAACGAATATTCAGATATTTGATTACGATAGGTATGGCAATATTAAGTCATCTATCATACAGTCCTTATCCGGCATCTTGCGATTTCTTTTTACTTCAAATATTAAAGATTAACTTTAAAACCGTATGAGAGACTCTTAAAGTAAAATAGACTTTTCTTGATGATTCCATTGAATACGAATCTGCAATAAAAACTACTTTTAAAAGCTACTTGTTATTATTTTCTATAAACTTTAAGTGTGACTTACATTTATCAGTAATTCGCTTCATAAAATTAACCTTTCGTTTTATTTCCATCTAATTTCGGTAGTTGATTGATTTTAACAGTTGATTTATTAGTTAGTCAATAAATCATGCAGATCAATTTAATGATTAGGTTTCTGTGTCACGGATGTAAATTAACAGTAGCAACATTACGTATTCAATATGTATACTAATAGTGCTGTGACGCTATCCTAGATGTATTAGAATTCATGTGCATAATACATCTTAGAATGCGGTTGCACATAGGAGCCTTGATATATAATGGATAACGATTAATGGAATTAAAATGCAAATCAAACTATGCATTATTTTACCATAATCAGACGGTGCAAAAGAATTTATCACTGCATGTCTTTCTGCTGATGTTGTAAGAAATGATTGTGGGGAACACCGGAAATATTTATAGCTTTTCGTAGACGGCGGCGACGTTAAGCAGCGTCAAAGTTGAATGACATTTATTACAATTGCCAAATTACCTTTTTATTTTACTTAGTTAGGTGACTGTTAGCTCGATTGCCACTCTAGTATTATAATAAAAGAAAAATCATGATAGTTAATCTGTGATACATTTGTGGGAATTGAAATTACATAAACTTAATCGTTTCCGTCGTTGCGTGATCTTCTTAAATCGTTGCCAAATGATATGTAATTACTTACACCAGCTCCCTAGTACTATAACAATAAATGAAACTGTTATTGAGTAAAAATTTAAAATGGTGCAATAAAATTAAGCTGAAATATAATTCGTTAAAATTTGTTAAAATTATACGAGATTATTCGTAATTCTGTTTTACCATCAAGTTTAATATTAATTACACTGATTGTCATAAAAGCTGATTGTTGTTATGATTGTTATATAACTATTTTTTATTCTATATTTATAAGTGAAAGTGTCCTTTTGGTAAGATATGGACAGCAACATTTAAAGTCGTGTGTATGATTCCCCCATTGGACCATTACGTGTTACATGGTGGTAGAGCCACGCTGCACTTATGTTATGATTAAAGTACGAATGGGTCGGCTCCCAGGAAAGGATCATGCTCTCAATAAATATCTGGAAACGAGACATTCCATCTTAGTCCTCAGAGGTGACAACGGATGTGCATTTTGATCTTTTATTCGAGGATAGAAGTAGATGCTACGGATAACAGCATATCTAGTATAAGTGGTACAGCCACGCTGCAACTAAATTAATAATATAGTTCTAGCACGAATGGGTCGGCTCGACCGAGGAAGGACCACGCTCTCACAGAATACCAGCGTAAAATAGTAGCTTAATGCTGTTGTGTTTCGCATGGACAGGGTAGAGAACCGCAGACTCTTTTCACTGGAAAAGAGGCATTCCATCTTAGTCCTCACGGCTGACAACGCATCTACATTTTAAGTTGCAAACGAGGACAGAATTAGATGTCTATTGACCACAGCAACCACTTACCATCAGGTGGACTGTGTGCTAGTTTGTCACTCTTATTCTATTAAAAAAATTCTCTTACTTGTCATCCTTATCCTACAAAAAACGCTTTCTCGGAGGGGGTTTCAGGAGTATTAGTAATGTAATAGCGCCGTTATTATTTATTTATTTATTTATTTATTCTTTATTGCATTCCTTAAAACAAATGAATACAAAGGGCGGACTTAAAGCCTTGAGGCATTCTCTACTAGTCAACCCATGGAGTGGTGAGAATTTGACGTAGGTGCGACAATATAGAATAAAATAACAGTACACAAAATAATAATTAACTACATAATACATACAATTTACTAATAAATAAACTGTACATATATGACGTATACAAACATATATACAAATATATACATACAAATATACATATTTAAATACATAATATATAATTAGTACATAGGGAAACAGCCAGGAGATGGGCAGCAGCATCTTCCTGATAATAGACAAATGACAATAAAAAAACTGCGGTTGCCAACCCGCTCGCCAAGCGTGGCAACTATGGCAAATACCCCCCAATGATGAGAGCAACAAAAAAACGGCCCCCAGTCCCCGGCGGCCCCGCTATTCCTGGCTACGGTGGCGACCATGGTTACGGCGGGGCAGGGGGTGCTAAGAATCTCCGGTGGAGGTTCGGTTGCCACCTTAGACGACTCGACCTGCCAGGTACACGTACAACGCACGCACCCTGAGGACTGACGAGAAGATCGTGGAGCTGGAAGAAGAGATAGACAAGTTGCGCTGGCATATTATAGGATTATCTGAAGTCCGAAGAGAGGGGGAGGACACGGTAATCCTCGAATCCGGCAACTTGCTCTATCACCGGGAGGGCGACCATCTGTCCCAAGGAGGTGTCGGATTTATCGTCCACAAGTCTCTCGTTAACAACGTTGTAAATATCGGGAGTGTGTCGACGAGGGTTGCGTACCTTATACTCAGAATCACCAAACGGTATTCGCTGAAGGTCATACAGGTTTACGCACCAACCTCGGCACACCCCGATGAGGAGGTGGAGGAAATGTATGAGGATATCTCTAGAGCCATGCATTCCTCCAAAACCCAATATACGGTGTTAATGGGAGACTTCAATGCAAAACTAGGCACAAGAGAGAACGGTGAGCTGAAAGTAGGGGAATTTGGAATAGGGCAACGGAACCCAAGGGGCCAGCAGCTGGCCGACTTCATGGAGAAAGAGGGACTCTTTATGATGAACTCTTTCTTCCAGAAGCGGCCCCACAGGAAGTGGACCTGGTCGAGCCCCGACGGTTCCACAAAAAATGAGATTGACTTCATTATGACGACCAGACGACAACTGTTCAGTGATGTCTCCGTGATCGCGAGGGTGAAAACTGGTAGCGATCACCGAATGGTTAGAGGCACACTGAACCTAAACGTTAAGTTGGAGAGGTCTCGTCTAATGAAGTCAACGCTCCGTCCCCCTCGTGCTCTGTTTCAAAGTCCCGAAACCTTTCAGCTCGAGTTACAAAACCGTTTTCAGTGCCTAGAAGACTGCAATGAAGTGGACGATATGAATGACAAGCTCGTGGAAACTGTCCATGCGGTTGGAGCTAAGTTCTGCAAGACCCGCCGCAGAAGAACACAAAAACTCTCCGATCACACTCTTAATCTCATGGCTGTTAGACGGGAGATGAAGCTACATTCTTCAACAGACTTGACAGCATACAGGCATCTGAACAGACAGATCTCCAAATGCATGCGGCAGGACTTACGCAACTTCAATACAGCTCGTATTGAAGAAGCGATCGAGCGGAACCAAGGCTCCAAAGTCTTTGCCAGAGATCTGTCTGCCAGAAAGAGCCAACTGTCAAAGCTGAAGACAGAGTGTGGCAGCATCGTTTCCGGGACACCTGAGATTTTGAGTGAGATTGAGAGGTTCTATGGGCAGCTGTACACATCATCGTTGGAGCCACACGCAAGTGTGAGTAACGATCCAAGAGCGAGTCTCATCCGACACTATTCCGAAGATATCCCGGATGTCAGTCTGAGCGAGATTAGGATGGCTCTCCAGCACCTTAAAAACGGTAAGGCCCCAGGCGAGGATGGAATTACAGCGGAGCTTCTGAAAGCGGGTGGAAGACCGGTACTTGAAGTCCTTCAGAAGCTCTTTAATTCCGTCCTCCATGGTGGCATTACACCGGAGGCGTGGAGCAGAAGTGCGGTGGTCTTGTTCTTCAAGAAAGGTGACAACGCTCTCTTGAAGAACTACAGACCGATTTCCCTTCTGAGCCGCGTCTACGTGCTGTTTTCGAGAGTCATTACGAATCGTCTCGCGCGCAGACTTGACGACTTCCAGCCTCCCGAACAAGCCGGTTTCCGAAAGGGCTTTAGCACCATAGACCACATACATACCCTTCGGCAAGTTGTACAGAAGTCCGAAGAGTACAATTTGCCACTATGTCTGGCGTATGTGGACTATGAGAAAGCCTTTGATTCCGTCGAAATTTGGGCGGTGCTGCAGTCCCTTCAGCGGTGCCAAGTTGACTGTCGGTATATCGAAGTGTTGAAGTGCTTGTACAGTAGGGCTACGATGGCTATCCGAGTACAGAACCAGAGTACGAAACCTATCCAATTGCAGAGAGGTGTAAGACAGGGTGACGTCATATCCCCGAAACTCTTCACCGCTGCATTGGAAGACGTTTTCAAGCTTCTGGACTGGAAAGGATACGGTATCAACATCAATGGCGAGTACATCACTCACCTTCGATTTGCCGACGATATAGTCCTTATGGCAGAATCGCTGGAGGACCTAAACACTATGCTCAATGACCTCAATAGTGTTTCCCAACGGATAGGTCTTAAGATGAACATGGACAAAACTAAGATCATGTTTAATGTCCATGTCACACCTATGCCGGTAGTTGTTGGGAACACTAAGCTCGAAGTTGTTGACGAGTATGTTTACCTGGGACAAATAGTCCGACTGGGTAAGTCCAACTTCGACCGAGAGGTCAATCGACGGATTCAACTCGGCTGGGCAGCGTTCGGGAAGCTACGACACATCTTCTCGTCAGACATACCTCAAAACCTTAAAACGAAATTGTACAACCAGTGCGTGTTGCCAGTGATGACTTACGGAACTGAGACGTGGTCCTTCACTGCTGGCCGTATGAGGAAGCTCAAGGTCGCTCAGCGAGCTATGGAGAGGGCTATGCTCGGAGTTTCTCTGCGTGATAAACTTAGGAATGAGGATATCCGCAGTAGAACCAGAGTGACCGACATAGCCCAACGGATTAGTAAGCTGAAGTGGCAGTGGGCCGGCCATATAGCTCGAAGAACCGACAACCGATGGGGAAGAAAGGTTCTCGAGTGGCAGCCTCGTACCGGTAGGCGAAGTGTAGGGCGTCCCCCCACGAGATGGAGTGACGACCTGGTAAGACATGCAGGAAGTCGATGGATGCAGGTGGCTCAGGACCGTGTTTTGTGGCATTCTTTGGGGGAGGCCTATGTTCAGCAGTGGATTTGTGAAGGGCTGTAATAATGATGAATGATGATGATGATGAATTAGTACATACAAATACCTATGAATATATGCGTCTGTTTAGCAATACATATCAAATGGATGAATCAAGTAAAATGCTTTGTCTTCAATAGATGGTTACGGACCAATTTTTTAAAAACATACTTGTTGGATGTTTTTCTGATGTCATCGGGCAAGGAGTTCCAAAGGCGTGTAGCCTGAACTGTGAAGGAGTTGCCATAGAACTCGGTGAAGTGAACAGGAATACAGATTTTGTTGTTAGAAGAAGAACGTAGGACCCTATCATGAGATGAGGAGAGATAGTGAAATTTACTCTTAAGATAAGAAGGCGAAGATGGGTCATTTAAAATGGAAAAAAGAGCAAGCAATATTCTGGAATTGCACCTCTGACGGATTGTAAGCCAATTTAGCTTAGATCTATATTGCGAAATATGGTCATACTTACGAAGCCCGAAAATAAATCGTATACAGTTGTTAAGAAGGCGTTCCAGTTTGTTCAGAAGATCTTGGGACAGATCTGGGTAACACACATCTGCATAATCAATTATGGGTAATATGAGCGAATGGACAAGCATGATTTTAGTTTTTGTGGGAAGAAAATGTTTTAGACGATACAGAGAGCGTAAAGTGGCAATGACTTTACGACTCACTTCTGAAACCTGGGTTCTCCAATTCAACGTGCTGTCGATATGTAGGCCAAGATTTTTAACAGAATTACTGAACGGAATTATAATACTATCATAATAAATAGGAGGTAAATCTGCCAGATTCATCTTAGCTAGCATTCTTGAGCTACCCACTAGTATAGCTTGGCATTTCAAAGGATTGACCAAAACTCCATAACGAGTAGACCAATATTTGATAGCTGATAAGTTGTCGTTAAGTTTTTTGATCCCATTATGTATATCCTCAAATTCAGTTTGCACATAAAGCTGAAGGTCATCGGCGTACAAATGATACGAGCAGTCGAGGATGGAGGTAATAAAGTTTATGAAAATTGAAAATATTATAGGTGAAAGAATACCGCCTTGCGGCACACCAGCATCCACATCAGCCCAAGCTGAGGACATTTTCCCCACACACACTGACTGCTGTCGACCGCGAAGATAAGATGCAAACCATTCCAAAGCAGTAGGACCAAAATTCAGGTGAGATAGTATGGAAAGGAGGATTTCATGATCAACTGTGTTGAAAGCATTTGAGAAATCAACTAGTACCAGTACTGTTATCTTTTTTTCTTCCATACCTTGTCTGATATTATCAGTAACATTAATTAAAGCAGTAGCGGTACTATGACCAGGGCGAAACCCAGACTGAAATATACTCAGTAGGTTATGTTTCGAAATAAAAGTAGAGATTTGCTTGTAAACACAGGATTCTAAAATTTTGGAAAGAAAGGGTAGAATAGATATTGGGCGAAAATGATTGGGAAGAATGGGAGTAGGAACTTTTGGGAGAGGCTTTATAAAAGCCCTCTTCCAAAGATTAGGGTACTGACATGAATCAAGGGAAAAATTGATGATATGGGTAATTGCAGGAAGAAGGTGCTCTAGTATAAATACTACCATATGTCTACTAATCTCATCATAACCCACCGCCTTGGATTGGATTGCTAAAATAGACTTTTTGACATCATCCTGAGAAACAGGAGAAAAATTAAAGGTAGGAATGTTAGGAGTTTGCACAGAAGCAATGGATGTCATAGTTTGGGAGCGAATTGTAGGGTCCAATGCTTTTACAGAAGCGAAATGTTGGTTGATTTCATCGAGTGATAGAGAAGGACCACAATCCAATGTAGCTGGCCTGCAAAGACCAAAAGATCTTAGAAATTTCCACACTACGGCTGGTGAAGAGCTATTAATACAATTATGGAAATAACGGCGTTTAGCTGCACGTACCATCTGATTACACCTATTCCTGGCTGCTTTAAAAGATAACCAATTTTCTTCAGTACGATCTCTCTTGAAACGAAAAAAAGCTCGATTTCGTCTAGACATTGCCAACCTTACGCCCTCCGTCATCCATGGGGCAGGCGGACGCTTCAATCTGACCTTATGAACTGGAGCATGAGCATCATAGAGGCTGAGAACATTGTGGTTAAGAATCAAGACTTTATCGTCAACAGTAGGTGCTGCAATTAAAGAGGCTAGATCGAGATTAAGAGCGTCATTCTTTAGCTTGTCAAAGTCTATTTTAGAAAAGCTGCGAAGATGCATTACAGTAGGTGAATATTTGGGTGGTTTAAGCTTATACGAAGCATAAATCAAGTCATGGCGTGAGATACCCAAAGCGGGTAACTGACCGTGCATCATCACACGTTCAGGAGAAGCAGCAAGGATTAAATCAATCAACGAGTCATCGGTTCCGATATTATGATGAGTAGCCTTTAAAGGGAGAATAGAAAGATTAACCGACTCAATAATTGAAAGAAGCTTTTTGGAACGAGGGCAGCTTTTCAACAGATCTGTATTAAAGTCACCCATGATTATACAGTGTGTATACTCAGAACAAATATCAGTGAGAGCCATATCTAAAGTGGCGAAGTAGTCAGTCGAAGGGGGGCAATACACTACCCCTAGAAGCATCCTGATGCCCTTGACATCGAGTTACACAAATAAAAACTCAGAAGTAGCAGAATAGCAGGAAGGAGATGTTAGAACAACTTTGTGAGGAATTGATGCGTGTAGGTAGATGGCTACACCACCTCCACCTTTTCCAACACGATCATTTCTAACGAGTACAAAGCCAGGAAGGGGATATAAAGTTGAAGGTAAAGTAGGCTTCAGCCAACTTTCCGACACTAATATGGCATGAATATACTCGGGGAAAAATGAAGCTTCAAGTTCGGAATAGTGGCTCGGGATACTTTGAGCGTTAATATGGCATATGTTCAGAGAGTTGTTAGAAGATGTACAAACTCCTTTGAGTAGTTCATGTAAATTAAGAACGCTATCATTGAAAGAATCATCACAAGAGTGAAAAGATAAACTAGAAGATTCATTAGCAGAGCTAAACAACTCAACATCAGACATAGTTTATGGACTAAAATAAAAATAAATTAAATAAATATAAAAAAAAATTAAAATAAATACACAAAAAAAAAAACTTAGGAATGTACACTTAAGACTAATTTATAAACTAACACTTACTAAACATAAACATCACCAACCCATCAGTTCACTGTTTACAGAGTAAACTTAATAAAATAAATTTTATATGCAAACATAGGATCTATAATATCTAGATCTAAGATATTCTTATCAAATAATAATGTTAATATTTCTAAGTAGGTATTATCTTGTTTTATTTTTCATATTTTAAGTACGGGCCACAAAATTTCAAGATTTTAAAATTACTTAACGGTCTTGTGCAAGCCAAGACGAAAAAAGTAAATTAGCAACGTTCCAAGGATTCGGATAAATTCGAGGTGTTTATTTTTTATCTGAGACAATGGTAGCGTGCACGAGTTCGCCGTAGCATTTTTATATCTTTATTGTGCGAGCTTTCATTAGGACGTTCTCACCAGTAAGAACGATTAAATCTAGATTTTTTAATTTAATTAATTGCAAATGCATTTAATTATATTTATGATTTATTTATTATGTACATTAAATCAATGCATACCTCATTATATTTTTCTCTGAGTCGAAATACCGTGGCTAGAACAGTACGCCTTTTGTTCTGTCAGAAGAATATCAATTGTACGTTTAAATTTAAAAAATATTAAATTTATAATAAGAAATAAGTGAACTGACAATCTGGTTAGCCGAGCAAGAAGTCGTTTCTTAGGAGGAGGCCTATTTTATGTTCAGCAGTGACTCGAGTGGAGTTGTAATGGATGATAATGATGAAAACGATGTTCTTAAACGTTTGATTTTTGTGAAATTCGACTAAGAGCGAAAAATTTTAAAATTTATTACCTTCAATACCAATCGAAGCGTACGTGGTAGTGCCATACTGGAGCTTATTATGACTACAAAATGGGTCGACTCAACAGTGGAACGACCACTGTCAGTGATCGAGGAGTGACGAGAACCGAAGAGCCTCTATTGACATTTCATCATATTCCTTAAGTAATTAGTCATCGGTGCACTTAAATTAAACCAGGCTTACTTAAATTAATAATATTACAATATGTGTTATTAATAACCTTCCGAAATGTATGCGTAGGACATTGGTCAGTACACAGCCACACGTGATCCACAAGAATCCAGGTATAAGTACGCATATCTATGTACTCTGACCATTAAGTCACGTTGGCATCAAAATTCAGAGTACATATTAAATAGTTAAAGCAGCATAAGTTTTTTTATTCGCAGTAAAATGTTCGTCCCATTGCACGTTTACAATATTTTCTTTATGTTGCGCCGCGTTTTAAGATCTATCTGTGGGGTTATGGAACAATTTGGGCCTCTCCTGGTGCTCTTATCGCACATTTATTATGTTTCTTATGTATGTTCTTTTTACTACAGGTAAAACAAAGCAAGTTTTACGAGTTCATTCATATATGGCATTTCCTTGTTAATGAAACCAGGATAAAGAGGATTTAGGATTTTAAGTGAATGATAAACTAGGATTAGGGAAGATACGTAATACAACTATATAAAAGTAAGGAGAATTAAAAACGTGGAAAGATTGGATGTCGACATCAAAAGGGTATCCCTATACATAACAGGCGTTAAAACCAAACGGTTCGTTTCGTCATTCGCAATGCGTATAGCTAAATAATATATATTATTATTGGGTATAGCACTGGATTAGAATAATTTGCCAACGCCTGCCATGTCATCCGATTACAATGTGCGTGTCTTTAAGGCAAGAGTAAATAAGATTTTACTAACTTAAGCTAGTTCGCTTTATCACCTTCGGCTACAAGTTCACTAAGAATCAGATTGATGTTCAGTTCATTTCTTAATAAGAGGCAATTAAATTTTTTAAGGTTGAGGTTAAGGTATAAAGCAAGTTCAAAGTAAAATTTAATTTTACTTAAATAAATCAAGATTTTTTTTTCGTTGTTACTGGAAAGACACTGCTGTCCATCTTCTGATTTGTTTTCCTTCGTCGTATTTTACGTGTCGTAACACGGCAAGATGAGGTAGTGGATCTTTTTACACTGCCACTACACGGTAAGCCACTTCCCGCTTGGCAAGCGTGGCAACTATGGAAAATATTCCCCTATGAGGCAATCTATGGGGGAGGCCTATGTTCAGCAGTGGGCTTTAATAGCCTGTAACGGAAACGGTAAATCAAGTTTAAAACTGAAGACAAATATATCTAAGGATGACTCATTATCATTATAAGTGTTGTCATTTTTCAAATACTTAGGATTATATTTTCTCGATACAAAAATGCACATTTACCCTTGTTTTACGGTTATTTTAGTTCTGTTAAAACTATTATTTAAAACTATATTAATAAAATCGACAACAAATCATTATTGTGTGCTATCACTAAGATTTATTTGTCCAATTATTTTTATAATATACAAGATATTCAATTAAATAATTTTGGCGCATCCATCATTTTCTCCGCGAAAAACATATTCGCCCATATTAATCGAGATCGAGCTAGGCACGTTCTTTTTTTTTGTTTCGCCCAGTTTTGCTAACCACTGAATGCTGATTGGCTATCAGTCACAATTAATCTCTTTAATCACGTAAATAATACTCGTATTCTTACATACAAGTTATGTATTTCTGTATCATATTTAATGAAATACACATATAAGAAATTTACAATAACTAGAATATTTAATAATAATACTTAATTAGTTGCCAAATATTCTGGACACAACACTTTTTATTCCCCTTAATTGTAACAAAACAGAGATATGACTATGCAATAAGCGGACAGTTATAATAACAATTATACTACGTATTTATGCTAATCTACTATTTGTCTGATGCCTTGAAGATTTCTGTGGGAAACTTGCGTGTTCGTAAACTTTCTTCTCTTCATCTTAATCAGTCCTAACAAGTCCACTGCAAGGCATAAGCCCCTTCTTTTATAGAAAGAATTTGAAACATTCGCCAGGCGCATTAATAATCCTAGTGTCAAATGTCTTGCACCTTATCGTAATAAATTTGATAGAGCTACGCTGCAGCTATATTATAGTGTCAGTATAAATGGTCAACTCGACCGGGAAAGTACCGTGTATTCTCACAGAATATCAGTGTAAGAAAAGTAGCTTAATTTTATTGTCTTAATTTGCCATGCCACCACAGCTTCAAAATTAATGTTTTAATATAGTATTTACAATTAAAAAAGTTAAAAAATATTACATAACTTATAACACTTTTTTAGGGCGTTACTCACCGGCTGCGGTTATCGGAGAGTTAAGGGACTCGTGGATCAAAATAAAAGTATCCCAGGGCGCCTGTTGTTGGATGATTAGTAAATGAAAATGCAAAGATACATATACAGACAAAAAGTAGTTTATTTCCTTCTACGGTTCACATGTATAGCTCCGAATATCAAGCTTTCACTTTAAAATACCCTACGAACTGAGGTTTTGACTGACCTGGTGGATTACACAATATTACACTGTTTATGGTCAATCCCGCGAAGCAGTGAGGCAACAGATATCCTCCAGGTGTACGCCGGTTGCGGTCTCCTGGCCGCCCAGTCCCAATATAGCCACCCGTTGAAGCTGCCTCGCCTCGTTCACATTGTTAAACTTGATAATGGACCATACTCAAAGTACGGACTAAGGACTAAGGACCCCTATGACAAGGCAAAAGAATCTATGAAACACCTTGTACCGTTAATTAGAGCACATGTGCTTTTAAGAAGACAAAAACATTAAGTACTTACAATTTATGGGATGATGTGTTTCAACACATGAAACTGCCCGTAGACATTGTGTTTAAGGGGCCGTACGCCCAAGTACTCGTCACTTTAAATTCATGTTCCGGCGTTTCGATTCAAAAATTATATATGTGCGTATCCGATCATTACAACGGTTCGCTCCAAAAAGAACTAGGCCTCCCTTGGGCTACACGCCACCGTCGATCCGTGGTAGGATTTCGAACTAACACGAAAGGTCAATTGCATGCAATTAGCTAGCTCGATTCGTCAATATACGTTTCTAGTTACTTCGGACTAATGACGTTAGATGGCGCACTGAAGTCTGTTCATCGCATGTAATAACGTAAATATGCTAAAATAATGTACACGAAAATTTTCGTGTTACAAACTGTTTTATAAGTCATAATATCAAACACTACCCGAGTGGCATGGCGTGCGCTTTAATGAAGAACGTGTTAGAGCCATGCTGCAGCTATTATTTATTTATTTATTTTATTTAACAATTTATGTACACACAAAATAATGTTACAAGGAAGAGAAAAAAAAGATATTTTGTACAAAGGCACTGCTTATTTCATATTGAAATTTCTTCCAGCAGGCCTGATACTGGACAAATTAAAAGAGAAGCTGATCTAGTGTGCACTCTCATAATAAAAATTTATAATATTAATATACTTAACATAAAGTAAAGATAATAAAAACAAATATCCATGTAAACATACATATAACTAAATACCACTATAAATACATATACACACATGCATACACATATATAAATATAATAATATATTATATATATAATCATTGGGACGACAAAGAAAGATAGTGCTCTTTGACTCGCCTTTTGAACAAGGACACTGATTGAGCCTCTCGAATTGCAGCAGGAAGAGAATTCCATAACCTAACTGCATGTACTGTAAAAGAGTGAGAATATGACTTAGTTTTAGAGGAAGGGAAATTTAGGAGGGTTTTTAAATGTGATCTGCAAACTGCATCGGGGGAGTGCGCAAAGTGGAATAGATCACGTAGATAGGGTGGTGATGTTGGATTGTATAGTATGTTAAAGAGGAGGTATAGGATTCGGGTATTCCTGCGAAGTCGGATTGGGAGCCACTTGAGCTGTTTGCGATTGGAGGAGACGTGGTCATACTTTTTTAGTCCGAAAATATAACGAATACATAAGTTTTGCAAGCGCTCAAGTTTGTTTAATTGCTCCTCAGTCGCATCCAAATAACAGACATCAGCATAGTCAAGAATCGGGAAAATAAGTGTTTGGACAAGAGAAATCTTCGTTGATAACGGCAGAAAATGTTGAAGGCATTTAAAGGAATGAAAAGTATAATATATTTTCCTGCTAATTTCTGTGATATGTGCATTCCATGTCAACTTGCAATCCATGATGATGCCCACATTCTTAACCGTTTCTGAAATGCTTAGTGGAATACCATTAATTTGCAGAGTTGGCAGTGAAGAAAAGTCAAGTAATTTACGAGTAAACCTGGTGCCTATAATCATTGCTTGTGATTTTTTAGGGTTTATAACAAGTCCGTATGATCTAGACCACTCATAGATTTTATTTAGATCGTTATTTATTTCAAGTAATGCTGAATTTGCTTCAGTCACTAGAAAATGACGATACAGCTGCAAATCGTCTGCATAGAGATGGAAGATTGAAGATATCACCTGGGTGATACAGTTGATAAAGATGGAAAAGAGTAAAGGAGAAAGGACGCCACCTTGAGGTACACCCGTGGCTAGATTGCACCACTTGGATAAAGTTTCATTGATACGAATAAACTGAGACCGGCCACGGAGGTAGGAATCAAACCATTGAATAGTTGAAGGAGACACATTAATAGAATGGAGAACGCTAAGAAGTATATCAAAATCAATAGCATTGAAGGCACTACTAAAATCTAGCAGCACAAGTACCGTTAAATATTTTTGGTCTATACCGCACCGGATATCATCCGTTACCTTGAGGAAAGCAGTAGTTGTACTGTGACCAGGCCTAAAACCGGATTGAAAAGTACTAAAGATATTGTTACGGTTAAGAAACTTGGTCAATTGTGTGTGGACAATATGTTCAAGCACCTTTGAAAGAAATGGTAAAATAGAAATAGGGCGGTAGTGTGTTGCAGATGAAGGATTTGAAACTTTGGGTATAGGAATAATATGAGCTAACTTCCATGACGACGGAAAGCAACAAGAAGATAAAGAGAAATTAAAGATATGAGTAAGAATAGGGAGCAGAAAGGGAAGAATCAATGTAATCATTTTAGAGCAGATGTTATCATTTCCCATAGCAGTAGATGAAATTGCAAGGACGGATCGCATAGAATCATCTTCAGTAAGAGAAGTGAAATTAAATGAGGAATAATGACGTATTGGGCATTTGGATAATTCAAGTAGGGTTCTGGCTTTGGTACATGATGAAACTATTACAGGAGGGTTGGCAAAATGTTCGTTGAGACTATCCAAGTTAATTTCACTACCCACACTAGCAGAATATTTTCCGACACCGACAGATCTCAGAAAATTCCATGCTTTTGCAGTATCGCAACTTGTGAGGGTATCATGAAAATAGCGCCTTTTAGCATCTCTACACAAACAATTGCAGCGATTTCGTAGTATTTTAAAGCTGATTAAATTGCGTTCAAGGGGATATCGCTTATACCTTCTTTTAGCTTTATCTCTACGTGCCATCAGGTCTTTTATATCAGCTGTGATCCACGGTGCGGGGTTGTGCCTTATTTTCACACGTTTTACGGGTGCATGGTGATTATATAAATCTAAAATTAAAGAATTGAAGTTAATCACTTTGTTCTCAACGTTAGAACATTCAATAACCGGTGACCAGTCAATTAAACTAGCATCGCTCCTCAACGTCTCCAAGTTAATGCCATTATAACTTCTAAGATATCGAAAATGTGGCTTGCGCTTAGGGGGACGTACACGGTAAGATAAGTAAATGAGATCGTGATATGAAAATGAGGCACATATTTGTCCGTGGTTAGGAACACTATTTAAAGACGACACAATAATCAGGTCTAGAAGAGATGCAGTACAATTGGGAAAGAGATAGGGGGCAGATAGAGGCAAGATTTCTAGGTTATAAGATGACATGAATTAATTAATTTTATTATATATATTTTATTTATTAATATATAGTATATATATAAATAGTATAGTTGTAGCACGAATGGGTCCGCCCGACCGGAGAGGGACCACGCTCTCACAGAATACCAGCGTAAAATAGCAGCATAACGCTGCTGTGTTTCGTATTGTGAGTGTAGAGAACCGGAGACCTTTTTTTTACTGGAAACGAGTCATTCCATCTTATTCTTCACGGGTGACGATGCATCTGCATTTTGATTCATAATCGAAGATAGATGTAGATGTCTATGGGTCACAGCAACCAATTACCATCAGGTGGACTGTGTGCTCGTTTGTTACCCTTATTCTATAAAAAAATGGGGTTGACTATCTACCAGGCTTACGAGCGACGTCTAATTTTATTTCATAATTTTGGGTTTATTACGGACATCTACAAACAAGGACGCCAGTAAGTCGCAATTGAATACATCTTGCGTATAAAATTTATGAACTATGTAAAGTATCACGCGTAAGTGAAACATTCGTTATATTTTATAAATAAAATATCGATCTGAGTTCATAATATACTAAACACGACTATTTTTATTACCAGAAAATTTTCATTTTTTTTCAAAAAAAGGAAATTTTCATTTTTTTTAAATCAGTTAACAGTAAGTGCAAGCGAGCAAATGTCACTGACAATACGTGGAGGTTGTTGTAGTACTATGTGCAATAATATTCTAGTAAAAATATTACAGATTTTTTGTACTGTGTCCATTTTTATTGATTTTTTAAAATAAAACACCGGTACCGGTAAATAAGGCTTCTACTTTTATTTTAAATTATCCCAAATTGACTGTAATCTATAGGCAACAACGTTTTTGCCTACCCATCGACCCTTGCGAATGTGTGCGTACGCAGTGAAATCAGTTAAAATAACGCATTACCACGTATTTTGAATTTAAAAGATAAAAAGGACAGAATATTTGAGATTTTTTTATTTCGTCACCATTTGCCTATATTACTTATTCTGAAACTTCTCTGCAAATTTGGCCGGTTATTGCAAAATAGCTCTGAAGGTCAAGGACAATTTTCTTCGCATTTTATATACAAATTCAAGACTTGTGTTTTTCAAAGTTTAATAACAATTAATTATAATATATACGGTCCCTTTTTGTTCGATAACTTGTTGCCATCTTGCAGGTAGTGACATAATCCCGTTGCTGTAGAAATCTTGGGATTTTAGTTTTGACAGTCATGGTGTTAACCTAACACTACCCAAAGAAGTCTGAAGAGATCGAAACAGATGAAAATGTGACGTGCAAGGTCAGAACTATATGGTGGATGCATTAACAATTCCCAACCAAGCTCTCTCAAGTTTTGCTGATTGGCCAAATATGTGTGTAGTCTGGCTATATTATAATGAAATACCACTCCTTTTCTGTTGATCAATTCCGGCCGTTTTTTCTGTATTTCTTGCTTGAGTCTCATTAGTTGTTGGCAGTAGAATTCCGAATCAATGTTTTTTCCGGCAGTAAAATAAACGATGCCCTTCCAATCCCACTATACACACAACATCACCTTATTGCGTGTTAATACGAGTTTCACTACAGTCTGTGGAGCTTGACTACCCTTTGTCCAAGGTCTTTTTCGCATGTTCTTCTCGTAGGTGATCCATTTTTCATCATCAGTGCTCAATCTTTTCAAAAATTTTTCGGTTTTATTACGTTTCATTGGAGAATTGCAAATGAGTATACACGATTCATTAGATTTGTTTCAGTGAACTCATGTGGTACCCAAATATCGAGCTTTTTTGAGTAGCCAGACTTTTTCAAAAGGGTCAAAATTATTTTGTGGTCAATCCTCAATTCCTCGGCTATGTCGTAACTACTAATATGCCGATCCTGCTCCACTTTTTCAAATGGAATCTACTTTATCTGTATGAGGGCGTTCAGAGCGAGTTGCATCCTTGACATCAACATTCCCGGACTGAAAACGCTTGAACCAACCAACTTTGTGCTACTCTACTGAAACTGCATTAGACCATAAACGTCAAAAAAATTTTTGTGGCTTGAGTCGCTTTTTCCCCTTTTTTGTAATAAAATTTATTTTTTTCGTTAGATTCACTCATTTTGACGGACAGAAATACAATTGAAAAATGGCGGGAAAGTGTTTTTTACTTTTCAATTTTCTTTTACATAATGCACCATATGTATTGATATTAACGCCAGACAAATACAAACAGTACATCAGAGATTTTTCTTCAATTTTATACAAACAAAATACGAAGAAACTTTCCCCCGAAATTATGTATGTAATGTTAGTACCTACCGTATAATTTAAGCCCTTTTTCCAGTAATAATGATTATAATTTAGTAATAAATAACTGATCGCCTCTTTATGATGAACTCTTTCTTCCAGAAGCGGCCCCACAGGAAGTAGACCTGGTCGAGCCCCGACGGTTCGACAAAAAATGAGATTGACTACATTATGACGACAACTGTTCAGTGATGTTTCCGTGATCGCGAGCGTGAAAACTGGTAGGGATCACCGAGTGGTGAGAGGCACACTGAACTTAAACGTTAAGTTGGAGAGGTCTCGTCTAATGAAGTCAACGCTCCGTCCCCCTCGTGCTCTGTTCCAAAGTCCCGAAACCTTTCAGCTTGAGTTACAAAACCCTTTTCAGTGCCTAGAAGACTGCAATGAAGTGGACGATATGAATGACAAGCTCGTGGAAACTGTCGGAGCTAAGTTCTGCAAGACACGTCGCAGAAGAACACAAACACTCTCCGATCACACTCTTAATCTCATGGCTGTTAGACGGGAGATGAAGCTACAGTCTTCAACAGATTTGACAACATACAGGCAACTGAACAGACAGATCTCCAAATGCAAGCGGCGGGACTTGCGCAACCTCAATACAGCTTGTATTAAAGAAGCGATCGAGCGGAAACAAGGCTCTAGAGTCTTTGCCAGAGATCTGTCTGCCAGAAAGAGTCAACTGTCAAAGCTGAAGACCAAGTGTGGCAGTATCGTTTCCGGGACACCTGAGATTTTGAGTGAGATTGAGAGGTTCTATTGGCAGCTGTACACGTCATCGTTGGAGCCACACGCAAGTGTGAGTTACGATCCAAGAGCGAGTCTTATCCGACACTATTCCGAAGATATCCCGGACGTCACAATGAGCGAGATTAGAATGGCTCTCCAGCACCTTAAAAACAGCAAGTCCCCGGGCGAGCCTATCCAACTGCAGAGAGGTGTAAGACAGGGTGAAGTTATATCCCCGAAACTCTTCACCACTGCATTGGAAGACGTTTTCAAGCTACTGGACTGGAAAGGATACGGTATTAACATCAATGGCGAGTACATCACTCATCTTCGATTTGCCTTATGGCAAAATCGCTGGAGGCCCTAAGCACTATGCTCAATGACCTCAATAGTGTCTCCCATCGGATAGGTCTTAAGATGAACGTGGACAAAACAAAAATCATGTTTAACGTCCATGTCACACCTATGCCGGTAGTTGTTGGGAGCACTAAGCTCGAAATTGTTGATGAGTATGTTTTCCTGGGAGAAATAGTCCGACTAGGTAAGTCCAACTTCGACCGAGAGGTCAATCGACGGATTCAACTCGGCTGTGCAGCGTTCGGGAAACTACGACACATCTTCTCTTTAGACATACCTTAAAACCTGAAAATGAAATTGTACAACCAGTGCGTGTTGCCAGTGATGACTTACGGATGGCAGTGGGCCAGCCATATAGCTCGAAGAACCGACAACCGATGGGGAAGAATGGTTCTTGAGTGGCAGCCTCGTACCGGTAGGCGAAGTGTAGGGCGACCCCCCACTAGATGGAGTGACGACCTGGTGAAACATGCAGGAAGTCGATGGATGCAGATGGCTCAGGATCGTGCTTTGTGGCATTTTTTGGGGGAGGCCTATGTTCAGCAGCGGACTTGTGAAAGGCTGTAATGATGATAATGATAAACTGATCGCTAAGAACGTATTGATAACAAGCATTTAAATGTGTCACCGAAAGTACTTAAATGTTTCTGACTTTATGACTTTGATTCGAATAATTTAAGTTTTCATTATCATCATTACCAACGAATGCCACAAAGCACGCTCCTGATCCGCTTTCTTTCATCAACTGCTTGCATCTCTTACCTGGTCCTCCCTCTATCTCTTTAGGGGGCCACATCTTTTACCGGTATGAGGCTGCCAATCGACAACTTTTCTTCTTTCGTTTCCTTACATTCTTATCGATTGGATCATCAAATGTACTGTGTACTTAAAAATATTTTTATGTTATGAAACACCGTAACAGCTTCACTTGGTGATTCCATTAAATATGAAACTACAATAAAAAAATTTAAAACAAGAGATTAGTCAGTAACTTCCTACTTCATTCCGTTTTATTTTTTTCAAAATTTCAGTGTTACTTGAATAAAGTAGAAATTCGGTTAGGGAAATTTACTTTTTGCTTTACTTCTACATAATTTTTGTAGTTGATTGATTTTAACAATTGATTTATTAGTTAGTCAATAAATCATGCAGATCGAAGTAAATGATTAGGTTTCTGTGCACGGATGTTAATTAACAGTAGCATCATTATTAAATCAAATCAAATTCAATTATGCACACTAATAGAGCTGTGATGGTATCCTTGATGTATAAGAATTTATGTGCATAATTCATCTAAGAATGCGGTTCCACGATAGGAGCCTTCATATGTAATGGAGACGATTAATGGAACTAAAATGCAAATCAAACTGTGCATTATTTTCAATATCAAATTGATCAGACGGCGTAAAAGAATTTATCGTTTTCTGCTGGTGTAGCATTAAACGACTGTGAATACGCCGAAAATATTTATAAATTTTCATAAACGGCGGTGACGTTAATAGCGTTAAAGGTGGATGATATTTATGACTGCGATTGCCAAATTATCTTTTTCTTTTACCCTTACTTGCCCACTTACCGCTAGGTAAACTGTCAGCTCGTGTGCCACTCTAATATAATAATAAATGCAGAATTATGATAGTTAATTTACGGTACTTTTGTGCGAATTCAAATTACACAAACTTAATCGTTTCCGTTGATGTGTACTCTTCTTAAATCGTTTCCAAATGATACGTAATTACCTACAGCAGCTGCGCTAACCTAATCTAAGTTGCTACCCACTAAACATCACCTGTGAGACTGGCATTGGCTTTTGAGGTCTTTCTGCCGAATCGGAAGCGACACTCTTTAGGAAAAAGAGGGTGCAGGTGGCGACGAGCCGCTGAGGGGGAGCCTAACTAAAGCAAATTAAGAAGAGTCGGTCTGAGTCGCCAGGAGGCAGTTCAGGTCGGCCAAAAGCCTTTTTGGCGGGTCAGAGAGAGAGAGAGAGTTTCTCGGCCTGCGGACTCGATAGCGAGAGGGGAGTGGGGCTGCAGTGCACTGGCTTTGAAGAAGTTCTCAGAGAGTGTTTTTAGAAATTTTTTTAGGCCAAATATGGTCATTTGAGACGGCAGCCAATCGCCTTCGACTTAGCGAATCGCCCGATGGTGTTAGGTGTCACGCGCGTCACGGGGAGGGGGCAACGGTATGCAGCTTCCCAGCGTTTGGCGCTCGTGGGCAAAAACAGTAGCTTGAGAGCAGCGGTGCGGTCAATTAGCGTATTTTGGTTACAGCTGCATATATTTCGCGCGACCAGTTTTTTGGGCTTATGGTCTAGATTTTTAGGATTTGTGCACGTTACTTTGCTACCGAATTGTGGTTCGTGAAGACCGCCTCGGTTTAGTTTTGTCTAAGTTGTGCGTTCGCGATAAGAGGCTTATTTTGAATTTGAGTGATTAGAGTAATTTCGTTGCAATTGTACCGTCGCGTTAAGAGCCTTTTGTGTGTTGACTCTTTAGTTACTTTGCGTGTCATCTAGGTTGATTTTGAATTCTTATTGTGGCGTAGTATTTAATATAGTACGAAGGAATTTAGTTGTTGGTTGTAACGCTGAACTTTGTGACTCGTGAAGAGATCGCGTTAGTCCCCTATTTGTAATTTGGTGATAAATGGATCTTCCGGATCCTTGAATATTGAACTTTAAACTACTGTTCGTTACTTGTGTCGGGTATCACGTGTTTGATTTTACGATGAACGTTGAATTAGTTGAGTTGAAGTTAGTTAAATGTAAAATAAAGTTGATAGACTGAAATAATGACATGAAGAAAGAAGTTGTCACTTGGTGACGCCTGCTGGAGTGATGCAGCATTGTGGGGCAGCATGGGACCAGGCCACTGCCCGGTCACCTCAGCATGGCCAGGTCACATAAATATACATACCACTAAACACCACTTTACATGCACCTACAACTACCTACGGCCTGACCGAGCCTTGGTGCGGTCTTAGATTCGGATCCAGGTACGTACTATTTATTTACCTAGCCTTCTCCCTATTGTGTAGTATGATAGGTCAATTGTCCATAAGGCCATTTGGGCCCGAACCCTCGGCTGCCCGTCGAGGAGGCTACTATGGGCCCTAGCCAAGGCGACCTATGCAGGGGTAGCTGGGGGCCGTAACAAAATTATTGGATTGTGGGGAGCTCTAATCCTCGTTGATCGGCGTTACGAACGTACCAGGGTGCGTTCGTAGCTCGACGACAGAAGAGGTTTTGAACTATTTGGAGTTCGTTAATGATTTTGGGATTAGCGTGGGCAAATATGGGGCCCGCGTAAGTCATAACTGGTCGTATACAGACCTTATAAAGGGTTCGCTTGTTGCAGAGGGACATTTTACTGTGACAGCCCAGCACTCTGTTGAGCCTACTCAGATAAAAGCGTGCGTTGCGGGTTACTCTTTTGACATGGGGCCCGAAAGTGAGCCTCGTGTCAAGGGTGAGACCTAAATATCTGGCGGGACTCCGTCGCTGCGCGGTCGTTCTATATCCGTTGCACCCTTCCTTTCTTGGAGGGGTTGTCGGGAATATTAGTAAAGTTTATGTAAATTATCTTTTTAGTTTTTCATACATTAAGTACTGCCTGCATTTTTAGCTACTAAATTTACTTAGCGATCTTGTATTGATATAAAAAAAGACGTAAAATGTATATTAGCAAAATTCTCAGGATTCGGTAAAATTCTTGATATTTTATTTTAATCTGAGGCAATGGTACCATTCACAAGCTCGCCGTAGCATTTTTATTTCTTTGTTTTGTGAGCTTTCATTACGATGTAATCACATTTTAATTTAAAAAATATATAAAAGTTACAAAATAAATAAGAGAAGTGACTACCTGGTTAGCCAAGCAGGAAGTGAAAAGAAGCAGATAGCTCAGGATCGTGTTTTGTAGATTTCTTAAGTCGTAGCCTACTTTATGTTCAGCAGTGACTTGTAAAGGGCTGTAATATAGATGATTATGTGGAAGAAACGATGATATTAAAATTTTTATTATTGTGGAATCCGACTAAGAGAGAAATAAATGAATATTCATCACCTTCAATACCGATCGAGGCATACGTGGTAGAGCCACACTGGAGCATATTATGACTACAAAATGGGTTGGCTCTACCGTTGAAGGACCAGTTGCAGCATATTGCTTTTTTGTAATGTATAGCGAGAAACAAAATCCGAAGAACCTCCGTACTAGCATTAGGTCTTAGTTGTCAGGTAATACAACACATTTGCATTTTAATGCCTAATAGATAGAGGATAAACGAAATTATCTATGGGATAGAGTATCAACTCACCATGAGGTGGACTGAATGCTCGTTTGTCAGTTTTACTTAAATTAATAATATTGGTAGTGGTACCAATATTATTAATTTAAGTATCTGTGGAGATATGAATAATAGCATTCCGAAATGTACATACATACTTATAGAACGAAAAGACGCGGTTACGATGTGCGGTGTGCTGGGTTTCTAATGCAGGAGCGTCGACATCTATGTATTCTGACCAATAAGCTACGTTGTCATCAAAATTCAGAATAAATAATATTAAATAGATAAAGCAGCATAAGTTTTTTTTTGTAAATGCCCTAAATTTACATACCATTATACGCTTACAATATTTTCTTTATATTGAGCCACGTTTTATGTTCTATCTCTGGGGTTATGGAACAACTTGGGCCCCTCCTGGAGATCTTATCGCACATTTATTATGTTTCTTATGTGTGTTCTTTTTACTACAGGTAAAGCAAAGCAAGTTTAACGATTTCATTCATATATGGCATTTCCTTGTTAATAAAAACAGGATAAGAAGGATTTAGTATTTTAAGTGAACGACAAACTAAGATTAGGAAAAATTTTTAATACAGCTACATCAAAGTAAGGAGAATTAAAAACGGTATTATATAACAGGCATATAACCCAACGGTTTGCTTTGTCATTCGCAATGCGTATAGCCAAAGAATATATATTATTGCTACGTATAGCACAGGAGTGGGATAATTTGCTAGCGTCTGTGTCATGATGCTGAGATGGTTTGGCCATGTCGAGAGAATGAATGAAGAACGATTGACGAAAAAAGTGTATAAGGCGAGTGTGAATGAAAGTGTTGGAAGGGGTAGACCTAGGCGGACATTTCTAGACCAAATCAGGGACGTCTTGAAAAAAAGCCAGGTCAAGAGTACCCTAAACAAAACAAGTATGTAAGGATCGTAGCAAGTGGAAAGAACTGGTCTCTGCCTACCCCTACGGGAAAGAGGCGTGATTATATGTATGTATGTATGTATGTCTGTGTCATTTCATCCGATTACAACGTGCGTGCCTTTAAAGCCGGAGTGAATAAGATGGTAGAATCACATAGAAATCACTAAAAATGCAATTAATTTTTTTAAGATTGCGTTCAAAATTGATTTTAACTAAAGTAGTTATTGGTAAGACGCTGCTGGCCATCTCCTCATTTGTTTCCTTCTGTCACCTCTTACGACACCCACAGGATGATATGGGGTAGTAGATATTCTTACAGTGCTACTGCACGGTAAGCCAATACCCGCTTGCCAAGCGTGGCAACTATGGCAAATAACACCCTATGAGGAAATCCATGGGGAGGCCTATGTTCTACTATGTTCTAGGCTGTAACGAAAACGGTAAATCAAGTTTTAAACTGAAGACAAAAATATCTAAGGATGACTCAATATCATTATAAGTGTTGTAATTTTTTAAATACTTAGGATTATATTTTATCGATAGAAAAATGCACAGTATTCGGCTGTTTTAGTTCAGTTAAAACTACTATTTAATACTACATTACTAAAATCGACAAGAAATCATTATTGTGTGCTATCGCTTATTAACTTATTATACATTTTAGCATCCATAATTTTCTCCGCGAAAAACACGTTCGACCATATCAATCGATATCGAGCTAGGGACATTCTTTATTTTGGTTTCGCCCTGTTTTGCCAACCACTGAATGCTGATTGGCTATCAGACACAATTAATCTCTTTAATCACGTAAAAAATAGCGTTTTTACACTAGTGTGATGTATTTCTGTATCATATTTAATGCTATATATATTATAAGAATATTAACTTAAAACATTTAACATATTTATTAATAAATCTTAATTAGTGATCAAATATTCTCGACAGAACACTTCTTTTTCTTCTTATTTGTAACAAAACAGAGATACGACTAGATATTATACGTGGACAGTTATAATAACTAAATGATTCTTTTTTTATAGAATTAGGGTGACAAACGAGCACACAGTCCACCTGATGGTAAGTGGTTGCTGTGACCTATAGACATCCACATTTATCTTCAATAAAGAATCAAAATGCAGATGCGTCGTCACCCGTGAGGACTAAGATGGAATGCCGCTTTTCCAGTAAAATGGGTCTCCGGTTCTCTACACTCACCATATGAAGCACAGCAGCATTATGCTGCTATTTTACGCTGGTATTCTGTGAGAGCGTGGTTTTTCCCCGGGCGAGCCAACTCATTCGTGCTACAACTATACTATTAATATAGCTGCAGCATGGCTCTACCGTGTAGAACTGAATATCAGTGTAAGTAAAGTATCTAAATTTTATTCTCTTACGATGCCACACAACAAATCTTCATGATTGTTCAATAAAAGTTCATAATTGACGTAATATCTGCTATTAGAAAAGGTAAAAAAATAATACATAACTCTTTTATAAGCCATAACAAACATTACCTGAGTGAGCGACGTGCGCTTTAATGGCGTTGACTTTCTACCAGCTTTACGAGCGACGTGTAATTTTACTTCATAATTTTGGGTTTTATTACGGACATCTAGAAACAAAGACGCCAGTGAGTCGCGATTCCACACATCTTGTGATATTATTTTGCATATAAAGTATATAAAGTATGTATAGTACCACCAGGTGAGGGCGTAAGCGGAACGTTCGCTGTATTTTATATATAAAATATCGGTCTGATTACATAATATTATATTAAACCACTATTTTTGTTACCAGAAAAATTTAGTAACTTAAATAGAATATTATAATGTCAGATACTAATTTAAAAAAGTAAGTGCAAGTGGAAAAATTTCACTAACAATACGTGGAATGGTTGTAGTACTGTGTACAATGAAAATCTACAATAAAATATTACAGTGGCTTTGTACTGAATCTATTATTTGAAATAAAACAAAAGTTAACTTTGTACAACTTAATTAAAATAATTTTGTTAGGTAAACAGTACCATATAATTTAAAGCCCTTTTCTTGTAATTATAATTTTGTGGTGTATAACTGATAGTGAAGAAATAGTATTTAAATGTATCGCCGAAGATACTTGGTGACAACACAAATCTTCCTGACTTTATATGAATTTCAATCAAATAATTTACTGTTTCATTATCATTATAATTACAGCCTTTCACAAGTCCACTTCTTAACTTAGGTCAACCTCAAGGAATTCCTGTTCCGCCTGCTTCCATCAACTTTTTGCATATCTTACCTCTCTGTCTATTTAGGGATGTCGCCCTACGGTTCGTATATATCGGTACGAGGCTGCCACTCGAGAAACCGTCTTCATTCGTTTCCTTACTTTCTTCCTCACTAAATCATCAAATATACTGTTAACATAAAAAAAGTATATGTCATGACTTATATTTTGACCTAACGTGCAGGTTTAACCTAGTTTAGAAACCATCGCACGCCTATCAATGTTGTTTTAAGTGTAAGTCTATATATATAATATATATATATATATTAACAGTGGTAGAACCACGCGCACGCGGCAGCTTATGCTGTCGCACGGATGGGCCGGCTCGAATCGGGGTGGTACCACGACCTCACAGAAAACCAGCGTGAAGTAGCGGTTTACCTCTGCGTTTCGCTTGGTGAGTGCAGGTGGCCGGAGGCCCTTTTTACTGGAAATGAGGCATTCCATCTTAGTCCTCACGGGTGATAACGCATCTACATTTTGATTTGTGGTGGAGGATAGATGTGGATGTCTATGGGCCGCAGCAGCCACTTGCCATCGGGTGGACTGTGTGCTCGTTTGTCACCCTTATCCTATAAAAAAAATATTCATTCTTGATCTCTATATAAAGAAAATAAATAAATAAGTATTTACACAATGCTTTATTATTAACTTTTCGATCGTGGCCATGGGCGATGCACGGCATTCGTGACGTCAGAAATTATTTCATTAACATGACAGCCTTTGATTGCCTCATAGAGGAGATTTTTCCATAGCTGCTACGCTTAGTAGGCGGGTTAGCAATCGCAGATTTTTTGTTATCAGGAAGATGCTGCTGCCCATCTCCTGTTTCAGTTACCCTCTGTCGCCTCTTACGACACCCAAGGGACGATATGGGGTAGTGGATATTCTTACACCGCCATTTCATAGTTAAAATGTAACGAAACAATTAGAAAAATATTAATAAGTTTAAATTTAACGTGATCAGATGAGTAAATTTTAATAAACTCCCAAAAACATCTAGGATACAGATAATATAGACAAATTTAAGAAATTGCTTTTGGGTTTTTTAATAAAAAAAGCTTACTACTCTATCAACGAATATTGCGATGATAAAATGAATGGTTTTTAGTTATTTAATGTCCGATTTATTTATTATATATTTATATCGTTATGTTATAAAGAATTATGTAAGGGTTAATAAAATCAATATTAAATGTAATTTTTCCTAAACACATTCATTCTAATTGAGATTGTAATGCTACCAAATATTAATATTTGTAATGGCAGGTGATCATGATAACAAAATATTTTTTCTATAGGGTAGGGGGCAAACGAGCCCATGAACAACTTCAACACCAGAGGAATAGCAGATGCGTTGCCCGCCTTATAAAAAGAAGTAGGCTCTTTTCTTGAAGGTCCCTAAGTCGTATTGGTCCGGAAAAATCTGGTGGTAATTGATTCCACAAGGAAGTTGTGCGAGGAAGAAAACTTCTTCTAAATCGCACAGTGGTGGACCGCCAAAAAGAGGATCACAGTGTTACTTATCATAGCTTTTCCACCGAGTTTGTAACTTTTTACCTAGAAAAATCTATCTGCAAAAAGTTGTACTTAGTAGCACGAAGCGGTTCGACATTTGTCAAAATAAAAAAAATAAAAAATAGTATTATTCCAATGGTTTACATTATTAGGATCACAAAACAGTGGACCTTTTAAATAAAATTTGGGTCTGTTGGAACGGATTGGCTCGACAGTGTAAGTACCACGTTCCCACAAAATACCAGTTTAAAATAGCAGCTTAATGCTGCTATGTTTGGCATGGTAAGTGTAGGAAACCGGAGACCCTTTTTACTGGAGACATTCCATCTTAGACTTTAGATGTGACAACGCATCTGCATTTTTATTTTAATCTAGGATACACGTGGATGTGAATGAGCTACAGCATCCAATTATCATCAGATGGACTATGTGCTCGTTTTTAATTCTTATACTAAAAAATTTTTTCAGTATAAATTATGATATTAATTAAACTCCACAGAAAATTAAATATCATCACGTTATTTCTTTTATGACGTCAAGGCTTATCACATAGAGGCTGTTAATTATCTGCAGCTTATAAGTGACTTAAAACTGTCTGCGCAAATAATGGAACAGGCAACAGGTTCAATTAATATTCGTGGTGTAGCGGCGTTCAGATATTATGAATCGAAATTTAAATATATTTATATATAATATATATATATATATATATATATATTGAAATCATTAAATTTTATTTCTACACAAATAAACACAACAGCACACACAAAGTCTACAGCTGGAGATAAGTTTTCCCCATAGATTGCCACAAAGTGTTATCAAATCGTTATTCCATCTAGTGAGGGTCGCCCAACATTTTGCTTGCCAGTACAAAGCCACTCGAGAATCTTTTTGTCCACCGGCTATGTTCTACGTGTTATATGGCCGGCCCATGACCACTTCAACGAACTGATCCTCTGGACTAAGTCAATATTATTAAAAAGCAAACAACCCAACGTCTAATATTTTAAATAAAAATATAATATAATAAAATAAATTTCAGGTAAATCATCATTTACAATTACTATTACCACTTTCAATTGTGCCGGCGGTGATCAAACCCGGGTTGCTCACGCACTGTGAAATTACAACGAATAGTTAACCCTGAGCTACCACGACAAATCAAAAGGTTCAAAGTTTTGTTTTATTTTATTTAATGCTTGATAATTATGCAAATATTTCCACAAACGGTAAATGAAAATATTTTAAAAACTGTACAAATCATAAAAGCGGTCGTATATTGAACAACGCGAAGTATTATGAAACAGTTACAGAATTAAATTATAGTACTTCTATCAGGTACTAGAGTCAGCTATTTATTTCATAATTTTACATACATACATACATACATATAATCACGCCTCTTTCCCGTAGGGGTAGGCAGAGACCAGTTCTTTCCACTTGCTACGATCCTTACATACTTGTTTTGCTTCGTCCACTTTCATTATTCCCTTCATACATGCTCTACGGTTTAGGGTACTCTTGTTTTATATCATTTTAAAATTAAATACCTTGCATTAATACAGATATAAAGATATCGTGTATACGGTAAGTATTTCGTAAGTATTCGAGTGCAAAATGAGCTAAAACTTGATAAAAATAGAAAACAATAATTTCACTCCTGTGTTGGGCACCTGCAATCAATTTCTAATAAATAGTAGAGAGTTCTACTGAGTAAAGGGCGCAGATATGAGTATCTAGGAGATGAATATATTGTTCCATTTGCAGTAGAGACTATCCGCGAGTGGTTGCCACTGGTGACATGAAGGATGGTTCTAAGTGTAGCCATTTACACACCCTTTCCATCCTGCCTAGTGTGCGTGCGCGCAAGCCACGCTCCTCAAATCGATCGCCGGCCGTCGAAACATTTAGCCCTAAACACTTGTAATTAATTACGATGTAGGTGCAGCGCTATCCACCCGTCGGACTAGCTCCACCAAGCACTAAAACGCACTATAGTTCTGACCCAATTCTCAATGAGATTGGCAAGACAGATAAAAATATTCACTGTTATAGCATCACCAAGCGACAGAAACGTACATTTGGCGATTTACAAGATCAATCGGGATCATCTATCACCGAAATTAAAAACATGTTTTCCGAACTTAAGAGCAACACGCTCATAAGTTCAAATTGCTGAATAACACACTATCTGCTATAATGAAACAAAATCGACATAGATATAATCACGCCTCTTTCCCGTAGGGACCACTTCTTTCATTTTTTTGCGCCCGAAGCAATTGGAAAAGGGCTACCCTTTATGTAGGGAGGCGGAAATGCATTACGCATACCACGACAGCCGGTCTATCGTGGTAATGAAGGACTCACTGCCTACCGGGGGAACCTAAGTGATACCCTCTAAAACCGCCTTTGGGGACTGGCAACCAGCTGTTTAAAGCTACTTATGCCGTATCGGAAGCGACCCTCTTTTGGGAAAAGATGCGCAGGCGGCTATTAGCCACTGAGGAAGTGCCTACGAAGGCAAATTAATTATGAATAACTTAATTAGAGTTGGCCTGAGCCGCCAGGAGGCAGTTCAGGTCGTTTGAAAGTTTATTAGGCGGGTCCGAGAGGGAGTTCCTCGGCCTGCGGACGCTATAGCGGGAGGGGAGTGGGGCTGCATAATTAGCTGCCTCACGAATAAAGTGATTGGAATGCGACTCTGAGGCTTGAAGAAGTTCTCAGAGAGTTTTTTAAGGAATTGTTGGATTGTAGGGAGCTCTAAGTCCCGATGAAGGTCGGCATTACGGACGTACCAAGGTGCGTTCGTAGCTCGACGACAGAAGAGGTTTTGAATTACTTGGAGTTAATTAATAATTTTAGGGTCAGCGTGGGCAAAAATGGGGCCCGCGTAGGACATGACTGGTCGTATACAGACCTTATAAAGGGTACGCTTGTTTCTGAGGGACATTTTACTGTGTCGGCCCAACATACTGTTGAGCCTACCCAGGTAAAAACGTGCGTGACGGGTTACTCTTTTGACGTGGGAACTGAAAGTGAGCCTCGTGTCAAGGGTGACGCCTAAATATTTGGCAGTCGTATGCCAGGGGACAGGGGTCCCTAGCATACGTATTGGTGGAGTGTTTTTGAGTCGGCGTCGTTTATAATCGAAGTGAACGGCGGAGCTCTTCTCCGGGTTCACATCGATGCGCCATTTTTTGAACCAAGCTCCTAAGTCATCAACTGACTTTTGGATCTTGTTCCGTATGAAAGGTAGCGAGATACCTTTACAGTATAGGGCAGTGTCATCTGCGAAGAGGGAGAGCTGAACACCTTTCGACGGGATGGGAATGTCGTTGGTGAACAAAATGTACAGAAGAGGAGCAAGTACTGAGCCCTGAGGGACACCAGCTTTGATGGGGCGCTGAGAAGATAGCGTGCCTTCGTGTCTAAAACGAAAGGTACGATGCTTTAGATAAGAGGCCACGAGACGTACTAGACGATCGGGGAGACCTATTTTGTATAATTTGTAGATAAGGCCTTCATGCCAGACTCTATCAAAGGCTTTAGCTATGTCGAAAAAGACCGCGATGGTCTTATGACGACGAGGATAAAAAGCGCTGAGGATATATTCCACAATACGGTGAACTTGTTGGGGACAAGATTGTTTCGCTCGGAAATCGAATTGATGGGGGATGATGTGAGGGTCACCGTCTGTGGGAAAAAGGTGGCGCCTTATGCGAGTTTGGATGACTCTTTCGAAGAGCTTGCCCATGGTCTTGAGGAGGCTAATGGGGCGATGACTGGAGGGGAGGTTGAGAGGCTTGCCTGGCTTGGTAATACCAATCACAGTTGCCTCTTTCCACGTAGTGGGAAAGTAACTAAGGTTGAAGCAGGCATTGAAGATAATAGATAAAAGGGTTAGCACCTGCTCAGGAAAGTGTTTTAGGGCTTGGTTGGAGATGCCATCCGCGCCCGGAGCCTTTTTAGGCTTAAGTCCTTTGATGAGGGATGAAATCTCATCATTGGACACAGAGATAGGCTGTAGGGGGTGAGTTCCGGCGGCGGACCTCATCCTCCACTGCCTGCACGTGTGAGGGGTCGACGGGTTGAGAGCTAAGAGAGCATTGAGCGGCAATGCTGTCTGCAAAGCACTCAGCCTTTTCCTCGTCCTCGAAGGCTACCGTACCGTCGGGACGGGAGAGAGGGGGAGTGGGGGTGATAGCGTCTATGGGCTCTTGCCATCTGATAGTACGCTGTATGAGAGGGAGAGATATTCTCCATGAGCTTACTCTTTTCGAAGTCTCGAAATTCAGAGAGGCGGAAACGGAGTTCTCGTTGAAGACGATTGGCTGTGCGCCTATATTCGGGCGTGGGATATTTTGCTGCTCTCCGGAAAGTAGCTTTTTTGGCTTTTAATAGGTTGCTAATATGCAGGGGAAGCTCACTATTATTAGCAACCGGGACGACCCTTTCATTCTCCTTAAGGGAGGTTTTAATAAGGGTGGAGAGTGAATCGACCGCGGTGTCGATTTTTTCGGGACTGTCTAAGTCCGACGATAGGGAGATTGGGGAGTCCTGTGAGTCCAGAGCTTTCGCTAGGGACTCCTTGAAGCCCTTCCAATTTGTGAAGGTTTTAGTAGAGGGTGTTGAGGGGGGTGGCTGATGGCCAAGAATGAGGGAGACCGGTCTGTGGTCGGATCCTAGATCGTCTAGTGTCTCGATTGCCCTGAGGTTGAGGGAAACACTTTTGAATAGTGCAAAATCTAGCACGTCGGGAGCGTAATCGGTGATATCGGGATAGTGAGTAGCACCGAGGGGACTGTGGACGGTAAGGTCAAGAGACTGCGTGATATCGAGCAGTACCCTGCCACTACGTGAAGTATTACGGCATGTCCATTCAGTGTGCTTGGAGTTAAAATCTCCAAACATAATGACTGAATTGCCTAGAGATAAAATAGCCTCAAAATCTTTTTTGAGGGGAAGGGTTTTAGAAGGGATGTAACAGGAGGCTATGAAGATGGACTGATGTCCAGTCATAGCTAGCCTACATACCGTGGCTTCCATGTTGGAAAGTTGCGGAGTAGAAATGGGAGAGCAGTGAAGTGTCTTCTTGTAATAAATGGCCATACCGCCGCCTCGGCGGTCGGGTCTGTCATTACGAAGAAGAGAGAAGTTTTTGATGGAAAGGCCTTTAGTGTCCTTAGTATTGAGATTAGTTTCCTGTAGGAGGAGGAAATCGGCTTCACGATTTCGAAGAAAGAGCTTAAGCTCTGGGAGGTTATTTCGCAAACCGCGAATGTTAAAGGATACAAGCGATAAACCCTTAGGTTTGATACGACCGTGAGACTTTGGTAGAGCAAACTGCTCTGTCATTGTGAGTTAAGTTAATTAAGTTAACTTAAGTTACAACGAGCACAAAAGATTATGATGCTCTGCAAGAGCGAGCAGACGGTCCTGAGGGGACCTCGCAGCGCGCAATTTGCGTGCTAACACAGTGATTTCCTCAACATTGATGTTCCTAATAGCGGAATACACCGTTTTTAGGTCATCAGCCATTGAGGGTTGTGATTGTTGTGGGGCGGAGGATGTCCGCGGTGGGTCTGCCTTTTTGGGGCCCCAGGGAAAGACTGGAGGCTTTATAGGCTGAGAGAAGCCCGGAGGTGCCGAAGAGGTCCCTGAGGGGGCCTAGGGGGACCCTGAGAGGGCCGAGAGAAGCCCTGGGTGGGCTGAGAAAGGCCCTGACGGGGCATCCGTTGGTAAAGAGCCGGGAATGAGCGGTCATTGACCGGCGGTGGAGCTTGCCTACTGGGGCGAGGATGAGGTGCGCAAGGGCAGCCTCTGTAGTTAGCCGGGTGGCCTGTTTGTTTACACAGGACACACGCGGGTGGGGATTCGGCGTCTTTGGGCCGAGGACACTCTTTAGTGTTGTGGGGTTCAAGGCACTTAACGCACCTGGGTGGGGCGGAGCAGTTGGCCGCCGCATGACCATACAGCTGGCAGCGGTGGCACTGCGCCGGGAACCCGCGCCTATGTGGAGGCTCAACCCTCACTCTCGACAGGCCGCACACTGTGCGTACCTGCCGGAAGATTTCTTTCGCCTCCGGCACGTTGGTTAAAATTACTAGGGCAAGAGAGAACCTCTGGCCCGTCCTACTGTGCATTTTGTGCACGGCTTCTACTGGGAAACCTTGGGACTTAAGGTCCTCAAGGATTTCCTCGTTGGAAAATTCGAAGGGGACGCCGCGGATGACGGCCCTGACTTTGCGCTCTTCCGAGAGAGCGTACGTATGATAAGAAACTCGTTCGGCTGTGAATAGCCTGGTGAGACGCCGGAAGTCGTCGATTGATTGGGGGATGATCTTAATAGCCTCCCCGAGGTTAATGGCGTGGTCGTATTTTATGCCTGTGTTGTAGCAGGTTTTGGAGAGTTCTGTGAATTTAGCCTTGTCTCTTAGGAAGACAGGAGGCGGGACTTGCTTTTTGGCAAGGACTGGAGCACAGCGAGAGGCTGGCTTGGTCGGGCGGGGATGTCTAGTGACAAAAGTGGGGCCGAGGCAGCGGCGGGGGCTGCAAGGGCAGAGGCGTCAGCGGAAGCTGCGGAGGTTGAAGGAGCGGCAGGGGCCGCTGAAACAGTGAGGGTGCGGTTTTTCGCTGCGCGTTTACCGCTGCGCTTGGAGTTCACCGTGGTGAACGAAGAATCCCCGGTTCCGTCGGAGTCACAGGACTCCGATGAACCGGTGCCAGAATTGGTGGTGGGCCTCTTCCGGGAGGCCGACGCAGAGGACTCGGAGCATGCGTACTCCATTTCTAATGGGGCGAAAGAGTTCTTGGTCTCTAGGTAGGCCGCGAGTACGGGCGGCGGTTGGAGTGCCTGACGGGCAGGGGGAGTAACATGGGCGGCGATTGCGGCGAGGGCCGTCTCATCGAGGTTTAGGTCCAGACCAAGAGTTTGGTTTAGGGCGGCGACGAGGGACTTAATTTGGGTAACTGTGGACATGTTGGGGGCAGTAATTCTACGAAACAGTAAGGACGGGACGGGTCCCTGTTCTCAAAAGAACAGGAACTTGAACACCAAACGTACTACGAGGCAATATACACGTATAAAAGTATAAGAAAAACAAAAGAATAACAAAAGAAATAACAAAAATCAACAATAAAAAATAACAATAAAATAACAATTAAAACAATAATAAGCAGAGGTCAGTCAAACCACCCCGCCCGAAGACAGGGGGGCAAGAGCTATTAGCGAAAATGACTCACCAAAGCGTCAACGCTGTACAGCGCGAGCAGGACAGCAGAGGCGCGAGAGCGAGAGAGCACTACCATACGAGGACGGATGCGCGGACTACCTGGACACGACCGCTTGAGAGCGGTGCCACAGGCGGAATTATCTGACTTCTTTCCACTTGCTACGATCCTTACATACTTGTTTCGCTTCGTCCAATTTCATTATTCCCTTCATACATGCTCTTCGGCTTAGGGTACTCTTGACCTGGCATTTTTTCAAGACGTCCCTGATTTTGCCTAGAAACGTCCGCCTAGGTCTATCCCATCCAACACTTTCATTAACACTCGCCTTATACACCTTTTTCGTCAATTGTTCTTCATTCATTCTCTCGACATGGCCAAACCATCTCAGCATAATTTTCTCAATTTTTGTCGCTACATCTTCTTTCAGACATTGAGTTATATGTACTACGTACTAGAGAAGCCATTCCAAACAAAAATTGTGTCCTACTCTATGTCTTCGCGCATGCGCGACTACTACTACATGCGCGAAGATATAGAGTTTAAGAAGAAGACTTTAATTTGATATAAAATAAGATATTAATATAAAATAAATATAAGAATTTCATATAAAATATCTTAATTTAATCTAAACAAAAATATTATATTTCAAAATAAAATGTAATAATACCTATTATGTTATGGAATTCACAAATCTTCAATTTACGCAATATTTAATTTGTACAGTTTGCAGGACAGTTCAGTTGAACATAGTCAATATTCGGAATGGCTTCTCTAGTACGTAGTACATATAAGTCAATGCTTTCAGACCACAACGTTTCCTTATCTCACTATTTCTTATCCTGTCACTCATTTTAACTATTATCATACTCCTTAACGCTCTCATCACAACTGCATTTATTCTGCTTTCATGTTTCTTCTGCCATACCAAACTTTCACTTCCGTACATGAGTGTCGGAAGCCAAACGACCCTTAGACACTTTCCGAATGCTCATAAAGAAGTGCAAAGCCCCATTCACCATGATGAAAATGAAACAAAATCAAGACCTACAAAAATCTCTCAAAGTGTTTACCAACCGGCATGAAGAATTATTACAAAAAATTAATAACCTGGAACAAGAAAATAGCGATTATAAGAAGTGAGTATCCGCCTTAGAACATAAATTAGATTTCTTCGGAAGGAATACTTGTAGTACTACTATTGAAATCCGCAACTTATCCAAACAAAATAATGAAAATAAAGAAGCTTTCACTCATATTATCCAAAAACTTGCTTCGAAACTGGGCATGGAAACTTTTATTCGGGATTCGGAAATCAGAAATATTTATCGCTCCAAGTCTGAGGCACTAGTGCTAGACTTCACCAATTCCCTCCAAAAAGAGTCCATAATTTCAAAATAGGAAATATATAATAAGACAAAACGCGATGGCAAGGAGCCTCAATTAAACTCAGATCACATGAATCTACCGGGTCCATCGCGCCCTGTATATATGTCTGAGTATTTAACAAGTAAAGCAAGAAGAATATTCTCCCTCGCACGGTAAAATTTAAAAAGCATAAAGCTTATCAAGCCTGGACAACGCATGGGACGGTCTTTGTGAAGAAAGAGGAGGGAGCAGCGGCAATACTTATCGAAGAAGAAATTGATTTACATAAACTTATCATATGACTAGTCATACTGTGACTAATTATTAGATATTCATGTTCAATTCCTTTATTTTAATACTTTTTACTCCCATAAGATTTGCAGATATTCACACTCAAAGTCACTACTCACACAACCGATACTCGTCACACTATGTACTCATTACACGTTACACAAACGGACTATATCGTCGAATAACAGTAGTACTGTAACTATAAAAATGTGTCGCATTATTCTTTGTTCAGCTACATGTATCCTACCAGATCATAAAGTTAAGTGTACTTATAATTTTAAGGTCACGAGTGACTGTCATTCTACATATTATACAATATCGGATACTTTCAAATATGCAAAATATTGAAATTATAAATTCAGATCTGGATACTTTACAGGTTGCTGAAGCAATCGTATGCGACATTGACAATATTAAACAACGTATTAAAAACAATTATTGCATACTAAACCTTTTTTCACAAAAAATCCGTAGTATTAACCGTAATATGCCTAATTTAACTACATTCTTACAAAAATCCGAAATATACTGGGATATACTGGTACTTTCTGAATATTGGCTACCATCAGCAAAGTCCTACCAATCTAGATAACTACAATTATATAACAACAACTAACCATAAGACCCAGAATGAGGGTGGAGTCATTCACTATAATAAACACCTAAAGGTCTCTTCCCACTACACCGTATCATACCATGACCGTGCTAGGAACGTGTCAGGCAAATAAATATTATTTATATTGAAAAGTATGACACTGTTCCCACTAGACCGTTCCGTCACCGACCAACACCTTCGCGTGCCATGCGCGGAGCGTCAACAAATGTCGGCGTGAATATTTTGCCGGTGCTGACACGCTCTGTGAATGACATGCGAGGGTTGTAAACGCATATGATGACCGTTATATAGGCGTTGTAAGCGCGTTGCCGTAACTTAGTCATTTGTTGTCAGTTTAACGAGACGTAATATAGGAGATACGTCTATTACTAACGATTGGAATCAGTTTGACGGAATTGACGGCTCCGTGGCGCAGTGGCTCAGCAATCAGTTGTTGCGCTGGGGGCCGCGGGTTCGAATCCCGCACGGAACAAGTATTTGTATGGCCTACAAATAATTGTTCCGGGTCTGGATGTTTGTCCTTGTGCAATTTATGTTTGTAAACTGCCTCCACGACACAGGAGAAAATCCTAGTGTGGGGGTAACGTTTAAAAAAAAAAGAAAAGAAAAGTCTGGAAATGTTTTTGAATAGGTTTAGGTAAATACAATATGAGTGTATATTCTGAATATTTGAATTTAAATAAAAGTTTGATTTAAAATATATTGAACAAATTGTTTTACTCGTACATACCGTAAACACACAGCAAGCTTTTCTTTAGATGACAGACATTCTCTTAAGTTTGTGTTTTTTCTGACAATATAATTTTCAATTTTTTTTCAGCAAAACATTAAATTGGAATGTAGACATTCGGAAATACTGAAAAAACTTTTCTTCATCATCAACTAAGTGTCTGAATAATGTCCAATACTCTCTTTCGGTTTTTCGTTCTTTTATAGAATCTCACGATCCAGTAGCGCTGAGTGTTTTTTTTTTCTTTTTCTTCCTCATCCAATATTAAAGCAATCATCGCCAGTTGTGTAACAGTTAATTTTCTGATAGCCATACTTATTTTATAATTTAAAAATTTGGTAGCACTCCAAGACGTCCACGCAACACTGTTACGCATGCGAGAATGAAACGGATTTCTATTGGTTTTGGTGGATGTTACATACGGGCATCATACGGGTTACATACGGGTTGCATACTGGCATCATACGGGATGTATACGGGCACAGAACGCCGTCGATCCGTTCATTGGGAATAGTAGAGCGTATCGTGTTGCTTTTCGTGCCTGATACGCTCATAGCACGATCATGGTATGATACGGTGTAGTGGGCAGAGACCTTAAAATTATCTTTCGAAGAACCCCAAATCAGCGACGCTACTTGTTTACTACTACGTCTAAACTCCGAAACCTGTATTATTGGCATATATGGACCGCCTAGCTAATCTAAGACCAGGAATTTCATATATTCCATTCCTGTCCAAACTTCAGACATATAAAACATAATTCTCTGTGGTGACATCAATATCAATATAGTCCCGAATAGCTCTGATAAGCGCTCACGCGGCTACCTAAATGTATTGGCGAGTCATAGCACGCTCCCAGGTCACACTAAACCTACACATGGTAAAACATGCCTGGACCACACCATAGTTAAAACTAAATTGCCTCTCACTTGTTTCATTTTGGAATCATCGATTACTAACCACGAAAGTGTAGCCATTAGCATTATTCAAGCTACTCGCCCAGAATACTTAAATAAATCATGTTATCACATTGATTTTATGGAATTAGATAAAGCTATACAAAATATTTAATACCAAAATATTATTGATTGCATGGATGCGAACCTAGCAACAGATCTACTTCTGAAATATTTAACCACATCCATAACAGATGAAACCTTGGTTAAAACTCCCAAAAGAAAACTTATCAGAAAACCATGGGTCACCAAAGGCTTGCTGCAGTGTATGAAAAATAGGGACAACATTTACAAGTAATCAAAAAAGGACTCCGAAAATGAAGTACTATAACTAATCTACAAAGGCTACCGTAACTTCTGTAACTCTAACTTAAAAAGGCAAAAGAAGACTGAGATTGAAATTGAAGAGAGAATAGGCGAAACATTATAAAAAGAAGCTGTGGGAATTCATTAAAAAACTAGTAGACTACTCATACTGTCTTCTCTCTCTAGAAAATTAAAAAAAAAGTATTAATGACATTAACTACTTCTTTGCTAATATAGGAAGGAATCTGGACGGAGATATCATGAAATCTAGACATAAAAAATGTATAATTTGCCGACGATACTTCATTATTCTTAGGTAGTAATAGTTGGAGGGAGGTATTTGATACTGCACAAAGCAATTTTACTAACTGCTACCTCTGGTTACAAAGAAATGTGTTGACATTAAACATTGACAAAACAAAATACATAGCCTTCACACTTAGGTCGAGCCAAAACCCTCCTCCCTCTCTCTCCACCACAGCTCACGTTTGCAACTCTAAGCCAACTATTTTCCATTGTCTCGCTATACGAAGAACTGACAAGATTAAATATCTCGGAATCATAATACACCAAACCCTGATTTTCAAGCCACACATTGATGAACTTGTCACTAGGTTATGCAAGCTCATTTACATCTTTTAAACGCATAGCTGACTGCCGAATCATCAAGGTGGTCTATTACACTCTATGCCAATCACTTATAGATTACTGCATCAGTTCATGGGGAGGTGCTGCTAAAACACATCTAACCGAGGTAGAAAGAGCTAAAAGGGCCATCCTAAAAGTGAGTGCAGGTCTCCCGTTTCGCTTTCCAACAGTGGACCTCTACAAAAAGTGGGATGTTCTAACAGCGAGACAAACATTCATCTTATAAACTGTCCTAATGAAACATTATCAATGTAAATACGACCCGGAGCTGCTAAAGAACAAACGCAGAAAATGTACTATTTTATGTCGCACCCAATCCTTCCATTCTTCTACCTCACACAATTTCTTCTGTTTACTAAGACCGTACATGTATAATAAACTAAATAATATCTTAAATTTCTACTCTTTACCTCTAATCTAGTTGTAAATCCGTTCTAACAAAATATCTGAAAACTTTATTAGACTATGAATCGACCGAAAACCTATTAACGTCGCCTATATAATATTAAATAGTAATCTCACTCAGCTACGAACTCCCTATGGTCCCGCATCTTTCCATCATTTTGGTTTAAAATGCAACTAGGTATATTAGGTTCACACACACACACACACACACGCGCGCGCGCACCGACTCGCACACATTCGATAATCTCTATACATAGTGCATACACCCATTGATGCGAAATCTCCAATTACTGTAGTTAATTTTGTTTATTTACATAATTATAATCTCCTTTTTTGGTTTGTATTACTTGTTGCTCTAGCCGCGGGAGAGCCCTGGTGACCTGTAATACAGGTTTTTATACCTACATCAGGCACCAGTCTCTCACAAGTTAGGTCTGGTAACTCTGGCGATTTTGTAATACTTAGCATTAAGTTTACCTAATGTGAAGAGAAAATAAATTCAATCATTCACTAATTAATTTACAACTCTAATATTTGATTTGGCATCGTGAAAGGTGATAAGCTAGAAGCTGAATCATCTGTTAAAACAAGTGTTATCACACTTGCACTATCCCTGACGAATATTCAGATATTTGAATACGGTAGGTATGGAAATATTGAGTCATACGTCATACAATCCTTATCTTGCGATTTCTTTTTACTCCAAATGTTAAAGATTAACTTTAAAGCCGTGTAAGAGACTCTTAAAGTAAAATAGACCAACAGCTTCTCTTGATGATTCCAACGAATACGAAGCTGCAATAAAAACTACTTTTAAAAGTAATAGTCAGTAATTTCTTATTTCAGTCTGCTATTTTTTTCTACAAACTTTAAGTGTGACTTACATTTATCAGAAATTCGCTTAAGGAAATTAACCTTTTTCCATTCCATTTCCATCTGATTTCGGTAGTTGATTGATTTTAACAGTTGATTTATTAGTTAGTCCATAAATCATGTAGATAAATTCAATGATTAGGTTTCAATGTCACGGATGTAAATTAACAGTAGTAACATTATTATGTTTTTTTAATTAAAACTAATTTTACGGATTTTATCGCGTATATTAATCCATTTTTATATTCCCGACGTTTCGGGTGCTTTCCAGCACCCGTGGTCACGGGGGACTGAGGCGTTTGACGTCCTGCTGTCATAGTTAGCCCGGCTACCTTCAGTTTTTTAATATTAATTTTTGGTCCGATTTACGCAGAATGAGCTTACGGTATCTTGAAGTCTAGCAGTGGTATACTTGGGTTTGGATTTGATTTTATTAATTATGGGATCCCAAGCAGATGGCAGCACCCATCCATCTTCTCTATTGAAATTAGGATGTTTTTTAATTTCAATAGCCTCGCGAATCATCCTTGGGAGGAATCGGTGTTCTTTTGCGAGGATTTGTGGTCTATCAAATCTAATGTAATGGCGGGGACGATCTTGAACATGTTCACAAACTGCAGACTTCCCGATACGTCGGTGCTTCACGTCAGCTATATGTTCTTTAACGCGGGTTTTAATAGATCATTTTGTTTGTCCTATGTACGAGAGACCACATTCACAATCCAGCTTGTACACTCCTGCATCTTGTAGAGGGATATAACACTTGACGGATGGTAAAAATTGACCAATCTTCTTCAGCGGCTTGAAGTATGTTTTAATGGAAGCTCGCTTCAAGATGTAGCCAACCTTGTCTGTGACTCCCCTGACATAGGGTAGTACAGCAGGCACACGCTCGACTGTGGCTGGCTTCACTCGGTCACTGTGATGTATGTTTTAGAGAGCACGAGGGATCTGTGACAGAAAACATCTGGCCGCCGAGCTTCAGCACGTCGAGCAAGTACTGCAAGACAACAAGCTTCGGGTCCCGCGCCTACGTCACAGTGACCGAGTGAAGCCAGCCACAGTCGAGCGTGTGCCTGCTGTACTACCCTATGTCAGAGGAGTCACAGACAAGGTTGGCTACATCTTGAAGCGAGCTTCCATTAAAACATACTTCAAGCCGCTGAAGAAGATTGGTCAATTTTTACCATCCGTCAAGTGTCACATAAACCCGCGTTAAAGAACATATAGCTGACGTGAAGCACCGACGTATCGGGAAGTCTGCAGTTTGTGAACATGTTCAAGATCGTCCCCGCCATTACATTAGATTTGATAGACCACAAATCCTCGCAAAAGAACACCGATTCCTCCCAAGGATGATTCGCGAGGCTATTGAAATTAAAAAACATCCTAATTTTAATAGAGAAGATGGATAGGTGCTGCCATCTGCTTGGGATCCCATAATTAATAAAATCAAATCCAAACCCAAGTATACCACTGCTAGACTTCAAGATACCGTAAGCTCATTCTGCGTAAATCGGACCAAAAATTAATATTAAAAAACTGAAGGTAGCCGGGCTAACTGTGACAGCAGGACGTCAAACACCTCAGTCCCCCGTGACCACGGGTGCTGGAAAGCACCCGAAACGTCGGGAATATAAAAATAGATTAATATACGCGATAAAATCCGTAAAATTAGTTTTAATTAAAAATGTGTAGTGTTCGCGTAAATATAAGAAATCATTACATTATTATGTATTCAATTATGTATTTGTAATTTTGTAATTGTGCGGTTTGATGGTATAAGTATCCTTGATGGAATACAATGCATGTCCATAATACGTCTTAGAATGCGGTTGCACGATAGTAGCCTTGATATGTAATGGACAACGATTAATGGAATTAAAATGCAAATCAAACTATGCCTTATTTTACGCTGATCAGACGGTGTAAGAGAATTGATCACTGCATGTCTTTCTGCTGGTGTTGTAAGAAACGATTGTGGGGAACACCGGAAATATTTTTACGTGGTAGAGCCATGGTGCAGCTATATTAGTAGTATAGTTGTAGCATGGGTGGGTCGGCTCGACCGGGGAAGGACCACGCTCTCACAGAATACCAACGTGGAATAGCAGCTTAACACTGCTGTGTTTCGTATGGTGAGTGTAGAGAACCGGAGACCCTTTTTACTGGAAAAGAGGCATTCCATCTTAGTCCTCACGGGTGACAACGCATCTGCATTTTGATTCGCTAACAAGGATAGATGTAGATGTCTATGGGCCACAGCAACCACTTACCATCAGGTGGACTGTGTGCTCGTTTGTCACCCTACCCTATAAAAAAAAAGCTTTTCATAGAAAGGTGGTGTGAATAAGCAGCGTCAAAGTTGGATGACATTAATTACGGCAATTGCCAAATAACCTTTTTATTTTACTCGCCTACTGACTGCTAGGTGGACTGTTAGCTTTAGCCTTTTATATTATAATAAATACAAAATCATAATAGTTAAACTGTGATACATTTGTGTGAATTGAAATTACATTAATTAAACTTAAACGTTTCCGTCGTTGCGTGATCTTCTTAAATCGTTGCTAAATGTTATGTAATTACCTACAGCAGCTGCGCAGTGCTATAACAATAAATGAAATTGTTAATGAGTAAAAATTTAAAATAGTGCAATAAAATAAGCTGAAATATAATTCGTGGAATTTGTTAAAATTATACGTGATTATTAATAATTCTGTTTTACCATCAAGTTTAATATTAATTACACTGATTGTAATAAAAGCTAACACAGTTTGTAAAAATCCATTTATAGTATCACTGGCATTATTTTTTTATTATGTAAATATTTTTTATTCTATATTTATAAGCGAAAGTATCCTATTGGTAAGACATAGACAGCAACATTTAAAGTCGTGTGTATGATTCCGCCATTCAACCATTACGAGTTACATGGTGGTAGAGCCATGCTGCACTTATGTTATGATTAAAGCACGCATGGGTCGCCTCCCAGGGAAGGACTATGCTCTCATAGAATATCTGAAAACAAGACATTCCATCTTAGTCCTCAGGGCTGTCAACGCATGTGCATTTTGATTTTTTATTCGAGGATCTAGTATAAGTGGTAAAACCATGCTGCAGCTACGTTAATAGTATAGTTGTATCACGAATGAGTCGGCTGACCGATGAAGAACCACGCTTTCACAGAATACCTACGTTAAGTATTAGCTTAATGCTGCTGTGCTTCGCATGGACAGTGTAGAAATCTGGAGACTCTTTTCACTGGAAAAGAGGCATTCCATCTTAGTCTTCACGGCTGACAACGCGTCGCCATTTTAATTCGCAAACGAGGATAGAATTACATGTCTATGGGCCATAGCAAACACCATAAGGTGGACTGTGTGCTAGTTTGTCACCCTTATTCTATATAAAATATGCTCATACCTTTTTTTAAAGAATAAACGTAACAAGCGAGCACACAGTTCACCCGATGGTAAGTGGTTGCTGTGGCTCATAGACATCTACATCTATCCTCGAATACGAATCAAAAAGCAGATGCGTTGTCATCCGTGAGGACTAAGATGGAATGCCTCGTTTCCAGTAAAAAGGGTCTCCGGTTCTCTACACTCACCATAAGAAACACAGCAGCATTAAGCTGCTATTTTTCGCTGGTATTCAAAGAACAATGGCCAAATTTCTATAGGAGCTGGACTTGACTTTTATTTTTCATGTCACAAAACAAGCTAAGCTAGATTGGTTTGTTTTTATGTTGTAAACACCATCCCGTATGAAAATCATATCTAAATAGCCACATTTTTATAATAACGTCAACAATTCTTTTGAGGTTATCATCACATATGTAATCTTCTTCAATAATATAAAATAAGAATTAGATTTGTATTATGATGTACGATTGTGTGTGATGGCTTATGTTAGTTTAATAGAATAAATAGGTATGTAAATATGTACTATTATTGAAGAATTCCACTCGCGGATCTTAGAAATTACTCTGGTATCAAGCTCAAAAACGAGATGGCGGCGAAGTGTATTAATGCATATGTTACAATTAACACATAGCAATCGCAGGTCAAGTTGTCATTGTTATGTAGCTGTAGTCGGCATGATGTCTCTCACAAATATGCAAGATGCAAAATCGGTATCCAAAAATCAAAAGCACAGAATAATCGTTACAAGTGGTAGTTATCAGTCCGTAAAACAATGCCGAGGTCAAAACAACAGAATGAAATCTAAAATATTACAGTACGTATCACAATCCACAACGAGTAAAGCAAATAAGATATATAGATATGTAGATGATTGTCGGGTGACAATCATTGTCGATCGATGACCACAGATTATGTAACTTGACGATGACACATGGTGTCCCGTTATACGTAATTGAACAAAACGCTTAGCTTACTATGAAGCTACATAATCATTTTTATGACATGAATCCAGTACATAATAATTCAGTATAGTAGTTGATTCGATGCCTACAAACTAATTGAATTAAATTACAATTAACAAATATTCAGAAAAACGTGACTACAAAGTCTTTTCATACGTGAAATGAATCGTCATTAGGTGCGTTCCAGTGCCTTCAGAAACCATTATTTTAAATAATTTTGGAACAGTTACAAAAACAAAAATAAAAGGATAACTTTTTTGTGGCTATTTAGAGAGGTATTTTTTGTGTTTTTTAAGATCTTAAAAATAAGGATATTTTTCATAAATATTTCATATAGTGACGCCATCGTTTCATCGTTTGGTACGATTTAGCCAACGTTATTTGTACTTGTCATCCTTATCCTACAAAAAAAAAAAGCTTTCTTGGAGGGGGTGTCAGGAATATTAGTTAATGTTAATAGCGCCGCTATTTTTCATATTTTAAGTACGGGTCGCAAATTTTTAAGATTAAGAAGAAAAATTAGCAACGTTCCAAGGATTCCGATAAATTTGAGGTGTTTTTTTTTAAATCTTAGACAATGGTAACGTGCACGAGTTCGCCGTAACATTTACATCTTTATTGTGCGAGCTTTCATTAGGATGTTCTCACCAGCAAGAACGATTGAATATTAATAATAATTTAATTAATTGCAAATGCATTTAATTATATTTCTGATTTATTTATTATGTACATTAATTAGAATAATTACTTAGGAATACAATTAATTAGGCTAGAACAGTACGCCTTTTGTTCTGTCAGAAGAATACTATCAATTGTACGTTTAAATTTAAAAAATATAAAATTTATAAAAAGAAATAAGTATATCTATACATATAATAAAATTGTAAATAGCAGATGTCTGTACATTTTATATTTTTGTAATAAAAGTGATTAAGGGGTACTAAAAATAAGTAATTAAATACATTTCTACCATTTTTAGAATTTTCTGTCTGTCTGTCTGTCAGTCTGTTTGTTTGTTAACGTATCACGTATAAAGTACTAATTTATATCATAAGAATTGTTAAGGAAATTATAAAGTGTATCTTCGGGTTACATTTAGTCTTTATTTCATTAAAATCAGTTCATTCCATCAAAAGTTATGATAAATATTCTGAAGTATGGGTAGGGAAGTATAGGTACGAATTTGCTCAACGGTGGCTTTGTTTGAGTCATCAAGTACATTTTAAACTAATATCATATCATAAATCATAGTTAAATTATGTAAAATAATGATATAATTATGTATATCTAAAACGCAATAAACAAAAGTAATAAAGAACGTATTAAATAAATTATACAAAAATATATTAACCTTATTAACTAAATATGAAGCACAATAGTTAACCCATTTCTTCGATAGATGGTGGTGTTGTGAAAATGTAATGCAATTGCAAATGTGGTTTTTTCCTGTAGATGAGTTTTCATATTTACTGCTAATCTTTATTATATTACTCGCTGCCCTACTGCGTGTTGACAAACTCAATTTATTCTTTACCGCCGAGTACTCTATGTGGTAAATCAAATTTTAAAAGAGCTATTAACAATTGCATTGGTTTTGGCGAGAGTCAAACTTTATTTTTTGCTTACTGTGCAGGCACTGATTTATAAGTTCTCTTACGTTTTATATAATGTATCAATCGCGTCAATTAATCTCTTTTATTTTTAGAATTGATGATGTTAGCAGCGCCATCTCTCTTTAAATATAAACATATAATAAAAATGATGATAACATGTTGTGTCTCTTTCTGTACATTGTATATATATTTTGGTGGCTAAAATCATTATGGGGAACTGAAAATAATTAAATAAGAACATTTTATAATTTTTAGAACTGTCTGTCTGTCTATTTGTCGCATGAACGCATCACGTCTAAAGTAAACATCTTTTATTTTCAAACAAATCGTTAAGAATATCATAAAGCGTATCTTCGAGTTACATTTAATCTTTGTTTTATTAAAATTGGTTAATTCTAAAGTAATTTTTAAAACATTAATTTTGAAATGTAGGTTCGAATTTGTTCAATGGCGCCATAAAATCTCAGAAATAGTAATAAAAAGATTTCTGTGTAAAAAAAACGTTCCATAATAATTAATATATTTATACTTAAAACACAAAAAGAGATAGGATGTTTTCTCACACAAAGGACGTAATAGATGGAGTTGTACAAATTACAAACTTTTCTGAATTGCGGTGTTGAGATTTTTCGCCGATGAATCGTATTGAGACTTACTGAAAAAAATTGTATCCATCGAAGCAATACAACGGAACCCGACCAAAAATAAAAATTTTGCAACGAAATGTCGTGATATTGTACTTAAAATATACGCAAAATCAGAACTGCCATTTTAGCGCTTGGGGAACTAGATTTAGCACTAGTGTTGGGTAGGACACGACATAAAGTAGAGTTTGTAAGAGTAGCCTCTTTTTTGTACTGAGCCAGTACAATGTCCCACTTCAAATGAGGTGAGGCTAACGAGGTTTGGTATTTGGGCGAGGCGTGCTGAAGCCCGACGAAACGTTTGAAGTTACGAGTATAAATATGACATTTGACGTTATTGCCGTACAGTTACAATCTGTACTCTGATTGAAGACATTGACTATGAAACGATAATTACACGATTATATTGTTTGTAATTAGGTAAATAAAAAGATAAAGAAATATATTTTAAAGAATATAATAAAAAAGCTTGCAAATAAAATTATAAATTAGAATGTAAAAATAATATTTGCGCGACTTTGTTGCCACTAAGCCGGTTCCTTCTCTCCGTAAGGACCTGGCCTGCTTTACTGAAAATGCGCTCGGAAGGCACTGAAGTGGCAACAATACAAAGCCGTTTTAAAAATAACTTATAAAGCCTAGGATAGGCGTCCTTTTTAACGAACCACCACTTGGCAGGATCTTGGGACTTTGGCAGTAGGGGTTCCTCGAGGTATTTATCAACTTCGATAATACCCCCTGCAGTCGGATTAATATTTTTTATTATCATATCCACTTGCTCATCAAACTCATTCCATATGCTATGTTAACGCTTACGGGATGGCGACGAAGATGGCGGCTCTGATGTACATGTGCTTTGTATTTGAATTCGCCCGGCCATGGCTTTGATATTTGTACATGCTTTACTGTAAGCGTACTCATTCTCAAACCCATATTTTTTGAATCTTGGATCTAATATAGTGCTTTCAGCAAAAATATTATTCTCCTCAATGCACGAAAACCTTGTGCTAATTTCATTTAAAAGCACTTGGGTCATTCGTAAAACACAGTCCGGATGTGGCGTAGATAAACATTTTTGGCATTTCTTTTTGAGGGCGTTTGATATAAGTATAACCTGAAATTTATAAAACACCTCATACATGAAAAAAGAATGTTAAAATTGAAAATACAAAATAAATGCGTTATCTATTACTTCACCTCTGATATTGTAACATTCTTTTCTGAACTCATCTCCTCAGTTACATCTTTGAAAAATGAAAGAATTTCTATTGCCGAATCCAAAACCTCAATGTCTTCAGAAGTCATATTTATAGTATCGGGATAATCGATAGCAATTGTGGACATAACACTGTTTTTAATTTTTAACACCCTTTCGAACATATCATACGTGGAGTTCCAGCGTGTGGAAACGTCTTGTTTTATCTTCAATAGGGGTTCATCTAGCTTCTTTTGCATATTTTTTAATCTTTCAGATGCAAGTGGACTTCTACGAAATAATTCGACAATTTGTTTAATTTTTGTAGTAATATCTTTTATTTCTTTTAATGCAGATTGGACTATAAGGTTAAGAGTATGAGCGAAACAAGGTATGTGCTTCCAATTATTAAGTCTTATAGCAGCTTTGATATTATAAGCGTTATCACTGATTGCTGCTACAATTTTGTCAGTAATTTCCCAATTATCTGTAATTCTTTTTAGTTCTAGTGCTAGGTTTTCTGAAGTATGTCTATCTGGAAACTGTATACATTCCAACAAAAAAGATTTTAATTCTGCTTGCTGATTGAAAAAATGTATTGTCACGGCTAAGTAATTATCATTGGGGGCTGATGTCCACCCATCGGTTGTAATGCACACATGTTCTGCTTGACAGAGTTCTGACTTAACCTTTTCTTTTGTTTGATTATAGACATTAGTCATCAATGCATTAGATAACGTCTTACGACTAGGTAACTGGTAGGCTGGATTTAATTCTTTAATAAAATCTTTGAGTTCAGGGGATTCAATGAGATGGAAGGCTAAGTAATTTTTTGTGAATAATTTTACCAGCATTTTGTTTAGATGTTCAGTTTTTTTAGCAGAAAGCGGTTTATAAAAGTACTGTGTTAGTTTCGTGTTAGTGGCTGGAGCTTTTTTATATAGGTTGGTGTTTTTAGTGGTGGCTGGTAAGAAATCAGATGTTTCAGGCATGACATAAGTTGAAGCAGTAGATGTGGAAGCAGTAGGCATCTCAAGTTCTGGTGCCTTCGAATCAGTGGAATGTGTTGTCAAATTATGGATTTCTGTTGCAGAAGAAGCTATATTTTCAATCGGACATTCACGTATAGCGACAAACAATTGTGGATGCTTGCTTTTTGTGTGTCTGATTAGGTTGTAAGCACCACCGCCTTTGTATGAAAATTCTTTCTGACAAAAATTGCATTTGGCTTTATCATTTTTGAGGTCTTTAAAAAACTGCCAAGCTTTTGAGGATTTTCTATCACCATCACCAGACATACTGCGCATGCAAAAAGCAAACAGAAAAAATGTCAAATAAAGTAAACATCTGAAAACCGTTATTAGCAGGGGATATTTTATTTATGTAGCCTGGTAACCCTTAAATAGGGTATCTATTTTGATTTGACATACCTACACAAATTATAAAGTTGTATGTACAAGACATAAACTTTGTTTGTTGACATAAACCCTGCCGCTGCCGCTCGCACCGCTGAGGTGTCTTGGCCAACGGACAATCGACATTCGCTAAAATGTCTTTTACTTAAATACTTTACTAACACCTATAACTATACAAAGTTTATAGGTATCTTTTATTCAAATGTAGTCATAAACAAAAGTATCAACTCAGACGAATAAACATATTAAAACCATAACAAAATTAAAACACTAACACAAAGTAGCCATACAAGCAAAATAAATAAGAATTGAAAGTCATTCATAAATCATGAATTAATACAAAGACTTACATACCTGAATATATATCTAAATAAAAATATCTATTCACTTAAACTACACAAACGAAGTATCAAATTAAAAACTTTTGCACTGGTCACTGACTCAAGTACGTTACGATATTCAAAACACATATAAATGGAAAGAGTTCGTTGCAATGTGCGCCTCACAGTATTTATTAATATCAATGTCAGCAACATATTTCCCTCTCGCTCGAGATTCGAAACGCTGTCACGTAATGTTCATTTTAGAATGACGTACTATTCTAATTTGTAGCATGCATTTCGCTCCCTCTCTTTCCTCATAGTTTTACGCAGACGGAGAGTGAGTAAGGCGACTTCGCGACTGCCGCGACATAAAATTTGAAGTAGTACATTAAAAAATGCCGAGCCGCTCTTACATTTTGACGTCATGTCCGGGACAAATGTAACGCCTCTTGTATGTCCTACTCAACACTATTTAGCACTTTTTTGGAATGTATAGCGCGCATTTCGAAATTTTAGCACCTAGCGCTTAATCCAGCGCTTTTTGGTGTATTTAGCACACATTTCAATATTTTAGCGACTAGCGGGTTATTAACTCTTTTATAGCAGCACTGTTAGTCCACATTACCGATAATAATAATAATGACCTTTATTATTTTTTCCCACAAATAGTACATTGCAGTTTATCTTTTTCAAACACATTTTTTCCACAAAACAAGGAGCATGGGAGACGAGTCCAAACTAGGATACCCTGTGCTATGGATCTCCCGGCTTCCCCTTTAGGATGATCAACTTGATTTTTTTACCGACGACTATAAGCGGGGAAATCCCCTTTATTAAAGTTTTCGTTCATGGTTTTGGCAACTCATTTATTTTGCTTTATTCAGTTTCAGTCAGTTGTTTAGAGCACAGCTAAGTTAAAAGTTACTTAGAAGTTATAACACAAAGAAACTGTGTAGCAACCGCAATCAGATGCTGACATCTGAAACTAAGTTGCGAAATACATTGCACTTTAAAACAATTAATGACATTTTTATTGTTCGTACAATACTAACTACTGTTGACAGCAATTGCTATAATTATAAGTCGATGTCCTGCGAAGTATTGATACATCAAAAAAATATTGCCAGAAAAAAAACTTAATGTTGTTTTCTTTATTATGATTATGTAGGAAGTATAAAGGGTATAGTACAGAGACTGATTTTGTAGTTAGGAATAATAATTAATTCGTTTACACGAATTAATTATCCAACGAGTCGAGGATAAACTAGTAACGGAATACGACAAGCGCACCGTTCCACGTCAGAGCCAAGACTGTCTTAACGGCGGCCGCTCAGTCCGTTTTATACAAGCAGGACGGGCGGCAACGCAGGTGTAATGCCGCAGGTGTGCGGTACACGTGTCGTTTACAAGAATTCTGTCTAGCTAGACCGACGCCACCGCATCTACAACGGTGCAGGTGCCGTCAATTATATAAAAAAACACAAACTTTGTTTGTAGTTAATTTAGCGCGAAAACTAGGGCTTTTTTAAAGCGCTGTTTTCATGAAATCTAGCGCTTTATGTGTTGTCCTAGAGCTGAATGAGTTTTTTTTATCTGGCAGCACTGCCCAAAAACCCTCTATTAAGAAGTAACTTTCCTTTCAGTTTTAAGCGCGTTCAGTTCCCAGTTACAGTGAGTGTGTGTTATGCGATGACCGTAAATAAAGCGCAAGGTCAAACTTTACGCGTTGTAGGAGTGTACCTCAGTACTGACTGTTTTGCACATGGCCAACTCTATGTTGCTTTTTCCCGCGTTAGTAGCCCCCGTAACCTTTTTGTGTACACCCCGGCTAAGCCTACTTCTAACGTCGTTTACACAGAAGCTCTATCATAAACGACTTAGAACTTTGATGATAATGATTTATTTTGTTACCACTTATTGATACAGTAATGAAATAAATCGTTTAATATTCTCTTACTTAAACGACAAATTCTTTATGTAAAACCTGTATACGCGAGCTACATTAATAAAATCGACAACAAATCATTGTTGTGTGCACTAAGGTTTATTTTTCCAAATTTTTTTATAATATACAAGATATTCAATTAAATAGTTTTGGCGCATCCATCATTTTCTCCGTTAAAAACGTGTTCGCCCATATTAATCGAGACCGAGCTAGGTACATTTTTTTGTTTCGCCCAGTTTCGCCAAAAGTTTGGCTATCAGTCACTCACACTCTTTAATCAAGTAAATAATACTTGTATTCTTACACACGTGTTATGTATTTCTGTATCATATTCAATGAGATACACATATTTACAAAAATTAAAATACTTAATTAGTGAACAAATATTCTCGACACAACACTTTTTTTTCGTCTTAATTGTAACAAAACAGATATGACTATACAATAAGCGGACAGTTATAATAAATGAATATATACTACATAGTTATGCTAATCTACTAAACTATTCAGTTTAGAAAAAAATGATACCTATAAGACACTTCAATATCATTTTGAAGACCTATCCATAGATCCCACACGTATAGGTTTGATGAAAAAAATTTTTTTGAGTTTCAGTTCTAAGTATGGGGAAACCCCAAAATTTATTGTTTTTTTTTTTTCTATTTTTTGTGTGAAAATCTTAATACGGTTCGCAGAATACATCTACTTACCAAGTTTCAACAGCATAGTTCTTATAGGTTCGGAAAAAGTGGCTGTGACATACGGACGGACAGACAGACAGACAGACATGACGAATCCATAAGGGTTCCGTTTTTTGCCATTTGGCTACGGAACCCTAAAAAGTACAGACGCACAACTTCACCTTAAAATAATTCTTACAATATCTATCTTTCGCAATCGTAAAATGTTGTTCAGGAAGAATATTTCATAGTACTGGCAAACCAGCAAACTTGTGAGACTGCATTTCTACTTTGAAACGTTTTATGTTTTATTACGTTCATTTCAAGCTACAGGAAAACATAAGTCATAATACTGCCATTTGTATTATAAGCAGTGTATCTTTTACACACTAACGTTGTGCAAATGTTTACAAGCATCTAATTCGTTAAATAAAAATACTTTTGCACTCGTTCTACAAAAACAAAAAATATGAAGATAATTTACAACATGAAGTAAAGACCTGGTAAGATGTGCAGGAAGTCGTTGGACGTAGGTGGCTCAGAACCGTGTTTTGTGGCATTCCTTGGGGGAGGCTATATTTAGTTATGATGATGGTGATGATATCCACAACGCACGGACTAAAACTTGCGTTGCAAAACGCAATAACACTAAAGAGGATGGAATTCATCAGAATTTAGAAAACAAAATCTTTAATTAATTTATTTACATAACATAATAATTTACAATATTCATAAGATATATCTAGATAAGATATATAAAGAATGCTAATATTATCATCCTACTCCACGCCGTATAGTAACAAAACTGCTAGGTATGTTTTCTCACTCAATTGCTACACTTAGTTTTGGACGAAAAAAGAATCGGCCTTCTTGTCACCAGAGGCGACCAGTTGCGGATACAGTTGCTTTAGAAACTACAACGCGCGTAGACCAAACAAACCGATAGCCTCTACTACAAATGGAACAATATATTCATCTCCTAGATACTCATATCTGCGCCATATACTAAGTAGAATTCTTTACTATTTATTTGAAATTAATTGCAGGTGCCCAACAATGAAGTAAGTGTTTTCTGTTATTATTAAGTTTTAGTTCGTTTTTTACTCGAATATTTTAGATCTATTTATCTTTACATTTATACACGGTATTTTATTATTAGTTAATATAAAGCGATGAAAGAGCATAACACGTGGGTAACGTCAGAGGTGATTTTATGCGGTACGTTGGGTACTATGATAGTTCATCCAACATACAAAAAATACATATTATATATGTTATTTTATGCGTATATATAGCTGTATATAATTCTCTGTATATAATGTCTCTTATTCTAGTACCTTTTAATTTAATTCTGTAACCGTTTCAAATACCTCGCGTTGTTCAATCTACTGTCACTTTTATGATTTGTATTTTTTAAATCTTTTCATTTAACACTTGCAAAAATATTTGCATAATTTTGAAACATTAAATGAAACTATATTGGTAAAATCAATTGTGCATGCCCTAATCGCATTAAAAAAATTACGTATAACATGATTATACGAATTGTTTTAAAGTAGTTTAAATACACACAAGTTTTCACTAATAACCTTATACTGGAAGTATAAGGTTATTAGTGAAAACTTGTGTGTATATATATACTTCTAATTTTCCGATAATTTTATGTGAAAAAAAAAATGAAAAAAATGAAAATGTTTATTTGTCTCAAAACAGTTACATGAATTATAAATGAGACATCCCCAGTAAGTAATTGATAATACTTGTGTTGGGGCTATCTCGCTCTTTCCCTTAATTTTTAACAATATTGAGACTATTATACAAAAGGTAAGTAAAGATAAATTTATGAAGAAAAAATAACAGTAAGTGACTTATAAAGTAATTATTAGCTCTTTGTGTAACTGTAGTTGTACGCCTGTGTGAAACTGTAGTGCATCTTGTTTTTAAACGTGCGTGCGTGCGTGCGTGTATGTGTGTGTGTGTGTGTGCGTGCGTTTATGTGTGTGAGTGTGTGTCTTCTTTGTGGTGCCGGTGTGTTCGAAATTATGTAAAACTTCAATTTGAAAAAAGTTTGGAAAATCCAAAAGTGCACGGCTCATAATGCTCATATGATCATTATATCATCATTCATGTCACTCCATAAAGTCCAAGACGTATTTAAGTATAAATATTACATCCTACTTACTTTTAGTACGTACTACTATTATTTATTCTGTGCTTTTAAAATATTGTAATAAAAATCTCTGATTATTATAATAACCAAGTAATATGAAATAGTAAGAAATTTGTTTTTCGAATATTTTGTATTTATTTGTACAGCGATCTTTTTGAGCCGCTGCAAACAACCGATATAGTATCCACTCACAACGGCGGTTGAAGCTTGGTTGAAGCCGAACTGGCCGAACTAACAGAGTGAGGTAGTCTCTATTTACTAAAATGAATTTACAGAAGGCTGCTAAAATACCGAAAATTTCGACATTTAGAAGCCGAAAAAAATTAATTATAACTAAACAGAACAAAATTAAACTGCATTTACATTCAATGGCTTCCCACATAATAGATGAAGAGTTTTAAAAATATATTGAGCTGAACAATAGATATTTTCAAAAGTTATCGTGTTTACGAAGCCATACGGCCGTAATAAATCTACACCATAAGCCACTAAATCCCCTTTTTTATGTAAAAATAGCAATTAACCAATTAAGGCCTTAACAGTGGTTGAAATGCCTAAATCTAGGATATTTAAGTAAAAAAATCTCAATAACTGTTCATTTAATCCACAAAGAAAAAATACTAGGTAACAGAAGAAGATTTGGTAAATGTTTTTAATTTAACAAAATTGTATTTTTGTCAACCCCTTATTAGAAAAAAAATCCCCAAAGAGTACCTATCTTTGTCATATTTTGCAAAATTTCTCGAAAACGGCACAAGCTTTTTAAATAGTTCTTACACTAAAAAAAAGGTCTTAAAAATATTAATATTTTTAATTGAGAGTTTTATTTTTATTACCTGTTTTATAAGAGAATATATCATTTTTCCCTGAAATTGAATATATTTACGCGAGCGCGCATGCTCCGTCGTCATGTAAGCTCTGTCACAGTCCGTCAGGCGTAGGACAGTTGCCTTGAACCACAAAAATTTAATGGATGGTGGCGCCATCCATAACTTGTTTCCAAAAATAATTTGTTTATAGTTGGTCTTATGGCTTCACAGATGTCGCTACTTTGGAAAAATAAAATGAAATTTACTTACAAAATAAAAATAAGTGCACCAAAAAATTATTGGTGATTTTATTGATAAAAAATTATAATTTTAACATAAAAACACGTAATAATTATCGAATCAATCGATAAATATGACAATTATGATACTGGCAACCAGCATTTAATAATAAAAAATAAAGATAAAAAATGAAATATTTGTCATATTAAATTGTCATTCCTGTAACATCGCAAATACCCTTTTTATATATTATTATCTCACAAATACAAGTGTACTTATTGAAACTATTTACCTACTTTTAATATTAAAAGTATAAATTATTTTACAAAAAGTAAAAATTGTTTCAGTAAGTATGCGAATTAAAGAACATAATAGTTAAATTAATATGATGTACATAATATAGCTATATATAGCGAATTAGTTCGGATTCAATTTGTAGGAGACGCTAGTAGTTCAATTTTGTCTGCAATAAAATATCGTCAGAGGGCTCTCTTTTCCTGTATATACTTATTATACTCTTTGCAGTCCGTTTTCGGACATCGTCGAGGGTGGACCGCACGTCGGTGTTGGAGCGACTTCGTTCAAATATATATTAGTTTTTTAAAAGTTTATACTCAATTATAAATATTTTTATGACTAGAAATACTTAATTTAGTTAATATCTGTACACTGGTAACTGTAAATATTATTTTATAAATAAATGAATTTTTAAAGTGCCCAAAGAAGAAGAAATTTTTGCGGCGACGTTGATTAGTGAAATTGAAAAATGCATTTTTATATAATTTAGATGTGGAACGACGAACATGCTCTCGTTACTTAGATTTAGATAGTTTTTAATACCTATGTAATTTTATTGTTGCATATTTTTATTCATTAGTTGATAATGAATTTTATAATTATGTATTACAATAAAATGCTGTTTTTATAAGTATGACTTTATAAAATATTATTGGGGAGAGAAATAAAGATACAGATACTTAAATTTAGGTACACTGTTATCAAATTAAATCAAACAATTTAAATAAATAAAAGAATGGTGCTTACCTAAGAATAAATAACTATATAAAGACATTCTTGGGTTTATGGTTTTTTATGTTAGACAAACTATCATCTAAGAAATTTAAAAATTTTAAATTGGAGAGGGGTTTCTCTACGTGATAAAGTTAGAAATGAAGGTATTTGCATAAGAATCAGAGTAACTGACATAGTTCAATGGAATATTACAGTGAAATGGCAATGGGCTAGCTATATAACTTGGAAAACATATAAAAAATAGGAAGAATGGTCCTCGAGTGGCAACCTCGTACAGGTTAGCGAATTAGTACTCAACCTTTATTCCTCTTCACGTATTCTCATACACTTTTCTTCACACATACACACACACACACACACACACACACACACACACACACACACACACACACACACACCATCACGCACACGCGCGCAAGCACGCACGCACATACACACACACACACATACACACACACACACACAAATAGGTCGCAAATAATACTTACCTAGTACTATTAGGCAAGAGTGAATAGGTTTTTGTTAAGTCAGTGCAATTCACCATCTTAGACTACATAACCACTTACCGATGGGATCGTAGTTGCTTTACTACTTGCTGGGTAAAAATAGTAAAAAAAAAAATTAACCCTGTGAAAGTTTGCATTTAGATATAATTTTTCTAACCAACTATAAAAATATGATGAGAATATGTATATAAGTATAAATGTTGCCTCACACGGAACAGTAATAATATAATATTATATCTTCCATTATCTCTGAAATCCGAGGTATGTTCATATTAAGAGGCTGAATAGAGTCATATTGAAATGCATGGGGATCGTTTTGTAATTTCACGTCATTATCGAAAAAAAAATTGTACGTACTTTAGGTGGCGGTTTGCAAAACACGATTCCACAAAAATTAATAGAAAATAATTGCAAAGTTGCTTCAAAAAATACTTAAATTTTCAACGTCAATTTTTTTTTACGTGGAAGAGCCATGCTACCGCTATATTTATTAGGTATAGTTGTAGCACGAATGGGTCGGCTCGACGGGGGAAGGGCCACGCTCTCACGGAATAACACGTAAAATAGCAGTTTAACCTTGCTGTGTTTCGTATGGTGAGTGTAGAGAACCGGAGAACCTTTTTACTGGAAACGAGGCATTACATCTTAGTCATCACGGGTGACAACGCATCTACATTTTGATACGTAATCGAGAATAGATGTAGATGTCTATGGGCCGTAGCAACCACTTACCATCAGGTGGACTGTGTGCTCGTTTGTCACCCTTATTCTATTTAAAATAAAACTTTCTGAGATTTCAGTAAAATAATGTTAAGTATTGTAAGCACTCGTACAATTATGTCTCGTGTTAATAAACCTATTGGGCTATTTTGATTTGGAATAAAGTTATTTTACTTTATTGGTTAAATAATTTATTTACCTTTCTATATCAAGAACCGTTTTTCTGTCACTCCTATTGAATTTGACAGTGCTTGCTGAAATTTAGCATTTTTAGATGGATCAGAATCGCCCGCTGATCCGGCTGTTAGATATTGCAAAAATAATCGAAAATATTTATTTTTACTTTCATGGTCAAGACTACCTTGTTTTATTTTATTACGGTCAAATAATATTTATTAGGTTATAAAGCAAGTATTTTTGTAAATGTTTTGTATGTAAATGTAAATGTTTTCATTATTTTGTTATTCTATTGTTTACAGTTATTATCACGTCTTAGCTTTACACCAAGAATTACATTAGAAATTCTTGATGGGATGCGATGTAACGCGCATACATTATTTTCATCAAGAACTATAATATATATATATATATATATATATATATATATATATATATATATATATATATATATATATATATATTTGTTTTTTTTACCAGTAGAGTTTCAACAAAATCTTAAAAAATTCAATGAATTAAAAAAATGCTAATAATTATATAATTTCAAGATTTCAAGTCAGTATTTTACATTTAAAAATCAGTTATAAAGAGCCAAAGTTATTATTTTCATTTTGATTGATTTAATTGGAGACTAAAATAAATGTGAAAGGGCTTTTATCTGCAATAATAATTTTCATCAAAAATAACATAGACTTATAAAAGTCATATACACGGTCAATCATACTGAAGATTATCAATTGTACTACAAAATATTTAAAAGACTATTTCCAGTATAATGACCCAAATATCATCATTAATGTTTGACTGGCACACCTAAAAGTTTTATCACATGGCTAAATGATTGACTTTTATATTATGATAAGGTCATGCTTTTTCTATAAAAAGTTGCAAGAAATTTTAATTCCCGGCCCTATTGGTTTGTTTTACTTTTTACTTAATTAGTGAAAAACAAAATGGACTGATCTAAAAGTTTACTTTCTTGTGTAAAAAGTGCTATTTAGAACTTTATGCATATGATAATTAAAGTTTCTATGTAAATAAGTGTAACATAGCTGGTATTATATTCAATGGTAGCGGCCATCCGTATTGGCAAAGCCAGCATCATTTTCTGTACAGAAACCGGCAAAGTGTTGCTCAAGGCACTATAAACAAAGCAGCTGATAAAATGTTACACTCATAACTAAATGGTAATGGTGGTAAATGGTCTTATAGATAATAATAACTATTCCGCCGTGTTAGGTGCAGGAGCTATTATTAGAAGGACAAGAGGTAAAATTTTGTTTTAGAAATGCGCAATCAATATTGTTTTGTCTGCAATTGAGCATAAAATAAAAAATAACTTCAGCCAAAGAGCATAACTGGCATTATACTCAGGCCCATCAATTGGTATGGAAAAAAATAATTTTACCAGGTCTCAAGAAATCAATCAAAATTCAAAAAACATAAATATTAAAATCAAAAAATGTATATATGTATGTCTATACATACATATAATGATTTATGGCCGCTTAGTAACTGACGGTGACTCACTATAACATGCTACAGTCACGCCGAAACTAAGAGGAGAGAATTACTGTAGAAAAGGTAATAATTTATTGCGGAAATTTTGTGATAAAATTAAAAAAAATTATAAACTTATCCAAGTTAATCTAACTTAGTCTAACTTATCCTTATACGTACAAAAAAAAACAAATAATAAAATAGTGAGATGGCGTCAGTTTTTAAGAAGATATAACAAAAATAAAAAATAAAATAAATTTCAATAAAGTTCAGTATTTAATTGATTATATACCGCTGACACTTAATCACGCTTTTCGAAACCACGCCAGTTGTAAACAATACTTGTGTGAAAAGACAAAATTTCTTTTCAAATTTCCGCCGAGTTGTAAGTAGAAGGCCAAATAGGTCACATGTCAATTTTAATTAAATATATTTTATATGAAGTGATCTTGACTACGTTTCATCAATTAACCATTGGTAAAAATTAAAACGAGTCTCATCCGACACTATTCCGAAGATATCCCGGATGTCAGTTTGAGCGAGATTAGGATGGCTCTCCAGCACCTTAAAAACGGTAAGGCCCCAGGTGAGGATGGAATTACAGCGGAGCTTCTGAAAGCGGGTGGAAGACCGGTACTTGAAGTCCTTCAGAAGCTCTTTAATTCCGTCCTCCATGGTGGCATTACACCGGAGGCGTGGAGCAGAAGTGCGGTGGTCTTGTTCTTCAAGAAAGGTGACAACGCTCTCTTGAAGAACTACAGACCGATTTCCCTTCTGAGCCGCGTCTACGTGCTGTTTTCGAGAGTCATTACGAATCGTCTCGCGCGCAGACTTGACGACTTCCAGCCTCCCGAACAAGCCGGTTTCCGAAAGGGCTTTAGCACCATAGACCACATACATACCCTTCGGCAAGTTGTACAGAAGTCCGAAGAGTACAATTTGCCACTATGTCTGGCGTATGTGGACTATGAGAAAGCCTTTGATTCCGTCGAAATTTGGGCGGTGCTGCAGTCCCTTCAGCGGTGCCAAGTTGACTGTCGGTATATCGAAGTGTTGAAGTGCTTGTACAGTAGGGCTACGATGGCTATCCGAGTACAGAACCAGAGTACGAAACCTATCCAATTGCAGAGAGGTGTAAGACAGGGTGACGTCATATCCCCGAAACTCTTCACCGCTGCATTGGAAGACGTTTTCAAGCTTCTGGACTGGAAAGGATACGGTATCAACATCAATGGCGAGTACATCACTCACCTTCGATTTGCCGACGATATAGTCCTTATGGCAGAATCGCTGGAGGACCTAAGCACTATGCTCAATGACCTCAATAGTGTTTCCCAACGGATAGGTCTTAAGATGAACATGGACAAAACTAAGATCATGTTTAATGTCCATGTCACACCTATGCCGATAGTTGTTGGGAACACTAAGCTCGAAGTTGTTGACGAGTATGTTTACCTGGGACAAATAGTCCGACTGGGTAAGTCCAACTTCGACCGAGAGGTCAATCGACGGATTCAACTCGGCTGGGCAGCGTTCGGGAAGCTACGACACATCTTCTCGTCAGACATACCTCAAAACCTTAAAACGAAATTGTACAACCAGTGCGTGTTGCCAGTGATGACTTACGGAACTGAGACGTGGTCCTACACTGCTGGCCGTATGAGGAAGCTCAAGGTCGCTCAGCGAGCTATGGAGAGGGCTATGCTCGGAGTTTCTCTGCGTGATAAACTTAGGAATGAGGATATCCGCAGTAGAACCAGAGTGACCGACATAGCCCAACGGATTAGTAAGCTGAAGTGGCAGTGGGCCGGCCATATAGCTCGAAGAACCGACAACCGATGGGGAAGAAAGGTTCTCGAGTGGCAGCCTCGTACCGGTAGGCGAAGTGTAGGGCGTCCCCCCACGAGATGGAGTGACGACCTGGTAAGACATGCAGGAAGTCGATGGATGCAGGTGGCTCAGGACCGTGTTTTGTGGCATTCTTTGGGGGAGGCCTATGTTCAGCAGTGGACTTGTGAAGGGCTGTAATGATGATGATGAAAAATTAAAACAGAAATTTTACGATTGTGTTTACAAAAATCATTATTATTTGAACCTTGTACCTTGTTTATTATTTTTATTATAAATACCTTTAAATGTATATATTATTAATAAATAGTTCCCATAATATATTGGATTATTTTTTATTTTGCCCTATCTGCAATGTTCTACGCTCTATAGAAAATGTGGCGTATGACATGACTGACAATCTTTCGAACGTTTTATCTAGGTACAAAGATGTTTTACGTTTTCGTCGCCTCCACATGATATTTTTGTCAGCATAAGGTACCCTTCTATATCTGAAACGAATATAAATATTGCTACAAAGTAAAGTAATAGGCTATACAAGTCCCTCTACTGGGCACAGGACTCATTTTTTATTTCTGAGAGGGTTTTAGGGCAAGGAAATGCCCGCCGTGCTTCCCCAATGCGTGTTGATGAAAATTGCAATTACAAATTTCATTCGTGCTGTCGTGGATCAAACCCGGAAAAATTTACAGCGAACGCTTTGACGTCATATTTTTAATACGACACAAATAAATATGTTTTAACATATATAATAAAAATTCTTACGTACTTGAAACTTGAACACTTGATAGCTCGTGATGCCTACCGGACAAAGCTACAGCACCACACCGTGCAATGTAATTGAAGATGCGTAACCGCGACATAATTCTCAGTGATGCGCAAGCATAACAGGCAGTATGTCACTTATATAATTGTCATCTCTGCAGTCTAATAATCTTTGCACTTTTATAAGTAATACAGAACGTAGTTGCTAGACGGTGTTGACATCGGCTAAAATCTCTGCGATCGCCGTTTCGTCAAGGTCATTCAGGCTAGTTAAAGCCTTAAAGAATATGAATAAGTTCAACAATCATTTATCTTTCTGACAATGTGCTTTTTATATCATTTATATGTACAATATGATTGCTAGATATGATTTCATGCAACAAAACGTTGGAATCTTGATTTTTAGGCGCTAGTAGAACATACCTACGCGCGTTGCGCTTACGGCATGCAATAAAACAAAATTATAAACTTTTTGATTTTGTCGTGTTAGCTCAGAGTTAACTATTTACATTCACGATCACTGCCGGCACCAGTAAAAGCGGTAATATTAATTATAAATACTGATTTTACCTTAAACTTATTTTATTATATTCTATTTTTATTGAAAATGTTAGACGCTGGGTTGTTTGCTTTTTAGTAATATTGACGTAGTCCAGAGGATTAGTTCGCTGAAGTGGTCATGGGCCGGCCATATAACTCGTAGAACATAGCCGTAGGGCAAAAAGATTTTCGAGTGGCGTCGTACTGGCAAGCAAAATGTTGGACGACCCTCACAAGATGTAATAACGATTTGATAACACTATGGCAATCTATGAGGTAGACCTATGTCCAGCTATAGACATTGTCTGTGTTTGTGTAGAAATGAAATTTAAAAAATATTTCAATATAATATGTTTAAATTTCGATGCATAATATCTGAACGCCGCTACGCAACGAATATTAATTACACCTGTTGCTTGTTCCGTTATTCGCGCAGAAAGTTTTAAGTCACTTATAAGCTGCAGATAATTAATAGCCTCTATGTGATAAGCCTTGAGGTCATAAAAGAAATAACGTGATGATATTTTATTTTCTGTGGAGTTTAATAATTAATATCATAATTTTTGTTCAAAGATTTTTTTAGGATAAGGATGACAAACGAGCACATAGTGCACCTAATAATTGGATGCTGTAGCCCATTGACATCCACATGTATTCTCGATTAAGAATCAAAATGCAGATGTGATGTCACCCCTGAAGACTAAGATGAAATGTATCGTTTCCAGTAAAAAGGTTCCGCTTTCCTACACTTACCGTGCCAAACATAGCAGTATTAAGCTGTTATTTTATGTTCGTATTTTGTGGGAACGTGGTCCTTACCCGGTCGAGCCGATCCGTTCCGACCGACCCAAATTTTATTTAAAAGGTTCGCTGTTTTGTGATACTAATAATATAAACCATTGCAATAATACTATTTTTCTGCCGACTTCAAAAAGGAGACTTTATGTATGTTTTTTTTTATGTGGGTTACCTCATAACTTTTTAGTGGGTGGACCAATTTCGATGATTGTTTTTTTTATTTGAAAGCTGGTACTTCACAAATGATCCTATCTGAATTTGATCAAGGCCAGACCAATAGTATTTGAGTTATACTTAATAATTTATGTTGAAGTCGGCTGTACAAAATTTTTAATTTTTTATTATTTTATTCTTTTTAATTATGTCAATGTCCAACCCATTCCTGCTACTGGGTACGTACAACTACCTACGTCCAACGACTTCCTGCATATCTTACCAGGTCTTCACTTCATGTTGTGAATTATCTTCATATTTTTTGTTTTTGTAGAACGAGTGCAAAAGTATTTTTATTTAACGAATTAGACACTACGTTAGTGTGCAAAATATGCACTGCTTATAATACAAATGGCAGTTTTATGACTTATGTTTTCCTGTAGCTTGAAATGAACGTAATAAAACATAAAACGTTTCAAAGTAGAAATGCAGTCTGACAAGGTTGCTGGTTTTCCAGTACTATGAAATATTCTTCCTGAACAACATTTTACGATTGCGAAAGATAGATATTGTAAGAATTATTTTAAGATGAAGTTGTGCATCTGTACTTTTTAGGGTTCCGTAGCCAAGTGAAAAGAAACGGAACCCTTATGGATTCGTCATATATGTCTGTCTGTCTGTCCGTCCGTATGTCACAGCCACTTTTTTCCGAACCTATAAGAACTATGCTGTTGAAACTTGGTAAGTAGATGTATTCTGTGAACCGCATTAAGATTTTCACACAAAAAATAGAAAAAAATAATAAATTTTGGGGTGGGGAACCCCAAAATACTTAGAACCGAAACTCAAAAAATTTTTTTTCGTCAAACCTATACGTGTGGGATCTATGGATAGTTCTTCGAAAAGGTTTCTTATATCATTTTTTTCTAAACTGAATAGTTTGCGCGAGAGACACTTCCAAAGTGGTAAAATGTGTCCCCCCCCCCTGTAACTTCTAAAATAAGAGAATGATAAAAGTAAAAAAAATATATGATGTACATTACCATGTAAACTTCCACCAAAAATTGGTTTGGACGAGATCTAATAAGTAATTTTTTTAATACGTCATTAATTGTAAATTATGTTACTTGCCGCTACGGAACCCTTCATGGGCGAGTCCGACTTGCACTTGTCCGCTTTTTTTAATTTATTGAACCACTGCAAATTTACTTAAATATAGTTATTGCGCAAAAACAAAATTAACGATCATATTAAATTAAAGTTGGTAAATAATTACTTCGCGTACATCCGCTCGATAAAATAAAATGATGTCTTACCTACTTTGAAGAGCACCTCCCGCCCTCCCTCAATTGCGTGCACTATCATCGTCACCACTAATCCCAGCACCACTACTCCCAACACCACTACACTAGAAAAGATACACCACTGACGACAATACGACACGTGCGTTTTTCGCCTCTACACAAGGCATCTTCAGGTGATCTAGACTGCGGTGGCTTCGTGATTCGTCTTAGTTACGGGAGTGACATAGGCTATATATTAATATTTAAACAAAAAAATAAATTTTGAGTCAATTCCAAATATAAATTGTAACAAACTATTCCACTTCTGATGCTAGAAATAATCCTCAAAAGTATTTAAATAAAAGAACACTACTCGGTAACAAACCCTGCTTACTATCAGGACCCCAATTACACGATAACACCAAAGTATGCAAACCAACAGCATAACTACCCATTTCAATATAACGCAGGGCAGCCTTTCAGCAACACGACCTTCCTTGCCTACATTAGTAGTCTACCCCAACGGGCATAGTAACGACAGTGGAACTCTTAGAATTACAGACTGATCTTCTTAGTGGCCTGCAAGATACTTTATACTGATAAAACAAGTGGTAGATTAACATTCAACCTTCATTTGTTCGTATTTCTTTTTTTGTTTTTACCCTCATTCCCAACAATATTAAAACAACTTTATGCTGCCATTTAAGAACAAACTCAAGAAAAGTGCGTCTAAGTATGGACAGTAGGTAGTGTGACGATATCTAAAACTCTTTTCAATTAACTTTTTACGCAGTCGGATTTTATAAATTACTGTTTAACCTTTGGACTTGTAAATTTCCACGTATTTCAAGTTTATTGTGTACTACACATGACATGTCATAATCACAGCTGTCAACTGATAAGCTGGCCGCTTGCGTAACCACGCAATCGAATACCTACCTACGTGAACGATTGTTACGACATCATTAATGTCATGTAGCTGTCACGGACGTCGCTGACCGCTAATTATTATGTTATTGTTTGATGTGGAACTCGATCGATTAATTGTTATTATATATTAAGTGTTATGATATATCGATTAATTGTTATGATATATTGTTTATTTAGTTCATTATTCTATACTTTTTTTTTCTATTTCGAAAACGTTACCTCCACACTAATATTTTCTCCTGTATCGTGCATCACTGGCAACACGCACTGGTTGTACAGTTTCGTTTTCAAGTTTTGAGGTATACGAGAAGATGAGCCGTAATTTCCCTTACGCTGCCAAACCAAGTTAAATCCGTCGATTGACCTCTCGGTCGAAGTTGAACTTACCTAGTTCAGGTAGTAGGGAGATTCGATGTTGACCAATCGATGTTGCAGTTGTTCATGGGCGGCGGTAGTCACTTACCATCAGGTGAGCCGTATGCTCGTGTGCCCCTCTCCTATAAAAAAAAAGAATGAAAAATTAGGGCAAAATTTTCTATTTTTTTATAGGATAGGGTGAATAGTTAAAATTTTATTCATTATTTGACTTAATGATGGTCCAGGCATGCGGTAAGTACTTATTTGTTGCCTTTCTAAATAGTTATTTAATAATATTCCAAAATGTTTACATATATAAAAGCTTTTAAAAAAAATTTACTTCGCAAAGATTACCGAATGAAGTAATTTTTTTAATACCAAGCATAACTCGTTTGATTTTTCAACAATGCAATTTCAATGTACTCTGTAAATTAAAAAAACAGCTGGCATTTACAGCATCGCCGTCGGAAACTTCTGCAATTTGTAGTTCTAATTAAAATTAAACCTTATTATTAAATATATAATTAATATTATAATATAATGAAAAAGTTATAAGCACAATGAAACTATGACTTAACATTATTATTTTATAAAATTTTATGCTTTGCTTACCCTACGTATTTATTAAATATTTGGATCTCTAACTTAAATTATTTAATATAAAATTAGTACAATATAAGGACCTTGTATTCGGATATACCCGCAAATACTACGACGCCGTAATAGAACCCATCGTACCATTATATCTCGTGGGTGTTGTTTGTGGGAAATGCCTTGAAGACATTGTGGTCTCTAAAAAGTTACCTACATCTCGTATATATTAAAATATCCGGCCCAATGTCAGACTACAGCTTCAAAGGGACAGCTTCCTCCGGTATTACGATTTCTATCTTGCCAAGTGCGCGATTGTGGCAAATTCTCCCTATTAAGGGAGTGGCTCGTGTAAAGCGTTTAAAAACAGACAGAGATAGAAAGAGAAGTCCAAAGGTGCAGCGCATATTCGTTTATTAATTTTGTGTGTTGCATCGAAGATCTAGCTGCCAATGGGCCAGCGAGAAACTATAAAACAGATACATCAGGGCTATAGCTTTTCAATTTTTTTAACTATTATAAGCCAGTGCTTGACTACTATCCCACTTGGTCTTAAGTGGTAATGCAGCCGGTGTTGGTGAAACGCACTAATTTAGCTTAATAAAAGCCTATTAACTCTTGCCTTGAAGACACCTAAATTGTTATCGGATGGAAATACAGATGCTGGCAAATTATTTTACTTCTTTGATGTACACCAGAGACCAGCCTAACATCTGGTGGTTCGATGATGAAACAGAGAGCAATTCCTGCTCACCTTCTCTGAAATGTATACTGTACAACACCGAAAGGTCGGTTACTTTCCACCTGCACTCGAGACTAGAAAGCTTGGTACTAACCATGTTAGTGTCACCTATAAGTCTCTTAGCACGCTTTTCTATTGAATCTAAAGCCAATAGGTGGCATTTTGTAGGACCTACCCATGAATGGCTGCAATACTTCATGCATGAAATTCATCAAGAAGTGACCGATACAGAGCACCTCTAAAAATTCTTCTTTACCGGTGTCGTGTCACGTTACGATGAAAACGGTAGTTGTTCCTATAATAAAGAATAAGACGGGAGACGCGTTAACATTAAGTAATTACAGGCCTGTTTCACTCGCAACAGTCATTGCTAAGATTCTGGACGGTCTCATTGATATTCAATTAAGACAACATCTGCAGTTCCATGACGCACAGTTTGGATTTCGCCCCGGTTTATCATCCGAAATGGCTTTATTGAATCTCAAGCATACCGTCCAGTACTACACTGACAAAAGCACACCTGTCTATGCCAGCTTCTTAGATCTATCTAAAGCATTTGACTAAGTTGCATATGACAAGTTGTGGCAAAAGTTGTCGAGTGATACGGACATGAGTCCCCCGTGACTATGGGTGCTGGAAAGCACCCGAAACGTCGGAAATCAATAAAAATAAGAAAAAGAAGTTAATTAAACGCGATAAAATCCGTAAAAGTAGTTTTATTCAATGGGTATAACAGTTCGTAGAACTCACGATTTAAGCGTTCACTCTAAATTACCCGCTGACACCAATTGTTCAGATTTCCAAGGTCCGAAGGCGAGCACACAGAATGAAACACACAACTGCTTCAATTACGGTAACTTTATTCACAAGGAATCTCAACACAACCAAAAATAAAAATAAAAAAACATATACATGGTTTTCTTAGCAACGAAACCCTAGTGCGATCTATTTCGATCCCAACGCCATCTATGGAAGCGTCAAGTAAAGTTTACACATACAAAATATTAAACATACCGCCCACCAAGGACATATTGCATAATGTCCTTCTCTTAATCTAAACCGCCCACCATGCAACATCATGTCTAGTGATATGGGGAGCGCTGATACAAAATTTTGATATAATAATACAAAGTATACAAATGACAAAACAAAAAAAAAAAACATTTCGTTATGCTTACAAACTAGATACATCCTATAACATCATCCTAAACAATACATATTATTAAATTATACCTTAGAAGCACTAAATTTATGATGCTACAGGAAGAATAGCTAATTTGGTAACAGGTCTCTTTATGAGGGAATTTTTAGTTTCAACAGTAACGACTCGAGTGATTCCGTCAGGGCCAGGATGTTTTAACTCAATCTTCCCAAGTAACCACTTACCAGGAGGTAAATCATCCTCTTTTACTAGAACTATGCAACCTATGGCCGGCTCTGGATTTTGGTGAGCCCACTTATGTCGTTGTAAAAATTGATTTAAATAATCTTGTGACCACCGCCGCCAATAGTCCTGTACCATTCTTTGGGTAAGTTGCCACCGTCTGAGACTAGAAATGTTAGCCTTTTCGTAATTTGAATCAGGTACAAGAACGAGTGGTTCCCCAACCAGAAAATGACCCGGAGTTAATACCGTTAACTCATTTTGGTCAACACAAGAAAGCGGTCTCGAGTTGAGGCACGCCTCAATCTGTGCCAACACCGTCGTTAGTTCCTCGAACGTTAATGTAGAGTTCCCTATAACCCTTCTGAGATGGTATTTGGTAGACTTTATTCCTGCCTCCCATAGACCTCCAAAGTTTGGAGCGTGGGGAGGAATAAAGTTCCACTTTGTGCCATTATTTGCCAAACACTCAACCAGTTCGGGAATGAATTTAGATTTTTCTTCATTAAATAATGCAGCTCTCGCGCAGCGCCAACAAAATTTGTGCCGTTGTCACTATGTAGTTCGGCACAATGTCCACGCCTTGCAACGAATCTCTTAAAAGCGGCTAAGAAACCCTTGGAAGTCATGTCACTGACTGCTTCGATATGAATCGCCCGCGTAGATAGACAGACGAAGAGTGCGACATACCCCTTGTACGACTTATTACCGCGTCCTTTAGACACTCTGATGTTTATCGGGCCAGCGTAATCGACGCCACTGTACAGAAAAACTTTATTTGGTGTAACACGAGCAGATGGTAGCTGTCCCATTAGTTGGCTTCTGGCTTTATTTGTATATCTTATACAAGTAACGCATTTTCTAAAATAGGCCCTTACTAAAGTTTTAATCCCTACAACCCAATATCGAGATCTCAAGTAAGCGATCATAGCTTGAGGCCCCCCATGCATCGTTTTAAGATGAGCCTCGCTTAAGAGAAGCTTAGCGAGGAAGGAATCTTTAGGTACAAGTATAGGATGTTTGCAATCATAACTCAAATGAGACATCTCTAATCTACCTCCTACTCTAATTATCCCCTTTGAGTCTAAAAATAAATTTAACGATTTGTACTTTCTTCCCTTTTTACCTAACGATCCCGTCTTCTTAAGTTGTTGTATTTCTTCTTGTAACTCTTCTTCTTGACCCTTTCTAATGCATACCTCCATTGCCTCCTCGAGTTCCTTCGTCGACAACTGTTTATTTCTTTCCTTGTTGGCACATTTGATTCTTAAGTGCAAGAACCTTCTACAGTAAGCTACTACCCTGATCATCCTTGAAAGCGATGAAAACCTCTCCCAAAACGAAATGTCAAGGACACCTGAATGGACCTTTACTTCCTCCAATTTAGTAATCAAGTGTTTAGGTTTTTATATTCTATCACTGATTGCCTTAAAAACTCGGGTCCATTGAACCATATCGCAGTATTGCAGAGTTCTCCGGGAGCCACGCCGCGAGAGGCACAATCCGCGGGATTGTGTTTAGATGGCACATATGACCAATAATGGGTATCCAATGTATTTAAGATTTCTGCAACGCGATTGGCCACAAACGTTTTCCAACGGCTAGGATGGCTATTAAGCCATGCGAGAACAACTTCGGAATCCGTCCAAGCGTGCACATCTAATACATTTATATCTAGAGTTTTCGCAACGTCCACCATCAACTTAGCTAATAGAACGGCTCCACATAGTTCTAACCTAGGTATTGACACCTGTTTGATCGGAGAAACTTTGGTTTTAGAGGTAACCAACGCCACTTGAATGTTGCCCTCTGCATCTATAACTCTGACGTATACCACTGCAGCGTACGCCATTTTTGAGGCATCTGAAAACCCATGTAGTTCCGTCTTTACATTGCTGGATTTAGTGTTAACCCAACGTGGGATTTTAACATTCACTAAAGAAGCTAAGTCTTTGCGGTAAGTATTCCATTCCTTTAATAAACTACTGGGCGCTTCTTCATCCCAACCTATACCTGCTAACCATAGCTTTTGTATCAAAATTTTAGCTAAAATGATAGTAGGTGACAACCACCCTAACGGGTCGAAAAGCCTAGAAATATCCGATATAATTTTCCTTTTACTTACAGGTTCCGTCGGGTGAGGCAGTTCTACAGAGTACTGGAAAACGTCAGCGCAAGGATCCCAGGTAAGTCCGAGTATTTTAGTAATATTATCTATTTTTATTTTTACTTCTTCAGCCTTATCCCTTTTGCTTACTCTTATCTTGCTTAGTAATACTTCGCTGTTACTTATCCATTTTTGCAATTGAAATCCCCCTTTAGCTAGAATATTTTTTATTTCTGTATGAATTTTATATCCTTCGTCTACACTTTCTGCCCCCGTCATTAAATCATCCATGTAGAAATCGTTAAGAATAATTTTTGTTGCTAATGGATGATCCTTCCCTTCATCATAAGCAACCTGATGTAAAGAACGCACTGCTAGAAATGGCGCCGATGAAGTACCAAATGTAACCGTCACTAATTCAAATTCTTCAATTTCCTTTTCAGGACTATCCCTCCAAAGAACCCTCTGAAACATTGTATCATCTCTATTGACAAGAACTTGTCTATACATTTTAATTATATCAGCACCTATACAAATTGGATGTGTTCTCCAACGCATAACCGTATGTCGTAATTCTGCTTGCAATTTCGGCCCAACCATCAAGTTATCGTTTAACGATACCCCATTTATTCCTTTACAGGAAGCGTCAAATACCACGCGCACCTTAGTTGTCTGCTTATCTTCCCGGAGTACTGCGTGATGAGGTAAGTACAACCCTTTATTCTTTTCTTCTGGAGATACCTTTACCATATGGGTAAGATCAATATACTCCTGCATCACCGCAGTGTAATCTGCCTTTAATTTATGATTCCTTGAAAGTTTAAATTCTAAACTCTTTAACCTTTTTTCAGATATGAACCTAGATTCACCATCCTTACAACTTTGGTTACTACCCCGGAACGGCAGCCTTACAATGTAACGTCCAGTTTTGTCTCGCCTTGTGGTATTTGTATAAATATTCTCACATTCCTCTTCCTCTTTACTAAGTATTTTTTCAGTTCCCGATGGTTCCGCTTCTATCTCCCAGAACTTACGTAAGAAGTCATCAGCTTGAACATTGGAATGCATGACAGTGATACAAGGATATGAATTAATAAAGGACGAACCTTCTGTACCGACAACACCCGAAAGAATCCATCCTAATTCTGTTTCTTGTGCTACAAGCGATCCACTAGTACTCCTTTGGATTCCATTTTGAAGAATTTGGCTGAATATCTAAGCACCTAATAAAACGTCAATTTTATTAGGCCTGTGATACTCAGGGTCTGCTAAAACGTCTTCATTCAATTTTACCCATTCTACCCGAGTCGCTGTTACAACTGGGAGAAGGGATGTGATAGACTTCAAAACATAAGCATTAACTTGAACGTTGTAATCTGGATTCACTCGAGAACGTATATCAACAACTACGGAAGAATTAGACATAACTGTTTTATTACCGCCTACACCTGTAACCCGGTGTTTAGTTAAAATTTTCTTTAACCCTAAATATTGAGCCATTGATTCCGTGATAAAAGATCCTTGTGACCCTTGATCTACTAATGCGCGAACTAAACGATATGTTCCATCCTTTGACCTGGCCTTTACTAAAGCCGTAGGTATTAAAACCGTTTCCTTACAATTTCCTGTCGAAAGGCATGAAACTATTGGCTTAGTAGATCCCTCCGCTTGTACAGCGGTCTTTTGAGTTTCCTCCATTGAGGTAATATTCCTAGTAGCAGCTGGCACTGTTTCCATATGAACAACGCCCGTGCCCTCACCAACAGACCCAGAACCACCGCTAGGGTGCAATAAAGTATGGTGGCGTCTTTTACATAAATGGCATCTGACGGTGTTTCTACAAATTCTGGCAGAGTGGTTACTACCCAAACAAATGAAACATAGCCCATTTTTCTGTGCGAAATCACGTCGAGTATCGTTATGTTCTTTAGCAAAACCTTTACACGCAGTTACCTTATGAGCGGCAGAATAAAAAGGGCAAGATAACTCAGCTTTTCCTTTCCCTACTACATGAAACGATTGCGAACTCCTTTGAACATGAGGTTTATTTTCTACACTTTCTAAGCCACGAAAACGGCTAGTTAAAAAGGCAGTAAATTGAGTAAAAGTAGGCAAATCATCCGTGGAATCTGAAGCCACCTTTAATTCCCAGGCTTTCCTGGTGTCCTTATCCAACTTGGCACTAACAATATCTAAGTATTATTAGGATGTCCCAAGAAGTTACATCTATCCCTAAATTTTTTATTGAATCTAAGCAATCAGATGTAGTGCTAAGTAATCTTTTTATTTCAGTAGCTGATTCTACAGTTAAACTCTTTTGATTAAACAAACGTTTTAAAATTCCCTTTGCTAAAAATCTTTTATTGTTGTACATTGACTCTAATTTTTCCCAACTAGCCGTATAATTATCCGATGTTACATTAATGTTTCTTAATAGTTGTTCTGCATCTCCAGTTAAGTACCCTTTAAGGTAATATAATTTCTGTGCACCGTCTAGAGTTTTATTATTATGTATTAACCCTAAATATAAATCCCTAAACGTCTGCCACTCACTATAATTTCCAGAGAACACAGGTATCTTAACCTCAGGTAACTTAAAGTTTCTAAATTCTGTACTACAGCTAGATCCTTGACTAACATTACACGTTTCACTAGACATTTTAACATTATTTAATATTTCTTTCAACTCGCTTTTAAACTGTATATAAAACTCTTCCACCTCATCATATAAGCCATTCTTATGATAATTTGAATTAAATAAATCAGACTTTTTTACCTCGCTAATTAATTTTACATGTGTTTTGTAGAATAATTGCCATTGCTGTTCTAAGTTTTCAATCCTAGTTTCTATATAACAAACAGTTAGACGTTCTTTAGGACATTTTTTAAAGTTAGATTTTGACTTGAGCATTTTAGCATTAATGTCTTCCTGAATGTCAATAAGGGACTCCATTTTAAGAAAAAAAAAAACACAAGTAGGTTATGTCACAAATAAAATACACAAATTTCTATATAAATAAACTTATTGTCCACTAAACACTTTCAAAAAAAAAAAACTTTAAACAATCTAAATTTACTTGAAGCACTCCGATATTTTTCTAAGTCCTTTTGTAACGATTGAAATTTTACAAGTGTTTTAAACTTGTATTTCTGAGTAAAATCGGGCATGGATTCCCCGTCTATACCACTTTTTGCTTAAAATAAATACAAGTTCAAACTAATATTACCAACGACTAAGTTAATTATCTAGTGAATTTAAGGTTTAAATTTCAATGTACTTTCTTGAATTGTTGAAGTTAAATTCTTCCTATTAATAAGGTCGAAAATGTACTCACAATTGCTTCACTGTACTCTCACCGACACTGATCAGCACTCGACGTCTCACGCTGCACTTGTGGCGCCCTCTTGTAGCCGCTCCGCGAACTCTTCTGCCTGGCTCCTCCACGCAACGTCACTTCCTCCGGCATCCAGCCGGATCCTCTGCTTCGATGACGTCACCGCTGACGCCTCGCTGTAGGGATGCTCTGGACAGCAATCCACTGCCCAGTACTAACGTTGCGGGGTGATAATCACCACCACCACCGATGACTCCCAAAAACACCTTCACGCCAATCCGATTCGAAGGACCATGTTCAGATTTCCAAGGTCCGAAGGCGAGCACACAGAATGAAACACACAACTGCTTCAATTACGGTAACTTTATTCACAAGGAATCTCAACACAGCCAAAAATAAAAATAAAAAAAACATATACATGGTTTTCTTAGCAACGAAACCCTAGTGCGATCTATTTCGATCCCAACGCCATCTATGGAAGCGTCAAGTAAAGTTTACACATACAAAATATTAAACACCAATGAAATTGTTATTTGCAATTTTGAGTGCTAACTAAGCACGTGCTTGGTCGAGAAGGGATACATCACTAAGAGGAATTAGATATTATTTCGAGGAGATGATGTGAAGTCCACCAACACGCACTGTAAGAGCGCGGCGGACTAATTGCTGTAAAATACTTTCAGAAGTGTGAATTTGATGGTGACGCATAGAGGCTGTCTCTTCTTTACTTCTATCCGTCTCGTGTAAATGATTAATATTAAAAATATAAATATGCGAAACACAAAATATATAATATAAAAAAAAAACAGAAACTAATTAATAACTAATAGAAAAGACATTATATAATATCAACTAAACACAATCGCAATCGACTAGGAAAATGTCATTGTACTAGTGCGATACTGGATGTTTTCACAATTAGCCAAGGTATCATTAGAGAATGCCATATAGAATTAAGCTCCTCCTAGTTCGCCTTTTGTACAAATATTAGGTGCAATAAAAAAAAATGTCAAAAATTAAGATATCTATCGTAACATGACCACGTTTATTAAATCTACAAATGAGCGTTAATTTGCAAAATTTTTGTTGCCCGTCAAGAAAAATTTATCGCAAGAAAATTTTCGCTCCTTGATTTATTAATAATTTCGTTGTGGACTACAAATTTATGAATGATTTGATTAGCAAATAATTATGAAACGCTGTCCCGTGCCACTGTTTACAAGCAGTTCAATGAGTTTTTGCATGTCGCAGCAATTCACTGATGATGAGAGAGTAGATTTTCAAAACATGGATACCCCATAATTTGACTAATGGTAAGAATATACGGAAAGCACCAAGAAAATGTTCGTTCAAGATATTAATTCATGAACACCTTTTGAAAAAAGATATTGTTTCATGATAAAAAATGATTCAATATAAGATTCGATATATTATATTTATACACAAATGAGTGACGTGCAGCAGCATCTTCCCGATAACAACTCAAAATAATAAAAACCTGCGATTGTCAACTCCAAGCGTGGCAACTACAGAAAAATACTCCCTATGGAGGAGGTAGGAAAGAGAATATAGGCCGTTCAGCAGTGGACTTTTATAGGCTCTAATGGATGGATGGATAATATTTTTTTATAGAAGAGGGGGCAAACGAGCGTGCGGCTCACCTGCTGGTAAGTGAATACCGCCGCCCATGATCAACCGCAACACCAGGGGAATTGCAGATGCGTTGCCGGCCTTTGAAAAGGAGTAGGCTCTTTTCTTGAAGGTCCCTAAGTCGTATCAGTCCGGAAAAATCGCTGGTGGTAAACAATTCCACAAAGAAGTTGTATGAGGGAGAAAACTTCTTCTAAGTCACACAATGGTGGACCGCCAATTGTCCAGATGGTATGGATGGTAACGCGAGTTTTGTCGCGATGTGCGATGGTGAAATTGAGCGGCTGGAATTAGTCCAAACAATTCCTCAGAGATCATCTCTTATCGCGTCTATCACGGGGAGTGATAGATGCGATAAAATACGGAAAGAGATGCAACATCTCTACGCAGTGCCAGTGTATCGAGCCGATCAGAAAGAACTCGGTCGTCGACGATTCGAACCGCTCTGCGCTGGATGCGGTCAAGTGGAAGGAGCTGGTACTGTGGTGCCCCGGTCCAGAGATGAGAACAGTATTCCATGTGAGGCCGAACTTGCGCTTTGTAAAGTTGCAAGCGATGTGCCGGCATGAAATACTGTCTCGCTCTGCTGAGCACGCCAAGCTTTTTAGAGGCCAATTTGGCCTTCTCTTCCAAGTGACCACGAAACTGCACACTATTCGATATGTCGACGCCAAGGATTCCGATGCTAGCTGAGGCAGCAAGGGGAGTGCCTTGAAACTGAGGAGATACGACAAAGGCGTTCTTTTTAGCGGTAAACGCGCAAACTTGTGTCTTCTGGGGATTGAACTGGACTAGATTTAGTCGCCCCCAATCCGAGACTTTGTTCAGCAAAGACTCGACTTCATACACAAGTTTGTCCTGGTACTCGGCGACGTTTTCCCGAGAAATATTGGCGTGGCCGGTATATAAGGCATCACCAGTGCTGTCGTCTGCATAGCAATGAATGCTACCAGTTACCATATCATTGATATGCAGGAGAAACAGCGTTGGTGATAGCACGCAGCCTTGTGGAAAACCAGCGTTGATAGGCTTGAAATCAGAGCATGCACGTCTACTACGACCTTGATGCTCCAATCAGCAAGGAAACTGGTGATCTATTTGCACAATTTCTCGGGAAGCCTATAGGAAGGAAGCTTCAAAAGAAGCGCTTTGTGCCAGACCAGACCGAAGGCCTTCGCTATGTCCAAACTAACGGCCAATACCTCCCCCTTGCACTTTACTGCCTCCGCCCATCTATGAGTCAGATAGACCAGAAGATCACCAGCTGATCGTTACCCCGACGAAAACCGTACTGGCGGTCATTAATCAGCTGGTGATACTCAAGGTACCTCATGAGCTGGCAGTTTATAATGGATTCCATTATTTTGGAGAACAAAGAGGTGATGGCGATAGGCCTGTAGTTGGACGGGTCTGAGCGGTCGGCTTTTTTAGGGATCGGGTGGACAAAAGCTTCTTCTTTTCTTCTTCTTCCATGAATTCGGAACAACGCCTTACGAGTAGGAGTTTCTATGTGGTAGAGCCATGCTGCAGCTATATTTCTGGTATAGTTGTAACACGAATGGGTCGGCTCGACCGGGAAAGGACCACACTCTCACAGAAAACCAGCGTAAAATAGCAGCTGCTGTGTTTCGTATGGTGAGTGTAGAGAACCGACGACCCATTTTACTGGCAAAGAGGCATTCCATCTTAGTCCTCACGGGTGACAACGCATCTGCATCTTGAGTCTTTATTGAGGATATGTCTATGAGTCACAGTAACCACTTACCATCAGGTGGACTGTGTGCTCGTTTGTCACCGATCCTATAAAAAAAGGAGTACCGGAAAAGATGCGGTAGGACCGGTGCCAACTCCGGAGCACACGTCTTCAGCACAATTGGGGGGATTCCTTCAGGCCTACTCGACTTCTGGATGTCTAGGGAGAGGAGTGCTTTGCGAACCAAGCGCTGTGAGAACAGCACATCCGGCATGGAGCACTCACACTGCGGGATGGTCGGCGGTGTTTTCCCCCGTCATCTAGAGTCGATTTGGACGCAAAAAGGGAGCCTGAAAGGTCGACTTTGTCTTTTGCGGCTTGGGCCAGTGAGTTGTCCTCCCTGTGCAGAGATGGTAGTGATGGCTTACAGAAATTCCCTTGGACAGCCTTGGCGAGAGACCAGCCAATTCTGCCGATGTGCTCAGACTTTGCCTTGGCAATGACACTTTTGAAGGACCTGGAGGCGGAATTATACTTCTTTTTAAGTGCGCTGGTGTTAACATCCCGAGACGTTGATGCGTCAGCCCAGGCCTGGTAGCACTCCTGCTTATAACGTGATGCTTTTCTACAGGAGTGTACCAAACCATGGCTGGGATCAGCCTTCGATGGGCACCACAGATGATGGAATAAAAAGTTCCATACCCTGAATTACCACATCAGCAACAGAATCGGCAACAACGCTGGGATCTTCCGGCGAGAAGCAAACCCGCCCCCAAGGGTAGAATGCATAAAAAGACCGCATCCCGTCCCAATCGGCTGAACTATAGTGCCAAACACGGCGACAAGCTGCAGATCACAATTGCGATTGTAGCGTGAGTGGCACCGTACTCCGAATCAGACAATGGTCCGAAGAGCCCAGAGGGGCATCGACGGAGACCTGATATCCGTCCGAATGAGAGGTCAGCAGAAGATCCAACAGGGAAGGTAAATGGTCTTCCACATCTGGGATCCGCGTAGGCGAAGTAACCAGTTGTGTTAGACCATACGCCAAGGAAAAGTCATAAACAGATCTACCCGCATTCAGCGTGGTGGGCGTTAAAATCACCGAGTATCACGATCTCTGCGGATGGAACCTGTTGTATCACGGAGTCTGCAACCATTTGGACGTGGTCGATGAGTCGGTCTGTGTCGACATTATACGCGGGGCAGCCTGAGCACCCACGCTCAGGAGTGGAGTAGTTTGGTCATTGATGCTCAGCGAGGGATTCTCTAGGGGTGCTGGTACCACTCCTGGGGTAGTATTTTATTTGATTCCACTACCATTTAAATGGGGGGAGGGGAATTGGGCCTCCAGCCACCTTTACTCACCAAGCGCAACGCAGAGGTAAACCTCTACTTCACGATGGTATTTTGTGAGGTCGTGGTACCACCCCGGATTGAGCCGGCCCATCCGTGCGACAGCAAAAGCTGCCGCGTGGTTCTACCACTGTTAATATATATGTTTTCAATTCATGATATAAGTACATATAGAACTTGCTTAATTTAACACACGTTTAGGACTAGTGCCTATTAATCATATTAATTTTGATAGGTTAAAATAACTCTTAAATTGAAAAAAAAAATTTCCAAACAAACTTAATAAAAAAAAGTAACTAAAATTGGGATCAGCCTTGTAAAAATTCATTCTTGAAATTGCTTACCTAGCTAGGCTAACGTTAACTCGGAGCGTCAAAGCGTCGCTTCGCGTGCTGGCCACCGCGTAACGCGTCTTGTACCTACTAGTAATCGGTCCGATTCTTTGACGGCTTATTATTAAAGAAACCGAGCGGCGCCGGAGAGTACCTACAGCGGAGGTGCTTAGCCAAACACTTATCATATCACCCTCTCTTGTTACTATTAGTTATAACTGTCTTCACCAGTCACTGGTTTTATTTGTCTTTATTTTAAATAATCTTCACCGTGTTGCAATACAAAAAGTTAAACGGCGTTTCATGTTTTCCCGCACATTTTAAAATAAATTTTCTCTTATAGCTATTTACCTGAATTTCGCAAACGCAACGAACAATTACGCCATCGAGTTTATTACTCGATGGCGTAAGGCGTAATTGTTCGACCGAATCCACGTTCTCCGCGTACGCATCGTCTTTGATGCACCCCCAGAAAAAAATCGAGTGGTGTGACGTCTCGCGATCTTGCTGGCCACCTACGAGGTCCAAATCTGCCAATCCATTGCGCAACAAACGTGTCATTTAGCTATTGCCTGGCTGTTGTTACAGAGTGTTCTGGCGCTCCATCTAATTGGTACCACATTCGTTGGTATCGATGGACGTTTAGGTTGTTCGTGTAATCTGACACCGTATCATTTAGTAGATTAACAAACCTTTCTCCAACCAAAGCCCTATCAATGAATACGGTTGTCACCATGAATAGCTGCTACATGCCGTTTCTGGTGAACGTGCTTTTGTCATTCCAAAAAATATTTCACTGACAATAATTCACACTTTTCTAAACTTGAATAGGTGCCACTTTTTGTGCTTTAAATTCTATGGACGGTTCTGTGATGGACTTGAAAATGCCTAGCACTCTGGCGGAGGCTAGTATAGGGTTGGTCTTCGAAATATTGTATCACATTTTCAGTTAACTAGATTGGATTTTGTCGTATAGGTGGTCGCTCAGGGCGATAAGACCTATCCACTGGCCGGTTTTCGTGGATGTGCTGAAGAGCTCCTAGAATAGTGTGATGATGAGTAGGGCTTTGTCTTGAATGGCAATATCTCTCGCGTTATGTCGTTATCGCATTTGACGACATTCTCCGTAAATTAGAATAATGTCCGCATAATCAGCTACTGTGTAGTTCAGATGTGTATTTGCCATTATGACTACAAGTTTTCACAAGCACTAATAACACAAATAAAAGCGCCCGTATCGCAAGACATGTACCTAGGTACCAGATTAGAAAATGAACACATAACAAAGCGTCTTTATCGCAGTACCATAATCTAGTTACTATTCTAATTACTAATTAATTAAAATTTTTATTTTAAAATTCTAATTACTAATTAATTAATTCTAACTAATTAAAAAAATAATAAATAAAACAATAGTTAAGCGTCTTTTTCGCGGAAAAGTTCACAAAAATATTAATCGACGTAATTTACGCACGGCTAGCACTAGAAAAGCAAAAAAAGAGAATTTGATTTCGGTGCAGCGGGGAACGGAGGGCGCGCGTCAACTGCACCGCCCGCTTGCCGACAAAGGGATGTTTCTTTGCTTCAATAGTATTGCTTATTCGTTCTAATTTCAATAATGCGATGTTATGATCTGTGACCCCGGCAAATGACCGCTGCGCGACATTTCTCTAAGTACAGGTTACTCTGAGATGCTATTTTCTAAAATTTTAAATAAATCCGTAAATAATAACGTTTAATGGATATATAATTTCTTCATGAAACAAAATTTGAAAACGTATTGTGTGTTAAATTTAAGTCACCACTGTTACTGCACGTTGTATAATATACAAACATATTTATGTATATTGTGAGTTTGTATGTTTAAGAGGAAAAAATATTTTACATGAGTTTATGTTCTAGAAAAGTAAGGGAGAGGCGCCAAATACAACACTAATGTTAGATTTGGCATCGTGAAATGTGATAAGCTAAAAGCTGGGTCCTCTTTTAAAACAAGCGTTATCACACTTGCACTATCCCTGACGAATATTTAGATATTTGAATACGGCAGGTATGGAAATATTGAGTCATCCGTCGTAAAGTCCTTATCTTGCGTTAACTTTAAATCCGTAAAAGAGTCCCTTAAAGTAGAGTAGACCAACAGCTTCTTTTGGTGATTTCATCGAGTACGAAGCTGAAACAAAAACTGTTTTTAAAAATAATAAAATGTTTAGTCAGTTACCTTATTCAGTCTGTTTTTAATTTTCTACAAACTTTGGGTGTTACATTTATCAGGATTTCGATTAAGAAAATTAACCTTTATTTCCACCTAATTTTGGTAGTTGGTTGAATTTAACGGATGGTTTACTAGTTAGTCAATAAACCATGTAGATCAATTCAAAGATTAGGTTTCTGTGTCACGGATGTAAGTTAACAGTATTAACATTATTACGTATTCAATTATGTACACTAATAGCAGTGTGATGGTATCCTTGATGTATTAGAATTCATTTGCATAATTCATCTTAGAATGCGGTTGCACGGTAGTAGCCATGATATGTAATGGACAGCGATTAATGGAATTAAAATGCAAATCAAACTGCATTATTTTACCCTGATCATACGGTGTAAGAGAATTTATCACTGCATGTCTTTCTGCTGGTGTTGTAAGAAACGATTGTGGGGAACACTGGAAATATTTATAGATTTTCAATTTTCATAGAAAGGTGGTGTCGTTTAGCAGCGTCAAAGTTGCATGACAATTATTACAACAATTGCCAAATTACCTTTTTATATTACTTGTCCACTGACCGCTAGGTGGACTGTTAGCGCGATTGCCACTCTTAAATTACAATAAACGCAGAATCATGATAGTTATTTTACGATACATTTGTGTGAATTGAAATTACACACACTTAAACGTTTCAATCGTTGCGTGATCTTCACAAATCTTTACCAAATGATTCATAATTACCTACACCAGCTGCTTAGTGCTATAATAATAAACGAAACTGTTATGAGCAAACCTTTTAAAAGGTGCAATAAAAGTAAACATAATTCATACAATTTGTTAAAATTATAAGAAAGTATTCGTAATTCTGTTTTGCCACCATGTTGAATATTAATTACAATGATTGTCAATAAAAATCCATTCATGTTAATATGGTCACTAGCATTATTAATGTTTGTTATTTAATTATATAACTGTTTCTTAAATTTTTGACAGCGTACTTTAAATTCGTATGTATGAATCCGCCATTAACACAAGTATTCTTGCACGGTAGAGCCATGCAGCAGCTATATTATGGCTGTAGCATGAATGGATTAGCTCTAGGGGAAGGACCACGGTCTCACAGAATACATGCATAAATTAGCAGCTTAATACATCTGTGTTTCGTGTGTTGAGTGCTATGATTTTTCAAATCGTATGGTAAGTGACGAGAATCGAGGACCCTCTTTACTGTTATTCCATTTTAACCCTCAGGTAATTCAATACATTTGAATTTCGATTCTTTATCGATAGGATAGATGTAGCTGTCTATGTGATAGAGCATCTACTCACCATTGGGTGAACTTAATACTAGTTACTTAGTGTTGCTTAAATTAAAATTTTTGTTACCATAGATGTTACTAATAACATTCAAAAATGTACACGGTCAGTATTTTATAAAGACCATGAGACACAAATCAGTACACAGACTACAAACATGGCAGCGTACTAGCCTTTTATGTAACGAAAAGACGCGGCTACGTTTTGTGGTGTGCTGGGATCCGAATACAGAAACTTAGACATGTATGTACTCTGACCAATAAGCTACGTTGTTGACAAACTTCAGGATACATGTTATATAGTTAAAGCGGCATAAGTTTTTTGTATTCGCAGTAAAATGTTCGTCTCATTACACTCTTCCAATATTTTCTTTATGTTGCGCCACGTTTTATTATCGTTCTCTGGGGTTATGGAACAACTTGGGCCTCTCTAGGCGCTCTTATTATTTATTATGTTTCTTATATGTGTTATTTTTACCACAGGTAAAAAAAAACAAGTTTTACGATTTCATTCATATATGGCACCTGAGAAGTAGATGGGGGAGGAGTAGTCCTCTCCCGAGGAGAGGCCGCTATGGAGCGGCCAGCGCAGGTGGGGTCGCGGATGTGTGCGAAAGCGTTCCCGTGACCCTGCCAATATGCGACGAAGGTGGAACACCATGGGGTTTTAGTCGGTGCGAGTCCAACATAGCCTATCCCTGCCCCCGCAAAGCGGGTATGCGTAGGCATTTCCCCATGTAAAAAAAGCTCTCAACTGAATGTGGTCCCGATGATGGGAAACTCTACTGTATTTACAAACAATGACTAGAAACCTGTGTCACATTCTAGGTTCTAGAACACTCAAGTGGTGTTTATTTACTACTAAACAATATTTCTGTGGTAGTCTGCAATATTATATACTAGTAAAGGGTAAAACAGTTCGTCCCATCAGCCTCCTCAAGGCCATGGGCAAACTCTTCGAAAGAGCCATCCTCACTCGCATGAGGCTCCATCTGTTTCCCACAAACGGTGACCCTCTTGTCATCCCCCACCAATTTGGTTTCCGAGCGAAACATTATTGTCCCCAACAAGTTCACCGTATTGTGGAATATATCTTTAGCGGTTTTTATCCTCGTCTTCATAAGACCATCGCGGTCTTTTTCGACATTGCAAAAGCTTTGATAGAAACTGGCACGAAGGCCTTATCTACAAACTTTACAAAATAGGTCTCCCTGATCGTCTTGTACGTCTCGTGGCCTCTTACCTGAAGGATTGTACCTTTCGTTTTAGACACGAAGGCACGCTATCCACTCAGCACCCCATCCAAGCTGGTATCGCTTGGGGCTCAGTAATTGCTCCTCTCCTTTACATCCTGTTCACCAACGACATTCCTATCCCGTCGAAAGGTGTTCAGCTCTTCCGCTTCGCGGCCGACACTGCCCTCTACTGTAAAGGTACCTCGCTACCTTTCATACGGAACAAGATCTAAAAGTCAGTTGATGACCTAGGAGCTTGGTTCCGAAAATGGCGCATCGATGTGAACCCGGAGAAGAGCTCCGCCGTTCACTTCGATTATAAACGATGCCACCTCAAAAACACTCCACCAATACGTATGCTCGGGACCCCTGTCCCTTGGCATAAGTCTGCCAAATATTTAGGCGTCACCCTTGACACGAGGCTCACCTTCGGGCTCCATGTCAAAAGAGTAACCCGTCACGCACGTTTTTATCTGAGTAGGCTCAATAGTATGCTGGGTCGACACAGTAAAATGTCCCCCCGAAACAAGCGAACCCTTTATAAGGTCTGTATACTACCAGGCATGTCTTACGCGGGCCCTATATTTGCTCACGCTGACCCCTAAATTATAAATGAACTCCAAATAGTTCAAAATCTCTTCTGTCGTCGAGCTACGAACGCACCCTGGTACGTCCATAACGCCGACCTCCATCGGGACTTAGAGCTCCCTACAATCCAACAATTTCTAAAAACACTATCTGAGAACTACTTAAAAGCCTCAGAGTCTCACTCCAATCATTTTATTCGTGAGGCAGCTACTTATGCAGCCCACTCCCCTCTCGCTATCGAGTCCGCAGGCCGAGAAACTCCCTCTCGCACCCGCCTAATAAACTTTCAACCGACCTGAACTGCCTCCTGGCGGCTCAGGCCGACTCTTCTTAAATTTGCCTTAGTAGGCTCCGCTCAGCGGCTCGTAACCGCCTGCGCCCTCTTTTCTAAAAAGAGGGTCGCTTCCGATTCGGCAGAAAGGCCTAATAAGCCAACCCCGTACACAAGAGTGGAGTTTAGCGGGTACACTTAGGGGTTAAGTAGTGTAGACACAGTGAGTCCCGCATAACCACGACAGCCGGCTGTCGTGGCATGCATAAAGCATTCTCCACTTCCTCGCGTAACGGGGTAGCCCTTTTCAATTGCTTCTGGGCGCAAAAAAAACGCTCGCTCTAAATTATCCGCTGGCACCAATGATATTGTAAATTGCAATTTTGAGTGCTAATGAACCACGTGCTCGGTCGAGAAGGAAAACATCACTAAGATACCTTTATATCTGAGGAATTAGATATTATTTCGAGGAGATGATGTGAAGTCCACCAACACGCACTGTAAGAGCGCGGCGGACTAATTGCTGTAAAATGCTCTCAGAAATGAGAATTTGCTGGTGGGATGCATATAGGATGTATATTATTTTATTCTCATTGTAAGAAATATCTTCTTTACTTTTATTCTTCCCGTGTAAATAAATAATATTAAAAATATAAATATGCAAATCACAAAATATAATACACATATAATATATGTCGGAGAGTGTGTAAAATACCCGGTTGGATCGAGGTAGAATGGAGGGTATATCGAGAAACCCCCTCTTGTGTCTGTAGTATAAAGTTCACGGTAGGCGCCGTGCGCTGGGGATTCCGCCTAAGTCATTCAACGAGTGTGATCATTGTACTAGTGCTAAGATAGTGTCGTGGTTCTGTTCGTTGTTGTAATTCTTCTAGGACAGGCAAGGACGATTGGTGTTGCTGAGAGGCTGCCCTGTGTGACATTGAGATAAGTATTGTTGCTGTTGGTTTGCATATTTTGGTGTTATCAAGTAATTACGTACCTCAAGTTACACTAGCGTGTGATTGTGGCGGAGACGTGTTACGGTGTGGTCGAACTGTAATTTCACTATACTGAATGTATAGTGCGTTACGTTGTCTTATTACTGATATTGATTAAACTGCATAACCAAGAGAGCAAGTTGAACATGCGCTCACACACTTTTATATCTTTTAACAGTTAACACTATCCTGATGTATTTCCGAGACTACAAATTGGAATACTCTGTTGAATTATCCGACATATACATATAATATAAAGAAACATAAACTAAATAATAAATAATAGAAAAGACATTATATTAAATTAACTTAAAACAATCACAATTGACTAGGAAAATATCATTGTGCTAGTGCGAGACTGGAAGTTTTCACAATTGACCAAGATAACAATTACCATAGATATGAAATAAAGATATCTATGGTAACCTTACCAGGTTTATTAAATCTACAAATGAACGATAACTTGTAAACTTTTTGTTGCCTGTCAAGATAAATTTATCGCAAGGAAATTTTCACTCCTTGATTAATTAATAATGTAGTTGTGGTCTTACTTGACTACAAATTTATGAAGGATTTCGATTAGCAGTTAATTATGAAACGCTGTCTCGTGCCACTGTTTACAAGCAGTTCAATGAGTTTTAGCGTGTCGTAGCAGTTTACTGATGACCAGAGAGTAGACCAAAACATGGTTATCCCAAAATTTGACTCATGATAAGAACATATTAAAAGCACCCAGCAAATGTTCGTTCAAGAGATTAATTCAAGAAACCCTTTTTTTAAATGTTACCCGCACACTAGGATTTTCTCCTGTATCGTTGAGGCAGTTTACAAACATAGATTGCATGAGGACAAATATCCAGACTCGGTACAATTATTTGTAGGCCATACAAATACTTGTTCCGTGCGGGATTTGAACCCACGAACCCCAGTGTAACAATTCATTGCTAAGCCGTTGCGCCATGGAGCCGCCTTTTGAAGCAAGACATTTTTATGATAAAACTGATTCATTATAAGATTCAATATAATATATTATATATACAAATGGGAGACGTGCAGCAGCATCTTCCTGATAACAACTCAAAATAATATAACACTGCGATTGTCAACCCCAAGCGTGGCAGCTACGGTAAAATCCTCCCCATGGAGGAGGTAGGAAGAAGAACATAGGACGTTCAGCAGTGGACTTTTGTAGGCTCTAATGGATGGATGGATAATATGTATATAATTTATGATATAAATACATATATAATAGGTACCTGTAGACATATCTATGTATATTGTGTGTTTGTATATTTAAGAGGTAGAAAGTAAAGTGAACAGCAGGATCGGGTAGGGACGCCCTAGACGAAGGTTTATCGACCAAATCGGCGATACATTGAAAATGGGCCAGATTAGGAATACCCTTAACCGACGAGCGTATATGCGTAGATATATGGATGTAAAGGAGGCGAGAGAGGTGTGTCAGGATCGCGCCAAATGGAAGTCCGTAGTCTCTGCCTACCCCTCTGCGTGACAGGTGTGAGTGTTTGTCATCCAGTCATCAAGTCATCCGTCATACAGTCCTTATCTTGCGATTTCTTTTTACTCCAAATATTTAAAAATTAACTTCAAAGCCACAGTGAAAGAGACTCTTAAAGTAAGATAGACCAACAGCTTCTCTTGGCGACTCCATCGAATACGAAGCTGCAATAAAAACTATTTAAAAAAAATAAACATTTAGTCAGTAACTTCCTACTTCAGTCTGTCTTTATTTTCTACAAACTTCAAGTGACTTACATTTATCAGAAATTCGATTAAGAAAATTAAAGTTTTGTTTTATTTTCATCTAATTTCGGTAGTTGATTGATTTTAACAGTTGATTTATTAGTTAGTCAATAAATCATGCAGATCAGTTCAATGATTAGGTTTCTGTGTCACGGATGTAAATTAACAGTAGTAACATTATTACGTATTCAACTTTGTACACTAATAGCGCTCTATCGTATCATTGATGCATTAGAATTAATGTGCATAATTCATCTTAGAATGCGGGTGCACGGAACGAGCATTGCTGTGGTAATGGACAACGATTAATGAAATTAAAATGCAAATCAAATTATGCATTACTTTACCCTGAACAGACGGTGTAAGAGAATTTATCACTGCATGTCTTTCTGCTGGTGTTGTTAGAAATGATTGTGGGGAACACCGAAAATATATATATATATATATTGTTACGCGCCACTATTAATGTCTTGTACATGGCAACACTAGTTACACTAGCGCCCCCTAGTGTCGAGTAAATGAAAGTATTGCGCGCCACTATTAATGTCTTGTACATGGCAACACTAGTCACACTAGCGCCCTCTAGTGTCGAGTAGCAGAACTAGGAGAGTCGAGATCCTTCCAGAAATTTCGGGACCGATATGTACTCGAACATTCTCGATGTCGCTACAGTAGAAGGTTCTGGAAACTATCTGAGGCCCTATATAAGGCCGGTATAGACCACGACCGGGGCAGTATTGAATTGGCGATACAAGAGAATACTTCGAAGCGAAATAACGGCCAACTGTGTTTTATTATTAGTGTGATTTAAGATTGTAATTAGTGTTGTGTAATTAAAGTGTCAATTTTGGTAAATCAATCGGCAGTTTTTAATTGTCTCGAACCCCAAGCTCGTAACAATTGGTGTCAGAAGTGGGATCAAATATGCCGATTTTACCTAAAGACGACTCGGAGGGTATCCGTACCCGAAGTCAACGCCAACAGGTGACGGACCAGAGACGACTTGGTAATGCAACGCCGCAAACGTCGGAGGGCCAGTTGCTAACCACGGAGGCTGGCCCGTCAGCAGCTCCTGCATCTGCAGCACCTGACTTGGGTGCTCTGATGATGATGCTGCAGGATCAGGCTCGCCGACAGGAGGAACAGGCCCGCCGACAGGAGGAACAGACCCGTCGGCTGGAAGAGCAGCTGCAGCGCGGTATGGAAGAACAGATGCTCCTCAGGAAGGACCTTCACGCTACCTTCGGGAAAGAGATAAAGGAGGTGAAGGATAGGGTTGCTCAACATGACAACCGCCTGTCGGAAGCTGAAACCCGAATCGACCAAGTGAACAATCGGGTTGACAACGTGATGGCTGATGTGAAGAAAACGCTGGACGACCTCAAACTTGGGGATGGAATCACAGCTCCCGTGGTAGCTACAACACCTTCGCTACGTGGATTCAAAGTGCCGCCGTTCGACGGGAGTTCTTCCTGGTCGGCCTACAAAATCCAGTTCGAGGCTGTCATGAAAGCGAACGGCTGGAATAAAAGTCAGGCCATGACTGCTCTCACCCTAGGCCTACGCGACCAGGCCTTAACTGTTTTGGAAGCGCTCGGTAAGGAAGTGACTTACGAGCAGCTCCTTGAGGCATTGGAGGCGAGATATGGCGATGCTCACCTGGAACACGTCTTTCGTGCGCAGCTCAAAGATCGCATGCAACGCAGTAACGAAAACCTGCAGCAGTGGGCCCTTGAGGTGGAGAAGCTGGTTCGAAAAGCGTACCAGTCTGTACCTGTGCTCATTGTAGGGAACCTGGTGCAGACTTTCATCGACGGCATCCGCGACCTTGAAGTCAGAGCTGCTGTGAGGCTCGGGCACCACCAGACGCTTAAGGACGCCCTGACCCATGCACTGGAGGTGGAAGCCGTGCGGCAGGATCATCGTTCCCACCGCGTCAGGGAGGTTGCAGCAGCTACAGTTCAGGACCGCAATAAGGGCTATAACCCTAGGTGCTACGGCTGTGGGGAAAGGGGCCATCTTCGATCCAGCTGCCCTAAGCGAACTGTAAAAAGGGAAGGTGATCGATCTCGAGAGGGTAGTGCGGATAATAGCACCGCCCAGCAGCAGCAGGGAAACTGGCGGGTGCTGGCTGATGTTAAAAGAGCCCCAAGGATTTCGATCTCACAAACTCATGATGGGAACAGCCTAATCATCAAGGGGGAAGTCAACGGAACGCCATGTAAACTGACCATAGACACTGGAGCCTCTCGCACGGTTGTCAGTTCCCAACTTATAAGTCGGTTCCTTGGTGACTCCGCATACAACCGAGAACGCATTAATTTGGTGACAGCCACCGGTCAGCGCATACCCGTCCGTGGAGAGAAGGAGATGGAGTTGAAGCTAGGCAACATGATCTACCTGCATAATGTCATCGTGGCTGATATAATGGACGACTGCATCCTGGGCCTAGACTTTATGAGGAAGAATTGTTGTGAGATCGACGTTAAGCAAGGTGTTTTGAAATGTGGACAAGAAGAACTTTTCGTGGAAGGGGCGTTACCAGGGAATGTGTACAGCCTTAAGAAGATTGTTCTTCCGCCGAGATCGGAAACGATTGTGCCGGTTAGTCTTCCTCGGAGTCCTGGGCAAGCCCATCGTTGTGTACTCGTGGAAAGGGTAGACAATGACCTTCCATGGAAAGTGGCTCGAACCTTGGTCAGAACCACCGATATCTCAGGAGTACGTGTGTTGAACCTTTGTGATCAGGAACAGATTATAGAAAAAGGCACATTGGTTGGTACTAGTGAGGAAGTGGATTGGTTGCGTCGATGCGAATATCTATCGACCGGGACCCCCAGCAAGGATGGACAAACGATAGTGACCACGCTTTTGGAAGACTGTCGCAGCGTTCTTTCCCCGAATGAAATGGTCAAGGCGAAGAAGTTGTTACTCAAGTACGCCAATGTTTTCTCGTCAAACGAAGCTGACATAGGAAAGACTGGCTTAGTTCAACACAAAATAAACACAGGACAAGAATTGCCTATTCGTCAGCGGCCAAGAAGATTGCCTGTAGCACGTGAAAAGGAAGTGGAAACCATGATTGAGGGAATGGTGAAGGATGGTGTTATTGAACCTTCATCTAGTCCATGGTGTTCACCTGTGGTGCTGGTAAAGAAGAAGGACGGCAGCATGCGGTTTTGTGTTGACTATCGCCGCCTGAACGACATTACAAAGAAGGACAGCTATCCCTTGCCAAGAATTGATGACACGCTGGATATGCTTACAGGCGTAAAGTGGTTTAGTACGCTAGATCTGAAAAGTGGCTACTGGCAGGTTGAAATTGACCCTAAGGACAAGGAGAAAACTGCATTCTCCACAGGAAAGGGTCTGTGGCAATTCAAAGTCATGCCGTTTGGATTGTGCAATGCTCCAGCAACGTTTGAAAGGTTGATGGAGCTTGTACTTACCGGGCTAATTGGAGATGCTTGTCTGGTCTATTTGGATGACATCATCATCGTAGGCCGTACGTTTGAGGAACACCTTCAAAACCTGGAACGCGTGCTCATGAAGATCCAGAGTGCCAACCTCAAGTTGAGTCCAAAGAAGTGCTCACTATTCAAACGGCAAGTTAGTTTTTTGGGGTATGTAGTGTCGGAAGAAGGTATCCGCACGGATCCAGAGAAAATTGCTGCTGTCAAGGAGTGGCCGGTCCCAAAAGACAAGACACAGGTTAGAGCATTTTTGGGTTTGTGCTCTTATTATCGGCGATTTGTGAAGAACTTTGCAGATATAGCCAAACCTCTGCACAAGCTAACCGAGGAGAAGCGACAATTCTGCTGGGATGAAAGTTGCGATATTGCATTCCAGGAGCTCAAGAACCGCCTGTGCAAAACCCCTATTTTGGGGTACCCTGATGCGGGCAAGGAATTCATAGTTGACACAGACGCAAGTGATATAGGACTTGGCGGTGTGTTGTCTCAACGGAATGGTGATCAAGAGATTGTGATAGCGTACTTCAGCAAGTCGTTGTCAAAGCCGGAAAGGAACTATTGTGTCACAAGACGGGAATTGCTTGCTGTGGTAAAGTCCTTGCAGCATTTTAGCAAATATCTTCTAGGGCGGAAATTCCACTTACGAACTGACCATGCTGCACTGAAATGGCTATTGCAGTTCAAAAATCCGGAAGGACAAGTTGCGAGATGGATAGAACTACTGCAGGAATACGACTTTGTGATCGAACATCGCAGCGGGAAATCTCATGGCAATGCAGATGCATTGTCAAGAAGACCTTGCCCTGAAGATTGCAAGCATTGTACTAGGCAAGAGGGTAAGGAAGTGGTATCTGTGAGAATGCTCAGGACAGACCAGCTCAGCAATGAGTGGAAGGACAGCCTACAACATGCACAGCAGGAAGATTCGGACATTAAGCCGATTCTGGAATGGATGAAGGCCAGTGCTCCTAAGCCCAAGTGGAGCGACGTCTCAGCAATGAGTTCGACCACGAAAAGCTATTGGGCCCAATGGGACAGCTTGCTGATTCAGGATGGAGTCCTGTGCCGTAAATGGGAAAATGGTCGGGGAGACAGGTGTCATTTGCAAATGGTTGTCCCTAAGGCTAAAGTGCCGGATATTCTACGGCTGTACCATAGTGGTTGTTCAGGAGGCCACCTGGGAGTTAAACGAACTCTCCTGAAGATCCGAGAACGGTTTTACTGGGTCCACTGTCGTGACGATGTCGAGGACTGGTGCCGCAAATGTACAAGTTGTGCGGCTGTAAAGGGACCTCAAATTCGTAGTAGAGGCGCATTGAAACTGTACAATGTTGGTGCACCATGGGAGAGGATAGCCATTGACGTTGCGGGGCCGTTTCCAGAAACTGAAAGTGGTAACAAGTATTTCATGGTAGTGATGGATTACTTCACTAAGTGGCCAGAAGTCTTCGCCATTCCAAATCAAGAAGCTTCAACCGTTGCAGATAAACTAGTTCATGAAGTCTTCTGTCGTTTTGGAGTACCTTTAGAGATTCACAGCGATCAAGGAAGGAATTTTGAGTCTCAAATATTCCAGGAAACTTGCCGAGTTATGGGTACTCAGAAAACACGAACAACTTCTTACCACCCACAATCTGATGGAATGGTAGAAAGATTTAATCAGACATTGGAGAGGTACCTAGCAAAAGTTGTGGAAAAACGACAACGAGACTGGGATAGGCACATACAACCGTTTTTGTTGTCATATCGAAGCGCTGTTCACGAAAGTACATCAGTGACACCAGCTTACGTAAACTTTGGGAGAGAATTGCGGCTGCCTGCAGACCTGATCACCGGAATACCACCTGATGCCCCGCAGTATAACCGATTATGCAAATGACTTGCGGAACAAAATGAATGACATTTATGAGCACGTCAGACAGACGGGCCAGCAAACGTCTGAGAAGATGAAAACACGGTATGACCGCAAAATGAACAACAAGGGCTTTGATGAAGGTTCACTAGTGTGGTTACACAATCCAGTTCGCAGCAAAGGGAAATCTCCTAAGCTTCAAGCTAAATGGGACGGACCGTACCGGATTGTGACAAGGATCAATGATGTAACCTACCGGATACAGAAAGGTGCCAGAGGTACTCCTAAGATTGTCCATGTGGATCGACTGGCGCGTTATTATGGGGCCAATAATGCTCGGGACGAGCATGTCTTAGGAGGGGGCAGTGTTACGCGCCACTATTAATGTCTTGTACATGGCAACACTAGTTACACTAGCGCCCCCTAGTGTCGAGTAAATGAAAGTATTGCGCGCCACTATTAATGTCTTGTACATGGCAACACTAGTCACACTAGCGCCCTCTAGTGTCGAGTAGCAGAACTAGGAGAGTCGAGATCCTTCCAGAAATTTCGGGACCGATATGTACTCGAACATTCTCGATGTCGCTACAGTAGAAGGTTCTGGAAACTATCTGAGGCCCTATATAAGGCCGGTATAGACCACGACCGGGGCAGTATTGAATTGGCGATACAAGAGAATACTTCGAAGCGAAATAACGGCGAACTGTGTTTTATTATTAGTGTGATTTAAGATTGTAATTAGTGTTGTGTAATTAAAGTGTCAATTTTGGTAAATCAATCGGCAGTTTTTAATTGTCTCGAACCCCAAGCTCGTAACAATATATATAGATTTCGTAGACAGCGGCCAAAACCAAATACCAAATTACCTTATTATTTTACTTGCTCAATTAGCGCTAGGTATACTGTCAACTCGCTTGCCACTTTAATGTTAAAGTAAAAGCACAATCATGATAGTTAATCAATGGTACATTTGTGTGAATTGAAATTACACAAACTTAAACGTTTCCGTCGTTGCGTGATCTTCTTAAATCGTTGCCAAATGATACGTAATTACCTACAGCAGCTGCGCAGTGCTATAACAATAAATGAAACTGTTAATGAGTAAAACTTTAAAATGGTGCAATAAAAGTAAGTTGAAATATAATTCGTGCAATTTCTTAAAATTATACGGGATTATTCGTAATTCTATTTTACTGTCAAGTTGAATATTAATTAAACTGTTTGTCATTAATGTTAACACAGTTTGCAAAAAGCTATTTATGTTATCGCTGGCATTATTATAATTTTTTAATTATATTACTATTTTGTTCTATATTTTTACTGGAAATGGGACAATCCATTTTAGTCCTCAAGCGTGACAATGCAAGTGCATTTTTTTTCTCGGGGATAGAAGTAGATATCTATGGGTCAGAGCAACCACTTACTACCAGGTGAACTGCTCGTTTGTCACCCTTATTCTATAAATAAAAGCTTTCTTGGAGGGGTTGTCGGGAATATTAGTAAAATTTATAGTACTGCTATTATATTTTTAATTTTTCATATTTTAGGTACTGGCCGCATAATATTTAGTTTCTAAATTTACTTAGCGGTCTTGTGTTTATAACAATAACGACGACAAGTGTACTATATTACCAATATTCCAGGGATTCGGATAAATTTATGATGGTCTTTTTTATGCCACATCGTCATCAAAATTCAGAATAAATATTAAATAGTTAAAGCAGCATAAGTTTTTTGTATTCGCAGTAAAATGTTCATCCCATTACAAGCTCACAATATTTTCTTTATATTGCGCCACGTTTTATGATCTATCTGTGGGGTTATGGAACAACTTGGACCCCTCCTGGCGCTCTTATTGCACATTTATTGTGTTTCTCATGTGTGTTCTTTTTTTACTACAGGTAAACAAAGCAAGTTTTACTATTTCATTCATACATGGCATTTCCTTGTTAATGAAACCAGGATAAGGGGGATTTAAAGTTTTAAGTGAACGGGAAACAAAGATTGGGAAAGATACTTAATACAGCTACATCAAAGTAAGGAGAATTAAAAAAACATGGACCCTTTTTACTGGACACGAGGCATTCCATCTTAGTCCTCAGGAGTGGCAACGCATTTGGATTTTGATTCTTAATTGAGGATAAATGTAGATGTGTATGGGCCACAGCATCCACTTACCATCAGGTGGACTGTGTGCTTGTTTGTCATCCTATACTATTAAAAAAATGGAGAAAGAAAAGTATGTTGACATCAAAAGGGTATCTCTATATATAAGAGGCATTAAAACCAAACGGTTTGCTTCATTTCTTGCAATGAGTATAGCCAATATATATTACTATGGAGTACAGCATATAAGCGAAATAATTTACCAGCGTCATTTCACAAGTTTACAACGTGCGAGAATAAGATTTTGTTAACCTAAGCTAGTTCGCTTTATCATCTTTGACTACATGTTCACTTAGAATCAGATTGAAGAAAAGGTAGTTTTTAAATAGCAGTACATAGACGCAATTAATTTTTTTAAAATTTGCATACATTATTATATAAACATTTACATAACTAAATCAAGATTCCTTATTTTTTGTTTTAGTCGTTACTTGGGAGACGCTGCTGCCTATCCTCTAATTTGATTCCCTCCGTCGCCTCTAACAACACCCACGCGATGATATGAGGCAGTCGATCTTCTTACACTGCCACTACACAGTAGGCCACTACCCGCTTACCAAGCGTGGCAACTATGGCAAATATCCTCCCTCCCCCCCGTGATGCAAACTATGGGGGAGGGCTATGTTCATCATTGCACTTTAATAGGCTGTAACGGTGACGGTAAATCAATTTTAAAATAAGTATATCAAAAGACAAATAAATCTAAGGATAGATCATTTTCATTATAAGTGTTGTAATATTTCAAATACTTAGGATTACATTTGCCCGATAGAAAAAATGCACAGTTACCCCTGTTTTGCGGCTATTTCAGTTCTATTGAAACTACTATTTAAAATTATATTTATAAAATCAACAACAAATTATTATTGTGTGCTGTCACTAAGTATGTTTCAACCTAGTACTCGTATTTTCAATTGTAACTAGGAGACAGCGCTATCTAGGAAATAATGAATTAAGTTATTATTATTCAAATTCATATCATTTTTATTTTTAAATTAGTATTATCTATATTGTACATATATTATACATATACGAGATATTAAATGAAAATAATATTGGCGCATCCGTCATTACTTTTCCCCCGTTTTAAATTATATATATATATATATATATATATATATATATATATATATATATATATATATATATATATATATACTAGCTAAAATTATATATATATATATATATACTAACTGACCAGGCAGACGTTGTTCTGCCCTTTCCGATGACCCTTCCTATGAAAAAATCCTTAAATTCACAATAAAAAAAATTGAGGGTCAATTATCGGGATAAAAAGTATCCTATCTCTCAAGTTGGACCAAACTTCACACACTGTGCAAAATTTCATTGAAATCAGTTCAGTAGTCTAGGAGTTCATCGCGGACAAACAATGTGATACGTAATATTTATATATAAAGAGATATATATATATATATAGATATATAGATATATATATATAAAGATATATATATATATATATATATATATATATATATATATATAATACAATCCAAAACAATAACTTTATTTCAGGCATCAAGGACTTAAAAATTAAGAACATTGGCCCATAGCAATGTATACCTTAACCTAAAAATATATATAAAATATAGACATAACTTAACACTATTTAGGGAACTTTTTTCTTTGGCGCGTCCTTGTATCGGCGAAACACTACCCCAGAGGGCCAGAAATCGGGAGCGAGGAATGTCTCTTTATGTTTTGCAGGAACCTGGAATACGTAGGATTTGAAGTTCGTTGACCTATTAAACTCCAGACGCTGCAAATGTAAAGAGATCGGATCCTCAATCCTATATATATATATATATATATCCGTTATTTTCCTCCAGTCCACCACTGCGCCACGGAGCCGTCTATATATTTGTCCGTCTCAATCCAAATCGAGCTAGACGCACACATTTGTTTTGCCCACTGAATATTGATTGGCAATCAGTCACAATTAATTTCTTTTATCACGTAAATAATATTAGTATTCTTACATACGTGTTATTTTTTCATGTATCATATGTAATGAGATACACATTATAGGAGATTTACAACAATTAACATAGTTATTAACAAATATTAACTTCATTATTGACTTAAGTTATTAAATATGCTCTGCACAACACTACTTTGCTTTTAATTGTAACGAACCAGAAATATCGCTAGTTACAATAAGTAGACAGTTATAATAACTAAATGATATTAAATAATATATTTATGCTACTTACATTTGTCTGATGCATTGAAGATTTCTGTGGGAAACGTGTGGGTTCCCAAATTTTGTTCTATTCATCTTAATCAGTCCGCACAAATCCACTGCGAGACATAATACTCACTTTTTATAGAAATAATTTGATACATTCGCCAGGCGGATTAAGAATTCTAGTTTCAGAAGTCTTTTATCTTCTCGATCAGGGAAGGACTACGCTCTCACAGAATATTAATGTAAAAAAGGAGCTTAAAATAATTCTTTTACACGCCACGCCAACCGCAGCTTCATAGTTAACGTCATAATATAGTATATCTATTAAAAAAGTAAAAAAAAGTTACCTAACTATTTATAAGCCATAATAACATACATTACTTGAGTGAGCGACGTGCACTTTAATGGGGTTGACTTTCTACCAGCTTTACGAGCGACGTGTAATTTTACTTCATCATTTTGGGTTTTATTACGTACATCTAGAAACAAAGACACCAGCGAACCGCAATTCCACACATCTTGTGATATTATTTTGCATATGAAGTATAATAAAGTATGTATAGTACCACCAGGTGAGGGCGTAAGCGGAACGTTCGCTATATTTTATATATAAAATATCGATCTGAATACATACTATATTAAACACCACTAAATTTATTACCAAAAAAATTAAGTAACTAAAACAGAATATCATAATATCAGATATTTATATGAAAAGGTGAGTGCAAGTAGGCAAATTTAACTAACAATAGAAGGAGTGGCTGTAGTACTGTGTACAATGACAATCTAGAGTCAAAATATTACTGTGGTTTCGTACTGTCTATTTTTGTGGAATTTTTATATAAAACAAACTTAACTTTGTTAGCAATTAGGTTAGGTTAGTTAGGTAAACAGTACTGTATAATTTAAGCCCTTTTTCTTGTAATTATCATTAAGTGATGTATAATTGATAGTGAAGAAATTGTATTTAAATGTGTCGCCGAAGATACTTGGTGATAATGCAAATATTCCTGCGGGTCGGCAGGGTCGGGAAGGGACGCCTTAGACGAAGGTTTATCGATCAAATCGGCGATACATTAAAAATGGGCCAAATTAGGAGTACCCTTAACCGAAGAGCGTGTATGCGTAGATATATGGATGTAAAGGAGGAGAGAGAGGTGTGTCAGGATCGCGCCTAATGGAAGTCCGTAGTCTGTGCTTACCCCTCTGGGTAACAGGCGTGAGTGTTTGTGTTGTATGATGTGATGTGATGGTATTCTGCTATGGGGACACGCAGCTGACACTGAAATTATATTTGTTTTGCAGAAGAGGGCCAGAGCAATTTATGATTTAAAGCCTAAAGAGTCGCTGCGACAAAAATTTAAGGAAATTAATATATTAACTTTGGCCTCTCAATACATTTATGAAAATGTAATGTACGTACACAAAAATAAAAGTAGTTTTATAAAAATAAGTGATATTCATTCTGTAAATACTAGGAACAGACACAAGCTAGTAGTACCAGTTACTCGACTCCATCGAGTCAGTAATTCATTCTTGGGGCGATGTATACGCTTTTACAACAAAATTCCAGAAAATATACAAAGTTTGGCCTGTTCAAAGTTCAAAAACTTTATTAAACTAAGTTTGTATAAAAAGGGTTATTATAATATTAAGGAATTTATGGATGATAATAACCCCTGGAAATGAGGTGATCGCTACCAAGCTATTTCTAATTTGTTGTGTTGTTAATTTGTGTAACATCATGATTGTAAGCTTTTATTTAAAAAAAAGTCCCGCTGGGTTTCTTGCTGGTTCTTCCCAGGACAGAGGTTTTTTCCGAACTAGTGGTAATCAAACAAAAGAGTGACTTTCAATAAGTATTATTTATAATCTATATTGAATAAATAAGTTTCTGTTTCTGTTCTGTTTCTGTTTCTGTATGTGTTGTGAATATGAATCAAATAATGTGCTGTTTCATCATCATTATTATTAAATCCTTTCTTCACAAGTCCACTACTTAACAAAGGTAGAAGTAAGTAGTGGTACTTAACAAAGGTCATACCCAAGAAATTCCACATAGGGCGGTCCTGATCCGCCTGCTTCCATCAACTTCTTGCCTCTCTTACCAGGTCGTCTTTCTGTCTGTTTAGGGAGGCCGCCCTACAGTTCGTTTAACTTTTTTAACGATACTTACTCATCATATCATCAAATGTACTGTTTACATTTAAAATGTCAGGAAACATCGAGGATCACTTTTGAAAATGACATATTTTGTGCAGGTATTACCTAGTTTATACACCAGTTTTACACCTATTAATGTTGTTGTCTCAAGTGTAAGCGTATATCCATTCTTGGTCTCTATACATTACATATTATTGGTGGGAAAAAAAGTACTTACACAAATGCCTTTTTACTTAATTTTCCATCATTGCCTTGGGCGATGCACAACACACGTGACGTTAGAAATTATTCCATTAACATAAAAGCACTTGATTGCCTCATAGGGGGGATTTTGCCGAAGTGGCCACGCTTAGTAGGCGGGTTAAATTTTTTTTTAATATTTGCATATATTGTTAGCAACAGTTTTTATTATTATATTGAGTTGTTATCAGCATCTCCTGTTTCAGTTACCCTCTGTCCCCTCTAAAGAAACCCAGGGGACTATTAGAACTCTAGAAATTATTAATAAGTTAAAATTTAACGTCATAAGATGTGTAAATTTCCTTTTATACTCAGTATAATAATATGTTGGAAAAAATATTTTAAAAACCTTATTAAGGATAATGTTTTGGTGTTATTTAGAGTAGAACAGTCTATCTGTAAAAAGTTGGAAGTACCTAGAAGCACGAACTGGTTGGACTATTTGCCCCCAGGCTTAAAAAGAATAAGAAATAGTATTACATTGTAAAATAGCAGCTTAACGCTGCTGTGTTTCGTATGGTGAGTGTAGAGAACCGGAGACCTTTTTTACTGGAAACGACGCATCTGCATTTTGATTCGTAATCGAGAATAGATGTAGATGTCTATGGGCCGCAGCAAAGACAATATCAGGTGGAATGTGTGCTCGTTTGTCACCTTAATCCAAAAAAAAAACACCAATGGTTTTACATTATCCAAAGACAGTGGAACTTTTAAATAAAATATGGGTCGTTTGGAATGGATCGGCTCAACCGGGAAACTACGTTTTCACAGAATACCAACGTAAAATAGCAGCTTAACGCTACTGTTTCGTATGGTAAGTGTAGAAAACCGGAGACCCTTTTTACTGGAAACGAGGCATTCCATCTTAGTAGTATTCAGGGCTGACAACGCATATGCATTTTGGTTCTTAATCGAGGTAAAAAGTAGATTTCTATGAGCTACAGCATGTAATTATCATCAGGTAGACTACGTGCTTGTTTGAAACACTTATTCTAAAAAAACTTTGAATAAAAATTATTATATTAATTAAATTCCACGGAAAACAAAATATCATCACGCTATTTCTTTTATGGCCTTAAGGCTTATCACATATAGGCTGTTAATTATCTGCACCTTATAAGTTACTTAAACTGGTCTGCGCGAATAACGGAATAACCAACAGGATCAATTAATATTCGTGATGTTGATTGTTATTCCATTTAGTGTGAGGGTCGCCCAACATTTTGTTTACCAGGACGTGGTCACTCGAGAATCTTTTTTGGCCATCAGCTATGTTCTACGAATTATATGGCCGGCCCATGGCCACTTCAGCGTACCGATCGTTAGGACTATGTCAATATTGTTAAATATTAAACAACCCAGCGTCTGATATTTTAACTAAAAATTGAATATAATTAAATAAATTTAAGGTAAAATCGGCATTCAAAATTACTATTACCACTTTCACTGGTGCCGGCGGTGATCGAACCCGGGATGTTCACGTACTGTGAAATTCCAACGAATAGTTAGCACCTGAGCTACCATGACTAATCAAAAGGGTTAAAATTTTGTTTTGTTTTATCTAATGTTTCAAAATTATGCAAATATATTCGCAAGCGGTAAATGAAAATATTTTAAAAATTCAAATAAAAATTCTAATCGTAAAGCGGCGGTAAAGTGAACAACGGGAGGAATTATGGAACGGTTACAGAATTAAATTAAAAGGTACTAGAGTAAGAGAAATTTATGTACAGATATATACGTATACGTATAATTTTACATATATAATATGTGTTTTTTGGATATGGGATAAGCCTTACCGCACTTAGTCACTTCTGTCGTAACCCACGTGTGATGCCCTTTCATCGCCACCACACAGCTAGTCTGGTTTTGCAACGTACGTTTAATTCCTATCGTTGTTGGTATCATCATCATCATTACTGAACATAGGCTTCTCACAAGAAATGACACAAAACTTGGTACTGAGCCCCAACATCTAGCGACTTTCTATATCTCTTACCATGTCTTCACTTTATCTCGTAAACCATCTTTACTTTCTTATTAGATACATATTAACGTTTGCACAACGTTAGTGTGCGAAAGATACACTGCTTATAACACAAATGACAGTTTTATGACTTATGTTTTCCTGCAACTTGAAATGTACGTAATAAAACGTAAAAAGTTTCAAAGTAGAAGTGCAGTCTCACAAGGTTGCTGGTTGCCAGTGCTATGAAATATTCTTCCTGAACATTATTTTACAATTGCGAAAGATGCTACTATAAGAATAATTTTAAGGGAACGTTGCGGTGCTTTTTAACTTTTTAGAACCTCTGTAAATCAACTTAAATGTAGTTATTGCCTAAATCATATTAATTTTATAAAAACTGAATATACAGACATATACAAACAAACAGAGCGGGTGTGCACGCTAAAATAATAAAAAAAATGTGATTGTAAACCCACTTACCAGGCGTAACAATAATAGCAAAAATACCATGTTACCATACATAGTTGTCATGCTATGAGGCAATCCACAGCGAAGGCCTATGTACAGCAGTAAACTGAAAAATTGATACCTAAAAAAATTGTAAAAATATAATCGGAATATAAACATTAAAGAAATCCGTACGAAAAAAAACTGATTTAAGTTACACTATAGTCGCGCCTGAGGGACTTTTTATTTAATAAAGAAGTAAAACATAAAGCTTAATAATAAAGAAAAATAAATTAAAAGTATTTTATTACCCACTTCGTTTCATTTATTTTTAAAAATAAATGAAACGAGGTGGGAAAGAATTAAATGCATTTTAATTTATTTGTAACCGACTGCCACAGAAGAACCTTAATGTTTTGCGAGATTATGTATGTATGGCTTGATGGATTTTAACATACGAGATGTCGTTAGATTCGTCTTAATTATGGGATTGGCTTAGGCTATTTATTTGATATATATATATATATATATATATATATATATATATATATATATATATATATATATTATACATACACCTGCAAATAAAAAGGAAAGGGATTTTTTTTAAATAGATGACTACAATATTCGTATCAAATAAAAGCTAATAATGAGTCAATTCCAAATATATATTATAATATTTTTACGCTACCATTTCGACATAAAATAATGAAAAGTCCGTTTAAAGAAAGGAGAGAATTGTGACGATATCTAGAACTTTTCTCTTTATGCGTGGTCTGGTTTATTAATTACTGTTTCAAGCTTTGTACTTGTAAATTTCCAAGTATTTCAAGTGTAGTGTGTACTAAATGATTTCTTATAATTACGCGAACACTACATATTTAAATAAAACTAGTTTTACGAATTTTATCGTATATATTAACTTATTTTTTAACACATAGCTGATGTGAAGAATCGATGCTTCTAAATGTGTAGTGTGTACTACACATGGCATGTCATAATCACAGCTGTCAACTGATAAGCTCCCCACTTGCGTAACCACACAATCGAATACCTACCTACGTGAACGATTGTTACAACGTCATTAACGTCATGTAGCTGTCAGAGACGTCGCCGACCGCTAATTATTATGTTATTGTTTGATGTGTAACTTGTTCGATTAACTGTTATTGATTTTATTTAGTTCATTATTCTATACTTTAGGTGAGAATTCTTTTTTTTAATTTCTATTTCGAAAACGTTACCTCCGCACTAGGAAATTCTCCTGTATCGTGGGGGCATTTCACATACATAAATTTCACAAGTACATACATCCAGACCCGGAACAATTATTCATAGGCCATACAAATAGTTGTTCCATACGGCATTCGAACCCGCGGACTTCAGCGCTGCAACTCATAGCTAAGCCATTGCGCCTCGGAGCCGTTAACGTGTTTAAGTGTATATTTTTACGTGGTAGAGCCATGCTGCAGCTATATTAGTAGTATAGTTGTAGCAGGAATGGTTCGGCTCGACCGGGGAAGGACCACGCTCTCACAAAATACCAGCGTCAAATAACAGCTTCATGCTGCTGTGTTTCGTATGGTGAGTGTAGAGAACCGGAGACCCTTTTTGCTGGAAAAGAGGCATTCCATCTTAGTGCTCACGGGTGACAACGCATCTGCATTTTATTCGCAAACGAGGATAAATATAGATGTCTATGGGCCACAGCAATCACTTACCATCAGGTGGACTGTGTGCTCATTTGTCACCCTATTTCTATAAAAAAAAAAACAATCTACATTTTTGCTCTAGGTCTCTACACTCACCATATGAAACAGCAGTAATGATCTGTTATTTTACGCTGGTATTCTGTGAGAGCGTGGTCTTTCCCCGATCGAGCCGACCCATTCGCGCTGCAACCATAAATAGCTGCAGCATGGCTGTATCAGGTAAACCACATTTTATATTTGATTATTATTTTTATAAAGTAATAAATTAACTTTTATCACAATTTGAATTAATAAAGCATGTTCATTACGTGAATAAATTATTTTTAAAAACCATTACTACTTATTGGAATTAATAAATAATTATAAAAATCACAACCCGACTGCAAAAAAGACAATTTAAAAGTAATACACTAAAAACAATGAACCCATTAATTTTCTTTCGGTTTATAATTTTCAATTTAGTAGCAGGCCCGACTGCTACTAAACTTAAAGCGGGTATTTTACTTAGGCTTTCAGCTCATAATATAGTCTGTTAAGCCGAAGTAGAGTTTACTTTGTTTATAGTTTATTTTTATTTTGTTTTCTATTCTTGGTCTTGTTTCGGTCTTTTCAGTGCATTACTTTGAAATTGTCTTTATTGCAGTCGGGTTTTTAATTTTTTTGATTTTTTTAATTATTTTTTATTTTAGAGTTTTTAATGACGCAACACACTCTTAAGAACTAAATTTCATAAGATAGCACAAGATTCTACACAAACATGGCCCACTTTTACGCTATCAAAAGCTTTTTAAACCTATTTATTATTTATAATTAAATTTAAACACATATAATTTTATATATTTTTGTAATCCCCTTTTAATTTCCTTAATTTTGATACACTATTTGATAGGCTTGTTTAATTTTTTTTTGACTAACGTATCACTATTTTGCGCCAAAAATACGCCATTTTGTTTATTTTTTCAAACAGCTATCTAAGAACACTTCAGGTTTAAGACGAATAAAACGATACCTTAATTGTCAAAATCCACCCAGAAATTTTACTATTACGTCATAGAAAATATATACTGATAGAAGTATCTATGAGGTTAAATAACCCATTATATATTAAGGTATCAGTTGCAGTGTGATTCATTAACGTTATACTTCGTTTAACTTCGCTGTGTACGATTTTCGAACACTTTACAGCACCTATGGTCACGGAGGGACTGAGGCGTTCGACATCCCAATGTCATATGTAACCACGGCACCTCCAGATTAATAATTAAAATTAAATTATTAATTTTTGTTCCGATCCACGCGGTATGAACTTAAAGTATCTTGAAGTCTTGCGGTTGTATGCTTGGGTTGGGATTTCATTTCTCCCCCAGTGAGCATGGGTACTGTAAAGTGCTCGAAGCATCGGGAATATAAAATAAAATAAATTAATATACGCAACAAAATCTATAACTCTATACGTTTCAGAAAAACTGTTTTGTTTTAAACGTGTATTGTTCACGTAAATATGAGAAATCAACTTTAAAATATGTTATGACCATTTGGCCGTGTAAGGAAAAAAAGAGATCTCCCACCGAGCAAGGTGTTTAGCCCGGATATTGGACAACCCTCCGTGTCTTAGTAGAAAACTAGTTCTAGATACATCAAAAACAGTTTGTCATCACTAGCAAATACTGATCTGTGATGAATGTTTACTTTATATCTTTTTTTTAAATAGAAATACACTGTTTGAAATCAAAAAATAAAACTCTTTTTTATTTTTTAATAACAAAAATGGAGTATTTCAATCCTCATGTAATTGTAACAGAAATTTGATGGAAAAAAAGATTAATCAAACTAATACAACAATTTATTAATTGAAGGTTTTTATTTAATACAATATAACTCCACCCCTGGCTCGAACAATCCTCATGGGCATGCTGATGATCAAATTATCCAGTATTTCTTGCGGTAACATGTCCTATTCTTTTCTGATCTCTGGCACTATCTGGGGAAGTGGCTGACGGATCCAAACAGCTCGTTTAAGAGCATCCCACGCGTGCTCTATTGGATTTAAGTCAGACGAGCCAGTAGGCCAGTCTAACCTTGTGATGTCGTATTCTTGGAGAGCGGCATTGACTCGTTGGGCTCTATGTGCGGGCGCATTAACATCGGCCAGGATAAATTGGAACCCATGGTTTACTCGGAATGGTCTGAAAGTTACATCAATAGTGACTGCTTTATACCTATCGGCCGTCATGGAGCCTTAATGCGGGGTCAAAGGAGTTCTGGCTCCAATCATAATTTCAAGACACCGATTTCCCCCCTTGCTGAAAGGTCACAGTGGCAGTTCTTTGCTGTTCAAAGTCTTCAGGTCTTCTCAAGACCCGGACACGCGGTTATCTGGATGAATACTGCTTCGCGATTCATCAACAAACAGACAGTCCTACTAAATATTTTCTTCCTCAACTGCTTTATTTTGCCGGAGCCTAAAGCGTGAATTCAGAAGTGCTCGCAAAACCTCCATGCTTGTAATCCAGCCAGATGTAAGAAACTCCTAATTACTCAGATTATTCGGAATTTCTCCTAACTTCAAGTCCAGAGGCGGCCTGCACTTCTGCTTTTATTGTAGTGGCGTTGATTGTTGGGTCACGGCTGCCGAAAATATAATATAGCGCTTCTGAGAAGCAGTCAGTACATTTGGGCGATCATTGCAGGGTCGGTCAGCTAAATATTCCATACCGTGGTACCTATGCAACGTGGCCACGACACAGGATTGGGATACAGCAACTATGCGTGCTATTTCTCTCGTGGAATATCCTTCTTCCCTCAAAGTTACAATTCTTGTTCTTAAAACTTCTAATAATCCTCTTGGCATTTTTCAATCAAAACTTTCCTCGAAAAAAATATTTTAAATCCGTTAAAATTGATTAAGTCAGATTTCTGAATGAGTGTAAGCTTGGATTAAATTTCTTTTTATATGGAAAGCAATTGAATTTGTTTTATTATTTTATATTCTAATTCTATATTTTTAAGTCTTCTTTTTAGATTTGCTTAAGTAAAGAATCTAAAGAGAATAAGAAATTATAATATAATCTAGGTTAACAAAAACGATATCATTTTTCAAACTGATCGCAAACTTTTTTTGATGTGTGTATAAGAGTATACACAGAGTAGTAAAAACGGATTAGTATACTTTATTTAAGTTAATTACAGCCCTTCTTTAGCCTACTGCTGAACATAGGCCTCAGCCAAGGTATGCCACAAAGCACGGTCCTGAGCCACCTGTATTCATCGACTTCCTGCATATTTTACCAAGTCGTCACTCTATCTAGAGGGGGGCTACCCTACACTTCACCTCGATAGGTTATCCAAGTACATCACAGTTATCCAAGTAACCGAGGTAAGATCTAAGGAACCAAAACTGATATATTGAGCCATTCGCGGTATCGCCTTAATACGGCTTGCACTGAGACATGCATGGCTTAATCTTTGAGACAAGCATATAACTACTGGCAGGATCAACCAGGGAGCTGACAGAGAACTTGAGTCTCGTTGTCACTACACTCCGAGACCGTATAACCTTGTACCTATGTACAAGGCTGCCACTCGAGAACCTTTCGTTCATTGTCAGTGGTAATAAATTATATTCTTTATTTAATGTAGAAGAAGATCATATAATACTTATTTAATGGTATTTTCTTATTTACAAGTGGTTCGAAATTGTGGTGGGGAAATTCCTACCTAAACACGCCTCGCAGGGCAAGGACGGGTTATATCGAACTCGCACCGACTAAAACCCCATGTTGCTCCATTTTCGTCGCATATTGGCATTCCCACGGAATACTTTCGCATACATCGGCGGCCCCTTCTCAAGAGAGGACTACTTCTCCGCCGTTTCAAGTAAGGTGCACCAGAACATATAGCGCGCCCTCCTCCACTGCCTCCAATTTCACCTGCGTAGCGGACGCCCCCGTGTCCGATGCGGGAAGGCCATGGGGCCAGGCAAAAGGAACACTCAAACGCACTAGCCTTCCTGACCCCAGCGGTGGATCTGGTCTATGGCTTTGCCGCCAACCAAGATTCGACTACAGAGGGTAGGGAGAGCGACGCCTCGCAATACTGACACTTCTCCACCACCACTGCATTAACGATGTGACCCCGCCTGAGTTGCGGCGGCATCGCCGCAGCTAAGTAGATAAAGTATTAAGAAAAAGATATTGCAGACCCTTCTGAAGAAATTAACATACGGGCAAACAACTCCAAAGTTGTATTTTCAAAAATTCAAATAAAAGTGTTTGAATTAATCTGCCATTTTTCAGGCTGTTTTTATCATATATAATATATGATAAAAAATTCTCATAAAAGGGCAGACAATTTCTCCGGAGGTTAATAAAATTAAAATATTTAAATAAATCTGATGTACTCACTGGTTACGCTTTACCACCAAGTAATTTCGGCGCATTACTTAGCGGGGAAAGCTTGTTCATCGCCGTAAGAATCCGACTAGGAGCGGCAATTTGTCAACCCCATCAGTGTCCCTGTGGTAGCAGCGTGGACGCATTTGGGCTCCGTAGACTTTCATATAAGAAAAGTGCTGGTAGGTTTTTACGGCACGGTTTTTTGAACGATATCATCCGAAGGGCTCTTGTCTTTTAAATATTCCCTCGATTTTAGAGCCTTGTGGAATATTTAGAGACGATGGCAGGAGAGCCCACGGTATAACATGGTCCCTTGGGAGAGAGGTAAAGCCCTAATGTGGGATGCTAATCGTGTAGACACTTTGGCGGCCTCTCGTTTCTCGTTTAGAGCCGGGCGGCATCAGAGACAGCTGAACTGAGTAAGTGGTGCAAATATAAGTCACTGAGAGATAACTACCTACATGTTTGTGCCATTTAAAGACTATCGGTCCATGGGGTCCACGTGTGGTGACGTTTCTAAATGATCTCTATCCACGACTGGTCGTTGTTCCTGATGATAAGAGGGCTGGTTCTTTTCTCACTCAAAGGCTAAGTAAATGCTCGTCATTTAGCGACGAAACTCAGCCAGCGTTCTTGGGGCGGGGAGTAGAACTATATGATAATTAAGTTATAATATGTCTTGCGTAGACAGGAGGCAAATGTGCCACGGGTTGTGATGAGTGAGACAGAGAGCGACGGTCGCCGATATACCCTTAGGCTGCGGATCACGTGATCTTGAACAGCTATTACAATTGAAATGAAAGATATGCATGGGCATGATATTAGACATAATTATATTATATAGTATATTATAATTTATCATTTTAATTATATTATATTATTTTTCATATTTACCTAAAATCATTCATTGTAGAAGGTCATTGTAGAAGCGTCCTCGTCGCGACCCCTGCCAGCCCTTTTCAGGGCTGCAATTCTACTAGCTGCGCACCCATGCCAACGAGGGTTAGGGCGTCCCCCCAAGGCGACGCACACCAGCTCGTCCCCGTCTGTGTGGAATGCAGCGTGCAAAGCGGCGATGGGGACCGCCACCCGTCACGCACAGCCCGACACGGCGGAAGGTGGAGGACAGAGTGCAGAGTTGGCACGTGGAATGTTAGAGGAGGCATGAGAGATAAGACGAATGAGTTGATCGAAATAATGAAAGAAAGAGAATTAGATGTCGTGTGTATGTCGGAGACCAAACGGAAGGGCAGTGGTACTGAAGAGCTCCCTGGCGGGGCGTTAGCTCTATGGTCAGGAGTCCCGGAGAGCGAGAACGCCTGCCAGGGAGTGGGGGTGCTGCTGTCTTCTCGGTTTGTCGATGTTATGACTGAATATAAGATCGTGAACTCAAGACTTCTCTGGGTTCGCTTTAAATTGGGACTGACGAAGTTATTCCTTTTGGCTGTTTATGCGCCGGTAGCTTCGTCGTCCAGGGCTGAGCTGGAGGAGTTTTGGGAGAATGTAAGAGAAGTTCTAGATTTGGCTAGGGGAAACGAAAGAATTGTTGTATGTGGTGATTTGAATGGATGGGTTGGTACCGCTCGACCAGGGTACGAGTCGGTACTTGGAAAGTTTGGCGATAAAAGGGTTAATGATGCTGGCAAGCTTATACTGGCGGTGTGCAAGGAAAAGGGTCTTCTTGTGACAAACACTATGTTTAATCACAAGAAAATCCATATGTATACTAGAGAACGAAAGAATGAGAGAAGTATGATTGATTTGTTCCTGGTGGATGACCGACTGCGAAAACAGGTGATGGATACACGAGTGTTCAGGGGTGCTGACCTAGGAACGGATCACTATCTAGTGATTACTAGATTTAGGGGTCTGTTCGCGGGTTGGCGCTACCGGACGGCAGTAACAGAACCACAGTCGGTCTGTCGCATCCGAAGCTGGAAGCTTCAGGAAGCGGATACTAGGGACAAATATCTTGCGAGGGTAGCCAAAAAGCTTGACACCATCGATGGCAGAAAAGAATGTGTAGAAAGATCTTGGCAGAACCTTAGAGGTGGAATGGTAAGTGCAGCGGAAGAAGTGTGTGGAACAATAAAAAGAGGCAGTAGTAAAAGAAGAGATGCATGGTGGAATGATGAAGTGAAAGAAGCTGTAAAGAAGAAGAAGAAAGCATGGTTAGACTACTTGGCCTGTAGTAATGATAAGGATATGAGAGAGAAGATGAAAGAAAGATATAGGCTGCAGAAAGTTCACACGAAAGCACTGACTGAGGAAGTGCGTGAAAGGTGTAGAATGGAAGCGGACGAAAGGTTGTCGCACAACTTCAAGGAGAACTCCAAACTCTTCTGGAAAGAGGTTGGAAGGACCCGAAGTGGTGCGACGGCCTTAAGAATGAACAAAGTGCTTTCGAGAACTAATGACGTCCTCTCAGAAAAATCTGACGTCATGCAGCGATGGAGCGAATTTTATAGAGAAATGTATGCGTGTGATGATCTTAGTGAGGGATCCGGGGATGACGCCGTGACTGGTACGCCAGACCCGGACCTCGATGACACTGAGGTTATCAGGATGAAAGAGATTGAACGTGCGATTCGAAGTTTGAAATGTGGTAAGGCTTTCATCTGCTGTGCAATTTGTGCTGGCGGACGGGGGATGTCCCGGATGATTGGCGATCCGCAGTCATTGTGCCTTTATATAAAGGTAAAGGTTCACATTTTGACTGCGGGTGCTATCGGGCGATCAGCTTGACCAGTTTAGCAAGTAAAGTTTACTCGAAGGTTTTGACACGTAGGATGCAAGAGAAATCGGAAAGATTTCTATGGGAGGCACAATGCGGATTTAGACCTGGAAGAGGATGCACGGATCAAATGTTTTCTCTCCGCATGATCACGGAGAAGCTTCTGGCTGCTAACCAGAAGATTTTCTGTGCTTTTGTGGATCTTGAGAAAGCATTTAATAAGGTTGTAAGGAAGAAAATGTGGGAACTGTTGCCGGGGTATGGTGTGGATGGTCGATTGCTAAGGGCTGTGCAGTCTCTTTACTGTGACTGTAAAGCCTGTGTGCGGGTAGGGCATGACCTGTCACGCATGTTTAATGTCCAAACGGGCGTAAAGCAGGGTTGTGTCATGTCTTCCTGGCTGTTCATACTGTATCTCGACAGCTGTTTACAGAAGCTGAAAGATAGTTGTTTGGGTGTGAAATTGGGTAACATTAAAGTAAATTGTCTGCTGTATGCTGATGATGCAGTGCTTATTGCACCATCAGAGGCAGAACTGCAGGCATTAGTCACGTGTATGAAAGAGGAATGTGAAATTAAAGGTCTCCGTTTGAATGCTAATAAAACTAAGGTTCTGGTATTTGAAAAGGACGAAGAGAGAACGAAGTGTGAAATATGGGTAAATCAGGAATGTCTAGAACAGGTAAATGAAATTGTATACTTGGGGAGTGCTTTTAGCCGGGATGGAAGATGTAATTTAGATGTGGACAGGCGTGTCGCTGCCGGGAACAAAGTCAATGGTGCCCTGACTGCGTTAGTCAAAAGGCAAGGCGTAGCGAAGAGTGCACGCCTTACAATACATAACGCAGTGTTGGTACCGACTTTGTTATATGGCAGCGAAACCTGGGTATGCCAGAAGAAGCATAAAAGTAAGTTGAATGCAGTGGAGATGCGATCTCTTCGTAAAATGTGCGGCGTTACCATGGCCGACCGAAAGCGAAACGAAGAGATTCGCAATTTGGCAGGTTTGAAAGATGACCTTATCACAAAAATTGATAAGGGCGTGCTTCGGTGGTTTGGGCACGTTGAGCGAATGAGTGAAGACCGAATGGTGAAGAAAATATATAGCGCGAAAGTTAATATTAAAAGGTGTCGAGGCAGACCGAGACTAACTTTCGAAGACCATGTGAGCAAATTGCTCGAAGAGGGTAGGGTCAAAAGTACTCGGATACCTAGACGTGCATGCATGAAGAAGATAATGAATCTGAAAGAAGCGAAAGAGGTTTGTAAGGATCGTGACACTTGGCGATCTGTTCTCTCTGGCTACCCCGTCAGGGATTGTGCGTGAAGATAAGTAAGTAAGTAAGTAAACTTAAAATATTTATATACTTAAATATATATTTTATTATATGAAAATTTCAAGAAGCAGATAAAAATGAAGCTTACTTAAATGCACAACAATAATTACAGCTAATGTTAATAAGGAAGTAATTGACGGGTTGATAGAAGTAAGATTTTTTTTAATTATCTCATTGGTTACACGCAAGATTTATTTAAATATTTTTAAATTATTAACCCCTGGAGAAACTGACTGCCCTTTTGTGAGAATTTTTTTATTATATATTATAAATACGCTGTAAAAATGGCAGATTAAATCTACCACTTTTTTTGGAATTTTTGAAAATACAACTTTGGGGTAAGTTTGCCCCTATGTCAACCCCTTCAGACGGGTCTGCCATTTTTTTCCTTAATTCTTTATAGACTTAGCTGACGGATAGCTATTATTACATATATATTATTTGGATCAAACACTTTTTTGGCAGAATTTTTTTGAGACTTACCTGTATTTAGTCAATACCTGCTTATTAAGTGGACTGACACTTTTCAATATAGTTTTATGATTAATCAAAAACTTCATGAAAAATACGTTATGAGCCCTCGGACCATACGGTGAGTTGAGATGAAGACAAGTTAGTCAGGACTTGCTGGAAGTGAAGACGGCAGAAGATGATATTTCGCTCGGGAACGAAGAGAATATTTTTTAGGATGATGACGACAAGCTTGATTGTTGGAGTGTTCAAAGGTTGCAGGTTGTGTTTTCACGTTTCGTCAGTTAGTCACCAAATTGGTGTGGAGGAAAAAGGGGAGATCTTCCACCGGGCAAGATGTTTAGCAGAAGGAGCGGCCAACTCTCTGTGTGGTAGGATGGAGCGTGTTCTATAAATACAGGTTAGTTTAAAAATTTCGAAAGCGTGTTTTTAACTTTGTTTAGTTCAAGATTGTGATGCGTAAACTGGCTGCTAAAATAACGAAGACAACATGAAATTTGAGGCTTTACTCAGTACACAAAATATATAGAATATCCCGCAAAATACTAAGCCATTTTATCCTACCACTCGTTGGATGGCGAGAAAAGCAGCAAATAAATCTTTCTGTATAGCCGCGTTCGGCTAACTGACAGAATCTAGCCCGCACACTCCACAGCGACATTCTCTGTTAAAAATTGAACACTTCGGTTAAAAACGTTAACTTCAATATAAAGGCTAAATAAAATTTAAAAAATTTAAAGGTTTTTAAGAAAATAAATTTCTCATTTTTAATACGAGTTTAATGAATTTCTCCTAAGTAAGGCCCAATTTCTTTTACGGACTCAGATGAATAAGTAACATTTTTATTTTTATTTGAGTTAGCTTTATTAATAACACTGAAAATTAAAGAAAGCCTCTTCTCTGCGGGTACTCTTAATATGATTTTACTACAGGGATGCCACCAAACCAACTTATTTTATGCCGCCGGCTTTTGAAATTACATGAAATTAAACACTTATTATACAAACAATTTATTTAATGTAACAATAAAAGTAAAATATAAGTGTAAACAATATATTATTAAGTGCCTACAAACTTTGATTATAACACAACGGAATCTATGCTGAAACCCATAAGATATATTATTATCCATATATACCATATTTACACCCACATCCACACCCAATCTAAATGCATACCACACGCCCACAAACACACACACACACACACACACACACACACACACACACACACACACACACACACACACACACACACACACAGCTATATGGGAGTGCTAGGGAAATATAGTATGTACCTGTTTTCGACTCTTAGATCGCCCCAAGGCTCGGTCAGGCCGTAAGTGTGTTTAGTGATGTGTAAATGTCTGAGACCTGGACCAGCTTAGGCGACCAGCAGCGGCCGAGTTCCAGGCTGCCCCACAATGCTGCATCGGTCCAGCAGGCTCCACCGCTGGACCATTTATTTCTTCATTGTCACTATTTCAGTCTGTTAGCTTCATTGTACATTTAACTAACTTAAACTCGCCTAATTTCACATTCATCGTAGAATCAAACACGTGATACCCGACACAGTAAGGACAGTAGTTCAAAATTCGACATTCAATGTCCCGGATTCACTTATCACAATATTATAAATAGGGAACTAACGCGATCTCATAATTTGTCATACGGTTCAGCGTTAAACACAACTAAGTTCCTTCATTCGACACCAAAACACCACGTCGCGAAAAGAATTCAAAATACGCCTCGTTGACACGTAAATTAACAAACCAACCAACATACAAAAAAGGGCACTTAACGCGACGGCACAATTATAATGATTTCCAAATAATCAACCGGGAGACGCTCTCGACCAAGGAATGCGCGGTTCGAATCCTAGACCGTATATCTACTCGAAGCACGCGTGCACAATTCCGCATCACCCGAACAAGTTAAATATTGCATAATTCACATATCCACGTAGCGAAGTAACACGCCTAAATCTAACTATCTGGACCCTACACGGTCGCGTGAACTTCGGCCGCGATAATCGGTATACGCGGGTTCACCGCATCGCGGCCAGCGAGCTACTCTCTCTCGCGCACAAGCGTCACACGCTGGGAAGCTGCCTACCGCTCCCCCTCCCCTCGATGCGCGTGACACCTGGTGCCATCGTGCGACTCACGAAGTCGAACGTGATTGGATATCGTACAAATCACCTTTTTTGGCCTAAACAAATCCCCGTCCCGGACTTAAGGACTGATGTCCGCGAGAAAACCGGCAAGCGGGACAGGGTCGCGACGGCACGTTGCAAGACCGAATCTACGACCAAAACTAGGCCACCTTAGGCACCCTATCAGATCTTGCAACCCTAGCCACCGCCTCAAAAGACAGCCCCAATGTGGGCTAGCCAACCTCCACTGGATCCCCTCCTGGGCATCGCAGTACCTTAACAAGTCCTGTACTGGACAGAAGTCCGACGACCTCTTTCAAACACCTATCTGTGCCCCTATGATTCGTTCCGCAGTCCCACCGGATCAGACTCACGAAGTCGAACGTGATTGGATATCGTACAAATTACCTTTTTTGGTCTAAACAAAACCTATTTTAGTCGTTGAATGATTACCTAAGATCTAAAAAGTGCCATTTTGTCATTCACTGACTCACCCAGCAAAAACCTAGGCGACATCTAGGTTACTTAGAAACTTGAAATTTGTTATCATGGTAGATCATTTACAAACGAAAAAATTAAAACTAGAAATTATTGATATTCTATATCGCAAAAGGGTTAACCAAATTATTTGTGCGGTTAGTTTCAAGCACGGTACTTAAAACTAACCGCAGCAATAACATTGTCGACATTTAATTCTTACAGCTTGAATTTAAAAAAAAATCCGAAGCGTTTGGAGCTTGGCGTCCATTCAGATCTGCATTCTATTATTGGCAAAGCCGTGCTTAAAAGTACAACTATTTATTATTATTTAACTATTTATTAATTCCGGCGGGGATAGAAACCGGGTTGCCCACGTACTATGCAACTTACAGCCTGCTTAACTCCTGAGCTATCGCGGCTCCACTTAAAAGCTAGTTAAAATTATAGATAAAAGTTAAGCGGTTAATAATGATTTACGTATTTGAAAATGTATTAAACATCTTTCATTCACTGTTTACTTCCGACATAAAATAATCTTCAACTTTATTTCGGGACTTGAAACTTGGTAGAGAGCCAATACAATTTCATTTAAACTTTCCCTGCTTTAAGCTTCTGCTTACTAAGCTGAATTGCTTGGAAGTCGTGATAAGATCGGAGGAAAAAACATTTATAAAGTGAGACATAAAGACCGTTTTAATTAAGAGGAAAAATTATTAATGTTCTTGTCAATGTAAGAAAAAGGTAATTTTATTATTTGATTTGAAATAAACTTAATAACATCTGAAGCACAAATATTTTTTTTTATTTTCCTGTTCCGGGTCAAATTAGGGATAAAAAGAGAAAATATTACAATTTTGAGTTCAGCGCGAGGGTCGTCATTGAGTTTTATTAATTAGAAGCCATTTAAAGCACTATTTAAAAATATTCTATGTTTAATTTTATATAAAATATTCTATGTTTAATTTTATTAAAAAATATTTTATGTTTAATTTTATATAGGATTTTCTCCTCTATCGTGGAGGCAGTTTACAAACACAAATTGCACAAGGACAAACATCCAGACCCGGAACAATTATTTGTAGGCCTTGGCCATACAAATACTTTTTTTTATAGGATCGGGTGACAAACGAGCACACAGTCCACCTGATAGTAAGTGGTTACTCAATAAAGACTCAAGATGCAGATGCGTTGTCACCCGTGAGGACTAAGATGGAATGCCTCTTTGCCAGTAAAAAGGGTCTCCGGTTCTCTACACTCACCATACGAAATACAGCAGCGTTAAGCTGCTATTTTACGCTGCTTTTCTGTGAGAGCGTGGTCCTTCCCCGGTCGAGCCGACCCATTCGTGCTACAACCATAATATAGCTGCAGCATGGCTCTACCACGTAGAAATACTTGTTCCGTGCGGGATTCTTACTTCGCCACTACACGATTATCACTAAGAATATTCTGAAGAAAATCATAAATAAAGGTAAAATATACTAAAGTTATGTTAAGGTACATATATTATGTTATTTTAATGCACTTCTTAATTTTTGTTTGGATAAATGTTTTAAAATGCTGTCATGTATTGCAGAACAATATAATATATGTATCTAAAGTTCTATTCTGCTATTAGTTCTAGTGCATTGATGCAACTATACAAATAAATAAGATTGAAGTGTCTGTTATTATTTAATTAACTAATATCAAAATAACAGTTTCTTATTAAATGCATATGAAAGTATATACGGTACTTATAACATTAAAACAATTTTAAAATTTTGTATGTCAATTTGTTTCGGCTATTCTCCGAAATGGCTGGACCGATTTTGAGGGGACTTTCACATAACGGGGCAGATAACTAATGTTATTAAAATTAAAACCCATGAAATGCAATTGTAATGAATTCTACGTGGGCGAAGTTGCGGGAAAAATATAACAATTAAAAGAAGACAACAGCATTAGTAATTCTTAACATATCGACCGCGCAAATGTTGCTCAGAAACACGTCGTTTAGTGCTGGAACAAACTTTTGTGTGAAGTAGAGTCGTTGTTAAACAACCTCTTTGATTGGGACCGATTTAATTTAGTTTCATTCAACTCCCGGCGACACAGCCTTGCACTTCTGATAAGCTTGGAGACGATTGAAGAACCCGTGCCCTGGTAGTGATGTTTCCCATCACTAGACTGTCTGCATCTGTCGATAGTAGACGGCTTTGTGGCTTAGAAATGAGTTGCATCGATTAGGGCCGCGGGTTCAAATCCTCCACGAATGAAATATTTGTATTACCTACAAACAATTGTTCCGGATCTGGATGTCTGTCCTTGTGAAATTTATGTACATATTTAAGCTGTAAGCCATGATACGTATTCTGTGGTTCGGTAAAGAATAATTGATACAGAAACAGAAACTGTTTTTTTCAATATAGATTATAAATAATACTTGAAAGTCACTCTTTTCTTTAATTGCCACTGGTTCTTTTTTTATAGGAGAGGGGGCAAACGAGCATGCGGCTCACCTGATGGTGACTACCGCCGCCCATGAGCAACTGCAACACCATGGTAACCAGGGGAATCGCATATGCGTTGCCGGCCTTAAAAAATCTCTGTTCTGAAAAGAATCAACAAGAAACCCAGCGGGACTTTAAACAAAATCACAGCTTACAATCATAATACGTTACATAACTAACAATACAAACATTAGAAATAGCTTGGTTGCGATCTGAGTAGATGCGATCTGATGATGATGATTCCCAGGGGTTATTATCATCCATAAAGTATTATTATACATTTTTATACCCCTTTTTATAACCCATTTTATACAATCTTAGTTTAATAAAGTTTTTGAACTTTGAGCATTTGAATTATTTTCTGAAATTTTCTTGTCAATACATTGCCCCTAAAATGAATTACTGACTCGGTGAAATAGAGTAACTGGTACTACTAGCTTGTGTCTGTTCCTAGTATTTACAGAATGAATATCACTTACAATATATATTATTGTAAGACTACTTTTATGTTTGTGTACGTATATACATTAGAGTTTCATAAAATGTATTGAGAGGCCAAAGTCAATATATTAATTTCTTTAAATTTTTGTCTGAGCGAATCTTAAGGTTTCAAACCATAGATTGCTCTTATGGACCTCTTCTGTAAAACAAATATATATAATTTATGAGTTAAAAAAACACATTTTTTTATAGAATTATGGTGACAAACGAACACACAGTCCACCTGATGGTAAGTGGTTGCTGTGGCCCATAGACATTTACATCTATCTTCGTTTGCGAATTAAAATGCAGATGCGTTGTCAGCCATGAGGACTAAGATAGAATTACTCTTTTCCAGTAAAAAGGGTCTCCTGTTCTCTATACTCACCATACGAAAAACAGCAGCATTAAGCTGCTATTTTACGCTGGTATTCTGTGAGAGCATGAGTTTAACTACGTTTCTGCTTATTATTTCCGAGTTGCTTATGATTTTTTAAAACACTATAACTTTTAACCACACTGATATAACAACGTAAGTGTGCGGATGTATACAAGAGCAGGCATAAATGTAAGTGGGTAAAAGAGCGAGGCAGGCCTGCAGTATACGCCAGCGGAGGAGCCCTATATGCTGTCCAAGATTCAAAGTAGCGTTTTTTTAAAGCTTTAAGAACAAAGGAAGTCTTAAATAATAAATAAAGTATCGCGTTTATTAGCCACAAAAAATCACCTACCTTATTTCGGTTTAAAACTTGGTAGACAGCCAAAACAATCTCATTTAAACTTTCCCGTCTTAAACTCAAAGTTATTTCATAATTTCGATAAAATCTTCAAACAAAATAATTTAATGTCGGCACAAATATTTCATCATGATGAAGATATTTGCTTTTCTAGTTAATATCTTACTATGTTTTTTTTTTCAATTTAAGTGCTTATTGAACTTACAGCCATTAATAATAAAAAGCTTCTGCAGCCTATGGCTTACCTGCAAACAACTTTGGGTTACAGATGGGTAGGTTTGTTTTAGTTATTTCTGCCGCCAAATAGTAATGCTTGTATTGGTATTTTCCGGTAAGGTCCCTACATGTCCTTACAGCCAGTAGAATTACAGGCACTGACGTATTTTATCTTAGTTTTCAGAGGTGACAACGTATCCGTAACCTACTTGAAGATAAAGTTGGTCGCAAGTTTCTTTAGACTATATGGATCTGGTCAGTATTTTATAGACGCGCCTACACGGCAAATCTTGACATACGACCGTCCTCGGGCGTGTATCTTTATGAATTCCTGTAACAAACACTATTAATCACCACTACTTCCGCTCGTCTATCCTGACATGAATAGGCTTACTATCCCTATATTTTGACATTCACATACACATACGCAAGGCGATTACGTTAGACCTCATGCAAACTACAGACACACAGACACACAGCTCTTTGTACAGCTTGCACTGCAATATTCTCATCGAAGAAGATATGCGCTTTAACAATACATACCCTCTTGCAAATATACTAACATGCTCAATCATACAATAATCGAAATCATGCGTCCCTTTGACCACGCATGGACCGGACGGCACCTTTCTCTTAAGCCACCACATACAGCTGTAAACTAGTATCTCCCTACGACCAACCGCTCGGGTCTGGCGTGGAGGATACTGTTATCTGTATTCTGTTCGACCAATCTGACTGGACCGGACGGATGCGTCCCTTCGACCAGTGTAACTCCACAATTAATAAGCCTGGACCGGACGAATGTGTCCTTTCAACAAGCCGCGCGCAGCATTACCCTACGACAGTGTCCCTTCGACCAGCTTCACCCAAATCAAACATTCATAAGCCTGCATAGGAAGAATGTGTCTTTTCAACCAGCCGCCCGCGGCATCGTCAGGTAAAACCTTGTCCTTTCGACACACACAGCTTCACACAAAGCCAACCGTCAACATCAAACACCAATTCTGTCGACCGCACAATATTCAGAGCAAAACTGCTACACTCATCAACACAGAACACGAAAAGGCCACTCATTCTTTCAATTCATAGCATGTTAAAGTTTAAAATTTCTCCGGTACATCGCTAAACTTTAAAATGTATCCCATGTAAATCATATTTTGCATGAACATAAAACTCAGATAACAAATCCAGTAATAACTTCATCAGGCGTGATAGTTTTAGGAATTTACTCGATGAGGGATCATAAGCGAAGACCAGTTTCAGACGCTGTTTTTTTAACTCGGGTTTCTTTCCTAAGGGATATGCCATTTTAGTAAACTTAAACTCGGTAAGACAATTATAACTGCATGATTTTTAAAGTGATTGTTAATGCCATTAACAAATCAAATCATTTTATATCTAAGCGTTTATTTTGTGAAATAATTCTTACTACATAACACTATTTCTCTATATACGAGTTTGGTTTTTACTTTTACTCTCAATTGATTTTTACTGTAAATCGAGGTATGCGGCATTGCTAATACTCGTGATAAAACACCTCCTTTGCGTCCATATGTGTACCTACGTATACATGCTCATCGGTTAAGGGTACTTAATAAAACATACTTTGTATAATAATTATTAAAGAGTAATAACACTTTTGGTCACTTTTCCCGCCAAGTTTTCCCGATAAAATCATTATGTATAGTGTGCCAAAACATAGCGAAATCATTTATGTTATCTATTTTGTTATGCACAGTGATCACAAGGCTGCAATGACTAGCAACAAACTGTTACCTTATCTTCATTACTTCTTGCGATACGATCTACTGTAGAGACAACGACTATATCAGGTCGTTCTAAGTCGACCAACAGTAGTCTCTACGAGACAAAGGGCTTTAACCACACCATCAGGTGCCATCGCTCCCGCATAATTCACAAGTAAATCGCAGTTACAACTACGCACCAATTCGTGCAATGCGACCTTTTAGTAATAACAAGTGACCAAGAGTATGTACGCTTGAAAATACCTCCGGCAAGTTCTTCAATACTTAATTCTACTTCAACTAGTACAATTTAAAGGACACTTTACTTATTATCACAAAATAAAATGTTCAAGAGCCATAAACTTTTTAATCCTTCGTTACGCAACAAATGTATACCATACTTCATTTTATTTTTTACGAGAGATGCTCGTAAAAAATAAAATGATGTTCAGTCATCCACGTTACATTTCAACGACGACTAAACTAGATCTCTACAAACACCACACGCGCACCCACTCTTTGAGCTACGGATACGGTATGGCTGTTGACATAGTCATAACACAAAATAAAATGAAGTAAACAACTCTATACAATTTAACAGGGCGTTAAACACCCAAATAGACTTAGGTTACTCAATCGAAATAAGCTTGGCTTTCAGACGCCTCTCTCAATCAATTAAAAAGTTAACCACTTGTTACCATAATTTTTTTTTTCAAAAAAATATTAAAGAAAAATTTACTGCCCTCACACATCAAATGTTGGTCGGCAGCAGGGTTAAATAATCTGACCGCGGCGTCACACGCCGACAGCATACGAACAGCATAAGAACGATCGGTAGATTATATGTAGACGAAAGAGAAACTTTATTCCACTTCTGATGTAGGCGAAAGGGGATCATCCAAGATGCACTCACGATGGATGGCGCAAATATGCGTGCGTTACAACATAAAGTACAAGAAAATATAATAAACAGATCTTTACCAATTCGTCGCAAGTATATGGCACGCTTTCTCGATGATCTTTATTTCCAAAAATCCTCCAAACACCACGTTACCACAGATAGGACGCTTCGCTAGATTTTATATTCAAATTCAAATCCATTTATTTATTTCAGACAACAAAGATCCATGGGTTAGTATTACATTAAAGCGTAAAAAATGGGCCGCGAGGATAACAAACCGAACTATTGCTTTCTCTCTTACTCTCGTTGGCGAGAGGAGTAAAACCGAAGCTTCATTTGTTCATTATTCATGACGTTTGTTAACTAAATAAAAATGACTGTAGAAAAGCTATGATTTAAGCATTTATAGGTTAAAAATGACTGCAGGAAAGCTTACATTCAATTAACCGTCGGAGATTTTATTAAGTTTAATAAATGAAAAAAAAAATAATTGTTATTAATTATTTTATTGTTTTACTACAAAAAGTTTTCAAATTGTCGACCTTCTTGCTCGACACAAATCCTCCATCGCCTTAAAAAGTATTCTTTTAGATGTATGATCGATATTTTGTTTTTTTTTCTACTGCTTGTCTCAACGTTACTAATTTGTTTGGCGTAAACCAATTCTTTATGATATCCCTATACGAAGAAATCGATTGCGTTCAAGTTGGGGGATGCCGATGCACCTGTCTCTAAATCTTTCATTTAAATGTTGTCTGACAATTCTCGTAAAGTGGCATGGAGCGCTGTCGTTTTATTTTCTACATGTATTAGTAAGTTGTTGAGATCATGTCTTAAAAATTCCAAGTAGATTTCGCTGTTTAATCGGTCAGGTAGTTCGATCGCACCAATCAACTGTTTGATTCTGATTGTGGATTCACGTGTCAGGTATATTACTCGTTAATAGTAGCACGAATGGGTCAGTTCAACCGGGGAAGGACCATGCTCTCACAGAACACCAGCGTAAAATAGCAGCTTAACGCTGCTGTTTCGTATAGTGAGTATAAAGAACCGGAGACCCTTTTTACTGGAAACGAGGCATTTAATCTTAGTTCTCACGGGTGACAACGCATCTGCATTTTGATTCGTCATCTAGGATAGATGTAGATATCTATGATGGACTGTGTGCTCGTTTGTCACACTTATTCTATAAAAAAGGTGTGGATTTTCAATGTTCCACGAATGATAATTGTGGATATTGAAAATCCCACACCCCTTAAAATGAGATTGATTGGTCCACAAAATGCTATTGAAAATGTTTTTTCCTTCAGTTTGGCGCCGCAACATTTCCTAACAAAACGCCACTCATTTCAGGCAGTATGTCACATACTGTATGTGGGATTAAGCTGCTGCACTTTTTGAATATGATATGGGTGAAAACTATCTTTTTAGAGTATTCGATGTGCCTGCGATTTTGCAATTCCGGTTCGGCGTTCTAATGTTCTCACACTAACCGATGGATCTCTTGCCATTTCTTCGAGCACTGATTCGACAGCATCTGGGTGATGAGATGGTCGCCCAAGTGTTATATTTGGTAGGTGTCCTTCCATGTAAGAGTTATTGACCATTAAAATCATGCGATGATCAGGCCGAGATTCGGGCTGAGGTGCACCTCCATTTTGTACGTGCTCTCTGTATAATAGGACTGGTTCAGAAGCGTTTCCTCTTGCATAGCTATAAAAGTAAAACATTCCTTCAGTCATTTTTAACCTCCAAATATTTTAGGCCAACCTGTATAAAAAAATACAAGTGAAGGTAGTCATCTCCTAAGGAGGGATAATATGATTGTAGTTAAAATATATCAAGAACATGAAAATAAGAGAGAATATCTTGATAGGTCATTTAGAGAGGATTTCGTTAACTACACAGTTGGACACGATCCTCTTACGTTGTCAGGGGGATTATTAACCGTAATCGCTACACTTGACAGTTGGATTGATAGTCGCAGTAACGTCTGAATACTTGACGCTTTTGTCCCTCGCTGTACCGCCATCTTTTGGAGGTCATACGATTCTTCTACCAATTCTCATAGTTGGGGCTTACGACATCCACTTGAAGAAATGGGGTGATAGACTCTCTAACGCTGCCATTACGCGTCTAAGAGAATATACATAGGTATCTACATAAACAGGCAATTTGTGAAGATACATTGGTGTAGTGTTGTTGGACCGGGTTGAATCCCGTCGGGTAAAAAAATTATTTATTGGGTTTTTCTGTCGAAAATTCTCAGTAGCAGCCCGGAGTCACGAAGTTGGTGGTATTTAACCCACGTGCCTAGGAAAGCTCGTAAAGCCGTTGGTCCTGTGCCTAATCTCTCTCCGGTTGTGTCGGATTACCGCCTTATCGGACTATGGGTTAGGAACTAGAGTGTGCACCTTTGCTGGCGCATACCATTTTTTTTATAGAATAAGGTTGACAAGCGAGCACACAGTCCACCTGATGGTAAGTGGTTGCTGTAGCTCATAGACATCTAAATCTATCCTCGTTAGCGAATCAAAATGCTGATTTGTTGTCAGCCGTGAGAACTAAGATGAAATGCCTCTTTTCCAGACAAAGAGTCACCAGTTCTCTACACTCGCTATACGAAACAATTTTTTTTTCGCTGGAATTTTACGCTGGTATTCTGTGAGAGCGTGGTCCTTCCCCGGTCGAGCTGACCCATTTGTGCTACAACTATGCTGCTGACTTTGATGATATAAGGGTGGCTAAAACTTTGTATAATGCGTATGTTCGAAGTAAACTAGAGTATGCATCTGTGGTCTGGAATCCTTAAGAGAAAAAGTATATTATCTTGTTAGAGAGGATACAACGTAAATTTGCTCGTTGGCTTTATATGAAAAATCATGGCACCCTTATATGTATCCTTCTTTATTCGTCTTGGGTATGGTTGCTTTTGAAACCCTAATGTTTAGGAGGGTGATGTCATCTATTAGGCACTATCTTTATATAATTCACCACAAGTTGGATTGCCAGTCGATTATGGAGAGAATTGGTTTGTTGGTGCCCAGGTACCTGCAGAGAGATAATGGAGGAACGGTGGCTCCGCCCCGTAGGCCGCGTCTTCTAGATAGACCAGTTACGTGTAACAAAAGTGCTGCTTTTGCACCAACAAATCGAGCATTAACACTTATAGGGGCATACTCAGCATGACCTATTTGCAGACAGTATAACAGGTCTGCTGACTCTTTTTTATAAAATTATTGATGACATGACAAATAATAATTTGACAATTTAATTTAGTTGACTAACTACTATTTAATACTTTATATTGAAGATGTAATTTTAATTATGGGCATATTATAACATATTTAACAGTGGTAGAGCCACGCGGCAGCTTTTGCTGCCGCACGGATGGGTCGGCTCGAACCGGGGTGGTACCACGACCTCACAGAAAACCAGCGTGAAGTAGAGGCTTACCTCTGCGTTTCGCTTGGTGAGTGCAGGTGGCCGGAGGCCCTTTTTACTGGAAATGAGGCATTCCATCTTAGTCCTTACGGGTGACAACGCATCTACATTTTGAGTTGTAATAGAGGATAGATGTAGATGTATTTGGGCCGCAGTAACCACTTACCATCAGGTGGACTGTGTGCTCGTTTGTCACCCTTATCCTTTAAAAAAAATATTAGGATTGTTATTATTTTTTATTGATATTGCATTATAAATTGATATAACAAAATATTTCATTGTATAATTATTAATACTTTATTGCTTTAATTGGCTTTATTACAGTTTTAATTTCTTAACATGGGCTGCTTAAAGCTTCGAGATTTTATATTACTATTATTTTATAATTAATAAATTTATGATTATTAATTTTTTTTGTTATGGATGGATACAAATTTTGAAAAAAATTTATGCATGTAAAATTTAACCTTATGAATATTAGATTTTATGTAAGCCACAAGTTTTTTTTAAATTAAATAAATAAATAAATAGGGTAGTGGATATTCTTACACCGCTACTACACTATAAGCGTTGCGCACACACTCGAGCACAATAATTCCATTCTGCGCATACGTCTTGTCTCCGGTATGACGAGCTACCGTGACTGAAATCGGTCTGGCGGACATTTGAAAATATTATTATATACTCGTAGATATAATGTATATATTTTACGAATGATATATTATAATTTCTTTCATATATTTTTTTGTTTCCACGAACATTATTCAGCTTGCAGTAAACAGTTAAATCAAAGGTCCACATCTTCGTTATTCGAAACACAATACGTTAAATCAGCGGGTGTCCGCGCGTTAACCTCCGGAGATTTATTTAACAGAATAATATTTCGGTACTACAAAATCCTTCGGATTTCTTACTCTTTTAGTGTAATCGTGTTTTCTAATTTCATCTGACTTTGAAAAAAATTTGCAATTTGTTTGTACGTCTGTATGTCTGTGTGTCTATTTTACAATAGATCAAATATTGTCATATGCCCACATATAGTGCAAGTAATAAGTGTCCCATGAACTATTCTTATATTTAATATATTTTCATTTATGTGCTACTATAACTTATATTTCAGAAACAAAGATAAATTTCTCCACTCTGATAACATATTGTTACGAGCTTGGGGTTCGAGACAATTAAAAACTGCCGATTGAATTACCAAAATTGCCACTTTAATTACACAACACTAATTACAACTTAAAACCACACTAATGACAAAACAATTGTACTACAGATCACTTTAATTTGTATTTATTCCGCTTCGAAGTATTCGATTATATCGCCAATTCAATACTCCTTACCTTTACCTTATATAGGGCCTCAGATAGTTTCCAGAACCTTGTACGGTAGCGACATCTAGAATCTTCGAGTACATATCGGTCCCGAAATTTCTAGAAGGATCTTGACTCTCCTAGTTCTGCTACTCGACACTAGAGGGCGCTAGTGGTGACTGGTGACTAGTGTTGCCATGTACAAGACATTAATAGTGGCGCGCAACAATATTAACTCTACCTGCTATGAAGTGTGTCCTACATTTCAATTCATTTCTAAGCGGCGCCGCCCTGGTGGCAAAAAGTCGTAGATGCCAAGTGACAATGAGTGATTTTGATTATTCCTTTAATTAGATAGGTTAAACTTCAGGTGAGGTAGCAATATATGGAATGAAGTATTTAATGTAAAATTGTTCCTTAGTTCACTCATAAGAGTAAGAAATAACTTTTGATGCTCATACTTGCTAAGAATAACAACAAAGAACGATAAAGTATATAAAGAGCTTAATATGCCTTAATTATTTTAAGCACTGATGGTAAGTGGTCACTGTGGCCTATAGGTATCTATATAGTTATCTATATTTCGATTCCTTATCCTCAGATAAGGAATCGAAATATAGATGCAATGTCACCCGTGAGGACTAAGATGGAATGCTTCATTTTCAGTAAATAGATTCTTCGGTTCTCTATTCTCACCTTACCAAACAAAGCAGCATCAAACTGTGATTTTAACCTGGTATTTTGTGAGAGCGTGGTCTTTCTCCGGTCTAGTCGACCTATTCGTGCTACAACCAAAACATGCAGCATGGCTCTAAAACGTATTGATGTTTCAAGGACTTTTTCGCCTAACATATTTTCTTTCGTTACATTGCACTGTCAAGAAGCATAGTGGCCAATTGTTGTTTACAGGTTGAATTATTAATCGTACACAACACTGGCAAAGAATATCACGTAAATGACTTATAAATTGAAGTATAGATTTATCTTTGCATTAATATATATGTAAGTACATAATCATGATTAAAACCATGGATACACTGTACGGTGGAATGAATGGCATACAATACGAAGTAATAAGGCGCCCTTAATTTCCCTGTGTATAACAGGGAAAGGGAACAATAGCTCCGTAAATTCCCTAGGCACCGACCTTAATATAATCATCCAACCTTGTATTTGTTTCTGACAGATAATTCTTAGTTTGTCACGTAGAATTACGGAAGTAGATTGCCTTTTGTGTTTAAGAACCGTAAATCGAAATATGTTATGTAACAATGCTTGGCGATTTAGCGAAGGAGGATCTCACGTGCCTGAGACAAAGAGAATAATATAGCCTTAAATTCTTGGACTTGGCATATATAAGGCTTTGTAGTTAAAAGGAAAACCGGGACCCTTACAGGATCACTTTGTTGTCTGTCCATTTGTCCGTCTGTCAAGACCCGTTAATCTACCCGTTCTTGGGAAAATTAACACGTTGGCTACCATGTCGGATGATTGTGACCTAAAGTAAATGTTACATTTATTTTACACATCGTCGGAAAACTGACAAATGTTTGTATATATAAAACACTCATAAAATACTCACTGGTAGTTTTAGAAAATGACAGGTTTATACCATAGAGCAACACGGGCCACCGGTGGAATGGAGGGGAGTAGCCATAGCGTTTTTTCTCTGTACATAACTCTCTGCCATTTTTTGCTCGGGGAAATCTGCGCACACGAAAACAATCGAACACACTACGAAACTCACACATAACGATTAAAACAATAAAATAACAATTTCACACCTACATAGATACATTATAATAGTATCGTTCTGTGATAGCGACTACTTTAATACAGACTCGGATCAGTGGATCGAACGATCTGCATATTGTATGAGGGCGAGCGGCCTGTGATGGTAAGCATATCTGAAACATAACGACCGTTAATTATTGTGACCTTAAAATTTAAATAGCGATTTGGTTAAAATAAATTCGATTAAAAATTACATATATATGAAAGGTAACTCTTTTTGTAGCAAAAAAAAGTGAACAATTTGGCATTTGTGTAAGACGTTAATTAAGCCGCGCAACTAAATTTTGTCTAGTGAACAGTACGGCTGTAACTAGTTTTATTGTACGCATAGGACCGCGTGGACTTATTACTTTGACAGAGGAGAACGCCTGCGTGTGGCTACCCCATCTGAACCGCCGGTGGCCAGTGTTGCTCTGTGGTTTAGATAAACATTAAAATTCAAATCGGAAATTAGCGATGTTGAATATTGAAACAGTCAAGCTGCAAATGCGACATTCCAGTTAAAAGGTAGAAGCCTACAACTTTTTTGTTCCTTTGCATGCTGTTCGCTTAGCAATAGTTTGTAGATAGTTTTTCTCATAGCAGCCAAGACTATTTCTTCGTAACTGAGAGCTGATATTAAAGTCCCGACGATCTTGGTGCTTTAGCTAATTCAGTCTGGGTTTCTTTGTTTAATTACATCAAACGGCTGACTAGTGCCCTTCGAAACTGCACGATAGAGAGTTTTTTAGTTGTTTAGTTTAAACATGGTAGAGTCATGCTCAATGCTGCTATGTTTTGGTTGTCTGTCCATTTGTCCGTCTGTCAAGACCCGTTAATCTTCATCAACCGTTCTTGGGAAAATTAACACGTTGGCTACCATGTCGGATGATTGTGACCATAAGTAAATGTTACATTTATTTTACACATCGTCGGAAAACTGACAAATGTTTGTATATATAAAACACTCATAAAATACTCACTGGTAGTTTTAGAAAATGACAGGTTTATACCATAGAGCAACACGGGCCACCGGTGGAATGGAGGGGAGTAGCCATAGCGTTTTATCTCTGTACATAACTCTCTGCCATTTTTTGCTCGGGGAAATCTGCGCACACGAAAACAATCGAACACACTACGAAACTCACACATAACAATTAAAACAATAAAATAACAATTTCACACCTCCATAGATACATTATAATAGTATCGTTCTGTGATAGCGACTACTTTAATACAGACTCGGATCAGTGGATCGAACGATCTGCATATTGTATGAGGGCGAGCGGCCTGTGATGGTAAGCATATCTGAAACATAACGACCGTTAATTATTGTGACCTTAAAATTTAAATAGCGATTTGGTTAAAATAAATTCGATTAAAAATTACATATATATATGAAAGGTAACTCTATTTGTAGCAAAAAAAAGTGAACAATTCGGAATTTGTGTAAGACGTTAATTAAACCGCGCAACTAAATTTAGTCTAGTGAACAGTACGGCTGTAACTAGTTTTATTGTACGCATAAGACCGCGTGGACTTATTATTTTGACAGGGGAGAACGCCTGCGTGTGGCTACCCCATCTGAACCGCCGGTGGCCAGTGTTGCTCTGTGGTTTAGATAAACATTAAAATTCAAATCGGAAATTAGCGATGTTGAATATTGAAACAGTCAAGCCGCAAATGCGACATTCCAGTTAAAAGGTAGAAGCCTACAACTTTTTTGTTCCTTTGCATGCTGTTCGCTTAGCAAGAGTTTGTAGATAGTTTTTTTCTCATAGCAGCCAAGACTATTTCTTCGTAACTGAGAGCTGATGTTAAAGTCCCGACGATCTTGGTGCTTTAGCTAAGTCTGGGTTTCTTTGTTTTAATACATCAAACGGCTGACTAGTGCCCTTCGAAACTGCACGATAGAGAGTTTTTTAGTTGTTTAGTTTAAACATGGTAGAGCCATGCTCAATGCTGCTATGTATTGTATGGTGACTGTAGAGAACCGTAGACCCTTTTAACTGGAAACGAGGCATTTTAACTCTCAGGGGTGGCAACTCATCTGCATTTTGATTCTGATGTAAATATCTATGTGCCACAGCACCCTATTACCATCACGTGAACAATGTGCTCGTTTGTCACACTTATTCTATAAAAAAAAAGTTATGTGTTCGTATAAAACTAATGAGTTTACGTATTGTATTTTGATTTTTTTTTATTATTTTATCAGCTAACGTGTTAATGTCTGATACTAAGGTCCAAGTCAACGCATCTAAAAGATACGACATCATTTATTATAAATATTTTGATATTTGCAGGCGAAGTGTAGGGCGTTCCCCTACTAAATGGAGTGTCGACCTGGTAATAACATGCAGGCAATTAATGGATCCTCGGGACCGTGCTTTGTGGCGTTCCTTGGGGAAGGTCTATGTGCAACAGTGGACTTATGAAAGTCTGTAATGATGCTGATGATGATGAAACTTACTCATTAAACCTCATATGGTAATTCCCGTTGAACCCTGAAATTTTATTAAAAGCAAGAGACCACGGCATAATTAAATCCAAAAATTGTTAATTTGTGAATATATCACATGAAAAAAATGTTTATCCTAAATACAATCTTACAATTGCAGTTGAAACATCAACCTTAATATAGACCAATGCATGGGCGAACATTTTTTCCTTGCAAAGTTAAGTTTGTTCTTCAATCCGACTTACCTTTTCGATAGAGCCTATTATAATACCAGCATAATGTAGCAGTTCCTTTTTAAAATATTCACAAACTGATATCGTCCCGTAGGTGTTGTTAGAGGCGACAGAGAAAAACTGAACCAGGAGATGGGTAACAGTATGGTAACCACTCAAAGTAATAAAAACTGCGATTTTCTGCCCATCTGCCAACCGTGGCAACTATAGCAAAATCCTACCTATGAAGTTATATGTGGGGGAGGCCTATGTTATTATGACTTTTATAGGCTGTAATGCATTATTATGGCTTTTAAAAGCTGTAATAGATAAATGGATGGATGAGCAACCCAGTTTTACGCAGTTAATAGCTGTCAATTTACTCCGCATGCCATTAGGACGGCTGCCACTCTTGAACCTGTCCTTCCCATCAGTTGTTGGTACGTCAAGCTATATAGCCGACATATTGTCATTTTAGGTAACTGATACGGTGGGCTAGTTGGTATATCTGGTTCTGCTGCGAATATAATTTATACAGATTCTATCACGCAGAGAGACTCCAATTATTTATATCTTTATTTTTGCTGTCCTATCGATAGCTTCGAATTGTATTTCCCTAAAAATAAAGCGAGCATAAGTATTCAATATTGCGATTATTCCAAACACAGAACACATACATCACAACAGCGGGTGTCCGCACGTTAACCTTTGGTGATTTATAATACGAAATAATATTTCGCTTATATAAATTCTACAGGACTCCCTGTCAATTTCTAATACTCGAAGAAAATATTGTTTTATGGAACTAAAGATTTATAGGAAATACCAGTGATCCGTCCCGCTTTCGTACCGGTGATTTCTGGATCAACAACGCCACTTACTGGGTCCAAATATAGGAGTTTCCATAAGTGCACTAAAAGAATTACATCAAATTCGGTCAAGCCGCATAAGAGGAGAAGAGTTACAAACACAAGCATACGAAAATTGTATATGTATAATGTATTATGTAGTAAAAAAAATCATAAATTATCTAAGTAAAATTTAAATTTTTATAATTTTCACTTAAACTTTTATTTTGTTGTCACTTGGTTAAACTCCATCTTCATGAATGAATTTTATCTAGATAAACTTGGAAAGTACAAAATTTTCTAAATACAAAACAGGTTCTATCTGGAAATTTCATTTATCATTTTATATATATTATATTATACTAGATTTAAACTACGACTTCGTCAGCGTAGAACTTAAACAAAAACCCTGCATATAATGGTTATTGGGCAATTAGATTTTTTCATAGAATAAGGTTAAAAATGAGCATACAGTCCACCTCATAGTGTGGCCAGTAGATATCTACATCTATCCTCTATTATAAAATAAAATGCAGATGCGTTGTCATCCCTGAGGACTAACATGGAATTGCTCGTTTCTAGTAGAAAGGCTCTCTGGTACTCTACATTCCTATACGAAACAGTCCAAACAACCACAGTCTCACACACTTCTGTGAGAGCGTGCTTCTTCCCCGGTCGAGCCAACCCATTAGTGCTACAATCAAATCATGGTTCTACCACGTAAAAACCCCTTCAACTCGTTTACCGGTACGAATCTGCCATTCGGGAATCTTTTCGCTATCACTATTTGACTTACCGACCACTTTGTATAACATTTTATAATGCCACAACGCCACGTTATGTAAGATCACCGGTCCGGCGACGGCGAGCAGTGTCGAAGTTGAGAACCAAATTATGGTAAACAATTTATGGCAAATTCTCCCTGCGATGAGTTAGACTATGTCCAGTAATGGTCTGTTATGGTTTGATATGAATTGAAATGAAAATGAAAATAAAATGAAAACTCTACTTTCGATGGAAGAAATTATAATTTCGTTTGATTTTATAAGTTAATGTTGATTTGAAATTATAAATTTATGTTGATGACATGTTTTTTTTTTAAATCAATTAGCGTTTCAAATACGAATTACAATTACAATTTCATGATGAGACGTCCGATGAAATACGACGAAAAACTTTCCCAGGTATCATGTTACTTGTCGTTTTATAAAGGCCATAAACTTCGAAAATGGTAAAGAGACTACCCACCTGCAAATAATATCGAAGCGTGTTGTACACATTCAATCGATGCTATTCCGACTTCAGATTTACATAATCGCAATAAACAGCACACGAATTTGCACTGCCATTCGAAATGACTCAATCGCGGTGAAATGAAATCGTTTGTATCGAAATACAGAACACATTACCGCGTGATGGGCTTAAGTTATCGATAAAATTGCAATCAGTGGACCTCTCATAATGGGTTCCATTCATTTCGCATTGTAATCAGTCGGAAAATTGATACGAGCTTATATTGATTTGAAGTCGAATAAGGGATAATATCATCATTTAGGCATATTCCTATATATATTCCTATAGTGGCATCTTTAACAGATTTTTATTAATTAAGAATAATAAAAATCTGTTAATACAAAGTATTATACCTACCTAATGATATTTGTTAGCAATATACTTGTAGTGTTATTTGGTTGTCTTTTTATAATCAACAATAGACCCATGAATGACTAAGATCCCATCTGATGTTAAGTGATGATATACGTATCTTAGTCCTAGACCTGCCGTAGTTTCCTCTGTCTACGTCGCTTAGCAGTTATATTGACTATCGTAGTACTAGATGTCCTTCACCTTAGAAGCTGTTTCCCGTAGAAAGAAAATGGTTATATTCCATCTATAGGGAGTCATAATATTTTCTGATATTTTCCAAAGTGAACTCTTAAAACACTACTCGGTACAGATGGTAAGTCCATTGGCCTAAAATGCTTAGGTATTCATTCTTATCTTGAAAATTCCCGAACTGAAGTAAGGAGACTGACGCAAGCAAAAACCTAATCCTCATTGTGGGCACCAAAATTGATAAAGCGAAACGCTTTGTTCGGGTCAGGGGCATGTCCATGTTGAACATAATCCAACCGAATTCTGAGTCGGTTGGTTAACTTCTGTTGTAAGTGGAAACTTGAAATAATAAATAATGAAATGTTAATTTTATCATGATTACGTTGCCATTGTTATTAAAATCGAACAATGGCTACTTAAATACTCACTGCTTACTCATTAGGATAATAATAGTAAGTGGTTTATACAGAAATACGAAAATTTACGTACGTATATTTTTGATGAAAGTTCTGCAACAATATTTTATATTATTAGTATTATTTTGTGTAAAGTTGTCGCTATAAAATGATCATTTGTTTTCTTCCTAAAATTCTGCCACACACTAAAATAATTAGACACAACTTTAGATCCAAGCTTGCTTTCGAGTCCTAAGCGTGTGGCGCGGTGCCACAAAAAGAAACCAAATAGAATAATTACCCTCATCTAGGATTTCAGTCCGTAAAAGTCTACTGCTAGATATATACCTCTTCAATGTAGGAAAGATTAGATTGGCAGGCGGATTGACCAGTCCTTTCGTGTAGTCTCTGTTTGACCACTGACACCTCCTCTCAATGAGAACAGGACTACTCCTCCTATCTCAGGTAAAACGCGCCTGAACACTAGACGTCTCTTTCTCTAAGTTCACCTGCTCAGCGGACTCCCCCGAGCCCGGTACGTAGAGAAAATGGCGCCAGGAAAATCAAGTATTCGGAACCACCAGCCTTCCTAACCCAAGCAGTGGATCTGATCTATGGCTTCGCCGCGAACCAAGTTTCGGCCGCGGAGGGTAAGGACAGTGGCGAACCGTAATACTAAATCTATTCTCTACCCGCGGCTGCTCCACCACCGATATAGCGATGTGACACCGTCAGAGTTGTGGAGGATAGGACGAGTTGAGATCACTATACGAACACTCCTCTTCGCCAGTAACTCTACCAAGGCTGTGGTGGAAAGGGGAAGAAGGCACCCCTCCCGCCATAGGCCACCAACTAGGCAAGCCCACTCAGATGAGATATCAGAGCCATATAGAGCCAGGGACTGTTGTTAAATCAGCCACTTGCGGCATCTTTGCCGGAAGGTATACAGAGATAGGGTAGACCGGACTGGTGGCTGCAAATTGTTCCAGATTTTAGCACCGGCGAATTTAAAACAGCCCCTAGCTCCAGCGAATCTAATTCTGGGTAGTGGAAGCCGATGACATTTTTCTCTGACCGAGAGCAAGCTTTTTGTTCAACTGCGTGATACAGTTTATGCAGAAATCAAGCATATTTTAACTTGGTACAATTGGACATATTCAATGCCATTGCCGACTAAATAAGGTAAAATCCTATGCCTTTTCGGTATATTAATACGAAAACGCATGCATGCATTCTGCACTATTTGTATATTATTCGCAGATCTGTTACATCGGTCCTGCACTACACCTTGGGCCAGCAAAGTGGATTCCTCTTTGTTCAACGTGGGTGACCTAGCCACAGCTACTAAGCCCTCCTCCCCGTCACGACAAGACGGGAATCCGTTCGCCTTATTTTCTAACTCAACCTAAAGTTTTTTTCTGAAGCTTTATTGAAATATAGAAATTAAGAAAAGAGAAAAGAATTAGACAAAATCCTTAACCTAGTGTATGAGATATGTTTTAAAAAAATGACCTTATTATTATGACTTTTTTCAATCGCTCATATTAACTTTTTCGATCTGTATTACCGACTTTTCAATATGGATATTGTAGATATCTGTAAGCACAATAACAGTTATATATAGCTTCCAGCTTACAATTTTTTGAAATATGTAAATGAAGTTGCAGCCTATGCACGTCCCATCCCTGGGCATAGGATTTTCATTTCTGGGAGCGTTTTAGGGCAAGGAAGCGTCCACTGCGCTGCCCCAATACATTTGGCGGACTTTACATGTCTTCGAAATATTTTTTTAAATTTCTCAGACAAGCTTGCTTTCGTACTGTGAAATTTGCAGCGAGTGCTTAGCCCCTGAGCTACCACGGCTCAAAAAAGTGTACATACGTGGTCATTAAAACGAAAAGTTGTGTCAATTTTAAATTTAACAAATTTGTTTTAGTGAAATTCGTAATGACAGAAAATTTTAAGGTCGTATACTCATTGATTTTCAGTAATGGTACACATATTGAATTCGGGACAAACGAGTTCATTTCTCTGATGTTAAATTTCGTAACAACGTGTCGTGTTCATTTATTATGAGGTAATGAATGTGTATAGCCCTGGGTGGGTTTTACGAGACCTATTTTTTTTTTAAAAAATTAATTTAAAATGCGTTTCTGTATTCAAAATTACGAATAATTTAAAATAAAATTTACGCTCCATTTCTTTGTTAAACACAGGGTATTCATGAACTTTTTTAACGAAAGTTATATAATTATTCAAGCTTTAGGAATTTTGTCCATACCAGAAAGGTCGCTCAACGCGCTATGGAGAGGGCTATGCTCAGGGATTCTCTGCGTGATAAACTAAAAAAATTAGGATATCCGCAGTAGAATCAGAGCAACCGATATAGCCGAACGAATTAGTAAGCTGAAGTGGCAATGGGCCGGCCAAATAGCTCGAAGAAACGACTACCGATGGAGAAAATAGTTCCTTGAGTGGCAGCCTTGTTTCGGTAGGGGAAGTGTAACCACATAGAGGCGGCCGCTCACTAGATGGAGTGACAACCTGGTAAGACATGCAGAATGTCGATGGATGCAGGTGGTTCATGACCGTGCTTTACGGCATTCCTTGTGAAGGGCTGTAATAACGATGATGATGATAGAAATCCCTCCATTTACGTGGAAGCATTTTATAGCCTTAAATTGCATAAGCATATAACACCCAGATATATTATATAGCATTGGAATTGCAAATAAAATTTAATCACTGTCAGAATTCCTTTGTTGTTATTTATTTATTCATAGAACACCAGCAGTGCACACATTATTACATTTTATTGAAAGTGGGCTTAATCTAGGGACTGATGTGTGCACCCTTATAGGTGATACATCATTACAAAATACTATGAAAATTAAGACAGGGCAGAGCTACAATAGCTTATAAAGAAATATGTCATAAAAATAATACTTTAAGATAATGTATAACCTGTCTTGATTAACATTATAAAAACATGCACATAACTAAGCTGTACGGAACATGGATATTAAATTATAATTAAATCATTCACAAGTTATTTATAATAATGATCTATTACGTTGTTAAATAAATTAAATCTATAAGAGATACCAAAAAGCGTTCCTCCATAATCAAAGAATCTTAGGGCACACGTTTCTGTAAAACCAATTATCTTATCCACAGATTACAGCCTATTAAAGTCCGCTGCTGAACATAGGCCTCATAAGGGGGATATTTGCCATAGTTGTCACGCTTGGCAATTTTTTTTAGTCTTTATTAGGATGACGCTGCTGCCCGTCTTCTAATTTGTTTCACTCTGTCGCCTCTAATGACATCTATGAGATGATCCCATCACAGCCTGTCAATAGTCCATAGCTAAACATAAAACTCCCCCACAGTTTGCCTCGTAGGCAGAATATGAGCCATAGTTATCACGCTTGGTAGGCGGTGTTATCATCAATCCGTGAGAGTTTGCTAATAAATAAAGATTGAAGGATTCAGCTGTCACTGCTCTTGTCAGGCAGTTAGATGATCGTATTACCCTACATGTTAAACGTTGATGCCTATCATAGATCTGGTTCTTTTTAACCGTTTTCAAAAAGAAGTAGGATCTCAATTATACTGTTTTTGTTTTTTGTACGTATGTTCGTCGATTGTAAATCAATTTTAATGATATTTTTTAATAAATAATATGAGTGGTTCCATATAAGAGCGGTTCCATATAAAAAAATTAAGGATGAAGTTTCCAATTTTAACTTTAATATTTCAACGATATTGTAGTCGTTACCTTGAGCTTGTGATATTTCTTAGTCCACCCTAAAGTGTCAAAAAGTAAACCTTTCATAAAAGGTAACAGTTCATTAGCTAAACTAAAAATAATAATAAAGTTTCCACATAATAGTTTCTGGAATTTTAATTCAGTGATTACAGAAATTATTATGGGAAAATATTATTATTTCAGAAATTATATATTCCGTGCGGAATTCCGACCCGCGACCCTCAGCGCCACAACTCATTGTTGAGCCACTCGCCACCACCAGCGGTCACAAAGTTGAAGTGTTCTTGTCACATTCTCTGACGACTAGACCTCATAGAATCTTAATGTGCCAGAAAAATAAAAATATGTCATAAGTCATAACCAGAGTCAAACACGCGCAGAATTGCGTTGAGCCGGCCGATGTTTGAATCGAAAAAAGGGAAAACGGGAATTGATTCGTATTCAACTGAGATAGAAGTTACTCCATTTTAGAAAATAAGTTTCATTTATAATAAACTCCCGAGTGATGCCAGGAACTTTATTAAGATACCTGGGCTAGATTACCGCCAGTCATTTGTCATAAAGATAAAGTGCTACGTGCTGCGAATTATCTGAAACAGTGTTCAAGTTTTTGAATAATTACATTCAAAAGTTTTAGTATAAGAGATGCGATAAAAAATATTCTTCAGTTGATCGTAAATTTGTGAGTTTGATCAGGGACTGAACTTATGCGATATTACTACATTTACAAAATCTAATACATTTCTGTTGTAAAGCAGCGGTATATTCATCTTCCATCCTTATTACCTCCCACTTCTGCATGTCAACCACATGGCATGGTAGAAAACTCCCTGCGGATCCCTCATGCGAAGGCAGGTATAGATACAATTATAAATCCGTTCCCTTTGATTCAGTAGACTGTTCAGATTACTAATAAGTCACAACATGTTCGTAAAACTTACTAAACAAATATTTGAGCCTTGGATTTATTAAACATCACGTGCATGTGCCTATGCAACATTGTCAAATATAAATTAAAATATTGTCGGTGTTTCCATATTCAGTAACAAACTTTATTGACGTCGTATGATGTATTGGGTACAATATTGTAAACTCATTTAATTGATTTACAGCAAAGTAGTTTTTCATTTTATTTTATTTATTAAGATATTATACAAAAAATGTACAAAGTGATATACAAAAGCATTATCAAAAAAAAAAGAGTATACTGTATGAGGTATATGTTGCAATTTATTCTTAATATATTTTCATTGCAGAAATATCAGGTTTTTTAGATAAAGGTAGATAATGATAAAGGACTTAGTTTAACGGTCAAATAAGCTGAAGTGGCAATGTCGAAGCCGTATAGCTTGAATTGCCGTCAACCAATAGGAAAGAAAGGTTCTCTAGTGGCAGCCTCGTACCTGTAAGTGAAGTGTAGGGGGGCTCCCAATTAGATGAAATGACAACCGTACAAGAGGTATAGGAAGTCGATGGATGCAGCTGGCTCAGGACCGTGCTTTGTTGTATTCCTTGGTGGAGGCCATAGCCCAGCATCAAATATGATGTATGTCGTATGATGTATTGGGTACAATATTTTAAACTCATTTAATTGATTTACAGCAAAGTAGTTTTTCATTTTATTTTATTTATTAAGATATTATACAAAAAATGTACAAAGTGATATACAAAAGCATTATCAAAAAAAAAAAGAGTATACTGTATGAGGTATATGTTGCAATTTATTCTTAATATATTTTCATTGCAGAAATATCAGGTTTTTTAGATAAAGGTAGATAATGATAAAGGACTTAGTTTAACGGTCAAATAAGCTGAAGTGGCAATGTCAAAGCCATTTAGCTTGAATTGCCGTCAACCAATAGGAAAGAAAGGTTCTCTAGTGGCAGCCTCGTACCTGTAAGTGAAGCGTAGGGGTCTCCCCATTAGATGAAATGACGACCGTACAAGAGGTATAGGAATTCGATGGATGCAGGTGGCTCAGGACCGTGCTTTGTTGTATTCCTTGGGGGAGGCCTATATCCAGCACTGGACATTTACGGGTCGATAAAGTTGAAGAGCTTCGCCGCAGCTTATTTTAGCTTCAGAACAATTGGTTAGACAGAGGCTCAATTAAGGATGGACCATGCTCACATAGAATATTAGCGTATTTTAGCAAAATAATGCTGCTATGTGTTGTATAGTTATTAATGAGAACCTGAGACCTTTTTAGTGATAACAAGGCATTTCATCTTTGCCTCAGGACTACATTTTGATCAGTCACAGAATCCGCTTTCCATCTGGTGGACTTCAAGTTAGCTCGTCTTCACCATTCTGCAAAAAAGCCATTGAAGATCACAATCTTTTTGGCCTTTCCCATAGCCATCTCTTACATCACCAACACACGGCAATGACACTTATTGTATTTATATCATTTGATATTTTCCTTTCAACTTTAATGTGGTATGATAATATTATTAAATATTAAATAATAATAATAATAATCATCATCATTGCAGTCCACTGCTGAACATAGGTCTCCCCCAGGGAATGCCACAAAGCACGGTCATGAGCCACCTGCATCCATTGACTTCCTGCATATCTTACCAGGTCATCACTCCATCTAGTGGGGGGACGCCCTATACTTCGTCCGCCTGACAAGGCCGCCACTCGAGAACCATTTTTCCCCATCGTTTGTCGGTTCTTAGAGCTATATGGCCAGCCCATTGCCACTTCATCTTACTAATCCTTTGGGCTATGTCAATCACTCTGGTTCTACTGCGGATATTCTCATTTCTAAGTTTATCACTCAGAAAAACCCCGAGCATAGCCCCCCCCATAGTTCGCTGAGCGACCTTGAGTTCCTCATATAGCCAGCAGTGAAAGACCACGTTTCAGTTCCATAGGTCATCACTGGCAAAACGCACTGGTTTTATAGACTAATTTTCAAGTTTTGAGGTATACCTGACGAAAGAATGTGCCGTAATTTTCCGAACGCTACCCAGTCGAGTTGAATCCGTCGATTTACTACTTGGTTGAAGTTGGATTTACCTAGTCGAACTATTTGTCCCAGCTTAGTGTTACACATACCGGCATAAGTGTGACATGGACTTTATACATGATATTTGTTTTTTCCATGTTCATCTTAAGACGTATCTGTTGGGAGGCACTATTGAGGTCATTGAGCATAGTGCATAAGTCCTCCAGCAATTCTGCCATAAGGACTATATCGTCGGCAAATCGAAGGTGAGCCGTTGATGATAATACCGTATCTTTCCAGTCAAGTAGCTTGAAAATGTCTTCTAATGCAGCGGTGAAGAGTTTCGGGGATGTAACGTCACCCTGTCTTACACCTCTCTGCAATTGGATGGGTTTCGTACTCTGGTTCTCTCTCGTACTCGGATAGCCATTGTATCCTTACTGTAAAAATACTTCAGCACTTCGGTTGGACAGGTCTCGTCTAATAAAGTCATACCTCCATTCGCGCTCTAATCCAAAGTCCCGAAACATTTCAGCTCAAGCTACAAAAACGTTTTCAGTGCCTAGAAGATTGCAATGCAGTGGACGATATAAATGACAAGCTCGTGAAAACAGTACATGCGGTCGGAGCTAAGTTCTGCAAGTCCCGCCGTAGAAGAACACAAAAACTCGCTGATCACACTCTTAATCCCATGGCTGTTAAATGAAGCTGCAATCTTCAGCAGATTTGACAGCGTACAGGTAACTGAACAGATAGATCTCCAAATGCATGCGGCGGGACTTACGCAACTTCAATAAAGCTTGTACTGAAGAAGCGATTGAGTGGAACCAGGGCTTCAAAGTCTTTGCTAGAGATTTGTCTGCCAGAAAGAGCCAACTGTTAAAGCTGAAGACTGAGTGAGGCAGCGTCGATTCCTATTTCCTACTTCATTTTGAAAACGGTTAAAAAGAACCAGATCTATGATAGGCATCAACGTTTAAGATGTAGGGTAATACGATCATCTAACTGCCTGACAAGAGCAGTGACAGCTGAATCCTCCAATCTTTATTTATTAGCAAACTATCACGGATTGATGATAACACCGCCTGCCAAGCGTGATAACTATGGCTCATATTCTTCCTACGAGGCAACCTGTGGGGAAGTTTTATGTTTAGCCATGGACTATTGACAGGCTGTGATGGGATCATCTCATAGATGTCATTAGAGGCGACAGAGTGAAACAAATTAGAAGACGGGCAGCAGCGTCATCCTAATAAAGACTAAAAAAAATTGCCAAGCGTGACAACTATGGCAAATATCCCCTTAATATCTTATGAGGCAATCTATGTAGGAGGTTATATGTATGTTCAGCAGCGGACTTTAATAGGCTGTAATGTGTGGATAAGAGAAATGGTTTTACAGAAACTTGTGCCCTAAGATTCTTTGATTATGGAGGAACGCTTTTTGGTATCTCTTATAGATTTAATTTTTTTAACAACGTAATAGATCACTATTATAAATAATTTGTGAATGATTAAATTATAATTTAATATCCATGTTCCCTACAGCTTAGTTATGTGCATATTTTTATAATGTTAATCAAGACAGATTATACATTATCTTTAAGTATTATTTTTATGACATATTTCTTTATAAGCTATTGTAGCTCTGCCCTGTCTTAATTTTCATAGTATTTTGTAATGCTGTGTCACCTATAAGGGTGCACACATCAGTCCCTAGATTAAGCCCACTTTCAATAAAATGTAATAATGTGTGCACTGCTGGTGTCCTATGAAAAATAAATTACAACAAAGGAATTCTGACAGTGATTAAATTTTATTTGCAATACGAATGCTATATAATATATCTGGGTGTTATATGCTTGTGTAATTTAAGGCTATAAAATGCTTCCACGTAAATGGAGGGATTTGTATCATCATCATCGTTATTACAGCCCTTCACAAGGAATGCCATAAAGCACAATCATGAACCACCTGCATCCATCGACATTCTGCATGTCTTACCAGGTTGTCACTCCATCTAGTGAGCGGCCGCCTCTATGTGGTTACACTTCCCCACTATCGAAACAAGGCTGCCACTCAAGAAACTATTTTCTCCATCGGTAGTCGTTTCTTCGAGCTATTTGGCCGGCCCATTGCCACTTCAGCTTACTAATTCGTTCGGCTATATCGGTTACTCTGGTTCTACTGCGGATATCCTCATTTCTTAGTTTATCGCGCAGACAATCCCTGAGCATAGCCCTCTCCATAGCGCGTTGAGCGACCTTTCTGGTATGTACAAAATTCCTAAAGCTTGAATAATTAAATAACTTTCGTTAAAAAAGTTCATGAATACCCTTTGTTTAACAAAGAAATGGAGCGTAAATTTTATTTTAAATTATTCGTAATTTCGAATACAGAAACGCATTTTAAATTAATTTATTTAAAAAAAAATAGATCTCGTAAAACCCACCCAGGGCTATACACATTCATTACCTCATAATAAATGAACACGACACGTTGTTACGAAATTTAACATCACAGAAATGAACTCGTTTGTCCCGAATTCAATTTTTGTACCATTACTGAAAATCAATGAGTATACGACCTTAAAATTTTCTGTCATTACGAATTTCACTAAAACAAATTTGTTAAATTTAAAATTGAAACAACTTTTCGTTTTAATGACCACGTATGTACACTTTTTTGAGCCGTGGTAGCTCAGGGGCTAAGCACTCGCTGCAAATTTCACAGTACGAGAACAAGCCGGGTTCGATTCCCATCGGCACTGATTTACCACGTGTTCGGCAATCAATAAAACATCGTGAACATCTGAGCTTTTCTGAGAAATTTAAAAAATATTCGAAGACATGTAAAGTCCGCCAAATGCATTGGGGCAGCGCAGTGGACGCTTCCTTGCCCTAAAACGCTCCCAGAAATGAAAATCCTATGCCCAGGAGTGGGACGTGCATAGGCTGTAACTTCATTTACATCTTTCAAAAAATTGTAAGCTGGAAGCTATATATAACTGTTATTGTGCTTACAGATATCTACAATATCCATATTGAAAAATCGGTATACAGACCGAAAAAGTTAATATGAGCGATTGAAAAAAGTCATAATAATAAGGTCATTTTTTAAAACATATCTCATACACTAGGTTAAGGATTTTGTCTAATTCTTTTCTCTTTTTTAAATTTCTATATTTCAAAAAAGCTTCAGAAAAAAACTTTGGGTTAAGTTAGAAAATAAGGCGAACGGATTCCCGTCTTGTCGTGACGGGGAGGAGGGCTTAATAGCTGTGGCTAGGTCACCCACGTTGAACAAAGAGGAATCCACTTTGCTGACCCAAGGTGTAGGGCAGGACCGATGTAACAGATCTGCGAATAATGTACAGATAGTGCAGAATGCATGCATGCGTTTTCGTTTTAATATACCGAAAAGGCATAGGATTTTACCTTATTTAGTCGGCAATGGCATTTTGAATAAGTCCAATTGTACCAAGTTAAAATATGCTTGATTTCTGCATAAACTGTATCACGCAGTTGAACAAAAAGTTTGCTCTCGGTCAGAGAAAAATGTCATCGGCTTCCACTACCCAGAATAAGATTCGCTGGAGCTAGGGGTTGTTTTACATTCGCCGTTGCTAAAATTTGGAAAAATTTGCCACCACCAGTCCGGTCTACCCTATCTCTGTATACCTTCCGGCAAAGATGCCGTAAGTGGCTGATTCAACAACAGTCCCTGGCTCTATATGGCTCTGATATCTCATCTGAGTGGGCTTGCCTAGTTGGTGGCCTATGGCGGGAGGGGTGTCCTCTTCCCCTTTCCACCACAGCCTTGGTGGAGTTACTGGCGAAGAGGAGTGTTCGTATAGTGATCTCAACTCGTCCTATCCTCCACAACTCTGACGGTGTCACATCGGTGGTGGAGCGGCCGCGGGTAGAGAATAGCGTTAGTATTACGGTTTGCCGCTGTCCTTACCCTCCGCGGCCGAAACTTGGTTCGCGGCGAAGCCATAGACCAGATCCACTGCTGGGGTTAGGAAGGCTGGTGGTTCCGAATACTTGATTTTCCTGGCGCCATTTTCTCTACGTACCGGGCTCGGGGGAGTCCGGTGAGCAGGTGAACTTAGAGAAAGAGACGAACTTAGAGATAGAGAAGGAGAAGTAGTCCCGTTCTCATTGAGAGGAGGGTGTCAATGGTCAAACTGAGACTACACTAAAGGACTGGTCAATCCGCCTGCAAATCTAATCTTTCCTAAATTGTAGAGGTCTATATCTAGCAGTAGACTTTCACGGACTGAAATCCTAGATGAGGGTAATTATTCTATTTGGTTTCTTTTTGTGGCACCGCGCCACACGCTTAAGACTCGTAAGCAAGCTTGGATCTAAAGTTGTGTCTAATTATTTTAGTGTGTGGCAGAATTTTAAAAAGAAAACATATGATCATTTTATCGCGACAACTTTACGCAAAATAATACTAATAATATAAACTATTTTTTTTTATAGGAGAGGGGGCAAACGAGCATGCGGCTCACCTGATGGTTAGTGACTACCGCCGCCCATGAACAACTGCAACACCAAGGGAATCGCAGATGCGTTGCCGGCCTTTTAGAAAGTAATGATAATAAAATTAACATTTCATTATTTATTATTTCAAGTTTCCACTTACAACAGAAGTTAACCAACCGACTCAGAATTCGGTTGGATTATGTTCATCATGGACATGCCCCTGACCCAAACAAAGCGTTTCGCTTTATCAATTTTGGTGCCCACAATGAGGGATTAGGTTTTTGCTTGCGTCAGTCTCCTTACTTCAGTTCGGGAATTTTCAAGATAAGAATGAATACCTAAGCATTTTAGACCAATGGGTATACCATCTGTACCGAGTAGTGTTTTAAGAGGTGACTTTGGAAAATATCAGAAAAATGTTATGGCTTCCGACAGATGGAATATACTATTTATTATAAATAATAAAAGAAAACAAAGATCGAAAACAGAAGGAGCTGAGTAAGCTAATGTAAAGTTGTTGTTGTTTTATTTTCTAATTACAAGTCTCAAATCAAATTATCGTTAAAAACAATTCGAAAAGAAACCCGCAAAGAATGTAATAATCCGAGTAATAGAATAAATCTTTTATTTATAAAAGGAATGATATGAAATAAGAACTACAATATTTTTTAAAACAATGTTCGTTACCTGTCACTTTTTGTTCCAACACCAAATTGTTGTTATAATATTTATGTACCTACCAACTTTCTTAAATATTAAATACAAAGCGGCAGTAATTATTATCTATAACATAAAATTGAGGTGGAATTTACAATATTTAAATTATTAAAATTTATCGGGACCAATTACTTTTACAACTTATCACCAGGGTTACCACAGCAAAAATAAATGAACTCGAGAAAAAAAATATGTCGGTCACTCTGGTTCTACTGCGGATATCCTCATTTCTAAGTTTATAACGCAGAGAAACTCCAAGCATAGCCCTCTCCATAGCTCGCTGAGCGAATTTGAGCTTCATCATCCGGCCAGCAGTGAAGAACCACGTCTCAGTACCATAGATTTTTATTTTTTTATAAAAAAAACCATAGGTTATCACTGGCAACACGCACTGGTTGTAAAGTCTCGTTTTCAAGTTTTGAGGTATACTTGACGAGAAGATGTGCCGTAATTTCCCGAACGCTGCCCAACCGAGTTGAATCCGTCGATTGACCTCTCGGTCGAAGTTGGACTTACATAGTCGAACTATTTGTCCCAGGTAAATGTATGCTACACAAAAACCACCATATAGCTCGAAGAACCGACTAACGATGGGGACGTAAGGTTCTCGAGTGACAACCTCGTACCGGTAGGTGAAGTATAACATCGTAGAAGGTGCCCCTCACTAGGTAGAGTGACGACCTGGAAAGACATGCAGGAAGTCAATGGATGCAGGTGGCTCAGGGCCATGCTTTATGGCATTCCTTGGGTGGGGGGGGGGGCTAATGTTCAGCAGTGAACTTGTGATTAGCTGTAATTAAGATGATGATGATTCTTACCAACAACGTGTAAAGTGAATGCGAAGTGAGGCTTCCATTTTCTACATAGGTAGAAAATATTCAATAGTATTACAATTTTCGATAATAATCGTAATGTTGTAATTGTTGATCGGAATAACAATGTTGCATGTTAATATTGTAAATGATCATCGCCTTATCTCAACATTATACAGAAGAACGCCAAATATTAATATTAGAGAATTGTAACAAAGTTATAAAGCTTCTAATAGAAACCGTCTCTTCTGCAGCACCTCTAAAGCCTTCGTTCTCCGTCGCCGTTAATGTGCATATGTGTTACTGTTATTTTCCTTGTGTATACACTGTAATCTCTCTATAAGAGTTCTGTAAGGAGTACGATACAAATTTTAGTAGCGAGCGTTTAAAGCGAATTTCACTCTGAGGGCTTAAATAAATAAAAAATAACCCGCTTATTGACTTCACATTCATTCCGCATTTATTTTGATTTTCATCTGCATTTATTTCATAAAGATTTACATTGTAAATATAATATGTATTAATACTTCCTCGGCTTTGAGTATTTTACTATAAAAACAACGTGATCTAATGTGAATATGAGTAATCTTAGTCCGGAAATATAGAGTTTGTTAATTACTACAGCGCCACTTATTGGATTATAGCAATGTTAAAAACCATCGCCTCATTAAAAAAAAATTGTTTGAATATGATTACTAAAAGACGCACCAACGATTATATATCTAAAATTTATAATCCTACACTACTAGACAAAGGTCACTCCCAATTTAGAAGGTGTTAACACAAAAAATATTGCAATTCTCAAAATGAGTATATTTTCTGAAAGCATAACTACAGAGAAAATTCCGATTCCCACGTTTTCTTAAGTCAAATGTATGTGACTAGAAATACTAAGGTCGCTAGTAAAATTGCGAGCCCATTCTGTTTTTATTCTACGCTGGGAGCGAACAATATTGTGAAAAGAAGTGCGTGACATAAACACTACTTAAGATAATATATACTTATGTTAGTAAATATTATGAATTCCAAAATGTATTCATTAATAAAATACTTTTATAGCATAATCAAACTTTGTATGTTATATAAATAAATTAAAAAAAAAACATCCATATAAAGAATGTTGTGTATATAAAATTCACAAAATTCGTTCGAAAACACTTTTGTAAAATGTGAACGTAACCTATGAGATAGACAGCAGTATCTCCCTGATAATAACTCTAAATTATAAAAACTTAGGTTGCCTACCTGCTTACCCAAATTCTAAACTATAGCAAATATTTCTCTGAGAGGCTATCTTTGGAATAGGCATTAGTTCATATTGAACTTTCAATAGAATGTAATGAATGAATCAGAAATAAGGAGATTCTCAGACCCAATTTTTAACAACGGTCATTCTGTCTTAGTCTTCAAGGTTGAGAACGTAAGCATAACTTTGACAGTAACGATGCCTAAAGGCTCAGATCCGTAAAGATTTATAGACATTCACCTTAGTCATCAAGATTAACAGCTCATTTGTATTATTTTGTTATATAAAACTGATGTGACAAACGAACCTTACAGTCTACTTAATGGTAACTATATACAGCATACTCCAAGCAAAGGTTACAGACGCGTTGTCTTCTTTAGAACCAAGATGGAATGCCATACGGCTTGTAATTATACCAGCACTCTATTATACCCTTCAGGCAGGAACATATATATATATATTTATATATATATATATATATATATATATATATATATATATATATATATATATATAGTATAGGATATTCTACGCATACAAAGCAGCAGTAGCTTTTTTGATCGACCCTATCTTAGAGTCTCATCGCAGAGTTTATTTCACCTGAGGATGCCTCTTCAAAACACATGTTGTATTATCGAAGGCGTTGTGTCTTACTTCCTCACGTATTAGTGTAGTGGTAGTAGAATAGAATAGAATAATTTTTATCTAATTTAGATTATTACACAATAAAGTCATTTTTTACCACTGGTTCGGAAGAAACAGCAAGAAACCCAGCGGGACTTTTTTAAACATATTTCACTGTACCACAATTTTGTTTGTACAATTTTTAAATGATTTTTTATAGAACCAGCATGGTGGCGATCACCTCATTCCCAGGGGTTATATTCATTTATGTATTCTTTGATATTATAATAATCCTTTTTGCACAATTTATCTTAAATAAAACATTTAAACTAGTTTATTGACAAATTTTGTATATTTTTTTATAGGATAAGGGTGACAAACGAGCACACAGTGCACCTGATGGTAAGTGGTTGCTGCGGCCCATAGATATCTACATCTATCCTCTGTTACAAATCAAAATGTAGATGCGTTGTCACCCGTGAGGACTAAGATGGAATGCCTCATTTCCAGTAAAAAGGGCCTCCGGCCACCTGCACTCACCAAGCGAAACGCAGAGGTAAACCTCTACTTCACGCTGGTTTTCTATGAGGTCGTGGTACTACCCCGGTTCGAGCCGGCCCATCCGTGCGACAGCAAAAGCTGCCGCGTGGCTCTACCACTGTCTAAAATTTTCTGAGATTTGATAAATAAATTAATAACTCTGTGGAGTTTAGTAACTAGTATTATAAGCTTACGTTTGTTCCTGGTGTTTAAAGTATGAACATCGTTATTTCTATCAAAGCTATTTATGTTTTATGTACATACATTACATTTTCATAAATATATTGCGATACCAAAGTTAATATGTTTATTTCTTTAAAATTTTCTCTAAGGGATACATTACAATTTAAGTTATAAATCACCCGTACATCAACTGCATTATCTCGTACCTAAATTCCACAAGCCATCACGCTATGAAAGTAACTAAAATAAACGAATCTAGTTGTCTCAATATTGGTGATACTTCTAATCTTTCTTAACTAAGAACTAAGTCTACCTGCAAATTTAGATTTATGGGAGGGCCCATTGTAGCTTCGCGTCAATAGTAATACCAAGAAAAACAGTGGTATCCATAAGACTCAACTCCTCCCCATTTAAGTGCACATTGGTATTTAAATGTTTAACATTGGGTATTGCACATTTAACACATTTTGTCTTAATGCCATTTAAGAGCAAATTGTTGGCGTTAAACCAGTGTACTAATTTTAATATAGCATTATTTACATTGTCAAAATTAATTGATTGTCGTTTGAGTTTGAAAATTAAAGAGATATCATCAGCAAATAATAGTATATCGTGATTGTCCCTTACAAGATAAGTCATTAATATAGGCTCAGAACAGAAATGGGTCAAGAGGAACCTTTACCATTGATAACGACTTTTTGAGTTCTGTTATTTTAATATGAAATAATTATGACACGGTAATTTTGTAGTTTCCTGAAAGATCACAAAAAATACCTAAGGCATCTTGTGTATTCTCCCAGGCATTGAAAATATATTTAATAAGCTCAAAACCTGCGTCTCTCTTCGGGCGAAACCTTGTGAATTATAGAGTAATATATTTTTATTAAAGACCTTTAACAATTGATCTAAAATTATTATTTAAAAATTTTACTGAGAGTTGGTAGTACAGAAATAGGTCTAAAATTAGCGGGTATGTATGTATGTAATGTACTACCACATTTATATAAATGTATTACTTTACTATATTTTATTAAATTAGAAAACACACCAGATTCGATACTAGTATTAAAAACTAGCAAGATGAGGTGCAATTAAATCTATTATGGATGTAAAAACTGTAACAGAAATCTTCCATTAATCTGTGGTTTTCTTTAAATCAAGGGTTTTGAAATATTTTACAATATATTGTGGTAATTATTTTTCAAATCTAAATTCTTTTAAACAGGTATTAATATTGTTTGGAGAAGTATTCAATGACCCTGTTGTCAAAATAGGAATATCAGTGAAATATTTCTCAAAAACTGCTGCGACTTCTAACGACGAATAGATCAAGTCAATTCATTGTTAATTTTCAATTGATAGTTTGTGTTACGATTTTTGTCTTCACCCATTTCGCTGTCAATTATACTCCACGTCAATTTAGTTTTATTGTTAGCAGTCTTAATTTTATTGCTAATATGTAAAGATTTGACTGTGGAGCAGACTTTTATAAATATTTTAGAATAATTTTTGACATATTCTTTAAAGGTATCGGAAAGATTATAATATGATCATTCATGGTAAAGTTCATATAACGCCCACTCATTAAATGCCGTGTGACTGTCACTGGAGAATGTTTTAGAAGTAAATGTTTTATTAAATTCATTGATTAAAGGAATAAATAATTCTCCACATACATAGTAAAATAAAAAAAAATAGTCCGAATTATTCTTGTCTGAAAGCGATGGAAAGTTTTTTTTTCACATATTACTTATAAGCGAACACAATTTCCTGTTTTTTGTATATATATTAATGAAACCAGTTGTCCACCGTAATCTGAACTTAGTTTTTGAATTATGAATTTCTTGATTGATATGACATCTGTAAAATTATTATCAATACAAGTTGTACTACAACGACAATACTTTTTTTTACGTGGTAGAGCCATGCTGCAGCTATAGTAGTAGTATAGTTGTAGCACGAATGGGTCGGCTCGACCGGGGAAGGAACACGCTCTCACAGAAAACCAGCTTAAAAGCTTAACGCTGCTGTGTTTCGTATGGTGAGTGTAGAGAACCAGACACCCTTTTTACTGGCAAAGAGGCATTCCATCTTAGTCCTCACGGGTGACAACGCATCTGCATCTTGAGTCTTTATTGAGGATAGATGTAGATGTCTATGGGTTACAGTAACCACTTACTATCAGGTGGACTGTGCGCTCGTTTGTCACCCTATCCTATAAAAAAACCTGCAATATGTGTAGTTTCAAATAATAAATTATCATGATTGCATGATTTGAACAATGAGCAAAATTTAATACTGATGGAAGAAATTTCCAGGAGATTGATATTAAAGTCTCCGCATACTACAAGAGATTTATTCTGTTTATTAAGCTTAACTAAAACATCTTCCATATTTTTTTCAAAGGTATCATACCTTTAACATGAGAGTCTGAAACACAGACAACAATGAGATGCTCAACCTCAATACGTGCCATTTCTACAGTTTGCTTAACAGAGTGGCTCACAAGAGCCAACACGTAATTTTGTATCTCTATTGAAAGAACTGACCACCTGGAGGTTACTGAAATTAAATATGGAGTTGTAATCTTTCAACCAATGTTCAGTAATATATAAAATATGTATATTGTTACTATTTAAATATATTCTTTGTCGAACATACCTTGTATATTTTGATGCAACGGTTATATACAGTTTTTATTATTGCTATTTTGTGAAATTACACAGTTAATTATTGGTGAGTTGTATTCCATTTAAATTATTTTTGCTAGTGATTACCTCTATTGTCTTATTATCTAATTTAAATTACTTGGAACTGGTTCCAAATCAGTTGTAAAATTATTTTGCTGCTCAATAGAAGCAGGTGTCAAGGTAGCCAAAAATTTGGCTGAGTTAAAAAATAAATAATGAGACAGCGTATTTGCTACCAGTCTCAAATTATACTTTGATAAACCTATATCTTGTGAAAAACTTCTTAGTTAAATTATTAATATCAATCAAATAAAATTTATCATCATAATCCTTACAATAAAATTTTAAAATAAATTTTAAATTTAAATTATCATTACCTGCCAAATTATTCATTGTTAAATTTAAATTATATCTTAGTTTATTTTCCTGCGGCTACCTTTGTATGTAAGGCGATGTAAACAAGATAATTTTATGCACATTTAAGTTATTAAGATATTCAATATATCTTAATAATTGATTCTTGTTCATATTGCCTCTTCTCCCAACAAGAATGATTAATATACTATTGGGGCAAAATTGACTAATTAAAATTTTATTCATAACTAGTTGACCCGGCGAACTTCGTACCAGTCGATTCTTTAATTATTTTTTAAATACTTATTCTGCCATTCGGAACATCGGGTCAGCTACTAAGATAAAAAAGAACAAAGAAAGTTGATAAGTCAACAATTACATTATGTCAAAAAATAATTATTATAAAACAATATTGACAAATATTGACATTAATATTTATACGACACTAACGTCACTAAATTGTTTTGCCTTCCCGGAACCCCTCCACTAACACTTAAACTTTATGGTATGGTATTAAAGTTCAAATTGACTTTTAAGTATTATTACGAATCTTTTGTATGGGAATATAGAAAAGTGTTGTTTTTAGATTATTTCAGGCAATTTTTTAAATTTTTCTCTCCATAAGAACCATCTTCGTACTTCAAAAAATATTATAAAAAAAGAGTTAGCGAAATCGGTTCAGCTGCTCTCGAGATTTGCGCTTAGCAACACATTCAGCGATTCATCTTTATATTATAGAGATATCAATCATTAATTGATTGATATCTCTATAAGGCTTAGATTATTGATAGGTCTTCGCGCGCTCAGACTAGATACCGCCGGCGTTCTTGTAAAATGCGGCAACAAATACTACGCCGAAATCGGCGTACCCGAGCCAGTAGCGTTGCAGGCGACATGTTATGTGGACGTATCGAATGTTTTATTAAATTTTGATCATAATCCGAAGTAAAATACCAGCTTGCGTAGTGAAAATGTGTAAAAATAATACTACAAGAAATAAGAAAGATACTGGGATCACATACTATCAGTAAGTATCATACAATTTCGAAATTTCAACATAAAATAACACGAGCCATAAATAAGTTACAAAATATGAATAACGTCATTCAGTGTTGCCGCGTGTACAAAAATAAAAGTCCCCGTGGCTGAGATTTTGATATGTGAATTTATTGTTACTACATTTTATAATATAATATATTTAATTTATTATAATATAACCTAATTCTATATTATTTAATGTTTATTTTTGTAGTATTGCTCAAATGACCTAATATTTATATGTTGTTTTATTAATTGTTATTTTTATTATTAAAACATGATTTCCGTTTATTAGGGTTCCGTACCCAAAGAGTGTCAACGGGACCTAAGTTTCAACTATCGTTCCGTCTGTCTGTCAGCAGGCTGTATTTTACGAACCGTAATATGTAGATACTTGAAATTTTCACAGAATGTGTATTAGCTAATTTTATTGCTGCTATAACAACATATTATAATAAAAATAAAATAAAATATTAAAGGATCCCAAAATCACGTTTCTTGTATGAAGGCCATAGAAGAAGATTTTTTCTGTATTGATAGGTGTTTTGTTTACAGACTGTAGCGAAACCTGGATTAACACGCAATAAGGTGATGCTGTGTGTATGGTGGGATTGGAAGCGTATCGTTTATCATGAGCTTGTACCGCCTGGTAGAACCATCGATTCTGATCTCTACTGCCAACAAATATTGAGACTCAAGCAAGAAATAGAAGAAAAAACGGCCAGCATTAATCATCAGAAAATGATTGGTCTTTCATCATGATAACGCCATACCACAAGATTAGTTATCTGTTTGAGACTTTCAATACACACAAACATTCCTAAAAATCCAGAGTACCTAAAACTGGTTTAAAACTTTTAATCATTATTTTTTTTTTGTTGCTTGTGTTCTTTAAAATAAAGCTTTCTGGAGGTATATTTAAGAGGTTATATTTAAGTTTATAATATTTTTTTCCATTATAAATGGGATGACTAAATCCACGTTGCTTCAAATCTGTGGTATTGAATATATTTAATAAAACAACATGTCGCATTTTTTTGATCAAAAATCCCAAGATTTCTACAGCAACGCGATTATTTCACTACGTACAAGATCGCAACAAGTTATCGAACAAAATGGACCCATATATATTATAATTAAATGTAATAAAACTCTAAAACAAAAATGTCTTGACTTTGTATATAAAATACGAACCACCTTTTTCCCCGACCTTATATACTAAGTAAAAGTGTAACAAAATAGTACTCAATATCTTAGGGAATGATTCTGCCTGTAAACATGAATAAGTTTATTATGGGATCATCTTCGAAATTTTCAATCTATACGTGGTAGAGCCATACTCCAGCTATATTACTGGTATAGTTGTAGCACGAATGGGTCGGCTCGACCAGGGAAGGACCACGCTCTGACAGAATACCAGTATAAAATAGCAACTTAACGCTGCTTTGTTTCGTATGGTGAGTGTTAAGAACCGGAGACCCTTTTTACTGGAAACGAGGCACTCCATCTTAGTCCTCAGTGGTTGCAACGCATCTGCATTTTGATTCTTAACCGAAGATAGATGTAGATGTCTATGAGCTATAGCAACCACTTACCATCAGATGGACTGTGTGCTCGTTTGTCACCCTGATCCTGTAAAAAAATCTCAAAATCAGTTATTCCATACAGAATTTCGTACAAACTTGTTCAAAATGTATGGAAGACCTGATTTTTCTTGCGATTTCGAAGATAGATCTATAGTAAAATTTGTTCATATTGACGCGTAGAATAGAAATAGAAAGCACATTTTGGTTATCTCATATAAAATATAACTATTTTTTTTAATAATTTGTGAATATTAGTCAGACATTTAAATATAAAAATCAAACTGATAAAAATGAGGCCTTATCATTTATATGACATTTACTCAGAAGAAAAACCTATACATAATATACACAAATATATTGATACATTCACTATTAATAAATTATTCATTTTTAAGTATTTCTGGTCTACATTCATAACTATGAACTTAACTACTAAGTATGGCTTAAAATAAAATTTCCCGGTAATAGTTAAGCTGCTGGCATATACAATTTTTCACGCATAGTAGCACCCTTGCAATTGTCTTATACACACTACAATATTGAGATGCCGCATTCACGGAGCTGTCATTTTCAAGTATCTCTATAAGATATCCTCAAGTTATTGCATATGTCATCACTATACACAATAACATTATTTTTTCATTGTATGATTTACTTTTTAAATCAATCTGCTTTTAAATAAAACTAATTTTACGGATTTTATCGCGTATATTAACTTATATTATATTCCCGACGTTTTGAGCACTTTCCAGCACCCATGGTCACGGGGGGGACTGAGGCATATGACGTCCCAATGTCATAGTTAACCACGGCCACCTCCAGATTAAAAATTATTAATTTTTGTTCCGATCTACGCAGTATGAACTTACAGTATCTTGAAGTCTTACAGTTGTATGCTTGGGTTGGGATTTAATTTTATTAATTATGGGATCCCAAGGAGATGGTAGCATCCAGCCGTTTTCTCTATTGAAATTAGTATGTTTTATTTATTTCAATAGCCTCGCGAATCATCCTTGGAAGGAATAGGAGTTCTCTAGCGAGGATTTGTGGTCTATCAAATCTAATGTAGTCACGAGGGCGATCCTGTACGTGTTCACATACTGCAGTGTTCGTTTTATTTGTGTTCTTTAACGCGGGATCTTATGGATCTTTTAGTTTGTCCAATATAAGAGAGACCACATACATATGTGGTCTCTCTTATATCCCGCGTTAAAGAATCGCATAAATATAAGAAATCATTAATCTGCTTATTATGGTATTGTTATAGAGTGAAGGGAGAAGAAAATGAGGTATTATTTTTTGTCATATTATTAACACTAATATGATATTGGGATGGGACGGTAATAGTGCTGGCAATCGAGTGAGGGAGGAATGTGCTCTTTAAACTGGGTAGGACACTTTATTTTATTTTATCACGCGGAACTTTGCTAATTAATTTTAACATGGAGTTGGTTGCAGGTGTTCAGGGGCTGCAGTATTCACAGTTTACTAAAAAAACTTAAACATCTTATTTTGTAAGCAAACACATGTTGTGACGGCCATGCATTTTTGATCTGAACAATGTTATCATGTCTAAAATTCATGATATTATTCCGTTTCAAACTTAGGCCGATGGAAAAGAGATGTGGAAACCTTATAATCTATAAACTGTTAGCGACAGAAATTCGGCAGGGCCGTCACGTGGAACATGAAAATCGTCAGAACGTGACCTGAATATAATTCTAATAGATATTTTAGAATAAAAGTTTACTTTCATTGTCTCTATTGTGTATTCCAGTCAAGCACATTTCTTAAAAATCAATAAGTAGACGCGTAATGATTTATAGTTGTGTTAAATACCACACGGCTTAGAAAGTGCCTGAATACTGCGTTGCGGGTTCAAAGTTCAAATCTAACCTAAATGCAAGTATTATAAATCACGTTTCTGATTCACCTTAATCTACTTGTTTCCATCATGTTGAAACCAGACAAAATTTTGTGAAAAACATGAATTATTGAAACTATGAGATTGTTTTAATATAAAATAATACTAACAATACTGTTAATAATATTAATATTCCCTTTAACCCCTTCTGGTAAGCTTTAAATGATTGTGTTAGAAGTGGTTCAGAACAGTAGCCGAGTGGAGAATTCGAACCCGCGACATAAATTATTTATTGTTATCGCCAATTCGTTAAAATATTGAAGATCACAAACTTACATACATACTCCATTAAAACACACGTGTATACATGCGAGAACGTTGTCTTTTTCCTGCTGCAGATACAGATATTTCATTTAACCAATCATTATTACCGCCTCTTCTATTCGTGGTAATCAAAGCAAACTCACCACATTTTGATGCATTTGCAAAATGCGTTGAAATCATTATTTACTTTTGATTAAACAAAATTTAATTTATGTCCACGTTTCGTGGTCGTGTGAATTAGCCACGTACTAGCAGGCTGCAGTATAATAATATTTTATATTTTAATAATAATACAATACAATACAATACATAATAAATAAATATATACCGTAAATGAGGGAATAATTTAGGGAAGAAATCAAAGTGTGATCTTCCCTTTTTCTTCCACCCGCCACAAAAGCAATAATTATATTGATCATTTATATATTATATAAACATTTAAATAATGAATGAAATGATGAATAGTTCATTAAATACATAGTTTGTTATTAATTCATTTTTTATTAATGAATGTTATCCCCTCACAAGAAACATAAAAAGGATACCTACATTAAAAACTACAAAGAATCGACTAAAGAGCAGCGGATCCGAATCCGTCATTATTAAGTAAACTGCAACAGTTTACAATTATTTTTTCAGTGGTAATTATTTGAAATTTATCCCAAGAATACTAATAATATTAACAACATCACTAATAGTCTTTTTAATGGTTAATTGTAACAAAAAAATTCCTTGCCTTGTTCCATTTTGGAAAAGTAATTTATATTTAAACACTCACGCCTGTCACCCAGAGGGGTAGGCAGATACTAAGGACTTCCATTTGGGATCCTGACACACCTCTCTCGCCTCCTTTACATCCATATACCTACCTACGCTTGCATGCTCGTCGATTATGGGTACTGTTAATTTGTACCATCTTCAATATATCGCGAATTTGGTTAATACACTTTTGTCTAGAGCGTTACTTGCCGACTCTACCGTTTACTTTATTTATTTCATTGTTCATTTTACCACTTTGTTGTTTGTCTGTGGTTCCAGGTGGAATTTAGTGTTTGATTTTAGACATGACTTAAACTTGAAAATTTGAATACATTTAGATCAAATTCGGACGAAAATATGATAAAAAACAGGTAAATTTTTTAAAGCCGGTATGTTGGATCCTTGCCTTGAACCAATAAACGGGGTAGGATGACAGTCCAACAAGAGTAAAAAGAAAGATTTAATTACATTATTTATTTAATTTATTTCATAAGAAATCTATCAATTTAAGCAAGAACACAACAGGTAACTAGAACTTTAGTCCCCGTAGAGAATGATCAAAAACCGTGGAGAATACTACACTAATATCAAATAAATTCAAAAACAAATTTTTTGAATTATTAAAGAACCCCGATTGGTATATTTATATGTGCCAATAAGACCGAGGAAACTGTAGGCATAACTTTTCTTGATTATACTTGGGAAACGAAACGATTGTCTACTTCATTTCAACTTGGAACAGGGCCAGATCAAAGTTGTTTAAACTAATCCCACAATAGTGTTTGATATAATCTTAATAAAATCTTGAAATAATATTATCTTTTGCTCCAAATTTAAGTAATAGACGCCTTTTCGATCTAGTGTCCGTAAACGTGATAGGTAGGGTTCGGATACCGGGTCGGGCCAAAAACTAATTATTGAGTTTTTTTTTCAAGACATTCTCAGTAGAAGCGCGGATTGTTTAAAATCCAAGCACGTAAAGCCTTTGTTCCTGCACCTGATCTCTCTTTGGTCGTATCGGATTGCTGTCACATCCAACTATGAGAGTGAAGGAATAAAGATTGCGCCTGTGCTTGCACATACACTAGGGCACTATGATCCTGTTCTGCGCAGATGGCTAGTTACCAGTTGGGACTAGCCGCCGTGATCGAAATTCGGTATGGAAGACATTAATTGTTATCATATAAAAAATTATACACTATCATGTAAAGTTAGTTGCTGGTGGCTGGTTCTTCCTATTACAGTACATTCCGAACCAGTTGTAAAGCTTAAATGACTTTCTCTAAGTTTTCTTGTAATTCTAATTATATAAAAAATATTCTATTCTATTATAGAATAGATATAAATATATACATACGATGAAACTTTTACGTTCCAAATAAAACATTAAATACTCAATTCATCAAACAAAAAAAACGTTAAATAAGTTTTAAAGAAATTTTTTTTCACTCCTTGATTAATAATTAAGACGCAGATGATACTGTGCCAAGACACAGAGAAATCATTTAACACACACACACAGTTTTTTTTATGGGATAAGGGTGACAAACGAGCACACAGTCCACCTGATGGTAAGTGGTTACTGTGGCCCATAGACATCTACATTTATCCTCGATTACGAATCAAAATGCAGATGCGTTGTCACCCGTGAGGACTAAGATGGAATGCGTCAATTCCAGTAAAAAGGGTTTCCGGTTCTCTACACTCACCATACGAAACACAGCAGCATTAAGCTGCTATTTTACGCTGGTATTCTATGAGAGCGTGGTTCTTCCCCGGTCAAGCGGATCCATTTGTGTTACAATTATACCAGAGATATAGCTGCAGCATGGCTCTACCACGTCTTAAAATGAGAGGAAGGTCAATAAAAGGGTTTACAGCGCTCCTCGTCGACCATGCATAACACAGATCCATTATGCTGCTATTTTACTTTAGTATTTTCTATGTGCGTGGTCAATCCCCGGTCTAGTCGACCGATGCTGAATCTTGTTGCTACGTGGCTCAATCACATAATCTGACGTGACCTTGAAACCTATGCGTACGTACAATTTCGTACTTACGAAAATCGGTCTCATACAACAACTTTCGATTTTAAAAATCATTGTATTTCATCAACTGTTTTGTATTTTTATTCTAATACTTTTTTTCATAAATTTACTATAAAAATTAGTCATGAAAATTATATGCCTATTTACTTTTCTCTTTAGATTTCTGTTCAAATATATATATTAAGCTCGCTTTTGCGGAATCTACGACAGCTAGACCGCTGTGGTTTTGTTTGGAAGCAGAACTAATTCATAATATCTACACACATTTTTCTCAACTAAAATGTTTAATTTTATAGAATTAAAACCGGATTTTATTTTGAATTGAATGTGTATAACTAAAATGAACAGAAATGGGAAATTTCATTTTTAAAGGACTTTAAATAGGAGGAGATTCTCAATTCGACTGTATGTTTTTAATGCGTGTTACCTCAAAACTTTTTTCCAGGGTGAACTGATTTCGATGATTCTTTTTTTATTTGAAAGCTGTTGATTTTCATGTGGTTCCAAATAAAATGGAAATATATTAAGGTCTGACTAGTAGTTTTTGACTTATTTATATTATATAATTTATATTGAATTTTACTAATTCTATTACTTTAAAGTAGTCCCAATTTAATATCATCAATTATAATAAAAGCTGTAATTACAAGAAATTCTGTTTTATTCTTGAAATTATTTATTTATTTTTATGTTCAGCCCACTCACAAATGCTAAAACTAATGCTAAGTTAATATATAGGATCTAAGTTATGGATGCGTTGCAATAAATGATAACTAAATAATGGAAAAAAAAACCAAGAGGTGGGCAGCAGCGTTTCCTACACCTAGAAAAAAAATGCGGATGCCAATCGTGGCAACTATGAAAAATATTTCCCCTTATGGGGCAGCCTATGGGGGGATCCCTGTGTTCAGCAGTGGACTTGGTATAGAATGTAATGAATGAGAGAATGATGAAAATATAAAGACTATGCAGATAGATAGATAGCAGATAGGGCTTTTTAGAAGTATTTAGGGAAGGTCTTTATCAGTTGTATTCTGATAGACTTGATTAATAATGGTGACATTCTAAAGTATATACCATAATACATTGATAAAACATTAGGATTACTTTATCGATACCTCGATTTTTGTTTTTGACTTATCTATCCTCTGTTAGTCATTTTCTAGGTCTATGTTTCATTTTGTTTTTACTGGTAAGATATAAGATGTTACGCTAACAACGATCCGTCAACAAACAAGTGAGGTATAGTTAAAAGACAACGTTTGAAAAAGTTGCAAAGCGCGCATAACAAATGAGCGGATCCTAATTTGAACCCCCTTTTCCATATACTTGAGCGTAACAAGTTCCTAAGCTAATAAAATAGGCTCCATTGCGACTGGATGGCCCGACTTTTGTATGCAGATTAAAGTCTATTTGCGCAGAAATTTCTCTGGTCTAACATAGTTTTGTTGAATCTTTTTTAAGATCTTGAACTTTTTTTTTATAATTTACGGTATTTTGTGATGTATTTTCTTCTTAACAATTAATATCTGTCCGTGAGGTGGCTTCTTCCCGTTTTATCATTTGTATTATAAGAGGTAAATGACGTTGGTTTCATGACTAAGACCCATGAACATTTAGGTTGGTGTTTGGTAAATTCTAAGAAAAGTTTCTGAGCAGCTAACAAAACAGAAACGAACTAAAAAGAAAAACATAAGCAGCTCTTAGGTACTAAGGTAAAATATATTCCAATAAATGTTTGTCAGTTTAGATTTTTACTTTAACATAAAGCTTTTGTCTTTGAATTTATTCCTCGTAAAGAAAATCGATAGAGGTCAGCATAAAAGTAAGGGTTATATATCTTAGGGTTAAGTTATAGGGCAAATAGGTTCTGCCGAGTAAATCTGTTTGAAATGTTGAACCCAAAGGGTTGGCGCGTTTGACGTTCACTTTTTGTAAACAATTATGTCGCTTTCCTCGAAATTAAATATTCTGACTTATTTGGTTATAGTTAAATTTTACTCGGTGTTTTGATCGTATTCATTTTGTAATATAATGTGGTGATCGCTACCATGAATAAGGTGAACTAATATGGTGACAACTATCATGCTGTTTCTAAATGTTTTCATAACAAAACTATAAATATGATATTATAAATTAGGCTTATGAAAAAAAGTTCCGTTGGGTTTCTTGCTGGTGGTTCCTAGGACAGAGGTTTTTCAGAACCAGTGGTAAAAGTAAAAAACGAATTTCAATAATCATTACATGTAATCTAAGAGTATATTGAATAAAAATAAATCCTATTCTATTCTATCCTGTTTCCAATGTGGAAAAATATGCTAGACATTATTTAGACATAGGACATATTTTTTTAAATAATTCAAAATTTCTCCAGCGTTGCAGATGTTCCCTGTTGCAGGTGATTTACCATCAGATGAGCCCCGTGATCGTTTATCCCGTCTTCCCCATCTAGAAAAATATTTAAATAGAAAAGCCGTACTGAAGTAAGCCAAACTTATTCTTTTATTTATTTATAAATATTGAACTTGAACGAACACATATATTTTATTTTAAATATTTTACTCGATTATGTGTAATAAGAAGACCCTAAATTGTCTACACTCAAACTATGAGTCTCAAATTCAAAAGGTATGAAAGAGAGATGAAAAACAACAACAAAGAGTAATGAAAGAAAGAATAATGATTGTGATGACAGTTCTTTAGAAGATAGTTCTTCAGTTTGAAGGAATAAAATAAATCTTTTTGTAACATTTGTTTTATTACATAAAAATGATAGTATTGATATAAAAATTTTGAGGTATATGTTTGTACAATATAGTAATATAATTTTTTTTTATAGGATAGGGTGACAAACAAGCACACAGTCCACCTGATGGTAAGTGGTAGCTGTGGCCCATAGACATCTACATCTATCCTCGTTTATGAATCAAAATGCAGATGCGTTGTCACCCGTGAGGACTAAGGTGGAATGCCTCTTTTCCAGTAAAAAGGGCCTCCTGCACTCACCGAGCGAAACGCAGAGGTAAACCTCTTCTTCACGCTGGTATTCTGTGAGGTCGTGGTACAACCCCGGTTTGAGTCGGCCCATCCGTGCGACAGCAAAAGCTGCCGCGTGACTCTACCACTGTTAAATTGTTGTTATATCGTAAAGTATTAGCGTTAGTACTAGTGACGATAAGGTTTTATGTTTAGGCATTAAATAACTTTTTAAAGTGTTCTCTTATCGTTTTAACCAGCACAACCATTTGCGACCTTTTGAGTTTTTCATACTTTTGTGTGTCTCACAAAAAAAAAAACAATTTATATTTATTGTAACATATAAAGTTTATAAAACTTTACAACTTCTAACAAAATTAAATATCGTTGTACTATTTACAACTATTACCAAGAGCAGCGCCGAAAAATACTCTTTACGTCCATTTTGTATGCTTCACAACGTTTTCGTGTCGTTTTTCTAAAGATAAATGAAGTCACCCTTCATAGAGCTGTGACCATTGGACCATACTGATTTCCATTTAAGCGTAAAACATATTTTGAAAGATATTTCGTTTAAGGTTGGGAAAGGCTTCACTGCTGTTGCGATAATTTATTTTATCACCAGAATCAATGTCGCTGCAGCTTCAATTGTCCTCATGAGAATACAGTCTTACCCCAGACCACTACACAGCATGATTCTTACCAAAAACATCTAACAATATCGCGGCTTTTATTTATTATAAAAAACTTAAATGTAACATCTCAAACTAAGGGTATACAGGTTGAACTTAATGCCATTTGGAATTCTCTGCCTGACCCTAGATGTTAAAGGAAAATGTTGGCTGGTGTAAAATATCTTAATATATAATAAAACGCTAAATAATATATAAATGAATGCATTATAATATATGTACCTATACCTATATATACACTCACATACAATATATCTACACATATAGATTCTATAAAAATAAACTTAAAAAAAGTCGGATAGTAATTGCCTTCGAGTAATTTTTATCGAAGAAGTACCTTGAATGAGTTTTTCTGCCGACTTCCAAAAAGGAGACGGTACTAAATTCGACTGTATGTTTTTTATGTGTGTTACCTCCTAACTTTTTACTGGGTGAACTGATTTCGATGATTCTTTTTTTATTTGAAAGCTGGTACTTTTCTTGTGGTTCCGTATGAGTTTGATCATCGTCAGACCAACAGTTTTACAGTTATTGTTAATAACTTATATTGAAGTCGGCTGTACAAATTTTTTAATTTTAAATTATATTTGATGCATTCGAGGTCGTGACTACATTTAATTATTCTTTTACTACATATGGACTATCTCTTATACCCTCACCTAGTATGTAATAGTGCAGACCGCACCAGAAACAGTGCTGAGCAGTATACACCAATTGACGAACAGCCGTTCGCAGATGGAGCGCAGAATATATCGAACTTAGTCTGCCATATTTTGCTCCTTTAGAGGAAGAGATAGCTCCAGCTTAGCAAAAAAATCGCTGCATCTAAGCCCTAAACACCTACCTTCAAGTTTCTTCTCACTATGTTCTAAAATACGCGTTTATCATTTTCATCCAACGCATGCGACGTGTTCCACTAGCGGCGGGTGCCGCTTGCTGAGTACGAAAAGACCCAGCCAGTGGTCTTGCAACCTCTCTGGGTCCATCCAGCGCCAGCTATAGGCGCCCTGGCGATCCCCTGGCAGCGGCTCTTTGCGCATTCTTTGTCTGATCATCATCCATGAAATGGACGTCACTTAACGGAAGACGCCCAGGTCCGGCGCCGTTTCATGGTACGGTCGTAAGCACAAACAGGCCGTTACACCTTCAATTCTGATGAGGCACGCTGCTCACACCCGTTGGCAATGCACTCACTGACTGCATCAACGTAGCAGTTTTGTCACTCAACTGTTACGTCAGCGGGCGACATATTCATCTCGGCTGGGCAGCGTTCGGGAGATCGTGATACATCTTCTCGTCAGGTATCAACACTTGAGAAAGAGATTGTACAACCAGTGCATGTTGCCAGTGATGACTTATGGATCTGAGACGTGGTCCTTCACTGCTGGCCGTGTGAGAATTCTCAAGGTCACTCAGGGAGTTATGGGGAAGGCTATGCTCGGGGTCTCTCTGCGTGATAAACTTTGAAATGAGGAAATCCGCATTAGAAACAGAGTAACCGACATAGCACCACGGATTAGTAAGCTGAAGTGGCAATGGTGCGGCCATATAACTCGAAGAACCCACAACCGATGGGGAATAAAGGTTCTTGAGTGGCAGCCTCGGCGTTGTCACTACTGATGATTAAGATGGAATGGCTCCGTGGCGCAGTGGCTTAGCAATGAGTTGCTGCACTGGGGGGCGCGGGTTCGAATCCCGCACGGAACAAGTATTTGTATGGCCTACAAATGATTGTTCCGGGTCTGGATGTTTGTCCTTGTGAAATTTGTGTTTGTAAACTGCCTCCACGATACAGGAGAAAATCCTAGTGTGGGGGTAACGTTTTTTTAAAACAAAAAAAAAATGCTTCCTTTCCAGTAAAAAGAGTATGTGGTTATCTACACTCACGATATGAAGCTGCGTATTCACAGCTTCACTATCAGTACAAATCTGTTATTTCTGTCCTTCCCCAGTCGAGCCGACCAATTCTTGCTACAAACATAATGTAGCTACAGTTTGGCTCTACCATATCAATTAATCCAACATCGTAATGGTTAAGGTTAGGGACTGTGAACTCGAAAAGTCGTGAGCTAAAATCTGTCATTTGACTTTTTTGTCTTCACATTTTAGGCTTCCTTAGAGTGGTTAACAGAAAATACTCTAATGGTAATAGTATTTAATACAATAATAATATTACTGAAAAGTTTGCTCTTATATTAAATGTAGAAAACCAAGTAACCTATTTTCTAACTACTCGCGAAGTGGACAGTTAGTTAATAAAATTACTTGATATTTCTCTTCGCGCTGAAGCTAATTGGTTAAAAATAAAGTTAGTAACGCTGCGTCAGTTTTTAGTATTTATGAAGTTGAAATTTCAGTTAAAATATTGAAAGTACCAAATACTAAAATCGAAATGTTTATTAACTTGGCCTCATAACGAAGTATTTTTAACGAATGATAGTCCTTTAAATTGGTTAGTCAAAACACAATTTACACAACATTGTATATTTTAACTTTACCATAACCATTACAGCTTAATAAAAGTTCAATCCTGAACATAGGTCTCACTCGCAGACTGCCACATAGATTGGGGATATTTGCTGTAGTTGTGACGCTTGGCAGGCAGGTTGACAACCGTAGTTCTTTACTTTTAATTGTTTTTAAAAATACGCTATTGCCCATCTCCTGGTTTGTTTACATCTGTCATTTATATTATGATCCCACAGAACGATATGGCGTAGTGAATATTCTTACACCGCCACTAGTTTTGCTTTAAAAAAAGATTTCTAAGTTTAAATAGGCGTAACTATGGCTTATTGAAATTAATTTAAGCTTTACCACTGGTCTGGAATAAAACTGCTGCCCTCGGAAGAATCAGCAAAATATCCAGTGGAACTATTTTAAACAATATAATATTTTATACAGATAACTATAAACACATTAGAAATAGTATAGTAGCGATCACCTCTTTCCCAGGGGTTATAATTAATATTTGAGCAATTTAGTATTTAAAGCCTAAAGAGTCGCTGCGACAAAAATTTAAGGAAATTAATATATTAACTTTGGCCTCTCAATACATTTATGAAAATATAATATACGTACACAAAAATAAAAGTAGTTTATCAAAAATAAGTGATATTCATTCTGTAAATACTAGGAACAGACACAAGCTAGTAGTACCAGTTACTCGACTCCATCGAGTTAGTAATTCATTCTTGGGGCGATGTATACGCTTTTACAACAAATTCCAGAAAATATACAATTTGACCTGCTCAAAGTTCAAAAAATTTAATAAGCTAAGTTTGTATAAAAAGAGTTATTATAATATTGAAGCATTTATGGATGACTAGCTGTTCCCCGCGACTTCACTCGCGTGTTAGAGTTTTTATATTTTTGCGCGGAACCCTAATCCTTTTTCTAAACTAAAAGTACCTTCTTAAGTTACTCCTTATAAAATCAGCTACCTGCCAGTGAAAGTCCCGTCAAAATCGGTCCAGCCCTTTCGGTGATTAGCCAGAACAAACAGACAGACAGACCGACAAAAATTTTAAAATTGTGTTTTTGTTATAAGTAATTTATTTAATTTCATATGCAATTAGTAAAAAGCTGTAATTTTGACATTACAAACAAACACTTCAATTTTATTTATTTGTATAGATAATAACCCCTGGAAATGAGATGTTCGCTACCAAGCTGTTTCTAATTTGTTGTGTTGTTAATTTGTGTAACGTACATGATTGTAAGCTGTTATTTTGAAAAAAAAGTCCCGCTGGTTTTCTTGCTGGTTCTTCCTAGGATAGAGGTTTTATTTTCGAACCAGTGGTAATTAAACAAAAGAGTGACTTTCAGTAAGTATTATTTATAATCTATATTAAATACAAAAGATTATGTTCTGTTTCTGTTCAAATAGGTCATGGACTCTTTAGTATAATACCCCATACTAAACAATTTTAGAACGAAAACAGTCGTACAGTTGTGGCCGTAGGAAGGAAAAGGGGAGATCTCCCGCCGGGCAAAGTGTTCTGCCCGGGGAGCGGCCAACGCTCCGATTGGTAGTTCGGAGCTATTCTATATATTCTGCTTTAACGTCGGAACTTTGTTAGTGCGATTTAGGCTAACACGCGCGACGTCAGCGCCGCCACATCAGCCCCTGCTCAGACCGGAGGTTGATAGTGCAGTCCGATTGCAAGTGCCAGGGATTGCCTTGTAGTCTGCGGTGAGTCTAGAGGAAGGCAAGTAATTCGCTAGAGTGCCGTAAAGCAGAGGCGAGCAGTAAGGCTCAGAGCCGTGCTGAACACTGTAGCGCAGAGAGTAGCTTGAAGGAACAGGAAGCATTATTATTCCAGTGCTGCAATGAATCTTTGTAAAGATAGATGGCTTGCAGAATGTGAAGAATGCAGACAATATCAGCTAGGGAGCGAATGAATGGGGTACTTGAGGATGATGACGAAGGTTTTGAAGTTGTATTTTCCGAAGGTTTGTTGGTTGCGTGTTCATATCACGTCGGGTGGTCACCACTGTGGCCGTAGGAAGGAAAAGGGGCGATCTCCGGCCGAGTAAGGTGTTCTGCCCCGGGAGTGGCCTACGCTCTGATTGGTAGTTCGGAGCTATTCTATATATTCTGCTTTAACTTCAGAACTTTGTTAGTGCGATTTAGGCTAAAGCGCGCGACGTCAGCGCCGCCACACAGTAATCGTCAACCCGCCTACCAAATGTGACGAATAAGACAAATCATCCCTACAGCTGGAGAGACCTATTTGCAGCGGTGAACTTTTACATATTGATGATAAAGAAGAAGATATATAGTTGATTTATATTATAGAAAAGTAAGCTTTAGCCATGTGGTGGAGCAAATGAATTCATCGCTTCATTTCGTAGAGTCGGTGTGGTAAGAGGCGACTTTAAGGAATGCCAGAAGAATGACTTCTGATGGCGGTGGTTTAACTATCTTGTTTTTGCTAGACGTAAGGGTTACCTTACGCATCGGAAACGAACAGCAGCATAAAAGGTTTGAGACGTCTGGTCGATCACTTATCCGCTAAGTGTTAAGTACAAAACGTCCCTACAACGAGAGAGACTCATCCAGTGGTGGAATTCTATGGGGTCACGAAGAAAAATAAACATTAGTTACACATAAAATATTACACAATCTAGCTAGTATACCTCAAAGTCGGTAACATGTTTCGTATAATTAAGTAGGCTTCAACAAACTTTGCTCCTCAAGTCCAAGAATTCTGATTGCCAAATAAGTCAACTATCAAAGTTAGTTCTGTTTCAATACTTCGTAATCTAAATTATTATGAGTATCAAATTGTACAGTTATACCACAAATCAATCTAAATTGGAGAAGTTATCAAAAGTGAGACAATTAAATAGTCTAGACTGAACCACATGATAGACGTTATTAAATTTCACCTTCAACTAACTTTACAAAATGTTATTGTTATCGAATGATATTTACAGAATAAGTCAATATTATTATTTTCACACATCTTTTTTTGTTTTATCAACTCCATATTACAATCAGCTAGCCGGTCTAGAAAACCTTGTTCCACCCCTTCCGGTAGGTGGCGTGTATTTTTGATTCATTCAAAAAATTCAAATTCATTCAAATTCGAAAAATTCTATCTACTAGGTAGTAGACCTCCTTCTTACATATTTCTGCTGCCAAATGGCATTGCCTGCACTGCCGTTTTACAGTTTAAAGGGAATAGAGTGCCAGTTTTTCAGGTATTCTATCTTAAACCTCAAAGATTTCAACGCTTCTGTAGCCTTTTTCGTTTGAAGTAGCCGGCAGTTGTCATTCGACTGCAGTAGACACTTATCACTTGTTTTAAAAAGGCTTGTAACTGTATTATCATTTTTCTGTTATGTTTGTTTTAAAAACTCGTGTTAGACATAGTTATAGCGCTTTGATAAAAATATTTAATGGAACAGTTTTATTGAGACAGAGCTCAACAACATACGTGCGGCCGGCGAGCATGCCTTGGCTGATTGTCTTACGAGAAATATAAATCAATACAAACTCTTTGTATTTTTATACTCCACTTTATCTTATTTTCCTCACCACTGTGGTTGATAATTGCTATGTATGAAGTTATTTTATTTGTACAAAGTGTGTTTTTATTCAAAACACAAATAAAAGTGCTTTAGTACAAACCAACATCTAAAATATATTCAATGATTTATTTATCAAACTTAGGGACATCTATGGAATAACTTTAGGGACTATTATTCATATATAATTTTTATCATATTATTATTATCAAAAAATGTTTCATATATTGTTAATTACAAATACGAGGAAATGCAATATTCCGAAATACAACGGTCCGAGTTTGATTCCCGTCTGTATCCAACGACTGTTGGCTGCAATTTTAAGCATCACGTACGTAATGCTAAGGAAAACATCATGTCTGAGAAAAAAAATGAAAACATGCGAAGTCAATCCGAAACATGACAGTGTGGTGGGTTCTTTTCTGAAGTAATAATCAGAGTTTTTTTGTCCAGAATAAGACGTAAGTAGTTTGTTAGTTTTCTTTCTTTTTTTATAAAGAATAAGGAAAAAGAAATAATACTATTATTTAACTAATTTTCCATTGCAAAATACTCCTTGGTAATCTATTAAAGACAATTTACGCCTGACCCTTTGTGTTCTCCGACTTAAACAAATTTACTTTTTAAACCTTCTATTACCGCAGCTTAACAGAGAAACCGTTAAAAAGATTATATCTCAATGTACAAATTTGTAATATGAACAATAATTTAATGGGGGATAAATTTCTAACTTATAAGTTGATATTGTTTAGATAAACAGATTTTTTCTCTTAACAGATTCCTTGTCGCGAAACACGTGAAAAGTAAATGCGAAGTGAGCCTTCCATTGTCTACATAGGTAGAAAATATTCAATAGTAAGTATTACAATTTTCGATAATACTCGTAATGTTGTAATTGTTGATCGCAATAACAATGTTGCATGTTAATATTGTAAATGATCATCGCCTTATCTCAACATTATACAGAAGAACGTCAAATATTAATATTAGAGAATTGTAACAAAGTTATAAAGCTTCTAACAGAAACCGTCTCTTCTGCAGCACCTCTAAAGCCTTCGTTCTCCGTCACCGTTAATGTGCATATGTGTTACTGTTATTTTGCTTGTGTATACACTGTAAGCTCTCTATAAGAGCTCTGTAAGGAGTGCGATACAAATTTTAGTAGCGAGCGTTTAAAGCGAATTTCACTCTGAGGGCTTAAATAAATAAAAAATGACCCGCTTATTGACTTCACATTCATTCCGCATTTATTTTGATTTTCATCTGCATTTATTTCATAAAGATTTACATTGTAAATATAATATGTATTAATACTTCCTCGGCTATGAGTATTTTACTATAAAAACAACGTGATCTAATGTGAATATGAGTAATCTTAGTCCGGAAATATAGAGTTTGTTAATTACTACAGCGCCACTTATTGGATTATAGCAATATTAAAAAACATCGCCTCATTAAAAAAAAATTGTTTAAATATGCTTACTAAAAGACGAACCAACGATTATATACCTAAAATTTATAACCCTACACTACTAGACAATGGTCACTCCCAATTTAGAAGGTGTTAACACAAAAAATATTGCAATTCTCAAAATCAGTATATTTTCTGAAAGTATAGCTACAGAGAAATTTCCAATTCCCACGTTTTCTTAAGTCAAATGTATGTGACTAGAAATACTAAGGTCGCTAGTAAAATTGCGAGCCCATTCTGTTTTTATTCTACGCTGGAAGCGAACAATATTGTGAAAAGAAGTGCGTAACATAAACACTACTTAAGATAATATATACTTATGTTAGTACATATTATGAACTCCAAAATGTATTCATTAATAAAATATTTTTTATAGCATAATCAAACTTTGTATGTTATATAAATAAATTAAAAAAAACATCCATATAAAGAATGTTGTGTATATAAAATTCACAAAATTCGTTCGAAAACACTTTTGTAAAATGTGAATGTAACCTATGAGATGGACAGCAGTATCTCGCTGATAATAACTCTAAATTATAAAAACTTAGGTTACCTACCTGCTTACCCAAATTCTAAACTATAGCAAATATTTCTCTGAGAGGCTATCTTTGGAATAGGCATTAGTTCATGTTGAACTTTTAATAGAATGTAATGAATGAATCAGAAATAACGAGATTCTCAGACCCAATTTTTAACAACGGTCATTCTGTCTTAGTCTTCAAGGTTGAGAACGTAAGCATAACTTTGACTGTAACGATGCCTAAAGGCTCACAGCCGTAAAGGTTTATAGACATTTACCTTAGTCATCAAGATTAACAGCTCATTTGTATTATTTTGTTATATAAATCTGATATGACAAACGAACCTTACAGTCTACTTAATGGTAACTATATACAGCTTACTCCAAGCAAAGGTTACAGACGCGTTGTCTTCTTTAGAACCAAGATGGAATGCCATACGGCTTGTAATTATACCAGCACTCTATTATACCCTTCAGGCCGGAACATAGTAGTGCACGCACGGCTGCTTATATATATATATATATATATATATATATATATATATATATTCTACGCATACAAAGCAGTAGTAGCTTTTTCGAATCTCTCTTCCTCTCTTAGAATCGCAGAGTTTATTTCACCTGAGGATGCCTCTTCGAAACATATGTTGTATTATTGAAGGCGTTGTGTCTTACTTCCTTACGTAGTAGGGTAGTGGTAATAGAATAGAATAGAATAAGTTTTATTCAATTTAGATTATTACATAATACTTATTGAAATTCATTTTTTACCACTGGTTCGGAAAATACCTCTGCCCTGGGAAGAAACAGCAAGAAACCCAGCGGGACTTTTTGAAACATATTTCACTTTACAATAATTTTGTTTGTACAATTTTTAAATGAATTTTTATAGAACCAGCATGGTGGCGATCACCTCATTCCCAGGGGTTATATTCATTTATATATTCTTTGATATTATAATAACCCTTTTTGCACAATTTACCTTAAAAAAAATATTTAAACTAGTTTATTGACAAATTTTGTATATTTTCTGAGATTTGATAAATAAATTAATAATTCTGTGGAGTTTAGTAACTAGTATTATAAGCTTATGTTTGTTCCTGGTGTTTAAAGTATGAACATCGTTATTCGTATCAAAGCTATTTATGTTTTTATGTACATACATTACATTTTCATAAATATATTGCGATACCAAAGTTAATATGTTTATTTCTTTAAAATTTTCTCTATGGGATACATTACAATTTAAGTTATAAATCACCCGTACATCAACCGCATTATCCCGTAGCTAAATTCCACAAGTCATCACGCTATGAAAGTAACTAAAATAAACGGATTATTAAATTCATTGCTTAAAGGAATAAATAATTCTCCACATACATAGTCCGAATAATTCTTGTCTGAAATTGGACAATTTCAGACAAGAATTATTCGGACTATGTATGTGGAATTGGTGGAAATTTTTTTTTACATATTACTTATAAGCAAACACAATTTCCTGTTTTTTGTATATATATTAATGAAACCAGTTGTCCACCGTGATCTGAACTTAGTTTTTGAATTATGAATTTCTTGATTGATATGACATCTGTAAAATTATTATCAATACAAGTTGTACTACAACTTGTATTGATAACGTTTTTTCAATCACGCACGCATTCATTTACAAGAGATTTATTCTGTTTATTAAGCTTAACTAAAACATCTTCCATATTTTTTTCAAAGGTATCATACCTTTAACATGAGAGTCTGAAACACTGACAACAATGAGGTGCTCAACCTCAATACGTGCCATTTCTACAGTTTGCTTAACAGAGTGGCTCACAAGAGCCAACACGTAATTTAGTATCTCTATTGAAAGAACTGACCACCTGAAGATTACTGAAATTAAATATGGAGTTGTAATCTTTCAACCAATGTTCAATAATATATAAAATATGTATATTGTTACTATTTAAATATATTCTTTGTCGAACATACCTTGTATATTTTGATGCAACAGGTTATATACAGTTTTTATTATTGCTATTTTGTGAAATTACACAGTTAATTATTGGTGAGTTGTATTCCATTTAAATTATTTATGAGAGATTACCTCTATTGTCTTATTATCTAATTTAAATTACTTGGAACTGATTCCAAATCAGTTGTAAAATTATTTTGCTGCTCAATAGAAGCAGGTGTCAAGGTAGACAAAAATTTGGCCGAGTTAAAAAATAAATAATGAGATAGCGTATTTGCTACCAGTATCAAATTATACTTTGATAAACCTATATCTTGTGAAAAACTTCTTAGTTAAATTATTAATATCAATCAAATAAAATTTATCGATAATAATTCTTACAATTAAATGTTAAATTTAAATTATTATTACCTGCCAAATTATTCATTGTTAAATTTAAATTATATCTTAGTTTATTTTCCTGTGGCCACCTTTGTATGTAAGGCGATGTAAACAAGATAATTTTATGCACATTTAAGTTAGTAAGATATTCAATATATCTTAAGAATTGATTCTTGTTCATATTGCCTCTTCTCCCAACAAGAATGATTAATATACTATTGGGGCAAAATTGACTAATTAAAATTTTATTCATAACTAGTTGACCCGGCGAACTTCGTACCAGTCGATTCTTTAATTATTTTTTTAATACTTATTCTGCCATTCGGAACATCGGGTCAGTTACTAAGATAAAAAAGAACAAAGAAAGTTGATAAGTCAACAATTACATTATGTCAAAAAATAATAATTATAAAACAATATTGACAAATATTGATATTAATATTTATACGACACTAACGACACTAAATTGTTTTGCCTTCCCGGAACCCCTCCACTAACACTTAAACTTTATGGTATGGTATTAAAGTTCAAATTGACTTTTAAGTATTATTACGAATCTTTTGTATGGGAATATAGAAAAGTGTTGTTTTTAGATTATTTCAGGCAATTTTTTAAATTTTTCTCTCCATAAGAACCATCTTCGTACTTCAAAGAATATTATAAAAAAAAAAATTAGCAAAATCAGTTCAGCTGCTCTCGAGATTTGCGCTTAGCAACACATTCAGCGATTCATCTTTATATTATAGAGATATCAATCATTAATTGATTGATATCTCTATAAGGCTTAGATTATTGATAGGTTTGCTTTTGCTGTTGCACGTATGGGCCGGCTCGAGCCGGGTTGGTACCACGACCTCACAGAATACCGGCGTGAAGTGGAAGCTCTGCTTCCGCGTTTCGTCTGGTGAGTGCAGGTGACCGGAGGCCCAATTCCCCCCCCCCCATCAACATGGTAGCGGAATTACGTCATAAACTACCCCAGGAGGGTACCAGTACCCCTGGAGAATCCCTCGCTGAGCATCCACGACCATGCTATTCCACTCCTGAGCGTGGGTGCTCAGGCTGCCCCGCGTATTCTGGGGGGGGCAAAATTCCGCTCAACACAATAACTGCTCGGGGCAAACTGAGCAACAAGACCAAGGCGACCCCTGCCACGCTATCCGTGAATTTCTGCAACATCAGGGGACTTCACTCGAACCTAAACGCCGTCCACTACCATCTTGAGACGGCGAAGCCGGCCTTGCTCTTTCTGACCGAGACGCAGGTGTCCTCTTCGGCTGATACTTCGTATCTCTCCTACCCGGGGTACAAATTGGAGCACTCCTTTGTGCCTCGGGCTGGAGTTTGCATGTATGTCAGAGAGGACATCTGTTCTCGACGCCTCGGCAGTCTTGAAGGTTCGGACCTGTCCATCCTTTGGCTACGCGTAGACAGCGACGACCATCCGCGCGTCTACGCGTGCCTCTATAGGTCCCATAGCGGTAATGCCGAAACAGACCGACTCATCGACCACGTCCAAATGGCTACAGATTCCTTGCTACAACAGGTCCCATCCGCAGAGATCGTGATCCATGGCGATTTTAACGCCCACCACGCCGAATGGCTCGGTTCACGTTTAACCGATCATGCGGGGAGATCTGTTTATGACTTTGCCTTGGCATATGGTCTGACACAACTGGTTACATCGCCTACGCGGATTCCAGATGTTGAGGATCATACACCTTCCCTGTTGGACCTTCTGCTGACCTCTCATCCGGACGGATATCAGGTTTCTGTCGATGCCCCTCTTGGGTCTTCGGACCATTGTCTGATCCGGAGTGTGGTGCCACTCACGCTCTCCTCGCGGTTGCGTTCTGCTGGTTGCCGCCGTGTTTGGCATTACAGGTCGGCGGATTGGGACGGAATGCGGTCTTTCTTTGCTTCCTACCCATGGGGGCGGGTTTGCTTCTCGCCGGATGATCCCAGCGCTGTTGCTGACTCTGTCACTGATGTGGTGCTACAGGGAATGGAACTATTTATTCCATCATCTGTGGTACCCATCGGAGGCAGATCTCAGCCTTGGTTTGGTCACTCATGTAAGACTTCATTACGCAGTAAGCAGGAGTGTTATCAAGCCTGGGCTGCGGCTTCGGCGACTCGGGATGTAAACACCAGCACACTCAAAAAGAAGTATAACTTCGCCTCCAGGTCCTTCAAAAGAGTTATTGCCAAGGCAAAGTCAGAGCACATAGGCAGAATTGGCGAGAAACTAGTTCGCCTTCCTTCGGGAACCCGTGCATTCTGGTCTCTCGCCAAGGCTGTCCAAGGGAATTTCTGTAAGCCATCACTACCATCTCTGCACAGGGAGGACGACTCACTGGCCCACGACGCAAAAGAGAAGGCCGACCTTTTAGGCTCCCTTTTTGCGTCCAACTCGACTGTTGATGACGGGGGGAACACACCGCCGACCATCCCGCGGTGTGAGTGCTCCATGCCGGATGTGCGGTTCTCACAGCGCTCGGTTCGCAGAGCACTCCTCTCCCTTGACATCCACAAGTCGAGTGGGCCTGACGGAATCCCCCCAATTGTGCTGAGGACGTGTGCTCCGGAGTTGGCACCGGTCCTAACGCGTCTTTTCCGGTACTCCTACTCCCAAGGCGTAGTCCCGAATTCATGGAAGACAGCTTTTGTCCACCCAATCCCTAAAAAAGGCGACCGCTCAGACCCGTCCAACTATAGGCCTATCGCGATCACCTCCTTGTTCTCCAAAATAATGGAATCCATTATTAACTGCCAGCTCATCCGGTACCTTGAGGATCACCAGCTGATTAGTGACCACCAATACGGTTTTCGTCGGGGTCGATCAGCTGGTGATCTTCTGGTCTAGCTGACCCATAGAAGGGCGGAGGCAGTAGAGTCCAAGGGGGAGGCGTTGGCCGTTAGTCTGGACATTGCGAAGGCCTTCGATCGGGTTTGGCACAAAGCGCTTCTTTCGAAGCTCCCTTCCTATGGGCTTCCCGAGAAATTATGCAATTGGATCACCAGCTTTCTTGCAGATCGGAGCATCAAGGTCGTTGTAGACGGTGCATGCTCCGACTACAAGCCTATTAACGCTGGTGTTCCACAAGGCTGCGTGCTATCACCAACGCTGTTTCTTCTGCATATCAATGATATGTTGCAAGCCGGTAGCATTCATTGCTATGCGGATGACAGCACTGGTGATGCTCTATACACCGGCCGTGCCAATATTTCTCGGGAAAACGTCACTGAGTACCGGAACAAACTTGTGTCTGAAGTCGAGTCTTTGCTGGACAAAGTCTCGGATTGGGGGCGACTAAATCTAGTCCAGTTTAATCCTCAGAAGACACAAGTTTGCGCGTTTACCGCTAAAAAGAACCCCTTTGTCGTATCTCCTCAGTTTCAAGGTACTCCCCTTGTTGCCTCAGCCAGTATCGGAATCCTCGGCGTCGACATATCGAGTAGCGTGCAGTTTCGTGGTCACTTGGAAGAGAAGGCCAAATTGGCCTCTAAAAAGCTTGGCGTGCTCAGCAGAGCGGGACAGTATTTCATGCCGGCTCAACGCCTGCAACTTTACAAGGCGCAGGTTCGGCCTCACATGGAATACTGTTCCCATCTCTGGGCTGGGGCTCCCCAGTGCCAGCTTCTTCCACTTGACCGCATCCAGCGCAGAGCGGCTCGAATCGTCGACGACCGAGTCCTTTCCGATCGGCTCGACTCATTGGCACTGCGAAGAGATGTTGCATCTCTTAGCATTTTCTTTCGCATTTACCATGGGGAGTGCTCTGAGGAATTGTTCGGATTAATCCCAGCCGCCAAATTTCACGAACGCACATCGCGGCAGAACTCTCGATACCATCCACACCATCTGGGTGATTGGCGGTCCACCACTGTGCGATTTAGAAGATGTTTTCTTCCTCGCACAACTTCCTTGTGGAATAGTTTACCACCAGCGATTTTTCCGGACCGATACGACTTAGGGACCTTCAAGAAAAGAACCTACTCCTTTTTAAAAGGCCGGCAACGCATCTGCAATTCCCCTGGTGTTGCGGTTGTTCATGGGCGGCGGTAGTCACTTACCATCAGTTGAGCCGCATGCTCGTTTGCCCCCTCTCCTATATAAAAAAAAAAAAAAAGGTCTTCGCGCGCTCAAAATAGATACCGCCGGCGTTCTTGTAAAATGCGGCAACAAATACTACGCCAAAATCGGCGTACCCGAGCCAGTAGCGTTGCAGGCGACATGTTATGTGGACGTATCGAATGTTTTATTAAATTTTGATCATAATCCGAAGTAAAATACCAGCTTGCGTAGTGAAAATGTGTAAAAATAATACTACAAGAAATAAGAAAGATCACATACTATCAGTAAGTACCATACAATTTCGAAATTTCAACATAAAATAACACGAGCCATAAATAAGTTACAAAATATGAATGACGTCATTCAGTGTTGCCGCGTGTACAAAAATAAAAGTCCCCGTGGCTGAGATTTTGATATGTGAATTTATTGTTACTACATTTTATAATATAATATATTTAATTTATTATAATATAACCTAATTCTATATTATTTAATGTTTATTTTTGTAGTATTGCTCAAATGACCTAATATTTATATGTTGTTTTATTAATTGTTATTTTTATTATTAAAACATGATTTCCGTTTATTAGGGTTCCGTACCCAAAGAGTGTCAACGGGACCTAAGTTTCAACTATCGTTCCGTCTGTCTGTCAGCAGGCTGTATTTTACGAACCGTAATATGTAGATACTTGAAATTTTCACAGAATGTGTATTGGCTAATTTTATTGCTGCTATAACAACATATTATAATAAAAATAAAATAAAATATTAAAGAATCCCAAAATCACGTTTCTTGTATGAAGGCCATAGAAGAAGATTTTTTCTGTATTGATATGTGTTTTGTTTACAGACTGTAGCGAAACCTGGATTAACACGCAATAAGGTGATGCTGTGTGTATGGTGGGATTGGAAGCGTATCGTTTATCATGAGCTTGTACCGCCTGGTAGAACCATCGATTCTGATCTCTACTGCCAACAAATATTGAGACTCAAGCAAGAAATAGAAAAAAAAACGGCCAGCATTAATCATCAGAAAATGATTGGTCTTTCATCATGATAACGCCATACCACAAGATTAGTTATCTGTTTGAGACTTTCAATACACACAAACATTCCTAAAAATCCAGAGTACCTAAAACTGGTTTAAAACTTTTAATCATTATTTTTTTTGTTGCTTGTGTTCTTTAAAAAAAAGCTTTCTGGAGGTATATTTAAGAGGTTATATTTAAGTTTATAATATTTTTTTCCATTATAAATGGGATGATTAAATCCACGTTGCTTCAAATCTGTGGTATTGAATATATTTAATAAAACAACATGTCGCATTTTTTTGATCAAAAATCCCAAGATTTCTACAGCAACGCGATTATTTCACTACGTACAAGATCGCAACAAGTTATCGAACAAAATGGACCCATATATATTATAGTTAAATGTAATAAAAATCTAAAACAAAAATGTCTTGACTTTGTATATAAAATACGAACCAACTTTTTCCCCGACCTTATATACTAAGTAAAAGTGTAACAAAATAGTACTCAATAACTTAGGGAATGATTCTGCCTGTAAATATGAATAACTTTATTATGGGATCATCTTCGAAATATTCAATCTATACGTGGTAGAGCCATACTCCAGCTATATTACTGGTATAGTTGTAGCACGAATGGGTCCGCTCGACCAGGGAAGGACCACGCTCTGACAGAATACCAGTATAAAATAGCAACTTAACGCTGCTTTGTTTCGTATGGTGAGTGTAAAGAACCGGAGACCCTTTTTACTGGAAACGAGGCACTCCATCTTAGTCCTCAGGGGTTGCAACGCATCTGCATTTTGATTCTTAACCGAAGATAGATGTAGATGTCTATGAGCCATAGCAACCACTTACCATCAGATGGACTGTGTGCTCGTTTGTCACCCTGATCCTGTTTAAAAATCTCAAAATCAGATATTCCATACAGAATTTCGTACAAACTTGTTCAAAATATATGGAAGACCTGATTTTTCTTGCGATTTCGAAGATAGATCTACAGAAAAATTTGTTCACATTGACGCGTAGAATAGAAAATATAACTATTTTTTTTAAATAATTTGTGAATATTAGTCAAACATTTAAATATAAAAATTAAACTGATAAAAATGAGGCCTTATCATTTATATGACATTTATTCAGAAGAAAAACCTATACATAATATACACAAATATTTCTATTATTGATACATTCGCTATTAAAAAATTATTCATTTTTAAGTATTTCTGGTCTACTATATATATAACTATGAACTTAACTACTAAGTATGGCTTAAAATAAATTTTCCTGGTAATAGTTAAGCTGCTGGCATATACAATTTTTCACGCACACTACCATCTTGCAATTGTCTTATACACACTACAACATTGAGATGCCGCATTCACGGAGCTGTCATTTTCAAGTAGTGCGGTATCTAGTCAGAGCGCGCGATGACCTATTATTAATCTATGGCTCCAGGCATGCAGTAACTACTTATCTGTTGCCCTTTTAAACAGTTATTTAAGGATATCCCCAAGCTATTGCCTATGTCATCACTATACACAATAACATTACTTTTTCATTTTACGAGTATGATTTACTTTTTAAATTAATCTGCTTTTAAATAAAACTAATTTTACGAATTTTATCGCGTATATTAACTTATATTATATTCCCGACGTTTTGAGCACTTTTCAGCACCCATGGTCACGGGGGGGATTGAGGTGTATGACGTCCCAATGTCATAGTTAACCACGGCTACCTCCAGATTAAAAATTATTAATTTTTGTTCCGATCTACGCAGTATGAACTTACAGTATCTTGAAGTCTTACAGTTGTATGCTTGGGTTGGGATTTAATTTTATGAATTATGGGATCCCAAGTAGATGGTAGCACCCAGCCATCTTCTCTTTTGAAATTAGGATGTTTTTTTTATTTCAATAGCCTCGCGAATCATCCTTGGAAGGAATCGGTGTTCTCTAGCGAGGATTTGTGGTCTATCAAATCTAATGTAGTGACGAGGGCGATCCTGTACGTGTTCACAGACTGCAGATTTCGTTTTCTTTGTGTTCTTTAACACGGGATTTTATGGATCTTTTAGTTTGTCCTATATAAGAGAGACCACATACATATATTGTCTCTCTTATATCCCGCGTTTAAGAATCGCGTAAATATAAGAAATCATTAATCTGCTTTTTTATGGTACTGTTATAGAGTGAAGGGAGAAGAAAATGAGGTATTATTTCTTGTCATATTATTAACACTAATATGGTATTGGGATTAGTAGTGACGGTGATAGTGCTCGCAATCGAGCGAAGGAGGGATGTGCTCTTCAAACTGGGTAGGACACATTATTTTATTTTATCACGCGGAACTTTGCAAATTAATTTTAACATAGAGTTGGTTACAGGTGTTCAAGGGCTGCAGTATTCACAGTTTACTAAAAAAAACTTAAACATCTTATTTTGTAAGCAAACACATGTTGTGATATAGGCCATGCATTTTTGATCTGAACAATGTTATCATGTCTAAAATTCATGATATTATTCCGTTTTAAACTTAGGCCGATGGAAAAGAGATGTGGAAACCTTATAATCTATAAACTGTTAGCGACAGAAATTCGGCAGGGCCGTCACGTGGAACTTGAAAATCGTCAGAACGTGACATGAATATAATTCTAATAGATATTTTAGAATAAAAGTTTACTTTCATTGTCTCTATTGTGTATTCCAGTCAAGCACATTTCTTAAAAATCAATAAGTAGACGCGTAATGATTTATAGTTGTGTTAAATACCACACGGCTTAGAAAGTGCCTGAATACTGCGTTGCGGGTTCAAAGTTCAAATCTAACCTAAATGCGAGTATTATAAATCACGTTTCTGATTCACCTTAATCTACTTTATCTTATAGACTATCAACCATATCGCCCCATCATGTTGAAACCAGACAAAATTTTGTGAAAAACATGAATTATTGAAGCTATGAGATTGTTTTAATATAAAATAATACTAACAATACTGTTAATAAAACTAATATTCCCTTTAACCTCTCCTTGTATGCTTTAAATGCTTGTGTTAGCAGAGGTTCAGAACAGTAGCCGAATGGAGAATTCGAACCCGCGACATAAATTATTTATTGTTATCGCCAATTCGTTAAAATATTGAAGATCACAAACTTACATACATACTCGATTTAAACACACGTGAATACATGCGAGAACGTTGTCTTTTTCCTGCTGCAGATACAGATATTTCATTTAACCAATCATTATTACCGCCTCTATTATTCGTGGTAATCAAAGCAAACGCACCACATTTTGATGCATTTGCAAAATGCGTTGAAATCATTATTTACTTTTGATTAAACAAAATTTGATTTATGTCCACGTTTCGTGGTCGTGTGAATTAGCCACGTACTAGCAGGCTGCAGTATAATAATATTTTATATTTTAATAATAAATAAATATATACCGTAAATGATATTGATTGAGGGAAGAAATCCAAATGTGGCGGCGCTGTCGTTGTGCCACAAGCGAAACACATCGAAGCCTAAATCGCGCTAACAAAGTTCCGAAATTAAAGCAATATATACAGAATAGCTCTTAACTACCACGCGGAGCGTTGGCCGCTCCACGGGCAGAACACCTTGCCCGGCGGGAGATCTCGCCTTTTCCTTCCACCCGCCACAGTGGTGAACACCCGACGTGATATTGAACACGCATTCATAAACCTTCGGAAACTACACCTTCAAACCTTCATCATCCTCAAGTACCTCATTCATTCGCTCCCGAGTAGATATTGTCCGCAGTCTGCTCATTCTGCAAGCCATCTAGCTATACAAAGGTTCATCGCAGCACTGGAATAATAATGCTTCCTGTTCCTTCAAGCTACTCTCTGCGCTACAGTGTTCGGCACGGCTCTGAGCCCTGCTCACCTCTGCTTCACGGCACTCTCGCAGATTACTTGCGTTCTTCTCGACTCACCGCAGACTACAAGGCAATACCCTGGCACTTGCAAATTCGTCGACATCTGGACTCCACTATCAACCTCCGGTCTGAGCAGGGGGGTGATGTGGCGGCGCTGTCGTCGCGCCACAAGCGAAACACATCGAAGCCTAAATCGCGCTAACAAAGTTCCGAAATTAAAGCAATATATATAGAATAGCTCCGAACTACCACTCGTAACGTTGGCCGCTCCCCGGGCAGAACACCTTGCCTGGCGGGAGATCTCTCTTTTTCCTTCCACTCGCCACAAAAGCAAGCATTATATTGATCATTTATATATTATATAAACATTTAAATAATGAATGAAATGATGAATAGTTCATTAAATACATAGTTTGTTAGTAATTCATTTTTTATTAATGAATGTTCACTCACAAGAAACATGCAAAGAACAACAACTGCAAAGAATCGACTAAAGAGCAGCGGATCCGAATCCGTCATTATTAAGTAAACTGCAACAGTTTACAATTATTTTTTCAGTGGTAATTATTTGAAATTTATCCCAAGAATACTAATAATATTAACAACATCACTAATAGTCTTTTTAATGGTTAATTGTAACAAAAAAATTCCTTGCTTTGTTCCATTTTGGAAAAGTAATTTATATTTAAACACTCACGCCTGTCACCCAGAGGGGTAGGCAGATACTAAGGACTTCCATTTGGGATCCTGACACACCTCTCTCGCCTCCTTTACATCCATATACCTACCTACGCTTGCATGCTCGTCGATTATGGGTACTGTTAATTTGTACCATCTTCAATATATCGCGAATTTGGTTAATACACTTTTGTCTAGAGCGTTACTTGCCGACTCTACCGTTTACTTTATTTATTTCATTGTTCATTTTACCACTTTGTTGTTTGTCTGTGGTTCCAGGTGGAATTTAGTGTTTGATTTTAGACATGACTTAAACTTGAAAATTTGAATATATTTAGATCAAATTCGGACGAAAATATGATAAAAAAACAGGTAAATTTTTTAAAGCCGGTATGTTGGATCCTTGCCTTGAACCAATAAACGGGGTAGGATAACAGTCCAACAAGAGTAAAAAGAAAGATTTAATTACATTATTTATTTAATTTATTTCATAAGAAATCTATCCATTTAAGCAAGAACACAACAGGTAACTAGAACTTTAGTCCCCGTAGAGAATGATCAAAAACCGTGGAGAATACTACACTAATATCAAATAAATTCAAAAACAAATATTTTGAATTATTAAAGAACCCCGATTGGTATATTTATATGTGCCAATAAGACCGAGGAAACTGTAGGCATAACTTTTCTTGATTATACTTGGGAAACGAAACGATTGTCTACTTCATTTCAACTTGGAACAGGGCCAGATCAAAGTTGTTTAAACTAATCCCACAATAGTGTTTGATATAATCTTAATAAAATCTTGAAATATCATTATCTTTTGCTCCAAATTTAAGTAATAGACGCCTTTTCGATCTAGTGTCCGTAAACGTGATAGGTAGGGTTCGGATACCGGGTCGGGCCAAAAACTAATTATTGAGTTTTTCTTTCAAGAAATTCTCAGTAGAAGCGCGGATTGTTTAAAATCCAAGCACGTAAAGCCTTTGTTCCTGCACCTGATCTCTCTTTGGTCGTATCGGATTACTGTCACATCGGACTATGAGAGTGAAGGAATAAAGAGTGCGCCTGTGCTTGCGCATACACTAGGGCACTATGATCCTGTCCTGCGCAGATGGCTAGTCTAATATACAATATCATGTAAATTTAGTTGCTGGTGGCTGGTTCTTCCCATTACAGAGTTTTATTCCGAACCAGTTGTAAAGCTTAAATGACTTTCTCTAAGTTTTCTTGTAATTCTAATTATATAAAAAATATTCTATTCTATTATAGAATAGATACAAATATATAGATACGATGAAACTTACGTTCCAAATAAAACATCAAATACTCCAATCATTTGAAGTTTTAAAGAATTTTTTTTTCACTCCTTGATGAAAAATCTTTCAACACACACACAGTTTTTTTATGGGATAAGGGTGACAAACGAGCACACAGTCCACCTGATGGTAAGTGGTTACTGTGTTCCATAGACATCCACATTTATCCTCGATTACGAATCAAAATGCAGATGCGTTGTCACCCGTGAGGACTAAGATGGAATGCCTCAATTCCAGTAAAATGGGTTTCCGGTTCTCTACACTCACCATACGAAACACAGCAGCATTAAGCTGCTATTTTACGCTGGTATTCTATGAGAGCGTGGTTCTTCCCCGGTCAAGCCGATCCATTTGTGTTAACAATTATACCAGAGATATAGCTGCAGCATGGCTCTACCACGTCTTAAAATGAGAGGAATGCGTCAATAAAAGGGTTTACAGCGCTCCTCGTCGACCATGCATAACACAGATCCATTATGCTGCTATATTACTTTAGTATTTTCTATGTGCGTGGTCAATCCCCGGTCTAGTCGACCGATGCTGAAGCTTGTTGCTACGTGGCTCAGTCACATAATCTCACGTGACCTTGAAACCTATGCGTACGTACAATTTCGTACTTACGAAAATCGGTCTCATACAACAACTTTCGATTTTAAAAATCATTGTATTTCATCAACTGTTTCGTATTTTTATTCTAATACTTTTTTTCATAAATTTACTATAAAAATTAGTCATGAAAATTTTATGCCTATTTACTTTTCTCTTTAGATTTCTGTTCAAATATATATATATATTAAGCTCGCTTTTGCGGAATCTACGACAGCTAGACCGCTGGGGTTTTGTTTGGAAGCAGAACTAATTCATAATATCTAGACACATTTTTCTCAATTAAAAGGTTTAATTTTATAAAATTAAAACCGGATTTTATTTTGAATCGAATGTGTATAACTAAAATGAACAGAAATGGGAAACTTCATTTTTAAACGACTTCAAATAGGAGGAGATTCTCAATTCGACTGTACTCGTATGTTTTTTAATGCGTGTTACCTCAAAACTTTTTTCCAGGGGAACTGATTTTGATGATTGTATTTTTATTTGAAAGCTGTTGATTTTCATGTGGTTCCAAATAAATCGGAAATTTATTAAGGTCTGACTAGTAGTTTTTGACTTATTTATATTATATAATTTATATTGAATTTTATCAATTGTATTAGTTTAAAGTAGTCCCAATTTAATATCATCAGTTATAATAAAAGCAGCAATTACAAGAAATTCTGTTTTATTCTTGAAATTATTTATTTATTTTTATGTTCAGCCCGCTCACAAATGCTAAAATTAATGCTGAGTTAATATATAGGATCTAAGGTATGGATGCGTTGCAATAAATGATAACTAAATCTATAAAAATAAGATAAGCAGTATAATATACTATTATAATGATACAGTACAGTATAATGTAATGACTATAACTAATTGATCAAGTAGTGGTATTGTAAGAATATCCACTCCCCATGTCATCCCATGGTAGTCGTAAGAGGCGACAAAGGAAAAAAAAACCAGGAGGTAGGCAGCAGCGTTCCCTACACCTAGAAAAAAAATGCGGATGCCAATCGTGGCAACTATGAAAAATATTTTTGGGGCAGCCTATGGGGGATCCCTATGTTCAGCAGTGGACTTGTGTATAGAATGTAATGAATGAGTAAATGATGAAAATACGAGTATAAAGGCTATGCAGATAGATACAGAAACAGAAACAGAAACTTTTTTATTCAATATAGATTATAAATAATACTTATTGAAAGTCACTCTTTTGTTTGATTACCACTGGTTCGGAAAAAACCTCTGTCCTGGGAAGAACCAGCAAGAAATGCAGCGGGATTTTTTTTAAATAACAGCTTACAATCATGATGTAAACAAATTAACAACACAACAAATTAGAAATAGCTTGGTAGCGATCAATCATATCCAGTGGTTATTATCATCCATAAATTCCTTAATATTATAATAACCCTTTTTACACAAACTTAGTTTAATAAAGTTTTTGAACTTTGAGCAGGTCAAACTTTGTATATTTTCTGGAATTTTGTTGTAAAAGCGTATACATCTATATATAGCTTGTGTCTGTTCTTAGTATTTACAGAATATCACTTATTTTTGTAGAACTACTTTTATTTTTGTGTACGTACATTACATTTTCATAAATGTATTGAGAGGCCAAATTTAATATATTAATTTCCTTAAATTTTTGTCGCAGCGACTCTTTAGGCTTTAAATCATAAATTGCTCTTATGGCCCTCTTCTGTAAAACAAATATAATTTCAGTGTCAGCTGCGTGTCCCCATAGCAAAATACCATACGACATTATGCTATGGAAATAGCTAAAGTAAACTAGTGTAGCTGTTTCAACACTGGTTAGACTTCTAATATTTTTATAGCATATGCTGCAGAACTAAGTCTGCTTGCTAGTTTTGATATATGGGGGCTTCATTGAAGCTTCGCGTCTAGTGTGATTCCAAGAAAAATGGTGCTATCTACAAGACTCAGTTTCTCCCCATTTAAAATTACATTAGTATTTAATTGTTTGACATTTGGAGTCATGAACTTTATACATTTCGTTTTAGTGCCATTTAAATGCATATTATTAACATTGAATCAATTTACTAATTTAGATATAGCATTATTTACTTCGTCATATTTTAGTAATTGTCGACATAATTTGAAAATTAAAAAAGTGTCATCTGCAAATAATACTATATCATGGTTATCCCCTACTATGTAAGGTAAGTCATTAATGTATACAAGAAACAGACAGGGACCGAGAATTGAGCCTTGAGGCACGCCCATTTGTACCATCGATCCGGAAGAGCGCATATTGTTAATGACAACTTTTTGCGTTCTCTTACTTAAATATGAAATAATTAATTTAAGAGCATCACTTCCTACACCGTAGTGTTGAAGTTTCCTGATTAATGTTTCATGGTGAACACAATCGAAGGCCTTGGATAGGTCACAAAATATACTCAAAGCATCCTGTGAATTCTCCCATGCATTAAAGATATATTTAATCAGATCAAAACCGGCATCAGTTGTCGAGCGACCCCTTGTGAAACCAAATTGATTTTTATGAAGTAAATTATTTATATTAAAAAATTTTTACATTTGTTCAAGAACAATTTTTTCAAAAATCTTACTAAGTTTTGGTAGTACAGAAATAGGTCTAAAATTGGCGGGGTCTAATGTACTACCAGATTTAAATAAAGGTATTATTTTACTATGCTTCATTAAATCAGGAAACACACCAGATTCGATACTAGTATTAAAAATAATAGCTAAATGAGGCGCGATTGTATCTATTATAGACGCAGTAACTTTAACGGAAATCCCCAAATCAATAGTTTTAAAATATTTTACAATATCTTTTGATGACACTTTATGAAATGTAAAATTCTTTGTACACGCATTTACATTTTGTTTAAGTAATGATTCGGCGACGGCAGGAGAAGAATTCAGTAACTTTGTGGTCAAGATCGGAATATCAGTAAAATATTTCTCAAAAACCATTGCTACGTCCTGATCTGATACAGTTAATTTGTTGTTAACACTTAACTGGTAATTTGAATTGCAAGAGTTGATCTTACCAGTTTCGCTATTAATTATATTCCATGTCATTTTAATTTTATTGGAAGCCGTCTTAATTTTGTTGCTCAAATGCAAAGACTTGTCTATGGAGCACACTATTTTAAATACTTTTGAATATTTTTTTACATACTCCCTAAATTCGACGCTATGATTATATGACCTTTCATGGTAAAGATCATATAACCTATGCTTGCTCTTATGGACTCCTACTGTCGCCCATTCATTGCTTTCAAGTAATGATTCGGATGAAGTAATTACTTCCGACTGTTCAAGGAGAATGTTTTAGAAGTAAAAGTATTATTAAATTGATTGCAAATAAGCTTAAATAATGTTCCATACCAAAAATTAGGATAATTTTGGTATGAAAGTGATGGAAGTTTTTTCACTACTTCTAAATTTCTCCAAGCGACGTGCATTTACTGGAACAGATACAACTTTCACATCTACTTGCTTTTTGTGAACATAAGGTAACGAAACTACTTGTCCACAGTGATCAGAACTTAATTTTTGAATTATACATTTATGCAACGGCTTCACATTTGTAAAAATGTTATCTATACATGTTGCACTATATTGAGAAATACGCGTTGGCTCTATAAATAAATTAAAAAGACCATATGATTTAAACAATGATATAAATTTAATATTGATGGAGGAAGCTTCTAGGAGATTGATATTAAAGTCTCCACATATTACAACAGATTTATTCTGTTTATTAAACTTAGCAAAAACTTCCTCCATAATGTTTTCAAAAGTATTATATGTACAACATGGGGGTCTGTAGACGCTCACAACAATGAGGTGCTCAAACTCAACACATGCCATTTCTACATTTCGCTCAACAGAGAGGCTCACAATCTCTTTACGTTCTTTACATGATAATAATTTACTAGCTAATATAAGGAGCCACCTCTTAAAACCGTATCTCTATTGAAAGAACTGACCACCTGGTGATTACTGAAGTTAAACATTAAATTATAAGCTTTTAACCAATGTTCAGTAATACATAAAATATGAATATTGTTGCTATTTAAGAACAACTAAATTTCTAGCTCTTTGCCTATCATACCTTGTATATTTTGATGCACCAGGTGTAAACAATTTTCATTATCTTTCTGTGGAGTCATACAATTAAAGATTTGTAAGCCACATTCTAAATTATTTAAGTTATTATAACTGCTAGAGATTACCTCTATTGTCTCATTTTCTAATTTAAGTTACTTGGAACTGATTCCAAATTGCATATTAAGTTATTAATTTATTACATTAAGTTATTACACTGCTCAAAAGAAGCATATGTCTGTGTAGCCAAATCCTTGGCTGAGTTAATATATAAATAATAAGATAGCACATTTGCTATCTGTCTTAAATTATATTTTGATAGGTAATATCTATCTCTAGTCAAAAATTTCTTAATTAAAGTATTTATATCTATTAAATTAATTCTATCATTATAATTGTAGCAATTAAATGTCAAGTTTAAATCATTATTACATGAAAAGTTATTCATTAATAAATTTAAATCATATCTTATTTTATTTTCCTGCGGCCAACCCTGTATGTAAGGCAATATAAGCAAGATAATTTTATGTACATTTAAAGTATTTAGAGTATCAATATATTTTAAAATTGATTTTTGTTTACATTGCCTCTTCTCCCAACAAGAATTATTAATGTACTATTAGGACAAAATTTACTAGCTAAAACTTTATTCATTATATGACTAAAGGATGCTCCAGGCATGGAATAATTACTGATCAGATGTCCTTTTAAACAGGTATTTAACATCATGCCCAAATGTTTGCCTATGTCATCACAATACATAATAACTTTATTTTTTTAATATTTTTTTAGAGGGGGCAAACGAGCATGCGGCTCACCTGATGGTATGTGACTACCGCCGCTCATGAACAACTGCAACACCAGGGAGGGAATTGCAGATGCGTTGCCGGCCTTTTAAAAAGGAGTACGCTCTTTATTATTTACATTGATTTTTAAGTTTATATACTTTGTCATGGCACTGTCATAGAGTGTAGGTAAAAATAATGAGGTCTTACTGTTAACTTTGTTATTTACACATATTGTCCCCGACGAACCTGGTATGGAGCATTGATACTCACTCTGAGTTTTTATTAAGGAGTCAAAGCGCTCATCATTATATTTATATGATTTTACTAGATCATTCATGGCCAATATGTGTTCTTTTATCTCATCTTGAGCCGATGCATATTTATTTGATATAATTTGTAGAGAGCTTTCAAGTGATAAAATTGTTGAATTTAGACACTTTATATCAGTCTCATAACAGTGATTCATATTTTCTACCTCAATTGAATATATTTTAAGTTTATTAATTAGTTCTTGCCTTTCTTTGCATACATTTATATAATTTTTAACATTAATTTTAGTTTTAATTAATTTTTGTAGTTTTCTAATATATTTATTAATTTTTATATATTTCTTTTATTTTCTTCTACTGCAGGTAGTCCTTGCTGCTGTTCTTGATATTAGATAATCATCACCAGTCAAATCGATTGTTATGGAGGGTCGCAATGCTTTAGATTTAGAAGATTCATATTCTATGAGCTCGTTGAACAGACTTTGAGTTTGGGACGCTTTCATGTTATCTATGTAATGTTTTAATTGCACAATCTGCTCATTAGCCTCACTTAACTGGAACTGCAATGCGGCAATTAATTTGAGAGATTCCTCATATTCCTTGCTGCATTGGTTAAACTCATCGACTGTTCTCTGAAGTTGATCCCTTTCTTTTGTAACAAATGTATATTCTTTATGCAACTTAACCATGTCACTTTTTAGTATAGTATATTTAGCAATTATATTAATTATTTCCTTTTCATTGTCATCCCTTTCTTTAATTAACAGCTCACACAGCTCCTTTGACGCCTTAAGTTCTTGAAGCGCCATTTGAAGTTGGTTCTCCAATTGGCGCATTTTGGCGTTGCGTGTATTCATTTTACTATTAAATGTAAATAGCAAAAGAAAACAAAGAAAGAAAACCAAAGAAGCAGAGTAAGCAAATGTCGAGATGTATGGGCTTATTTACCGATCTCAAATTAAATTATCATGTAAATAATTCAAAATGAAATCCACAACAACACTTACTTAATAGGTAACTCTTAAAATGTTAAAGGGATAAGAAGAATAAGGCCGGCCACATACATACGGAATTCCGTTTCGTGGTTCCGTTTTAGAATCCCGAATCGGGATTCCATGAATACATCACACACACACGTTTTTTTTCCGTTCTGAATAACAAGGGTCACTTGAGAGACGTTAGCTATTGAGTATATGATGAGACATTTTGCCAGCGAATAATGACGATGATTTTCTAATTGCGAATCCATTGATGCTGTATCATTCTTACTAGGTGCATCTCCTTATCACCCTAAGCTTGCAATATAGTCAATACTATGTAAAAATATCTATCTATCCAGAAATATTTTTTAAATATTTATGTATGTAAATTCTTTCGACGAATTATTAAATAAAATAAGATGAAAGGTTACGAAAAGCTATACACCTACAAGATTAAATGTAAAAACATACATAAACACACCTACTCGCTTCGGTCGTGCGACGAACACTGAGCGCGTTCCGTACGGAATTTACGTATGTGTCAGTTCGGGTTCCCGAACGCACAGGCGGTCATACGGAATCTCGAATCGGAGAAATTCCGTACGGAAAAATAACGTACGTGTGTGGCGTGTCATAGATTTTATATGGACTTGCTGTGTTCGGAATCCCGAATCGAAATATCGAAACGGAATCCCGAAACGGAATTTCGTATGTATGTAGCCGGCCTTACACTTACAATATGTTTAAACGATGTTCGTTACAGCTGTTACTTTTGGTTGGAACACTAAACACAATGTATGTAATTAAAATAGGTACTTCTGACTTTTACTTATATCACAAACACAAATAAGTCGTATTTAACAACTGTAACTCAAAATTGAGGTGGATATTATTAATTTACAATATTTAATTTTTAAAAATAGTTGGGAGCAATTATTTTACAACTTGTCACCGGGGTTGCCACAGAAAAAAAAAACAAAATAGATAGCAAATAGGGCTTTTTAGAAGTATTTAGGGAAGGTCTTTATCAGTTGTATTCTGATAGACTTGATTAATAATGGTGACTTTCTAAAGTATATACCAAAATACATTGATAAAACATTAGGATTACTTTATCGATACCTCGATTTTTGTTTTTGACTTATTTATCCTCTGTTAGTCATTTTCTAGATCTATGTATCATTTTGTTTTTACTGGTAAGATATAAGATGTTACGCAAACGACGATCCGTCAACAAACAAGTGAGGTATAGTTAAAAGACAACGTTTGAAAAAAGTTGCAAAGCGCGCATAACAAATGAGCGGAGCCTAATTTGAACCCCTTTTTCCATATACTTGAGCGTAACAAGTTCCTAAGCTAATAAAATAGGCTCCATTGCGACTGGATGACCCGACTTTTGTATGCAGATTAAAGTCTATTTGCGCAAAAATTTCTCTGGTCTAACATAGTTTTGTTGAATCTTTTTTAAGATCTTGAACTTTTCTTTTTATAATTTACGGTATTTTGTGATGTATTTTCTTCTTAATAATTAATATCTGTCCGTGAGGTGGCTTCTTCCCGTTTTATCTTTTGTATTATAAGAGGTAAATGACGTTGGTTTCATGACTAAGACCCATGAACATTTAGGGTGGTGTTTGGTAAATTCTATGAAAAGTTTCTGAGCAGCTAACAAAACAGAAACGAACTAAAAAGAAAAACATAAGCAGCTCTTAGGTACTAAGGTAAAAGATATTCCAATAAATGTTTGTCAGTTTAGATTTTCACTTTAACATAAAGCTTTTATCTTTGAATTTATTCCTCGTAAAGAAAATCGATAGATGTCTGCATAAAAGTAAGGGTATATATCTTAGGGTTAAGTTATAGGGCAAATAGGTTCTGCCGAGTAAATCTGTTTGAGATGTTGAAACGAAAGGGTAGCGCGTTTGATGTTCAGTTTTTGTAAACAATTCTGTTCCTTTCCTCGAAATAAATTTAATTTACTCGATGTTTTGATCGTATTCCTTTTGTAATATAATGTGGTGATTGCTACCATGAATAAGGTGAACTAATGAGGTGATCGCTACCATGCTGTTTCGAAATGTTTTCATAACAAAAGTATAAATATGATATTATAATTAGGCTTATGAAAAAAAGTCCCGTTGGGTTTATATAGACATAGGACTATATTTAAATGCCATATTTTTTCAAATAATTCCAATTCCTCCAACGTTGCAGATGTTCCCTGTTGCAGGTGATTTACCATCAGATGAGCCCAGTGATTGTTTATCCCATCTTCCCCATCTAGAAAAATATTTAAATAGAAAAGCCGTAGTGAAGTAAGCCAAACTTATTTCTTTTAATTATTTATAAATATTGAACTTGAACGAACACATATATTTTTATTTTAAATATTTTACACGATTATGTGTAGTAAGAAGATCCTAAATTGTCTACACTCAAACTTAGAGTCTCAAATTGAAAAGGTATGAAAGAGAGATGAAAAATGCCAACAAAGAGTAATGAAAGAAAGGATAATTATAGTGATGACAGTTCTTTAGAAGATATTACTTCAGTTTGAATAAATTAAATAAATCTTTTTGTATCATTTGTTTTATCATATACAAATGATAGTATCTAAATTAATGTAACAATTTTGTGGTTTATGTTTGTATAATATAGTTATATAGTAAAATTGTTGTTATATCGCAAAGTCTTAGCGTTAGTACTAGTAACGTCGAAAAGGTTATGTTTAGACATTAAATATCTTTCTAAAGTATTCTCTTATCGTTTTAACCTGCACAGTCATTTGCGATCTTTTGAATTTTTCATACTTTTGTGAGCCTCACACCCAAATAATTAGGTTTATAAAACTTAGGTTCATAAAACTTTATAACTTCTAACAAAATGAAATATCTATATACCATTTACAACTATTACCAAGAGCAGGGCCGAAAAATACTCTTTACGTCCATTTTGTATGCTTCACAACGTTCTCGTGTCGTTTGTCTAAAGATAAATGAAGTCACCCTTCATAGAGCTGTGACCATTGGACCATACTGATTTCCATTTAAGCGTAAAACATATTTTGAAAGATATTTCGTTTAAGGTTGGGAAAGGCTTCATTGCTGTTGCGATAATTTATTTTATCACCAGAATCAATGTCGCTGCAGCTTCAATTGTCTTCATGAGAATACAGTCCAACCCCAGACCGCTACACAGCATGATTCTTACCAAAAAACATCTAACATTGTCGAGGTTTTTATTTATTTGTTATAAAAAACTTAAATGTAACACCTCAAACTAAGGGTACATATGTTCGACTTAATGCCATTTAGAATTCTCTGCCAGTCCACCATAGGTGTTAAAGAAAAATTTTGGCTGGTGTAAAATATCTTAATATATAATAAACCGCTAAATATATAAATTAATGCATTATATTATATGTACCTATAGCTATATATATATTTATATATATATATATATATATATATATATATTATAATAATAATAATAAATATATATTTCGGATAACAGATATTATAAAAATCACAAAATAATAATAATAGTACAGCTCGGTGGACGGAGAAAGTAAAATGATACGCACGCACGCACGCACGCACGCACGCATTCACGCATACACATACGCACGCTAGCACACACACACACACACACACACACACCCACGCGCGTGCGCGCGTGCTCGCAGCCATACATACACACATACACACACAGGTAAGTCAGCCATGCAGGACGTTAATAATTGGCCTTATAATAGGACAGTCATGTTTTTGTGCTATAACACCCAGGATACTGTTGGAGCTATTCCTTGTTCTGCTTAGTGGCGATGCGGCTTTTTTGCGCATTATCGCGTCAAACCCGTCAGTGCGGGCCTCACAGAACATGCCTGAAGCGCTGCAGTAGCGGAGCAGCCCCAAAAGAACTCTAAATGAATTGTTATATTGCACCTTTAATGCTTTATATGCCCTTTGTGTGTAGTTGACCCAAAGGGAGCACGAATAGAAAGAATATATATATACACACACAATATATTTACACATAAATATACTATAGAAATAAACTTAAAAAAATCGGATATTAATTGCCTTCGAGTAATTTTTATCGAAGAAGTACCTTGAATGAGTTTTGATTTGATGCATTTGATGACAACATTTAATTATTCTTTTACTGCATATTGACTAACTCTTGTACTCTCACCTAGTATGTAATAGTGCAGACCGCACCAGAAACATTGCTGAGTAGTATACACCAATTGACGAACAGCCGTTCGAGTTCGAGCCGTTAGTAGCTCGAGTTCAACGTAAATATGTTGGAGCGCAGGATATATCGAACACGGTCTGCCACATTTTGCTCTGTTACAGGAACAGATAGCTCCAGCTCAGCAAAAAAGCGCTATCCAAGCCCGATACACCAAAATTCAAGTTTCTTCTCACTGTGTTCTAAAATACTCGTTAATCTTTTTCATCCAACGCATGCGACGTGTTCCACCAGCGGCGGGTGCCGCTTGCTGAGTCTGAAGAGACCCAGCCGACACCAAGCCATCTAGTGAGGAAAATGAATGCGGTGGATCTGCTAGGTGCTTTTGCAACCCCTCTGGGTCAGTCCAGCACCAGCTCCAGGTGTCCTGGCGACCTCCTGGCAGATGAGGCACAGCGCTCACACCTCTTGGCAATGCGCTGACTGACTGTACCAACGTTTTGTCACTCAACTGTTACGTCAGCGGGCCACAAATTCAGCTCGGCTGGGAAGCGTTCGGGAGATCGTGGTACATCTTCTCGTCAGGTATACATCAACACTTGAAAAAGAGATTGTACAACCAGTGCGTGTTGCCAGTGATGACTTATGGATCTGAGACGTGGTCCTTCACTGTTGGCCGTATGAGAATGCTCAAGGTCGCTCAGGGAGTTATGGAGAGGGCTATGCTCGGGGTCTCTCTGCGTGATAAACTTTGAAATGAGGAAATCCGCAGTAGAACCAGTGTAACCGACATAGCACAACGGATTAGTAAGCTGAAGTGGCAATGGTGCTGCCATATAGCTCAATGAACCAGCAACCGATGGGGAATAAAGGTTCTCGAGTTGCAAATCATTCTATTTCATCAACTGTTTCGTATTTTTGTTCTAATACTTTTTTTCACAAATTTACTATAAAAATTAGTCATGAAAATTATCTGCCTATTTACTTTTCTCTTTATATTTCTGTTCAAATATATATTAAGCTCGCTTTTGCGGAATCTACGACAGCTAGAATGCTGTGGTTTTGTTTGGAAGCAGAACTAATTCATAATATCTAGACACATTTTTCTCAGTTAAAAGGTTTATTTTATAAAATTAAAACCGGATTTTATTTTGAATCGAATGTGTATAACTAAAATGAACAGAAATGGGAAACTTCATTTTTAAACGACTTCAAATAGGAGGCGATTCTCAATTCGACTGTATGTTTTTTAATGCGTGTTACCTCAAACCTTTTTTCCAGGGGAACTGATTTCGATGATTCTTTTTTTTATTTGAAAGCTGTTGCTTTTCATGTGGTTCCAAATAACTTGGAAATTTTTAAATAAAACTAATTTTACGGATTTTATCGCGTATATTAATCTATTTTTATATTCCCGACGTTTCGGGTGCTTTCCAGCACCCGTGGTCACGGGGGACTGAGGTGTTTGACGTCCTGCTATCATAGTTAGCCCGGCTACCTTCAGTTTTTTAATAATAACTATGACAGCAGGACGTCAAACACCTCAGTCCCCCGTGACCACGGGTGCTGGAAAGCACCCGAAACGTCGGGAATATAAAAATAGATAAATATACGCGATAAAATCCGTAAAATTAGTTTTATTTAAAAATGTGTAGTGTTCGCGTAAATATAAGAAATCATTAAATTGGAAATTTATTAAAGTCTGACTAGTAGTTTTTGACTAATTTATATTATATAATTTATATTGAATTTAACCAATTCTATTAGTTTAAAGTAGTCCCAATTTAATATCATCAATTATAATAAAAGCAGCAATTACAAGAAATTCTGTTTTATTCTTGAAATTATTTATTTATTTTTATGTTCAGCCCACTCACAAATGCTAAAATTAATGCTGAGTTAATATATAGGATCTAAGGTATGGATGCGTTGCAATAAATGATAAATAAATCTATAAAAATAAGATTAGCAGTATAATGTACTATTATAAAGATACAGTACAGTATAATGTAATGACTATAACTAATTGATCATGTAGTGGTATTGTAAGAATATCCACTCCCCATGTCATCCCGTGGTAGTCGTAAGAGGCGACAAAGGGAAAAAAACCAGGAGGTAGGCAGCAGCGTTTCCTACACCTAGAATAAAAAATGCGGATGCCAATCGTGGCAACTATGAAAAATATTTTTGGGCCAGCCTATGGGGGATCCCTACGTTCAGCAGTGGACTTGGTATAGTATGTAATGAATCAGTGAATGATGAAAATATAAAGGCTATGCAGATAGATAGATAGCAGATAATGCTTTTGAGAAGTATTTAGGGAAGGTCTTTATCAGTTGTATTCTAATAGACTTGATTAATAATGGTGATATTCTAAAGTATGTACCAAAATACATTGATAAAACATTAGGATTACTTTATCGATACCTCGATTTTTGTTTTTGACTTATCTATCCTCTGTTAGTCATTTTCTAGGTCTATGTTTCATTTTGTTTTTACTGGTAAGATATAAGATGTTACGCAAACAACGATTAGTCATCAAACATATGAGTTATAGTTAAAAGACAACGTTTGAAAAAAGTTGCAAAGCGCGCATAACAAATTAGCGGAGCCTAATTTGAACCCCTTTTTCCATATACTTGAGCGTAACAAGTTCCTAAGCTAATAAAATAGGCTCCATTGCGACTGGATGGCCCGACTTTTGTATGCAGATTAAAGTCTATTTGCGCAGAAATTTCTCTGGTCTAACATAGTTTTGTTGAATCTTTTTTAAGATCTTGAACTTTTTTTTTATAATTTACGGTATTTTGTGATGTATTTTTTTCTTAATTATTAATATCAGTCCGTGAGGTGGCTTCTTCCCGTTTTATCATTTATATTATAAGAGGTAGATGACGTTGGTTTCATGACTAAGACCCATGAACATTTAGGGTGGTGTTTGGTAAATTCTAAGAAAAGTTTCTGAGCAGCTAACAAAACAGAAACGTACTAAAAATAATAACATAAGCAGCTCGAACAGAAATCTAAAGAGAAAAGTAAATAGGCAGATAATTTTCCGTTTTATCATGTGCATAATAAGAGGTAATGTTGATAAGATTAATTAATTCATTTGTGTTTTTTAATTTATTAAATACTTATATACCTGTCACTTTAGTATGTTTGAGAGGGAGAGAGAGAGAGAGAGATAGCAAATTTAAGCATTTCTTAAAATGACGTTGATTTCATGACTAAGACCAATGAACATTTAGGTTGATGTTTGATAAATTCTAAGAAAAGTTTCTGAGCAGCTAACAAAACAGAAACGAATTAAAAAGAAAAACATAAGCAGCTCTTAGGTACTAAGGGAATAGATATTCCAATAAATGTTTGTCAGTTTAGATTTTTACTTTAACATAAAGCTTTTATCTTTGAATTTATTCCTCGTAAAGAAAATCGATAGAGGTTAGCATAAAAGTAAGGGTATAAATCTTAGGGTTAAGTTATAGGGCAAATAGGTTCTGCCGAGTAAATCTGTTTGAGATGTTGAACCGAAAGGGTAGGCGCGTTTGACGTTCACTTTTTGTAAACAATTCTGTCGCTTTCCTCGAAATAAAATATTCTCACTTATTTGGTTATAGTTAAATTTTACTCGGTGTTTTGATCGTATTCCTTTTGTAATATAATGTGGTGATCGCTACCATGAATGAGGTGAACTAATAAGGTGATCGCTATCATGCTGTTTTTAAATGTTTTCATAACAAAAGTATAAATATCATATTATAAATAAGCTTATGAAAAAAGTCGCGTTGGGTTTCTTGCTGGTTGTTCCCAGGACAGAGGTTTTTTCAGAACCATTCGTAAAAGAAAAAAACTAATTTCAATAAGCATTACATGTAATCTACGAGTATATTGAATAAAAATGATCCTATTCTATTCTATCCTGTTTCCAATGTGGAAAAATATACTAAACATTATTTAGACATAGGACTATATTTAAATGCCATATTTTTTTCAAATAATTCAAAATTTCTCCAGCGTTGCAGATGTTCCCTGTTGCAGATTATTTACCATCAGATTAGCACCGTGATCGTTTATCCCATCTTTCCCATCTAGAAAAATATTTAAAAAAAAGGCCGTACTGAAGTAAGCCCAACTTATTTCTTTTATTTATTTATAAATATTGAACTTTAACGAAAACATATATTTTTATTTTAAATATTTCACACGATTATGTGTAGTAAGAAGATCCTTAATTGTCTACACTCGAACTTTGAATCTCAAATTGAAAAGGTATGAAACAGAGATGAAAAATAACAACAAAGATTAATGAAAGAAAGAATAATGATAGTGATGACAGTTCTTTAGAAGATAGTTCTTCAGTTTGAATAAATTAAATAAATATTTTTGTATCATTTGTTGTATCATTTAAAAATGATATTATCTAAATTAATATAACAATTTTATGGTTTATGTCTGTACAGTATAATAATATAGTAAAATTGTTGTTATATCGCAAAGTCTTAGCGTTAGTACTAGTAACGTCGAAAAGGTTTTTATGTTTAGACATTAAATAACTTTCTAAAGTGTTCTCTTATCATTTTCACCAGCACAACCATTTGCTATGTTTTGAGTTTTCCATACTTTTGTGTGTCTCACACAAAAAATCAATTTCAATTTATTTAACTTAGGTTTATAAAATTTAGGTTAATAAAACTTTATAACTTCTAACAAAATTGAATATCGTTGTACCATTTACAAATATTACAAAGAGCAGTGCCGACAAATACTCTTTACGTCCATTTTGTATGCTTCACAACGTTCTCGTGTCGTTTTTCTAAAGATAAATGAAGTCACCCTTCATAGAGCTGTGACCATTGGACCATACTGATTTCCATTTAAGCGTAAAACATATTTTGAAAGATATTTCGTTTAAGGTTGGGAAAGGCTTCACTGCTGTTGCGATAATTTATTTTATCACCAGAATCAATGTCACTGCAGCTTCAATTGTTTTCATGAGAATACAGTCCTACCCCAGACCGCTACAAAGAGTGAATTTTACCAAAAAAATCTAACAATATCGCGGATTTTATATATTTATTATAAAAAACTTAAATGTAACATCTCAAACTAAGGGTACATAGGTTGGACTTAATGCCATTTGGAATTCTCTGCCTAACCCTAGATGTTAAAGGAAAATGTTGGCTGGTGTAAAATATCTTAATATATAATAAAACGCTAAATAATATACAAATGAATGCATTATATTATATGTACCTATACATATATATACACACACATACAATATATCTACACATATAGATTCTATATAAATATACTTAAAAAAAGTCAGATAGTAATTGCCTTCGAGTAATTTTATCGAAGAAGTACCTTGAATGAGTTTTTCTGCCGACTTCCAAAAAGGAGACGGTACTAAATTCGACTGTATGTTTTTTATGTGTGTTACCTCATAACTTTTTACTGGGTGAACCGATTTCGATGATTCTTTTTTATTGGAAAGCTGGTACTTTTCTTGCAGTTCCATATGAGTTTGATCAACGTCAGACCAACAGTTTTAGAGTTATTGTTAATAACTTATATTGAAGTCGGCTGTACAAAATTTTTAATTTTAAATTATATTTGATGCATTCGAGGTCGTGACTACATTTAATTATTCTTTTACTACATATGGACTATCTCTTATACCCTCACCTAGTATGTAATAGTGCAGACCGCACCAGAAACAGTGCTGAGTAGTATACACCAATTGACGAACAGCCGTTCGCAGATGGAGCGCAGAATATATCGAACTTGGTCTGTCACATTTTGCTCCGTTAGAGGAACAGATAGCTTCAGCTTAGCAAAAAAATCGCAGCATCTAAGCCCTAAACACCTACCTTCAAGTTTCTTCTCACTATGTTCTAAAATACGCGTTCATCATTTTCATCCAACGCATGCGACGTGTTCCACTAGCGGCGGGTGCCGCTTGCTGAGTACGAAAAGACCCAGCCAGTGCTCTTGTAACTTCTCTGGGTCCATCCAGTGCCAGCTATAGGCGCCCTGGCGATCCCCTGGCAGCGGCTCTTTGCGCATTCTTTGTCTGATCATCATCCATGAAATGGATGTCACTTAACGGAAGACGCCCAGGTCCGGCGCCGTTTCATGATACGGCTGTAAGCTCAAACAGGCCGTTACACCTTCAATTCTGATGAGACACGCTGCTCACACCTATTGGCAATGCACTGACTGACTGCAACAACGTAGCAGTTTTGTCACTCATCTGTTACGTCAGCGGGCGACATATTCATCTCGGCTGGGCAGCGTTCGGGAGATCGTGATACATCTTCTCGTCAGGTATCAACACTTGAAAAAGAGATTGTACAATCAGTGCATGTTGCCAGTGATGACTTATGGATCTGAGACGTGGCCCTTCACTGCTGGCTGTATGAGAATACTCGAGGTCACTCAGGGAGTTATGGAGAGGGCTATGCTCGGGGTCTCTCTGCGTGATAAACTTTGAAATGAGGAAATCCGCAGTAGAACCAGAGTAACCGACATAGCACCACGGATTAGTAAGCTGAAGTGGCAATGGTGCGGCCATATAACTCGAAGAACCCACAACCGATGGGGAATAAAGGTTCTCGAGTGGCAGCCTCGGCGTTGTCACTACTGAGGATTAAGATGGAATGCTTCCCTTCCAGTAAAAAGAGTATATGGTTATCTACACTCACGATAAGAAACTGCGTATTCACAGCTTCACAATCAGTACTAATCTGTTATTTCTGTCCTTCCCCGGTCGAGCCGCCCCTTTCTTGCTACAAACATAATGTAGCTATCGTTTGGCTCTACCATATCAATTTATCCAATATCCTAATGGTTAAGGTTAAGGGCTGTGAACTCGAAAAAGTCGTGAGCTAAAATCTGTCATTCGACTTTTTTGTCTTGACATTTTAAGCTTCCTTAGAGTGGTTAACAGAAAATTCTCTAATGGTAATAGTATTTAATACAATAATAATATTACTGAAAAGTTTGCTCTTATATTAAATGTAGAAAAACCAAGTAACCTATTTTCTAACTACTTGCGAAGTGGACAGTTAGTTAATAAAATTACTTGATATTTCTCTTCGCGCTGAAGCTAATTGGTTAAAAATAAAGTTAGTAACGCTGCGTCAGTTTTTAGTATTTATGAAGTTGAAATTTCAGTTAAAATGTTAAAGGTACCAAATACTAAAATCGAAATTTTTATTAACTTGACCTCATAACGAAGTATTTTTAACGAAGGATAGTCCTTTAAATTGGTTAGTTCAAACACAATTTACATAACATTGTATTTTTTAACTTTACCATTACCATTACAGCTTAATAAAAGTTCAATCCTGAACATAGGTCTCACTCGCAGACTGCCACATAGATTGGGGATATTTGCTGTAGTTGTGACGCTTGGCAGGCAGGTTGGCAACCGTATTTCTTTACTTTTAATTATTTTTAAAAATACGCTATTACCCATCTCCTGGTTTGTTTACATCTGTCATTTATATTATGATCCCACAGAACGATATGGTGTAGTGGATATTCTTACATCGCCTCTAGTTTTGCTTAAAAAGAAAGATTTCTAAGTTTAAAGAGGCTTATTGAAATTAATTTAAGCTTTACCACTGTCTGGAATAAAACTTCTGTCCTCGGAAGAATCAGCAAAATATCGAGTGGAACTTTTTTAAACAATATAATATTTTATACAGATAACTATAAACACATTAGAAATAGTATAGTAGCGATCACCTCTTTCCCAGGGGTTATTATTAATATTTGAGCAATTTAGTATTTAAAGCCTAAATAGTCGCTGCGACAAAAATTTAAGGAAATTAATATATTAACTTTGGCCTCTCAATACATTTATGAAAATGTTATATACGTACACAAAAATAAAAGTAAATTTAAAAAATAAGAGATATTCATTCTGTAAATACTTGGAACAGACACAATCTAGTAGCGATTTATACGCTTTTACAACAAAATTCCAGAAAATATACAGCATTTGACCTGCTCAAAGTTCAAAAACTTTATTAAGCTAAGTTTGTATAAAAAGGGGTTATTATAATATTGAAGAATTTATGGATGACTAGCTGTTCCCCGCGACTTCACTCGCGTGTTAGGGCTTTTATATTTTTGCGCGGAACCCTAATTCTTTTTCTAAACTAAAAGTAGCTTAAGTTACTCCTTATGAAATCAGCTACCTGCCAGTGAAAGTCCCGTCAAAATCGATCTAGCCATTTTGGAGATTAGTCGAAACAAACAGACAGACAGACAGACAGACAAAAATTTTAAAAATTGTGTTTTAGTTATGAGTACCGTATATACTTTCATATGCAATTAGTAAAAAGCTGTAATTTTGACATTACAAACAGACACTTCAATTTTATTTATTTGTATAGATAATAAACCCTGAAAATGAGGTGATCGCTACCAAGCTATTTCTAATTTGTGGTGTTGTTAATTTGTGTAACGTACATGATTGTAAGCTGTTATTTTGAAAAAAAAGTCCCGCTGGTTTTCTTGCTGGTTCTTCCCAGGATAGAGGTTTTTTTTCGAACCAGTGGTAATTAAACAAAAGAGTGACTTTCAGTAAGTATTATTTATAATCTATATTGAATAAAAAAGTTTCTTTTCTGTTTCTGTTCAAATAGGTCATGGACTCTTTAGTATAATAACCCATACTAAACAATTTTAGACCAAAAACAGTCGTACAGTTGTGACCGTAGGAAGGAAAAGGGGAGATTTCCCGCCAGGCATGGTGTTCTGCCCGGGGAGCGGCCAACGCTCCGATTGGTAGTTTGGACCTATTCTATATATTCTGCTTTAACGTCGGAACTTTGTTAGTGCGATTTAGGCTAACACGCGCGACGTCAGCGCTGCCACATCACTCCCCTGCTCAGACCGGAATTCGATAGTGCAGTCCTATTGCAAGTGCCAGGGATTGCCTTGTAGTCTGCGGTGAGTCGAGAAGAAGGCAAGTAATCTGTGAGAGTGCCGTGAAGTAGAGGGGAGCAGTAAGGCTCAGAACCGTGCCGAACACTGTAGCGCAGAGAGTAGCTTGAAGGAACAGGAAGCATTATTATTCCAGTGCTGCAATGAACCTTTGTAAAACTAGATGGCTTGCAGAATGTGAAGACTGCAGACAATATCAGCTCGGGAGCGAATGAATGGGGTACTTGAGGATGATGACGAAGATTTTGAAGTTGTATTTTCCGAAGGTTTGTTGGTTGCGTGTTCATATCACGTCGGGTGGTCACCACTGCGGCCGTAGGAAGGAAAATGGGAAATCTCCCGCCGGGCAAGGTGTTCTGCCCGGGGAGCGGCTTACGCTCCGATTGGTAGTTCGGAGCTATTCTATATATTCTGCTTTAACTTCGGAACTTTGTTAGTGCGATTTAGGCTAACGTGCGCGACGTCAGCGCCGCCACACAATAATCGTCAACCCGCCTACCAAACGTGAAGAATAAGACAAATCGTCCCTACAGCTGGAGATACCTATTTGCAGCGGTGGACTTTTACATACTGATGATAAAGAAGAAGATATATAGTTAATTTATAATATAAAAAAGTAATCTTTAGTCATGTGGTGGAGCAAATGAATTCATCGCTCCATTTCGTAGAGTCGGTGTGGTAAGAGGCGACTTTAAGGAATGCCAGAAGAATGGCTTCTGATGGCGGTTGATGATGATGGTTGGGATGGTGGTGGTTTAACTATCTTGTTTTTGTTAGACGTAAGTTACTTGAACAGCAGCATAAAAGGTTTGAGACGTCTGGTCGATCACCTATCCGCTAAGTGTCAAGTACAAAACGTCCCTACTACGAGAGAGACTCATCCAGCGGTGGAATTCTATGGGGTCACGAAGAAAAATAAACATTAGTTACTCATAAAATATTACACAGTCTAGCTCGGATACCTCAAAGTCGGCAACATGTTTCGTATAATTAAGTAGGCTTCAACAAACTTTGCTCCTCAAGTCCAAGAATTCTGATTGCCAAATAAGTCAACTATCAAAGTTAGTTCTGTTTCAATACTTCGTAATCTAAATTATTATGAGTATCAAATTGTACAGTTATACCACAAATCAATCTAAATTGGAGAAGTTATCAAAAGTGAGACAATTAAATAGTCTAGACTGAACCACATGATAGACATTAAATTTCACCTTCAACTAACTTTACAAAATATTATTGTAATCGAATGAAATTTACAGAATAAGTTAGTATTAGTATTTTTATTGGTATCTTTTTTTGGTTTTTAACTCCATATTACAATCAGCTAGTCAGTCTAGCAAGCTTTGTTCCACCCCTTCCGGTAGGTGGCGCGATGATTTTGATTCATTCAAAAAATTAAAATTCATTCAAATTCGAAAAATTTATCTCTAGGTGGTAGACCTTCTTCTTACATATTTCTGCTGCCAAATGACATTGCCTGCACTGTCTTTTTACGGTCTAAAGGGTATAGAGTGCCTGTTTTCAGGTATTCTATCTTAAACCTTAAAGATTTCAACGCTTCTGTAGCCTTTTTCGTTTGAAGTAGCCGCCAGTTGTCATTCAACTGCAGTAGACACTTACCAGATTAACTATAAGTTAATTTATCACTTGTTTTAAAAAGGCTTGTAACTGTATTATCATTTTTCTGTTATGTTTGTTTTAAATACTCGTGTTAGACATAGTTATAGTGCTTTGATAAAAATATTCAATGGAACAGTTTTATTGAGACAGAGCTCAACAACATACGTGCGGCCGGCGAGCATGCCTTGGCTGATTGTCTTACGAGAAATATAACTCAATACAAACTGTTTGTATTTTTATACTCCACTTTATCTTATTTTCCTCACCACTGTGGTTCATAATTGCTATGTATGAAGTTATTTTATTTGTACAAAGTGTGGTTTTATTGAAAACACAAATAAAAGTGCTTTAGTACAAACCAACATTTAGATGTTGGTTTGTACTAAAGCACTTTTATTTTTTATTTGGAATAAATAAATCATTGAATATATTCAATGATTTATTTATTTCTTTATCAAACTTATGGACATTTATGGAATAACTTTAGGGACTATTATTCATATATAATATAAAACTGAATTTATATATATTAAGTTTTACAAATTAAAAATGTTACAGGTTATTTAATAAATAAAATCAAAAAATGCTTCATATATTGTTAATTACAAATACGAGGAAATGCAATATTCTGAAATACAACGGTCCGAGTTTGATTCCCGTCTGTATCAACGACTGTTGGCTGCAATTTTAAGCATCACGTACGTAATGCTAAGGAAAACATCATGTCTGAGAAACAAAATGAAAACATGCGAAGTCAATCCGAAACAGGACAGTGTGGTGGGTTCTTTTCTGCTGTAATAATCGGAGTTTTTTTGTCCAGAATAAGACGTAAGTAGTTTGTTAGTTTTATTTCTTTTTTTATAAAGAATAAGGGAAAAGAAATAATACTATTATTTAACTAATTTTCCGTTGCAAAATATTCCTTGGTAATCTATTAAAGACAATTTACGCCTGACCCTTTGTGTTCTCCGACTTAAACAAATTTACTTTTTAAACCTTCTATTACCGCAGCTTAACAGAGAAACCGTTAAAAAGATTATATCTCAATGTACAAATTTGTAATATGAACAATAATTTAATGGGGGATAATTTTTCTAACTTATAAGTTGATATTGTTTAGATAAACAGATTTTTTCTCTTAACAGATTCCTTGTCGCGAAACACGTGAAAAGTGAATGCGAAGTGAGCCTTCCATTGTCTACATAGGTAGAAAATATTCAATAGTAAGTATTACAATTTTCGATAATACTCGTAATTTTGTAATTGTTGATCGGAATAACAATGTTGCATGTTAATATTGTAAATGATCATCGCCTTATCTCAACATTATACAGAAGAACGCCAAATATTAATATTAGAGAATTGTAACAAAGTTATAAAGCTTCTAATAGAAACCGTCTCTTCTGCAGCACCTCTAAAGCCTTCGTTCTCCGTCGCCGTTAATGTGCATATGTGTTACTGTTATTTTCCTTGTGTATACACTGTAATCTCTCTATAAGAGCTCTGTAAGGAGTGCGATACAAATTTTAGTAGCGAGCGTTTAAAGCGAATTTCACTCTGAGGGCTTAAATAAATAAAAAATAACCCGCTTATTGACTTCACATTCATTCCGCATTTATTTTGATTTTCATCTGCATTTATTTCATAAAGATTTACATTGTAAATATAATATGTATTAATACTTCCCCGGCTTTGAGTATTTTACTATAAAAACAACGTGATCTAATGTGAATATGAGTAATCTTAGTCCGGAAATATAGAGTTTGTTAATTACTACAGCGCCACTTATTGGATTATAGCAATGTTAAAAACCATCGCCTCATTAAAAAAAATTGTTTAAATATGCTTAGTAAAAGATGCACCAACGATTATATACCTAAAGTTTATAATCCTACACTACTAGACAATGGTCATTCCCAATTTAGAAGGTGTTAACACAAAGAATATTGCAATTCTCAAAATCAGTATATTTTCTGAAAGCATAGCTACAGAGAAAATTCCGATTCCCACGTTTTCTTAAGTCAAATGTATGTGACTAGAAATACTAAGGTCGCTAGTAAAATTGCGAGCCCATTCTGTTTTTATTCTACGCTGGAAGCGAACAATATTGTGAAAAGAAGTGCGTAACATAAACACTACTTAAGATAATATATACTTATGTTAGTACATATTATGAAAATATTTTTATAGCATAATCAAACTTTGTATGTTATATAAATAAATTTAAAAAAAAACATCCATATAAAGAATGTTGTGTATATAAAATTCACAAAATTCGTTCAAAAACACTTTTGTAAAATGTGAATGTAACCTATGAGATGGACAGCAGTATCTCCCTGATAATAACTCTAAATTATAAAAACTTCGGTTGCCTACCTGCTTACCCAAATTCTAAACTATAGCAAATATTTCTCTGAGAGGCTATCTTTGGAATAGGCATTAGTTCATATTGAATTTTTAATAGAATGTAATGAATGAGTCAGAAATAACGAGATTCTCAGACCCAATTTTTAACAACGGTCATTCTGTCTTAGTCTTCAAGGTTGAGAACGTAAGTATAACTTTGACAGTAACGATGCCTAAAAGCTCACAGCCGTAAAGGTTTATAGACATTCACCTTAGTCATCAAGATTAACAGCTCATTTGTATTATTTTCTGCCGACTTCCAAAAAGGAGACGGTACTCAATTCGACGCGTATGTTTTTTTTTATGTGTGTTACATCATAACTTTTTACTGGGTGGACCGATTTCGATGATTCTTTTTATATGAAATTTTATATAATTTTTATATGAAAGCTGATACTTCTCTTGTGGTCCCATATGAATTTGATCAAGGTCAGACCAATAGTTTTTGAGTTATTTGAGTTATTCTTAATAACTTATATTGAAGTCGGCTGTACAAAATTTTTGATTTTAAATTATGTTATATAAAACTGATGTGACAAACGAACCTTACAGTGAACTTAATGGTAACTATATACAGCTTACTCCAAGCAAAAGTTAAAGACGCGTTGTCATCTTTAGAACAGAAATGAAATGCCATACGGCTTGTAATTATACCAGCACTCTATTATACCCTTCAGGCCGGAACATAGTAGTGCACGCGCGGCTGCTTATATATATATATATATATATATATATATATATATATATATATATATATATATATATATATATATATATATATATATATAAATATATATATGTATACATATATTATAGGATATTCTGCGCATACAAAGCAGCAGTAGCTTTTTTGATCGACCCTCTCTTAGAGTCTCTTCGCAGAGTTTATTTCACCTGAGGATGCCTCATCGAAACACATGTTGTATTATCAAAGGCGTTGTGTCGTTCCTCACGTATTAGGGTAGTGGTAATAGAATAGAATAGAATAATTTTTATTCAATTTAGATTATTACATAATACTTATTGAAATTCATTTTTTACCACTGGTTCGGAAAATACCTCTGCCCTGGGAAGAAACAGCAAGTTTTTTAAACATATTTCACTTTACAATAATTTTGTTTGCACAATTTTTAAATGTATTTTTATAGAAACAGCATGGTGGCGATTACCTCATTCACAGGGGTTATATTCATTTATGTATTCTTTGATATTATAATAACCCTTTTTGCACAATTTATCTTAAATAAAACATTTAAACTAGTTTATTGACAAATTTGGTATATTTTCTGAGATTTGATAAATAAATTAATAATTCTGTGGCGTTTAGTAATTAGTATTATAAGCTTATGTTTGTTCCTGGTGTTTAAAGTATGAACATCGCTATTCCCATCAAAGCTATTTATGTTTTTATGTACATACATTACATTTTCATAAATATATTGCAATACCAAAGTTAATATGTTTATTTCTTTAAAATTTTCTCTAAGGGATACATTAAAATTTAAGTTATAAATCACCCGTACTTCAACCGCATTATCCCGTAGCTAAATTCCACAAGCCATCACGCTATGAAAGTAACTAAAATAAACGAATTATTAAATTCATTGCTTAAAGGAATAAATAATTCTCCACATACATAGTCCGAATTATTCTTGTCTGAAAGCGATGGAAAATTTTTTTTTTCACATATTACTTATAAGCGAACACAATGTCCTGTTTTTTGTGTATATATTAACGAAACCAGTTGTCCACCGTGATCTGAACATAGTTTTTGAATTTCTTGATTGATACGAAATCTGTAAAATTATTATCAATACAAGTTGTACTACAACTACAATACTTTTTTTACGTGGTAGGGCTATGCTGCAGCTATAGGAGTAGTATAGTTGTAGCACGAATGGGTCGGCTCGACCGGGGAAGGACCACGCTCTCACAGAAAACCAGCGTAAAATTTTTACGCTGGTTTTCTGTGAGAGCGTGGTCCTACACTCACCATACGAAACACAGCAGCTTAACGCTGCTGTGTTTCGTATGGTGAGTGTAGAGAACCGGACACCCGTTTTACTGGCAAAGAGGCATTCCATCTTAGTCCTCACGGGTGACAACGCATCTGCATCTTGAGTCTTTTGAGGATATATGTAGATGTCTATGGGTCACAGTAACCACTTACTATTAGGTGGACTGTGTGCTCGTTTGTCACCCTATCCTATAAAAAAAAACCTGCAATATGTGTAGTTTCAAATAATAAATTATCATGATTACAATATTTGAACAATGAGCAAAATTTAATACTGATGGAAGAAATTTCCAGGAGATTGATATTAAAGTCTCCGCATACTACAAGAGATTTATTCTGTTTATTAAGCTTAACTAAAACATCTTCCATATTTTTTTCAAAGGTATCATACCTTTAACATGAGGGTCTGAAACACTGACAACAATGAGGTGCTCAACCTCAATACGTGCCATTTCTACAGTTTGCTTAACAGAGTGGCTCACAAGAGCCAACACGTAATTTAGTATCTCTATAGATAGAACTGACCACCTGGAGATTACTAAAATTAAATATGGAGTTGTAATCTTTCAACCAATGCTCAGTAATAAATAAAATATGTATATTGTTACTATTTAAATATATTCTTTGTCGAACATACCTTGTATATTTTGATGCAACAGGTTATATACAGTTTTTATTATTGCTATTTTGTGATATTACACAGTTAATTATTAATTTTAACAGTGGTAGAGCCACGCGGCAGCTTTTACTGTCGCACGGATGGGCCGGCTCGAACCGGGGTGGTACCACGACCTCACAGAATACCAGCGTGAAGTAGAGGTTTACCTCTGCGTTTCGCTTGGTGATTGCAGGTGGCCGGAGGTCCTTTTTACTGGAAAGGAGGCATTCCATCTTAGTCCTCCCGGGTGGCAACGCAGCTGCATTTTGATTCGCAAATGAGGATAGATGTAGATGTCTATAGGCCGCAGCAACCACTTACCATCAGGTGGACTGTGTGCTCGTTTGTCACCCTTATCCTATAAAAAAAATTGGTGAGTTGTATTCTATTTAAATTATTTTTGCCAGAGATTACCTCTATTTTCTTATTATCTAATTTAAATTACTTGGAACTGATTCCAAATCAATTGCAAAATTATTTTGCTGCTCAATAGAAACAGGTGTCAAGGTAGCTAAAAATTTGTCTGAGTTAAAAAATAAATAATGAGATAGCGTATTTGCTACCAGTCTCAAATTATACTTTGATAAACCTATATTTTGTGAAAAACTTCTTAGTTAAATTATTAATATATATCAAATAAAATTTATCATCATAATTCTTACTATTAAATGTTAAATTTAAATGATTATTATCTGCCAAATTATTAATTGTTAAATTTAAATTATATCTTAGTTTATTTTCCTGCGGCAATCTTTATATGTAAGGCGATGTAAACAAGATAATTTTATGCACATTTAAGTTATTAAGATATTCAATATATCTTAATAATTGATTCTTGTTCATATTGCCTCTTCTCGCAACAAGAATGATTAATATACTATTGGGGCAAAATTGACTAATTAAAATTTTATTCATAACTACCTAACCCGGCGAATTTCGTACCGCCCAACAGTCGATTCTTTAATTATTTTTTTAATATTTATTCTGCTATTCGGGACACCGGGTCAGCTACTAAGATAAAAAAGAAAAAAGAAAGTTGATAAGTCAACAATTACATTATGTCAAAAAATAATAATTATAAAACACTATTCACAAATATTGACATTAATATTTATAAGACACTAACGTCACTAAATTGTTTTGCCTTCCCGGAACCCCTCCACTAACACTTAAACTTTATGGTATGGTATTAAAGTTCAAATTGACTTTTAATTATTATTACGAATCTTTTGTATGGGAATATAGAAAAGTGTTGTTTTTAGATTATTTCAGGCAATTTTTAAAAATTTTCTCTCCATAAGAACCATCTTCGTACTTCAAAGAATATTATAAAAAAAACAATTAGCAAAATCAGTTCAGCTGCTCTCGAGATTTGCGCTTAGCAACACATTCAGCGATTCATCTTTATATTATAGAGATATCAATCATTAATTGATTGATATCTCTATAAGGCTTAGATTATTGATAGGTCTTCGCGCGCTCAGACTAGATACCGCCGGCGTTCTTGTAAAATGCGGCAACAAATACTACGCCGAAATCGGCGTACCCGAGCCAGTAGCGTTGCAGGCGACATGTTATGTGGACGTATCAAATGTTTTATTAAATTTTGATCATAATCCGAAGTAAAATACCAGCTTGCGTAGTGAAAATGTGTAAAAATAATACTACAAGAAATAAGAAAGATACTGGGATCACATACTATCAGTAAGTATCATACAATTTCGAAATTTCAACATAAAATAACACGAGCCATAAATAAGTTACAAAATATGAATGACGTCATTCAGTGTTGCCGCGTGTACAAAAATAAAAGTCCCCGTGGCTGAGATTTTGATATGTGAATTTATTGTTACTACATTTTATAATATAATATATTTAATTTATTATTTTATAATAAAATATAATTTTGCCGTGTAGTGGCGGTTAAGAATATCCACTACTCCATATCTTCCCGTGGGTGTCGTAAAAGGCGACAAAGGGAAACAGGCAGGAGATGGGCAGCAGCATCTTCCTGATAATAGCCAAAATAACAATAAAAAAAACTGCGGTTGCCAACCCGCTCGCCAAGCGTGGCAACTATGGCAATATACCCCCAATAAGCAATGACAATAATAAACGGCCCCTAGTCCCCGGCGGCCCCGCTATTCCTGGCTACGGTGGCGACCACGGTAACGGCGGGGCAGGGGGTGCTAAGAATCTCCGGTGGAGGTTCGGTTGCCACCTACGACGACTCGACCTGGCAACATACAACGCACGCACCCTGAGGACTGACGAGAAGATTGTAGAGCTGGAAGAAGAGATAGACAAGTTACGCTGGCATATTATAGGATTATCCGAAGTCCGAGGAGAGGGGGACGACACGGTAATCCTCGAATCCGGCAACTTGCTCTATTACCGGGAGGGCGACCATCTGTCCCAAGGAGGTGTCGGATTTATCGTCCACAAGTCTCTCGTTAACAACGTTGTAAAGATTGAGAGTGTGTCGACGAGGGTTGCGTACCTTATACTCAGAATCACCAAACGGTATTCGCTGAAGGTCATACAGGTTTACGCACCAACCTCGGCACACCCCGATCAGGAGGTGGAGGAAATGTATGAGGATATATCTAGAGCCATGCATTCCTCCAAAACCCAATATACGGTGTTAATGGGAGACTTCAATGCAAAACTAGGCACAAGAGAGAACGGTGAGCTGAAAGTAGGGAAATTTGGAATAGGGCAACGGAACCCAAGGGGCCAGCAGTTGGCTGACTTCATGGAGAAAGAGGGACTCTTTATGATGAACTCTTTCTTCCAGAAGCGGCCCCACAGGAAGTGGACCTGGTCGAGCCCCGACGGTTCGACAAAAATGAGATTGACTTCATTATGACGACCAGACGACAACTGTTCAGTGATGTCTCAGTGATCGCGAGGGTGAAAACCGGCAGCGATCACCGAATGGTTAGAGGCACACTGAACCTAAACGTTAAGTTGGAGAGGTCTCGTCTAATGAAGTCAACGCTCCGTCCCCCTCGTGCTCTAATCCAAAGTCCCGAAACCTTTCAGCTCGAGTTACAAAACCGTTTTCAGTGCCTAGAAGACTGCAATGAAGTGGACGATTTGAATGACAAGCTCGTGGAAACTGTCCATGCGGTCGGAGCTAAGTTCTGCAAGACCCGCCGCAGAAGAACACAAAAACTCTCCGATCACACTCTTAATCTCATGGCTGTTAGACGGGAGATGAAGCTACATTCTTCAACAGATTTAACAGCATACAGGCAACTGAACAGACAGATCTCCAAATGCATGCGGCGGGACTTACGCAACTTCAATACAGCTCGTATTGAAGAAGCGATCGAGCGGAACCAAGGCTCCAAAGTCTTTGCCAGAGATCTGTCTGCCAGAAAGCGCCAACTGTCAAAGCTGAAGACAGAGTGTGGCAGCATCGTTTCCGGGGCACCTGAGATTTTGAGTGAGATTGAGAGGTTCTATGGGCAGCTGTACACGTCATCGTTGGAGCCGCACGCAAGTGTGAGTAACGATCCAAGAGCGAGTCTTATCCGACATTATTCTGATGATATCCCGGACGTCAGTCTGAGCGAGATTAGAATGGCTCTCCAGCACCTTAAAAACGGCAAGGCCCCAGGCGAGGATGGAATTACAGCGGAGCTTCTGAAAGCGGGTGGAAAACTGGTACTTGAAGTCCTTCAGAAGCTCTTTAATTCCGTCCTCCATGGTGGCATTACACCGGAGGCGTGGAGCAGAAGTGCGGTGGTCTTGTTCTTCAAGAAAGGCGACAACGCTCTCTTGAAGAACTACAGACCGATTTCCCTTCTGAGCCGCGTCTACGTGCTGTTTTCGAGAGTCATTACGAATCGTCTCGCGCGCAGACTTGACGACTTCCAGCCTCCCGAACAAGCCGGTTTCCGAAAAGGCTTTAGCACCATAAACCACATACATACCCTTCGGCAAATTGTACAGAAGTCCGAGGAGTACAATTTGCCACTATGTCTGGCGGTGCTGCAGTCCCTTCAGCGATGCCAAGTTGACTGTCGGTATATCGAAGTGTTGAAGTGCTTGTACAGTAGGGCTACGATGGCTATCCGAGTACAGAACCAGAGTACGAAACCTATCCAATTGCAGAGAGGTGTAAGACAGGGTGACGTCATATCCCCGAAACTCTTTACCGCTGCATTGGAAGATGTTTTCAAGCTTCTGGACTGGAAAGGATACGGTATCAACATCAATGGCGAGTACATCACTCACCTTCGATTTGCCGACGATATAGTCCTTATGGCAGAATCGCTGGAGGACCTAAGCACTATGCTCAATGACCTCAATAGTGTTTCCCAACGGTTAGGTCTTAAGATGAACATGGACAAAACAAAGATCATGTTTAATGTCCATGTCACACCTATGCCGGTAGTTGTTGGGAACACTAAGCTCGAAGTTGTTGACGAGTATGTTTACCTGGGACAAATAGTCCGAATAGGTAAGTCCAACTTCGACCGAGAGGTCAATCGACGGATTCAACTCGGCTGGGCAGCGTTCGGGAAATTACGGCACATCTTCTCGTCAGGTATACCTCAAAACTTGAAAACGAGACTGTACACCCAGTGCGTGTTGCCAGTGATGACATACGGAACTGAGACGTGGTCCTTCACTGCTGGCCGGATGAGGAAGCTCAAGGTCGCTCAGCGAGCTATGGAGAGGGCTATGCTCGGAGTTTCTCTGCGTGATAAACTCAGAAATGAGGATATCCGCAGTAGAACTAGAGTGACCGACATAGCCCAACGGATTAGTAAGCTGAAGTGGCAATGGGCCGGCCATATAGCTCGAAGAACCGACAACCGATGGGGAAGAAAGGTTCTCGAGTGGCAGCCTCGTACCGGCAGGCGAAGTGTACTGCGTCCCCCCACTAGATGGAGTGACGACCTGGTAAGATATGCAGGAAGTCGATGGATGCAGGTGGCTCAGGACCGTGCTTTGTGGCATTCTTTGGGGGAGGCCTATGTTTAGCAGTGGACTTGTGAAGGGCTGTAATGATGATGATGATGAATTTATTATAATATAACCTTATTCTATATTATTTAATGTTTATTTTTATAGTATTGCTCAAATGAACTAATATTTATATGTTGTTTTATTAATTGTTATTTTTATTATTAAAACATTATTTCCGTTTATTAGGGTTCCGTACCCAAAGAGAGTCAACGGGACCTAAGTTTCCACTATCGTTCCATCTGTCTGTCAGCAGGCTGTATTTTACGAACCGTAATATGTACTCGTAGATACTCGAAATTTTCACAAAATGTGTATTGGCTAATTTTATTGCTGCTATAACAACATATAATAAAAATAAAATAAAATATTAAAGGATCCCTAAATCACGTTTCTTGTATGAAGGCCATAGAAGAAGATTTTTTCTGTATTGATATGTGTTTTGTTTACAGACTGTAGCGAAACCTGGATTAACACGCAATAAGGTGATGCTGTGTGTATGGTGGGATTGGAAGCGTATCGTTTATCATGAGCTTGTACCGCCTGGTAGAACCATCGATTCTGATCTCTACTGCCAACAAATATTGAGACTCAAGCAAGAAATAGAAAAAAAAACGGTCAGCATTAATCATCAGAAAATGATTGGTCTTTCATCATGATAACGCCATACCACAAGATTAGTTATCTGTTTGAGACTTTCAATACACACAAACATTCCTAAAACTTCAGTATTTGCTTGAATACTTAAAACTGGTTTAAAACTTTTAATCATTATTTTCTTTTGTTGCTTGTGTTCTTTAAAAGAAGGCTTTCTGGAGGTATTAATATTTAAGTTTATAATATTATTTTCCATTATAAATGGGATGACTAAATCCACGTTGCTTCAAATCTCTGGTATTGAATATATTTAATAAAACAATATGTCGCATTTTTTTGATCAAAAATCCCAAGATTTCTACAGCAACGCGATTATTTCACAACGTACAAGATCGCAACAAGTTATCGAACAAAATGGACCCATATATATTATAATTAAATGTAATAAAACTCTAAAACAAAAATGTCTTGACTTTGTATATAAAATACGAACCAACTTTTTCCCCGACCTTATATACTAAGTAAAAGTGTAACAAAATAGTACTCAATAACTTAGGGAATGATTCTGCCTGTAAATATGAATAACTTTATTATGGGATCATCTTCGAAATTTTCAATCTATACGTGGTAGAGCCATACTCCAGCTATATTACTGGTATAGTTGTAGCACGAATGGGTCGATTCGACCAGGGAAGGACCACGCTCTGACAGAATACCAGTATAAAATAGCAACTTAACGCTGCTTTGTTTCGTATGGTGAGTGTAAAGAACCGGAGACCCTTTTTACTGGAAACGAGGCACTCCATCTTAGTCCTCAGGGGTTGCAACGCATCTGCATTTTGATTCTTAACCGAAGATAGATGTAGATGTCTATGAGCCATAGCAACCACTTACCATCAGATGGACTGTGTGCTCGTTTGTCACCCTGATCCTGTTAAAAAATCTCAAAATCAGATATTCCATACAAACTTCGTACAAACTTGAATTTCGTACAAACTTGTTCAAAATGTATGGAAGACCTGATTTTTCTTGCGATTTCGAAGATAGATCTATAGTAAAATTTGTTCATATTGACGCGTAGAATAGAAAATATAACTATTTTTTTTTAAATAATTTGTGAATATTAGTCAAACATTTAAATATAAAAATTAAACTGATAAAAATGAGGCCTTATCATTTATATGACATTTATTCAGAAGAAAAACCTATACATAATATACACAAATATATTGATACATTCGCTATTAAAAAAATATTCATTTTTAAGTATTTCTGGTCTACATTTATAACTATGAACTTAACTACTAAGTATGGCTTAAAATAAATTTACCTGGTAATAGTTAAGCTGCTGGCATATACAATTTTTCACGCACACTAGCATCCTTGCAATTGTCTTATACACACTACAACATTGAGATGCTGCATTCACGGAGCTGTCATTTTCAAGTAGTGCGGTATCTAGTCAGAGCGCGCGATAACCTATTATTAATCTATGGCTCCAGGCATGCAGTAACTACTTATCTGTTGCCCTTTTAAACAGTTATTTAAGGATATCCCCAAGCTATTGCCTATGTCATCACTATACACAATAACATTACTTTTTCATTTTACGAGTATGATTTACTTTTTAAATTAATCTGCTTTTAAATAAAACTAATTTTACGAATTTTATCGCGTATATTAACTTATATTATATTCCCGACGTTTTGAGCACTTTCCAGCACCCATGGTCACGGGGGGGATTGAGGTGTATGACGTCCCAATGTCATAGTTAACCACGGCTACCTCCAGATTAAAAATTATTAATTTTTGTTCCGATCTACGCAGTATGAACTTACAGTATCTTGAAGTTTTACAGTTGTATGCTTGGGGTGGGATTTAATTTTATTAATAATGGGATCCCAAGTAGATGGTAGCACCCAGCCATCTTCTGTATTGAAATTAGGATGTTTTTTTTATTTCAATAGCCTCGCGAATCATCCTTGGAAGGAATCGGTGTTCTCTAGCGAGGATTTGTGGTCTATCAAATCTAATGTAGTGACGAGGGCGATCCTGTACGTGTTCACAGACTGCAGATTTCGTTTTCTTTGTGTTCTTTAACACGGGATTTATGGATCTTTTAGTTTGTCCTATATAAGAGAGACCACATACATATATTGTCTCTCTTATATCCCGCGTTAAAGAATCGCGTAAATATAAGAAATCGTTATTCTGCTTTTTTATGGTACTGTTATAGAGTGAAGGGAGAAGAAAATGAGGTATTATTTCTTGTCATATTATTAACACTAATATGGTATTGGGATTAGTAGTGACAGTGATAGTGCTCGCAATCGAGCGAAGGAGGGATGTGCTCTTCAAACTGGGTAGGACACTTTATTTTATTTTATCACGCGGAACTTTGCAAATTAATTTTAACATGGAGTTGGTTGCAGGTGTTCAGGGGCTGCAGTATTCACAGTTTACTAAAAAAAACTTAAACATCTTATTTTGTAAGCAAACACATGTTGTGATATAGGCCATGCATTTTTGATCTGAACAATGTTATCATGTCTAAAATTCATGATATTATTCCGTTTTAAATTTACGCCGATGGAAAAGAGATGTGGAAACCTTATAATCTATAAACTGTTAGCGACAGAAATTCGGCAGGGCCGTCACGTGGAACTTGAAAATCGTCAGAATGTGACATGAATATAATTCTAATAGATATTTTAGAATAAAAGTTTACTTTCACTGTCTCTATTGTGTATTCCAGCCAAGCACATTTCTTAAAAATCAATAAGTAGACGCGTAATGATTTATAGTTGTGTTAAATACCACACGGCTTAGAAAGTGCCTGAATACTGCGTTGCGGGTTCAAAGTTCAAATCTAATCTAAATGCGAGTATTACAAATCACGTTTCTGATTCACCTTAATCTACTTTATCTTATAGACTATCAACCATATCGCCCCATCATGTTGAAACCAGACAAAATTTTGTGAAAAACATGAATTATTGAAGCTATGAGATTGTTTTAATATAAAATAATACTAACAATACTGTTAATAAAACTAATATTCCCTTTAACCTCTCCTTGTATGCTTTAAATGCTTGTGTTAGCAGAGGTTCAGAACAGTAGCCGAATGGAGAATTCGAACCCGCGACATAAATTATTTATTGTTATCGCCAATTCGTTAAAATATTGAAAATCACAAACTTACATACATACTCCATTTAAACACACGTGAATACATGCGAGAACGTTGTCTTTTTCCTGCTGCAGATACAGATATTTCATTTAACCAGTCATTATTACCGCCTCTATTATTCGTGGTAATCAAAGCAAACTCATCACATTTTCATGCATTTGCAAAATGCGTTGAAATCATTATTTACTTTTGATTAAACAAAATTTGATTTATGTCCACGTTTCGTGGTCGTGTGAATTAGCCACGTACTAGCAGGCTGCAGTATAATAATATTTTATATTTTAATAATAAATAAATATATACCGTAAATGATATTGATTGAGGGAAGAAATCAAAATGTGGCGGCGCTGTCGTTGCGCCACAAGCGATACACATCGAAGCCTAAATCGCGCTAACGAAGTTCCGAAATTAAAGCAATATATACAGAATAGCTCCGAACTACCACGCGGAGCGTTGGCCGCTCCACGGGCAGAACACCTTGCCCGGCGGGAGATCTCCCCTTTTCCTTCCACCCGCCACAATGGTGAACACCCGACGTGATATTGAACACGCATTCATAAACCTTCGGAAACTACACCTTCAAACCTTCATCATCCTCAAGTACCTTATTCATTCGCTCCCGAGCAGATATTGTCTGCAGTCTGCTCATTCTGCAAGCCATCTAGCTATACAAATGTTCATCGCAGCACTGGAATAATAATGCTTCCTGTTCCTTCAAGCTACTCTCTGCGCTACAGTGTTCGGCACGGCTCTGAGCCTTACTGCTCACCTCTGCTTCACGGCACTCTCGCAGATTACTTGCGTTCTTCTCGACTCACCGCAGACTACAAGGCAATACCCTGGCACTTGCAAATTCGTCGACATCGGGACTCCACTATCAACCTCCGGTCTGAGCAGGGGGGTGATGTGGCGGCGCTGTCGTCGCGCCACAAGCGAAACACATCGAAGCCTAAATCGCGCTAAGAAAGTTCCGAAATTAAAGCAATATATATAGAATAGCTCCGAACTACCACTCGTAACGTTGGCCGCTCCCCGGGCAGAACACCTTGCCTGGCGGGAGATCTCCCTTTTTCCTTCCACTCGCCACAAAAGCAAGCATTATATTGATCATTTATATATTATATAAACATTTAAATAATGAATGAAATGATGAATAGTTCATTAAATACATAGTTTGTTAGTAATTCATTTTTTATTAATGAATGTTATCCCCTCACAAGAAACATAAAAAGGATACCTACATTAAAAACTGCAAAGAATCGACTAAAGAGCAGCGGATCCGAATCCGTCATTATTAAGTAAACTGCAACAGTTTACAATTATTTTTTCAGTGGTAATTATTTGAAATTTATCCCAAGAATACTAGTAATATTAACAACATCACTAATAGTCTTTTTAATGGTTAAATGTAACAAAAAATTCCTTGCCTTGTTCCATTTTGGAAAAGTAATTTATATTTAAACACTCACGCCTGTCACCCAGAGGGGTAGGCAGATACTAAGGACTTCCATTTGGGATCCTGACACACCTCTCTCGCCTCCTTTACATCCATATACCTACCTACGCTTGCATGCTCGTCGATTATGGGTACTGTTAATTTGTACCATCTTCAATATATCGCGAATTTGGTTAATACACTTTTGTCTAGAGCGTTACTTGCCGACTCTACCCTTTACTTTATTTATTTCATTGTTCATTTTACCACTTTGTTGTTTGTCTGTGGTTCCAGGTGGAATTTAGTGTTTGATTTTAGACATGACTTAAACTTGAAAATTTGAATATATTTAGATCAAATTCGGACGAAAATATGGAATATTTTGGCCTTGAACCGGCCTTGAACCAATAAACGGGGTAGGATAACAGTCCAACAAGAGTAAAAAGAAAGATTTAATTACATTATTTATTTAATTTATTTCATAAGAAATCTATCAATTTAAGCAAGAACACAACAGGTAACTAGAACTTTAGTCCCCGTAGAGAATGTTCAAAAACCGTGGAATAAAAATACTACACTAATATCAAATAAATTCAAAAACAAATATTTTGAATTATTAAAGAACCCCGATTGGTATATTTATATGTGCCAATAAGACCGAGGAAACTGTAGGCATAACTTTTCTTGATTATACTTGGGAAACGAAACGATTGTCTACTTCATTTCAACTTGGAACAGGGCCAGATCAAAGTTGTTTAAACTAATCCCACAATAGTGTTTGATATAATCTTAATAAAATCTTGAAATATCATTATCTTTTGCTCCAAATTTAAGTAATAGACGCCTTTTCGATCTAGTGTCCGTAAACGTGATAGGTAGGGTTCGGATACCGGGTCGGTCGGGCCAAAAACTAATTATTGAGTTTTTTTTTTTCAAGAAATTCTCAGTAGAAGCGCGGATTGTTTAAAATCCAAGCACGTAAAGCCTTTGTTCCTGCACCTGATCTCTCTTTGATCGTATCGGATTACTGTCACATCGGACTATGAGAGTGAAGGAATAAAGAGTGCGCCTGTGCTTGCGCATACACTAGGGCACTATGATCCTGTCCTGCGCAGATGGCTAGTCTAATATACAATATCATGTAATGTTAGTTGCTGGTGGCTGGTTCTTCCCATTACAGAGTTTTATTCCGAACCAGTTGTAAAGCTTAAATGACTTTCTCTAAGTTTTCTTGTAATTCTAATTATAAAAAAAAATATTCTATTATATTATAGAATAGATACAAATATATAGATACGATGAAACTTACGTTCCAAATAAAAAATTAAATACTCCAATCATTTGAAGTTTTAAAGAAAATTTTTTTCACTCCTTGATTAATAATTAAGACGCAGATGATACTGTGCCAAGACACAGAGAAATCATTTAACACACACACAGTTTTTTTATGGGATAAGGGTGACAAACGAGCACACAGTCCACCTGATGGTAAGTGGTTACTGTGGCCCATAGACATCTACATTTATCCTTGATTACGAATCAAAATGCAGATGCGTTGTCACCCGTGAGGACTAAGATGGAATGCCTCAATTCCAGTACAATGGGTTTCCGGTTCTCTACACTCACCATACGAAACACAGCAGCATTAAGCTGCTATTTTACGCTGGTATTCTATGAGAGCGTGGTTCTTCCCCGGTCAAGCCGATCCATTTGTGTTACAACTATACCAGAGATATAGCTACAGCATGGTTCTACCACGTCTAAAATGAGAGGAATGCGTCAATAAAAGGGTTTACAGCGCTCCTCGTCGACCATGCATAACACAGATCAATTATGCTGCTATTTTACTTTAGTATTTTCTATGTGCGTGGTCAATCCTCGGTCTAGTCGACTGATGCTGAAGCTTGTTGCTACGTGGCTCAATCACATAATCTCACGTGACCTTGAAACCTATGCATACGTACAATTTCGTACTTACGAAAATCGGTCTCATACAACAACTTTCGATTTTAAAAATCATTGTATTTTATCAACTGTTTCGTATTTTTGTTCTAATAGTTTTTTTCACAAATTAACTATAAAAATTAGTCATGAAAATTATCTGCCTATATACTTTTCTCTTTAGATTTCTGTTCAAATATATATATTAAGCTCGCTTTTGCGGAATCTACGACAGCTAGACCACTGTGGTTTTGTTTGGAAGCAGAACTAATTCATAATATCTAGACACATATCTCTCAACTAAAATGTTTAATTTTATAGAATTAAAACCGGATTTTATTTTGAATCGAATGTGTATAACTAAAATGAACAGAAATGGGAAACTTCATTTTTAAACCACTTCGAATAGGAGGAGATTCTCAATTCGACTGTACGTTTTTTAATGCGTGTTACCTCAAAACTTTTTTCCAAGGGAACTGATTTCGATGATTCTTTTTTTATTTGAAAGTTGCTGCTTTTCATGTGGTTCCAAATAAATTGGAAATTTATTAAGGTTTGACTAGTAGTTTTTGATTTATTTATATTATAAAATTTATATTGAATTTTACCAATCCTATTAGTTTAAAGTAGTCCCAATTTAATATCATCAGTTATAATAAAAGCAGCAATTACAAGAAATTCTGTTTTATTCTTGAAATTATTTATTTATTTTTATGTTCAACCCACTTACAAATGCTAAAACTAATGCTAAGTTCATATATAGGATCTAAGGTTGCGTTGCGTTGCAATAAATGATAACTAAATCTATAAAAATAAGATTAGCAGTATAATATACTATTATAATGATACAGTACAGTATAATGTAATGACTATAACTAATTAATCAAGTAGTGGTATTGTAAGAATATGCACTCCCCATGTCATCCCGTGGTAGACGTAAGAGGCGACAAAGGGAAAAAAACCAGGAGGTAGGCAGCAGCGTTTCCTACACCTAGAATAAAAAATGCGGATGCCAATCGTGGCAACTATGAAAAATATTTTTGGGGCAGTCTATGGGGGATCCCTATGTTCAGCAGTGGACTTGGTATAGAATGTAATGAATGAGTGAATGATGAAAATATAAAGGCTATGCAGATAGATAGATAGCAGATAGGGCTTTTTAGAAGTATTTAGGGAAGGTCTTTATCATTTGTATTCTGATTGACTTGATTAATTTTTTTTATAGGAGAGGGGAGAGGCAAACGAGCATGCGGCTCACCTGATGGTAAGTGACTACCGCCGCCCATGAACAGCTGCAACACCAGGGAGGGAATCGCAGATGCGTTACCGGCCTTTTAAAAAGGAGTACGCTCTTTTCTTGAAGGTCCCTAAGTCGTATCGGTCCGGAAAAATCGCTGATGGTAATCGATTCCACAAGGAAGTCGTGCGAGGAAGAAAACATCTTCTAAATCGCACAGTGGTGGACCGCCAATCATCCAGATGGTGTGGATGGTATCGGGAGCTCTGCCGCGATGTGCGTTCATGAAATTTGGCGGCTGGGATTAATCCGAACAATTCCTCAGAGCACTCCCCGTGGTAGAGCGAAAGAAAATGCAAAGAGATGCACATCTCTTCGCAGTGCCAATGAATCGAGCCGATCGGAAAGGGCTCGGTCGTCGACGATTCGAGCCGCTCTGCGCTGGATGCGGTCAAGTGGAAGGAGCTGGCACTGGGGAGCCCCTGCCCAGAGATGCGAACAGTTTTCCATGTGAGGCCGAACCTGCGCCTTGTAAAGTTGCAGGCGGTGTGCCGGCATGAAATACTGTCCCGCTCTGCTGAGCACGCCAAGCTTTTTAGAGGCCAATTTGGCCTTCTGTTCCAAGTGACCACAAAACTGCACGTCACTCGATATGTCGACTCCGAGGATTCCGATACTGGCTGAGGCAAGAAGGGGAGTGCCTTGAAACTAAGGAGATACGACAAAGGGATTCTTTTTAGCGGTAAACGCGCAAACTTGTGTCTTCTGAGGATTAAACTGGACTAGATTTAGTCGCCCCCAATCTGAGACTTTGTTCAGCATAGACTCTACTTCAGGCACAAGTTTGTTCCGGTACTCGGCGACGTTTTCCCGAGAAATATTTGCACGGCCGGTATTTAGAGCATCACCAGTGCTGTCATCCGCATAGCAATGAATGTTACCAGTTAACAACATATCATTGATATGCAGAAGAAACAGCGTTGGTGATAGCACATAGCTTTGTGGAACACCAGCGTTAATAGGCTTGTAGTCGGAGCATGCACCGTCTACAACGACCTTGATGCTCCGATCTGCAAGGAAGCTGGTGATCCAATCGCACAATTTCTCGGGAAGCCCATAGGAAGGGAGCTTCGAAAGAAGCGCTTTGTGCCAAACCCGATCGAAGGCCTTCGCAATGTCCAAACTAACGGCCAACGCCTCCCCCTTGGACTCTACTGCATCTGTCCATCTATGGGTCAGGTAGACCAGAAGATCACCAGCTGATCGACCCCGACGAAAACCGTACTGGCGGTCACTAATCAGCTGGTGATCCTCAAGGTACTGCATGAGCTGGCAATTAATAATTGATTCCATTATTTTGGAGAACAAGGAGGTGATCGCGATAGGCCTATAGTTGGACGGGTCTGAGCGGTCGCCTTTTTTAGGGATCGGGTGGACAAAAGCTGTCTTCAATGAATTCGGGACTACGCCTTGGGAGTAGGAGTACCGGAAAAGACGCGTTAGGACCGGTGCCAACTCCCGAGCACACGTCCTTAGCACAATTGGGGGGATTCCGTCAAGCCCACTCGACTTCTGGATGTCCAGGGAGAGGAGTACTTTGCGAACCGAGCGCTGTGAGAATTGCACATCCGGCATGGAGCACTCACACCGCGGGATGGTCGGCGGTATTTTCCCCCCGTCATCAAGAGTCGAGTTGGACGCAAAATGGGAGCGTAAAAGGTCGGCTTTGTCTTTTGCGTCTTGGGCCAGTGAGTCGTCCTCCCTGTGCAGAGGTGGTAGTGATGGCTTACAGAAATTCCCTTGGACAGCCTTGGCGAGAGACCAGAATGCATGGGTTCCCGAAGGAACGTCGAAAATGTTATGTTTAGGCATTAAATAACTTTCTAAAGTGTTCTCTTATCGTTTTAACCAGCACAACCATTTGCGACCATTTGAGTTTTTCATACTTTTGTGTGTCTCACAAAAAAAAATCAATTTATATTTATTGTAACATATAAAGTTTATAAAACTTTACAACTTCTAACAAAATTAAATATCGTTGTACCATTTACAACTATTACCAAGAGCAGCGTCGAAAAATACTCTTTACGTCCATTTTGTATGCTTCACAACGTTCTCGTGTCGTTTGTCTAAAGATAAATGAAGTCACCCTTCATAGAGCTGTGACCATTGGACCATACTGATTTCCATTTAATCGTAAAACATATTTTGAAAGATATTTCGTTTAAGGTTGGGAAAGGCTTCACTGCTGTTGCGATAATTTATTTTATCACCAGAATCAATGTCGCTGCAGCTTCAATTGTCTTCATGAGAATACAGTCCTACCCCAGACCGCTACACAGCATGATGCTTACCAAAAAACATCTAACATTGTCGCGGTTTTTATTTATTTGTTATAAAAAACTTAAATGTAACACCTCAAACTAAGGGTACATAGGTTGGACTTAATGCCATTTAGAATTCTCTGCCAGTCCACCATAGGTGTTAAAGAAAAATTTTGGCTGGTGTAAAATATCTTAATATATAATAAACCGCTAAATATATAATTTAATGCATTATATTATATGTACCTATAGCTATATATATATACACAATATATATTTACACATAAATATACTATATAAATAAACTTAAAAAAGTCGGATATTAATTGCCTACGAGTAATTTTTATCGAAGAAGTACCTAGAATGAGTTTTGATTTGATGCATTTGATGACTACATTTAATTATTCTTCCACAGCATATTGACTATCTCTTATACTGTCACCTAGTATTTAATAGTGCAGCCCGCACCAGAAACATTTCTGAGTAGTATACACCAATTGACGAACAGCCGTTCGAGTTCGGGCCGTTAGTAGCTCGAGTTCAACGTAAATATGTTGGAGCGCAGGATATATCGAACACGGTCTGCCACATTTTGCTCTGTTACAGGAACAAATAGCTCCAGCTCAGCAAAAAAACGCTATATCCAAGCCCGATACACCAAAATTCAAGTTTCTTCTCACTGTGTTCTAAAATACTCGTTCATCATTTTCATCCAACGCATACGACGTGTTCCACCAGCGGCGGGTGCCGCTTGCTGAGTCCGAAGAGACCCAGCCGACACCAAGGCATCTAATGAGGAAAATGAATGCGGTGGGTCTGCTAGGTGGTTTTGCAACCCCTCCGGGTCAGTCCAGCACCAGCTACAGGTGCCCTGGCTACCTTCTGGCAGATGAAGCACGGCGCTCACACCTCTTGGCAATGCGCTGACTGACTGTACTAACGTTTTGTCACTCAACTGTTACGTCAGCGGGCCACAAATTCAGCTCGGCTGGGAAGCGTTCGGGAGATCGTGATACATCTTCTCGTCAGGTATACATCAACACTTGAAAAAGAGATTGTACAACCAGTGCGTGTTGCCAGTGATGACTTATGGATCTGAGACGTGGTCCTTCACTGTTGGCCATATGAGAATGCTCAAGGTCGCTCAGGGAGTTATGGAGAGGGCTATGCTCGGGGTCTCTCTGCGTGATAAACTTTGAAATGAGAAAATCCGCAGTAGAACCAGAGTAACCGACATAGCACAACGGATTAGTAAGCTGAAGTAGCAATGGTGCTGCCATATAGCTCAATGAACCAGCAACCGATGAGGAATAAACGTTCTCGAGTGGCAAATCATTGTATTTCATCAACTGTTTCATATTTTTGTTCTAATACTTTTTTCACAAATTTACTATAAAAATTAGTCATGAAAATTATATGCCTATTTACTTTTCTCTTTAGATTTCTGTTCAAATATATATTAAGCTCGCTTTTGCGGAATCTACGACAGCTAGACCGCTGTGGTTTTGTTTGGAAGCAGAATAAATTCATAATATCTACACATATAGAATTAAAACCAAATTTTGTTTTGAATCAAATGTGTGTAACTAAAATGAACAGAAATGGGAAACTTCATTGTTAACCGACCTCTTTAAGGCGCAGGTTGAGCAAAATGTCGCGCTAGTCGTTATTTGGGCGGTTTTTAGAAGCTATCTACTTTTTATTTAAAAGATATATCAACAAATAAAAAACACATTATATTTCTACATAATCTTGATTCCATAAAAGCTATATCCAATTTTTTTTTAAAGGAATAAATATTAATATAATCTCCTTACAACGAAACCACATAAATGTGAAATTATTATTGATAACATGCATCTCCTCGTAAAGTAAGTATTATTTTATTTTGCGATTTACACCAATGGATAGGCAATTTATTAATGAACATTTCTATAGTAAATTTTTTTTCAAAAGACCAAAATTTGATTTTATTAAGAAATTATTTTAAAATCTGGGCATATTCACTGCTCACGGGCTTGCTGGAGTCATTGAGCCCTGAGCTCTTCGACGCGAAGCCCGTGTCGTTAGAGCGTCGACCAGCGCCGCATACACTCACGTAATATCAGTCGATAAATAATATTACTTATTAGGTTATTTATAGGTAGTATTATTTGTTTGTTTTGGGTATAATTTTTCGAATTAGTTATACATATATTTGTTGTGTTTTTTAATGCGCGATGAAGCTTTTTGCGTGTATTTTCTTTGAAGTAAAAAAAAATGCAAATAAAAAAATGAAGCACCATCAGCATGTAAGGTTCGAATCTATAATTAAAATTTCGACAAATATTATAATTTACACTATAAAAGGCTAATTCAATATTATCACCCAACCACAATATCTTATCAGGTATAGTACTGCCTCGTTGGTCTAGTGGTTGTAGTAGTGCGACTGCTGATCATGAGGTCCCGGGTTCGAATCCTGGGTCGGGCCAAAAAGTCAGTTATGAGTTTTTCATTTATGTTCTAAGTTATAATTAGTATTACTAAGTTATAGTTTTTTGCTAAAATATAGTATATTATTTATTGCTTGTTTTTTCTTCTTTTTCAAAAAATAATTGAGTACATAAGGTGTTCTATACTTATAATTCGGTAAAAAGTACTAATATACCTACTTTTTACTATAAACTAAAAATTTTTAAAACTAAATTTAACTAAAAAGACTAAACTGACCATTTATTTTTTAACTCATAACAGGACATGGGTTTATTTATACTCTGAAAACTATAACTTTATACAATTAGTGTTCACTATAAAATTATATTCGGTATAGACGGTAATTATTAAATGCAACATATTTTTTTTAATTATTAATTACATTTGTCAGTGGATTAAATTTGCTTTAATAAAGTTGGTGATGATTTTAAATAAGAATAAAATTCTGCTCAAGTTTTTTATTGTTATCTTTGTTAACAACATCGCCTTTAGAACTCTGGAACCGTAAGTGTTTCTTTCAGACGTCCACAATTTATGCAAAATAAAAAAATACTCTTTCTACCGGAGCATTCGTACCAGGTAGACATAAAATATATTCGATTAAAAAAAATTATGTTGAAGATTGTTGACTTTGAATACTTCCATCCAACTAGTTACATGACAATTTTGTGTCCCGGAGCTTTGTTTGGGGACAATGGGACAGGAGACCGAGAAAAGGGACAGTCCCGTTCAAAACGGGACGTATGGTCACTTTAGCTATAACCCGGCGACCATGAAGCAAATACAAAGTTAGTCTTTGTATTAGCTTCATGGTGGCGCAGTGGCTTAGCAATCAGTTGTTGCGCTGGGGGCCGCGGGTTCGAATCCCGCATGGAACAAGTATTTGTATGGCCTACAAATAATTGTTCCGGGTCTGGATGTTTGTCTTTGTGCAATTTATGTTTGTAAACTGCCTCCACGACACAGGAGAAAATCCTAGTGTGGGGGTAACGTTTTTTTACAACTGAAATTGAAAGATTGAACCCTTATACTTCTTGTTGATTTTTGTATTACCTTTATTAAAGTTACCCTTATGTATAAATAAATATAATTACGTATGTAGAAATAAAATTGATTTTCATCCTCATCAATCATTGGGGTGAGGATAATATCTGCCAGCATAAGTTCAAAAATTAGTAGGTAACTTTTCAATACGTGACACGTAAAAATTAACAATAATCAAAAACACATATGCGAAACATCCTATTTATTTATTTATTTTTTATTGCACCAAATATTAGTACAAAAGCCGAGCTATCTATTTATTTACCTATAGTGAATAGGTATCTTTTAAACTCACAATTTTCAATGCTTCAGTTTTAATATATAATTAATTATAAAATTTCATAATTAGATAATATATGAAAATACATAATTCTAATATAATGCAACTAATATATACAGAATAAAAAAATTAAAATACATTTATCTTTGTACGCTATGTGTATTTCCATAAAATAGTTTATTGATGTTGAAATAATAATACTACTTTCGTACAATAGGTGGCGTCTTACATATTTCTTCCGGCGAGCCGCTCGCTACAATATATTAATATTGTAGCAAGCGGTCAAATGCTCAAGGTCGTTCGCATGGAGTAGCCCCTTAAGTTACCTCAAAACTTTTTTCCAGGGGAACCTATTTCGACGATTCATTTTTTATTTGAAAGCTGGTGCTTTTCATGTGGTTCCAAATAAATTGGAAATATATTAAGGTCTGACTGGTACTTTTTGATTTATCCTTAATAATTTATATTGAATTTTACCAATTCTATTAGTTTTAGAGTAGGCCCAGTTTAATAATATTAATTATAATAAAAGCAGCAATTACAAGAAATTCTGTTTTATTCTTGAAATTATTTATTTATTTTTATGTTCAGCCCACTCACAAATGCTAAAACTAATGCTAAGTTAATATATAGGATCTAAGGTATGGATGCGTTGCAATAAATGAAAACTAAATCTATAAAAATAAGATTAGCAGTATAATATACTATTATAATGATACAGTACAGTATAATGTAATGACTATAACTAATTGATCATGTAGTGGTATTGTAAGAATATCCACTCCCCATGTCATCCCGTGGTAGTCGTAAGAAGCGACAAAGGGAAAAAAAACCAGGAGGTGGGCAGCAGCCTTTTGCTACACCTAGAAAAAATATGCGGATGCCAATCGTGGCAACTATGAAAAATATTTTTGTGGCAGCCTATGGGGGATCCCTATGTTCAGCAGTGGACTTGGTATACAATGTAATGAATGAGTGAATGATGAAAATATAAAGGCTATGCAGATAGATAGATAGCAGATAGGGCTTTTTAGAAGTATTTAGGGTAGGTCTTTATCAGTTGTATTCTGATAGATTTGATTAATAATAGTGACATTCTAAAGTATGTACCAAAATACATTGATAAAACATTAGGATTACTTTATCGATACCTCGATTTTTGTTTTTGACTTATTTATCCTCTGTTAGTCATTTTCTAGTTCTATGTTTCATTTTGTTTTTACTGGTAAGATATGAAATATTACGCAAACGACGATCCGTCAACAAACAAGTGAGTTATAGTTAAAAGATAACGTTTGAAAAAGTTGCAAAGCGCGCATAACAAATGACCGGAGCCTAATTTGAACCCCTTTTTCCATATACTTGAGCGTAACAAGTTCCTAAGCTAATAAAATAGGCTCCATTGCGACTGGATGGCCCGATTTTTGTATGCAGATTAAAGTCTATTTGCGCAGAAATTTCTCTGGTCTAACATACTTTTGTTGAATCTTTTTTAAGATCTTGAACTTTTTTTTTATAATTTACGGTATTTTGTGATGTATTTTCTTCTTAATAATTAATATCTGTCCGTGAGGTGGCTTCTTCCCGTTTTATCATTTGTATTATAAGATGTAAATGACGTTGGTTTCATGACTAAGACCCATGAACATTTAAGTTAATGTTTGGTAAATTCTAAGAAAAGTTTCTGAGCAAGTAACAAAACAGAAACGAATTAAAAAGAAATCCATAAGCAGCTCTTAGGTACTAAGGTAAAAGATATTCCAATAAATGTTTGTCAGTTTAGATTTTCACTTTAACATAAAGCTTTTATCTTTGAATTTATTCCTCGTAAAGAAAATCGATAGAGGTCAGCTTAAAAGTAAGGGTATATATATATCTTAGGGTTAAGTTATAGGCAAATAGGTTCTGCCGAGTAAATCTGTTTGAGATGTTGAACCAAAAGGGTAGGCGCGTTTGACGTTCACTTTTTGTAAACAATTCTGTCGCTTTCCTCGAAATAAAATATTCTGACTTATTTGGTTATAGTTAAATTTTACTCGGTGTTTTGATCGTATTCCTTTTGTAATATAATGTGGTGATCGCTACCATAAATGAGGTGAACTAATAAGGTGATCGATATCATGCTGTTTCTAAATGTTTTCATAACAAAAGTATAAATATGATATGATTAATTTTGGTCCGAAATAAAGATTATTATTATTATTATTATTATTATTATAAATAAGCTTATTAAAAAAAGTCTCGTTGGGTTTCTTGCTGGTGGTTCCTAGGACAGAGGATTTTTCAGAACCAGTGGTAAAAGTAAAAAACGAATTTCAATAAGCATTACATGTATTCTACGAGTATAACGAATAAAAATGATCCTATTCTATTCTATCCTGTTTCCAATGTAGCAAAATATGCTAAACATTATTTATACATAGAACTATATTTAAATGTCATATTTTTTTCAAATAATTCAATATTGCTCCAGCGTTGCAGATGTTCCCTGTTGCAGGTGATTTACCATCAGATGAGCCCCGTGATCGTGTTAATCCCTTTTTCCCCATCTAGAAAAATATTTAATTAAAAAAAGCCGCACTGTAGTAAGCCCTTCTTATTTCTTTTATTTATTTATAAATATTGAACTTGAACAAACACATATATTTTTATTTTAAATATTTTACTTGATTATGTGTAGTAAGAAGACCCTAAATTGTCTACACTCAAACTTTGAGTCTCAAATTCAAAAGGTGATGAAAGAGAGATGAAAAATAACAACAAAGAGTAATGAAAGAAAGAATAATGATAGTGATGACAGTTCTTTAGAAGATAGTTCTTCAGTTTGAAAGAATAAAATAAATATTTTTGTAACATTTGTTTTATTACATAAAAATGATAGTATTAATATAAAAATTTTGAGGTATATGTATGTCATCATCATCATCATCATCATTACAGCCCTTCACAAGTCCACTGCTGAACATAGGCCTCCCCCAAAGAATGCCACAAAGCACGGTCCTGAGCCACCTGCATCCATCGACTTCCTGCATGTCTTACCAGGTCGTCACTCCATCTCGTGGACGCCCTACACTTCGCCTACCGGTACGAGGTTGCCACTCGAGAACCTTTCTTCCCCATCGGTTGTCGGTTCTTCGAGCTATATGGCCGGCCCACTGCCACTTCAGCTTACTAATTCGTTGGGCTATGTCGGTTATTCTGGTTCTACTGCGGATATCCTCATTCCTAAGTTTATTACGCAGAGAAACTCCGAGCATAGCCCTCCCATGTTTGTACAATATAGTAATATAAAATTGTTGTTTTATCGTAAAGTATTAGCGTTAGTACTAGTGACGTCGATAAGGTTTTTATGTTTAGGCATTAAATAACTTTCTAAAGTGTTCTCTTATCGTTTTAACCAGCACAACCATTTGCGACCTTTTGAGTTTTTCATACTTTTGTGTGTCTCACAAAAAAAAATCAATTTATATTTATTGTAACATATAAAGTTTATAAAACTTTACAACTTCTAACAAAATTAAATATCGTTGTACCATTTACAACTATTACCAAGAGCAGCGTCGAAAAATACTCTTTACGTCCATTTTGTATGCTTCACAACGTTCTCGTGTCGTTTGTCTAAAGATAAATGAAGTCACCCTTCATAGAGCTGTGACCATTGGACCATACTGATTTCCATTTAAGCGTAAAACATATTTTGAAAGATATTTCGTTTAAGGTTGAGAAAGGCTTCACTGCTGTTGCGATAATTTATTTTATCACCAGAATCAATGTCGCTGCAGCTTCAATTGTCTTCATGAGAATACAGTCCTACCCCAGACCGCTAGACAGCATGATTCTTACCAAAAAACATCAAACAATATCGCGGCTTTTATTTATTATAAAAAACTTAAATGTAACATCTCAAACTAAGGGTATACAGGTTGAACTTAATGCGATTTGGAATTCTCTGCCTAACCCTAGATGTTAAAGAAAAATGTTGGCTGGTGTAAAATATCTTAATATATAATAAAACGCTAAATAATATATAAATTAATGCATTATATTATATGTACCTATACCTATATATACACACATACAATATATCTACACATGTAGATTCTATATAAATAAACTTAAAAAAAGTCAGATAGTAATTGCCTTCGAGTAATTTTTATCGAAGAAGTACCTTGAATGAGTTTTTCTGCCGACTTCCAAAAAGGAGACGGTACTAAATTCGACTGTATGTTTTTCATGTGTGTTACCTCATAACTTTTTACTGGGTGAACCGATTTCGATGATTCTTTTTTTATTTGAAAGCTGGTACTTTTTGTGTGGTTCCATATGAGTTTGATCAACGTCAGACCAACAGTTTTAGAGTATTCTTAATAACTTATATTGAAGTCGGCTGTACAAAATTTTTAATTTTAAATTATATTTGATGCATTCGAGGTCGTGACTACATTTAATTATTCTTTTACTACATATGGACTATCTCTGATACCCTCACCTAGTATGTAATAGTGCAGACCGCACCAGAAACAGTGCTGAGTAGTATACACCAATTGACGAACAGCCATTCGGAGATGGAGCGCAGAATATATCGAACTTGGTCTGTCACATTTTGCTCCGTTAGAGGAACAGATAGCTCCAGCTTAGCAAAAAAATCGCTGCATCTAAGCCCTAAACACCTACCTTCAAGTTTCTTCTCACTATGTTCTAAAATACGCGTTCATCATTTTCATCCAACGCATGCGACGTGTTCCACTAGCGGCGGGTGCCGCTTGCTGAGTACGAAAAGACCCAGCCAGTGGTCTTGCAACTTAACCTCTCTGGGTCCATCCAGTGCCAGCTATAGGCGCCCTGGCGATCCCCTGGCAACGGCTCTTTGCGCATTCTTTGTCTGATCATCATCCAAGAAATGGACGTCACTTAACGGAAGACGCCCAGGTCCGGCGCCGTTTCATGGTACGGCCGTAAGCACAAACAGGCCGTTACACCTTCAATTCTGATGAGGCACGCTGCTCACACCCGTTGGCAATGCACTCATTGACTGCATCAACGTAGCGGTTTTGTCACTCAACTGTTACGTCAGCAGGCGACATATTCATCTCGGCTGGGCAGCGTTCGGGGGATCGTGATACATCTTCTCGTCAGGTATCAACACTTGAGAAAGAGATTGTACAACCAGTGCATGTTGCCAGTGATGACTTATGGATCTGAGACGTGGTCTTTCACTGCTGGCCGTGTGAGAATTCTCAAGGTCACTCAGGGAGTTATGGGAATGGCTATGCTCGGGGTCTCTCTGCGTGATAAACTTTGAAATGAGGAAATCCGCAGTAGAAACAGAGTAACCGACATAGCACCACGGATTAGTAAGCTGAAGTGGCAATGGTGCGGCCATATAACGCGAAGAACCCACAACCGATGGGGAATAAAGGTTCTTGAGTGGCAGCCTCGGCGTTGTCACTACTGATGATTAAGATGGAATGGCTCCGTGGCGCAGTGGCTTAGCAATGAGTTGCTGCGCTGGGGGGCGCGGGTTCGAATCCCGCACGGAACAAGTATTTGTATGGCCTACAAATGATTGTTCCGGGTCTGGATGTTTGTCCTTGTGAAATTTGTGTTTGTAAACTGCCTCCACGATACAGGAGAAAATCCTAGTGTGGGGGTAACGTTTCTTTAAAAGAAAAAAAAAATGCTTCCTTTCCAGTAAAAAGAGTATGTGGTTATCTACACTCACGATAAGAAGCTGCGTATTCACAGCTTCACTATCAGTACAAATCTGTTATTTCTGTGCTTCCCCGGTCGAGCCGATCAATTCTTGCTACAAACATAATGTAGCTACAGTTTGGCTCTACCATATCAATTAATCCAACATCGTAATGGTTAAGGTTAGGGACTGTGAACTCGAAAAGTCGTGAGCTAAAATCTGTCATTCGACTTTTTTGTCTTCACATTTTAGGCTTCCTTAGAGTGGTTAACAGAAAATACTCTAATGGTAATAGTATTTAATACAATAATAATATTACTGAAAAGTTAGCTCTTATATTAAATGTAGAAAAACCAAGTAACCTATTTTCTAACTACTTGCGAAGTGGACAGTTAGTTAATAAAATTACTTGATATTTCTCTTCGCGCTGAAGCTAATTGGTTAAAAATAAAGTTAGTAACGCTGCTTCAGTTTTTAGTATTTATGAAGTTGAAATTTCAGTTAAAATGTTGAAAGTACCAACTAAAATCGAAATTTTTATTAACTTGGCCTCATAAAGTATTTTTAACGAATGATAGTCCTTTAAATTGATTAGTCAAAACACAATTTACAAAACATTGTATTTTTTAACTTTACCGTTACCATTACAGCTTAAGAAAAGTTCAATACTGAACACAGGTCTCACTCGTAGACTGCCACATAGATTGGGGATATTTGTTGTAGTTGTGACGCTTGGCAGGCAGGTTGGCAACCGTAGTTCTTTACTTTTAATTGTTTTTAAAAATACGCTATTGCCCATCTCCTGGTTTGTTTACATCTGTCATTTATATTATGATCCCACAGAACGACATGGCGTAATGGATATTACACCGCCACTAGTTTGCTTTAAAAAAAAAAGATTTCTAAGTTTAAAGATGCGTAACTATGGCTTATTGAAATTAATTTAAGCTTTACCACTGGTCTGGAATAAAACTTCTGTCCTCGGAAGAATCAGCAAAATATCCAGTGAAACTTTTTTAAACAATATAATATTTTATACACATAACTATAAACACATTAGAAATAGTATAGTAGCGATCACCTCTTTCCTAGGGGTTATTATTAATATTTGAGCAATTTAGTATTTAAAGCCTAAAGAGTCGCTGCGACAAAAATGTTTACTTACTTTTTTACTTATCTTCACGCACAATCCCTGACGGGGTAGCCAGAGAGAACAGATCGCCAAGTGTCACGATCCTTACATACCTCTTTCGCTTCTTTCAGATTCATTATATTCTTCATACATGCACGTCTAGGTATCCGAGTACTCTTGACCCTACCCTCTTCGAGCAATTTGCTCACATGGTCTTCGAAAGTTAGTCTCGGTCTACCTCGACACCTTTTAATATTAACTTTCGCGCTATATATTTTCTTCACCATTCGGTCTTCACTCATTCGCTCAACGTGCCCAAACCACCGAAGCACGCCCTTATCAACTTTTGTGATAAGGTCATCTTTCAAACCTGCCATATTGCGAATCTCTTCGTTTCGCTTTCGGTCGGCCATGGTAACGCCGCACATTTTACGAAGAGATCGCATCTCCACTGCATTCAACTTGCTTTTATGCTTCTTCTGGCATACCCAGGTTTCGCTGCCATATAACAAAGTCGGTACCAACACTGCATTATGTATTGCAACTCTTCACTACGCCTTGCCTTTTGACTAACGCAGTCAGGGCACCATTGACTTTGTTCCCGGCAGCGACACGCCTGTCCACATCTAAATCACATCTTCCATCCCGGCTAAAAGCACTCCCTAAGTATACAATTTCATTTACTTGTTCTAGACATTCCTGAAATACCCATATTTCACACTTCGTTCTCTCTTCGTCCCTTTCAAATACCAGAACCTTAGTTTTATTAGCGTTCAAACGGAGACCTTTAATTTCACATTCCTCTTTCATACACGTGACTAATGCCTGCAGTTCTGCCTCTGATGGTGCAATAAGCACTGCATCATCAGCATACAGCAGACAATTTACTTTTATGTCACCCAATTTCATACCCAAACAGCTATGTTTCAGCTTTTGTAAACAGCTGTCGAGATACAGTATGAACAGCCAGAAAGACATGACACAACCCTGTTTTACGCCCGTTTGGACGCTAAGCATGGGTGACAGGTCATGCCCTACCCGCACACAGGCTTTACAGTCACAGTAAAGAGACTGCACAGCCCTTAGCAATCGGACATCCACACCATACCCCGGCAACAGTTCCCACATTTCCTTCCTTACAACCTTATCAAATGCTTTCTCAAGATCCACAAAAGCACAGAAAATCTTCTGGTTAGCAGCCAGAAGCTTGTCCGTGATCATGCGGAGAGAAAACATTTGATCCGTGCATCCTCTTCCAGGTCTAAACAACACGACAAAAATTTAAGGAAATTAATATATAAACTTTGGCCTCTCAATACATTTATGAAAATGTAATATACGTACACAAAAATAAAAGTAGTTTTACAAAAATAAGTGATATTCATTCTGTAAATACTAAGAACAGACACAAGCTAGTTCGAGTAGTACCAGTTACTCGACTCCATCGAGTTTGTAATTCATTCTTGGGGCGATGTATTTTTTTTTTTTACAACAACGCTTTTACAACAAAATTCCAGAAAATATACAACATTTGACCTGCTCAAAGTTCTTAAACTTTATTAAGCTAAATTTGTATAAAAAGGGGTTATTATAATATTGATGAATTTATGGATGACTAGCTGTTCCCCGCGACTTCACTCGTGTGTTAGGGCTTTTATGTTTTTGCGCGGAACCCTAATTCGTTTTTTTTTCTAAAAGTACCTTAAGTTACTCCTTATAAAATCAGCTACCTGCCAGTGAAAGTCCTTTCAAAATCGGTCCAGCCAATTTGGAGATTAGTCGGAACAAACATACAGACAAAAATTTTAAAAATTGTATTTTTGTTATAAGTACCGTATATACTTTCATATGCAATTAGTAAAAAGCTGTAATTTTGACATTACAAACAGACACTTCAATTTTATTTAATTGTATAGATAATAACCCCTGTAAATGAGGTGATAGCTACCAAGCAATTTCTAATTTGTGGTGTTGTTAATTTGTGTAACGTACATGATTGTAAGCTATTATTTTGAAAAAAAAAAGCCGATGGTTTTCTTGATGGTTCTTCCCAGGACAGAGGTTTTTTTTTCGAACCAGTGGTAATTAAACAAAAGAGTGACTTTCAGTAAGTATTATTTATAATCTATATTGAATAAAAAAGTTTCTGTTCTGTTTCTGTTCAAATAGGTCATGGTCTCTTTAGTATTATAACCCATACTAAACCATTTTAGAACGAAAACAGTCGTACAGTTGTGGCCGTAGGAAGGAAAAGGGGAGATCTCCCGCCAGGCAAGGTGTTCTGCCCGGGGAGCGGCCAACGCTCCGATTGGTAGTTCGGAGCTATTCTATATATTCTGTTTTAACGTCGGAACTTTGTTAGTGCGATTTTGGCTAACACGCGCGACGACAGCGCCGCCACATCACCCCCCTGCTCAGACCGGAGGTCGATATTGCAGTACGATTGCAAGTGCCAGGGATTGCCTTGTAGTCTGCGGTGAGTCGAGAAGAAGGCAAATAATCTGCGAGAGTGCCGTAAAGCAGAGGCGAGCAGTAAGGCTCAGAGCCGTGCCGAACACTGTAGCGCAGAGAGTAGCTTGAAGGAACAGGAAGCATTATTATTCCAGTACTGCGATGAACCTTTGTAAAGCTAGATGGCTTGCAGAATGTGAAGACTGCAGCCAATATCAGCTTGGGAGCGAATGAATGGGGTACTTGAGGATGATGACGAAGGTTTTGAAGTTGTATTTTCCGAAGGTTTGTTGGTTGCGTGTTCATATCACGTCGGGTGATATGAACACGCAACCTGTACGTACTGTGACCGTAGGAAGGAAAATGGGAGATCTCCCGCCGGGTAAGGTGTTCTGCCCGGAGAGCGGCTTACGCTCCGATTGCTAGTTCGGAGCTATTCTATATATTCTGCTTTAACTTCGGAACTTTGTTAGTGCGATTTAGGCTAACGCGCGCGACGTCAGCGCCGCCACACAGTAATCGTCAACCCGCCTACCAAACGTGAAGAATTAGACAAATCGTCCCTACAGCTGGAGAGACCTATTTTCAGCGGTGGACTTTTACATACTGATGATAAAGAAGAAGATATATAGTTAATTTTTTATATTATAAATTAACTATTAATTTATAATATAAAAAAGTAATGTGTGGTGGAGCAAATGAATTCATCGCTCCATTTTGTAGAGTCGGTGTGGTAAGAGGCGACTTTAAGGAATGCCAGAAGAATGGCTTCTGATGGCGGTTGATGATGATGGTTGGGGTGGTGGTGGTTTAACTATCTTGTTTTTGCTAGACGTAAGGGGCACCTTACGCATCGGAAACGAACAGCAGCATAAAAGGTTTGAGACGTCTTGTCGATCACCTATCCGCTAAGTGTCAAGTACAAAACGTCCCTACAACGAGAGAGACTCATATCCAGCGGTGGACTTCTATGGGGTCTCGAAGAAAAATAAACATTTGTTACTCATAAAATATTACACATTCTAGCTCGGATACCTCAAAGTCGGCAACATGTTTCGTATAATTAAGTAGGCTTCAACAAACTTTGCTCCTCAAGTCCAAGAATTCTGATTGCCAAATAAGTCAACTATCAAAGTTAGTTCTGTTTCAATACTTCGTAATCTAAATTATTATGAGTATCAAATTGTACAGTTATACCACAAATCAATCTAAATTGGAGAAGTTATCAAAAGTGAGACAATTAAATAGTCTAGACTGAACCACATGATAGACGTTATTAAATTTTACCTTCAACTAACTTTACAAAATGTTATTGTCATCGAATGAAATTTACAGAATAAGTCAATATTATTATTTACACACATCTTTTTTTTTTTGGTTTTTTAACTCTATATTACAATCAGCTAGCCAGTCTAGCAAACTTTGTTCCACCCCTACCGGTAGGTGGCGCAATGTTTTTGATTCATTCAAAAAATTCAAATTCATTCAAATTCGAAAAATTCTATCTACTATGTGGTAGGTCTCCTTCTTACATATTTCTGCTGCCAAATGACATTGCCTGCACTGTCTTTTTACGGTCTAAAGGGTATAGAGTGCCTGTTTTCAGGTATTCTATCTTAAACCTCAAAGATTTCAACGCTTCTGTAGCCTTTTTCGTTTGAAGTAGCCGCCAGTTGTCATTCAACTGCAGTAGACACTTACCAGATTAACTATAAGTTAATTTATCACTTGTTTTAAAAAGGCTTGTAACTGTATTATCATTTTTCTGTTATGTTAGTTTTAAAAACTCGTGTTAGACATAGTTATAGCGCTTTGATAAAAATATTTAATGGAACAGTTTTATTGAGACAGAGCTCAACAACATACGTGCGGCCGGCGAGCATGCCTTGGCTGATTGTCTTACGAGAAATATAACTCAATACAAACTCATTGTATTTTATACTCCACTTTATCTTATTTTCCTCACCACTGTGGTTGATAATTGCTGTGTATGAATTTATTTTATTTGTACAAAGTATGTTTTTATTGAAAACACAAATAAAAATGCTTTAGTACAAACTAACATCTAAAATACATTCAATGATTTATTTATCAAACTAAGGGACATTTATGGAATAACTTTACTTGTTATTCATATATAAAATAAAACTGAATTTATATATATTAAGTTTTACAAATTAAAAATGTTACATGTTATTTATTAAATAAAATCAAAAAATGTTTCGTATATTGTTAATTACAAATACGAGGAAATGCAATATTCCTAATAAGTAACGCAAAGGAATGCATCATGTCTGAGAAAAAAAAAATGAAAACATGCGAAGTCAATCCGAAACAGAACAGTGTCGTGGGTTCTTTTCTGCTCTAATAATCAGTTTTTTTGTCCAGCATGGGACGTAGGTAGTTTGTTAGTTTTCTTTCTTTTTCTTTATGAAGAAAAAGGGAAAAGAAATAATACGATTATTTAACTAATTTTCCGTTGCAAAATACTCCTTGGTAATGTCTTAAACACAATTTACGCCTGACCCTTTGTGTTTTCCAACTTAAACAAATTTACTTTTTAAACCTTCTATTACCGCAGCTTTACAGAGAAACCGTTAAAAAGATTATATCTCCATGTACAAATTTGAAATATGAACAATAACATATAAGTTGATATTGTTTAGATAAACAAATTTTTTCTCTTAACAGATTCCTTGTCGCGAAACACGTGTAAAATGAATGCGAAGTGAGCCTTCCATTTTCTACATAGGTAGAAAATATTCAATAGTAAGTATTACAATTTTCGATAATACACGTAATGTTGTTAAATTTTGGATCTGAATTGTTAATCGGAATAACAATGCTGCATGTTAATATTGTAAACGAAGATCACCTTATCTCAACATTATACAGAAGAACGCTAAATGTTCATATAAGAAAATGGCAACAAAGTTAAAGAGCAGCTAACCGAAACCGTCTCTTCTGCAGCACCTCTAAAGCCGTCCTTCTCTGTCACCGTTTATGTACATATGTGTTACTGTTATTTTGCTTGTGTATACACTGTAAGCTCTCTATAAGAGCTCTGTAAGGAGTGCGATACAAATTTTAGTAGCAAGCCTTTATAGCGAATTTCACTCTGAGGGCTTAAATAAATAAAAAATAACCCGCTTATTGACTTCACATTCATTCCGCATTAATTTTAATTTTCATTCGCATGTACTTAATAAAGATTTACAGTGTAAACATAATAATTATTTATACTTCCCCGGCTTTAAAAACAACTTGATCTAATGTGAATATGAGTCAGCTTAGTCCGTAAATATAGAGTTTGTTAATTACTACAGCGCCACATATTGGATTATAGCAAAGTTGAAAACCATCGCCTCGATAATTTTTTTTTAATATGATAACTAAAAGAGGCACCAACGATTAAATACCTAAAGTTTATAATCTTACACTACTAGACAAAGGTCACTCTCGATTTAGAAGGTGTTAACACAAAAAATATTGCAATTCTCAAAATCAGTATATTTTCTGAAAGCATAGCTACAGAGAAAATTCCGATTCCCACGTTTTCTTAAGTCAAATGTATGTGACTAGAAATACTAAGGTCGCTAGTAAAATTGCGAGCCCATTCTGTTTTTATTCTACGCTGGGAGCGAACAATATTGTGCAAGGAATTGCGTATCATAAACACTACTTAAGGTAAGATATACTTACATTAGTACATATTATGAACTTCAAAATTCATTTATATAATATATTTTATAGCATAATCAAACTTTGTATTTTATATAAATAAATAAAATAAATCCTTATAAAGAATGTTGTGTAAATAAAAATCACAAAATTCGTTCGAAAACACCTTTGTAAAATGTGAACGTAACCTATGAGATGGACAGCAGTATCTCCCTGATAATAACTCTAAATTATAAAAACTTCGGTTGTCTGCCTGCTACCTGCTTACCAAGATTCTAAACTAAAGCAAATATCTCCCTGTGAGGTTATCTTTGGGATAGGTCTTTGTTCATCACTGGACTTTTAATAGAATGTAGGTAATATATAAATCTGAAATAACGAGATTCTAAGACCCAATTTTTTTAACAACGGTCATTCCATCTTAGTCCTCAACGTTGACAACGTAAGCACAACTTAGAGAGTAACGATGTCTAAAGGCTCACAGGCTTAACACAACCTTAGTCGTCAAGATTAACAACTCGTTTGTATTATTTTGTTATATAAAACTGATGTGACAAACGAACCTTACAGTCCACTTGATGGTAAGTATATACAGCTTACTCCAAGCAAAGAAGGTTACAGACGCGTTGTCTTCTATGAGAACCAAGATGGAATGTCAATTAGCCTGTAATTATGCATTGCCATATCTACATTTTGCTCAGCAGAGTGGCTCACAAGAGTCACCGCGTAATTTAGTATATCTCTATTGAAAAAACCGACCACCTGGTGAATACTGAAATTATATATGGAGTTGTAATATTTCAAACAATATTCAGTAATACATAAAATATGTATATTGTTACTATTTAAAAATATTCTTTGTCTAACACACCTTGTATATTTTGATGCTTCAGGTTTATACAGTTTTTTATATTGCTTTTTTTATAGGCTAAGGGTGACAAACGAGCACACAGTCCATCTGATGGTAAGTGGTTACTGTGGCCCATAGACATCTACATTTATCCTCGATTACGAATCAAAATGCAGATGCGTTGTCACCCGTGAGGACTAAGATGGAATGCCTCAATTCCAGTAAAAAGGATTTCCAGTTCTCTACACTCACCATACGAAATACAGCAGCATTAAACTGCTATTTTAGGATGGTATTCTGTGAGAGCGTGGTACATCCCCGGTTAGTTTAAAGTAGTCCCAATTTAATATCATCAATTATAATAAAAGCAGAAATTACAAGAAATTCTATTTTATTCTTGAAATTATTTATTTATTTTTATGTTCAGCCCACTCACAAATGCTAAAATTAATGCTAAGTTAATATATAGGATCTAAGGTATGGATGCGTTGCAATAAATGATAACTAAATCTATAAAAATAAGATTAGCAGTATAATATACTATTATAATGATACAATACAGTATAATGTAATGACTATAACTAATTGATCATGTAGTGGTATTGTAAGAATATCCACTCCCCATGTCATCCCGTGGTAGTCGTAAGAGGCGACAAAGGGAAAAAAAAACCAAGAGGTGGGCAGCAGCGTTTCCTAAGCCTAGAAAAAAATGCCAATCGTGGCAACTATGAAAAATATTTTTGGGGCAGCCTATGGGGGATCCCTATGTTCAGCAGTGGACTTGGTATAGAATGTAATGAATGAGTGAATGATGAAAATATAAAGGCTATGCAGATAGATAGATAGCAGATAGGGCTTTTTAGAAGTATTTAGGGAAGGTCTTTATCAGTTGTATTCTGATAGACTTGATTAATAATGGTGACATTCTAAAGTATGTACCAAAATACATTGATAAAACATTAGGATTACTTTATCGATACCTCGATTTTTGTTTTTGACTTATGTATCCTCTGTTAGTCATTTTCTAGGTCTATGTTTTTTTACTGGTAAGATATAAGATTTTACGCAAACGACGATCCGTCAACAAACAAGTGAGGTATAGTTAAAAGACAACGTTTGAAAAAAGTTGCAAAGCGCGCATAACAAATGAGCGGAGCCTAATTTGAACCCCTTTTTCCATATACTTGAGCGTAACAAGTTCCTAAGCTAATAAAATAGGCTCCATTGCGACTGGATGGCCCGACTTTTGTATGCAGATTAAAGTCTATTTGCGCAGAAATTTCTCTGGTCTAACATAGTTTTGTTGAATCTTTTTTTAAGATCTTGAACTTTTTTTTTTATAATTTACGGTATTTTGTAATGTATTTTCTTCTTAATAATTAATATCTGTCCGTGAGGTGGCTTCTTCCCGTTTTATCATTTGTATTATAAGAGGTAAATGACGTTGGTTTCATGACTAAGACCCATGAACATTTAGTTTGGTGTTTGGTAAATTCTAAGAAAAGTTTCTGAGCAGCTAACGAAACAGAAACGAACTAAAATGAAAAACATAAGCAGCTCTTAGTTACTAAGGTAAAAGATATTCCAATAAATGTTTGTCAGTTTAGATTTTTACTTTAACATAAAGCTTTTATCTTTGAATTTATTCCTCGTAAAGAAAATCGATAGAGGTCAGCATAAAAGTAAGGGTGTATATCTTAGGGTTAAGTTATAGGGCAAATAGGTTCTGCCGAGTAAATCTGTTTGAGATGTTGAACCGAAAGTGTAGGCGCGTTTGACGTTCACTTTTTGTAAACAATTCTGTCGCTTTCCTCGAAATAAAATATTCTGACTTATTTGGTTATAGTTAAATTTTACTCGATGTTTTGATCGTATTCATTTTGTAATATAATGTGGTGATCGCTACCATGAATGAGGTGAACTAATAAGGTTATCGATATCATGCTGTTTCTAAATGTTTTCATAACAAAAGTATAAATATGATATTATAAATAAGCTTATGAAAAAAGTAGCGTTGGGTTTCTTGCTGGTTGTTCCCAGGACAGAGGTTTTTTCAGAACCAGTGGTAAAAGTAAAAAACGAATTTCAATAAGCATTACATGTAATCTACGAGTATATTGAATAAAAATGATCCTATTCTATTCTATCTCGTTTCCAATGTAGAAAGATATGCTAAACATTATTAAGACATAGGACTATATTTAAATGCCATATTTTTTTCAAATAATTCAAAATTTCTCCTGCGTTGCAGATGTTCCCTTTTGCAAGTCATTTACCATCAGACGAGCCCCGTGATCGTTAATCCCTTCTTCCCCATCTAGAAAAATATTTAAGTAAAAAAATCCGTACTGAAGTAAGCCCTTCTTATTTATTTTATTTATTTATAAATATTGAACTTGAACGAACACATATATTTTTATTTTAAATATTTTACTCGATTATATGTAGTAAGAAGACCCTAAATTGTCTACACTCAAACTTTGAGTCTCAAATTCAAAAGGTATGAAAGAGAGATGAAAAATAACAACAAAGAGTAATGAAAGAAAGAATAATGATAGTGATGACAGTTCTTTAGAAGATAGTTCTTCAGTTTGAAGGAATAAAATAAATATTTTTGTAACATTTGTTTTAATACATAAAAATGATAGTATTAACATAAAAATTTTGAGGTATATGTTTGTACAATATAGTAATATAAAATTGTTGTTTTATCGTAAAAGTATTAGCGTTAGTACTAGTGACGTCGATAAGGTTTTTATGTTTAGGCATTAAATAACTTTCTCTTATCGTTTTAACCAGCACAACCATTTGAGACCTTTTGAGTTTTTCATACTTTTGTGTGTCTCACAAAAAAATATCAATTTATATTTATTGTAACATATAAAGTATATAAAACTTTACAACTTCTAACAAAATTAAATATCGTTGTACCATTTACAACTATTACCAAGAGCAGCGCCGAAAAATACTCTTTACGTCCATTTTGTATGCTTCACAACGTTCTCGTGTCGTTTGTCTAAAGATAAATGAAGTCACCCTTCATAGAGCTGTGACCATTGGACCATACTGATTTCCATTTAAGCGTAAAACATATTTTGAAAGATATTTCGTTTAAAGTTGGGAAAGGCTTCACTGCTGTTGCGATAATTTATTTTATCACCAGAATCAATGTCGCTGCAGCTTCAATTGTCTTCATGAGAATACAGTCCTACCCCAGACCGCTACACAGCATGTTTCTTACCAAAAAACATCTAACATTGTCGAGGTTTTTATTTATTTGTTATAAAAAACTTAAATGTAACACCTCAAACTAATGGTACATAGGTTCGACTTAATGCCATTTAGAATTCTCTGACAGTCCACCATAGGTGATAAAGAAAAATTTTGGCTGGTGTAAAATATCTTAATATATAATAAACCGCTAAATAAATAAATTAATGCATTATATTATATGTACCTATAGCTATATATATATATATATTTATATATATATATATTTATATATATATATATATATATATATATATATATTATAATAATAATAATAAATATTTATTTCGGATAACAGATATTAGAAAAATCACAAAATAATAATAATAGTACAGCTAGGTGGACGGAGAAAGTAAAATGACACGCACGCACGTACGCATTCACGCATACACATACGCACGCAAGCACACACACACACACATACACGACCACGCGCGCGCGCGCGCGCTCGCAGCCATACATACACACATACACACACAGGTAAGTCAGCCATGCAGGACGTTAATAATTTGCCTTATTATAGGACAGTCATGTTTTTGTGCTATAACACCCAGGATACTGTTGGAGCTATTCCTTGTTCTGCTTAGTGGCGATGCGGCTTTTTTGCGCATTATCGCGTCAAACCCGTCAGTGCGGGCCTCACAGAACATGCCTGAAGCGCTGCAGTAGCGGAGCAGCCCCAAAAGAACTCTAAATGAATTGTTATATTGCACCTTTAATGCTTTATACGCCCTTTGTGTGTAGTTGACCCAAAGGGAGCACGAATAGAAAGAATATATATATACACACACAATATATTTACACATAAATATACTATATAAATAAACTTAAAAAAATCGGATATTAATTGCCTTCGAGTAATTTTTATCGAAGAAGTACCTTGAATGAGTTTTGATTTGATGCATTTGATGACTGCATTTAATTATTCTTTTACTGCATATTGACTATCTCTCATACTCTCACCTAGTATGTAATAGTGCAGACCGCACCAGAAACATTGCTGAGTAGTATACACCAATTGACGAACAGCCGTTCGAGTTCGAGCCGTTAGTAGCTCGAGTTCAACGTAAATATGTTGGAGCGCAGGATATATCGAACACGGTCTGCCACATTTTGCTCTGTTACAGGAACAGATAGCTCCAGCTCAGCAAAAAGGCGCTACATCCAAGCCCGATACAACAAAATTCAAGTTTCATCTCACTGTGTTCTAAAATACTCGTTAATCTTTTTCATCCAACGCATGCGACGTGTTCCACCAGCGGCGGGTGCCGCTTGCTGAGTCCGAAGAGACCCAGCCGACACCAAGCCATCTAGCGAGGAAAATGAATGCGGTAGATCTGCTAGGTGGTTTTGCAACCCCTCTGGGTCAGTCCAGCACTAGCTCCAGGTGTCCTGGCGACCTACTGGCAGCGGCCCTTTGCGCATTCTTTGTCTGAACATCATCCATGAAATGGATGTTTCCTTTTTTCGTTTCATGGTACGGCCATAATCACAAATGGGCCTTCAATTCTGATGAGGCACGGCGCTCACACCTCTTGGCAATGCGCTGACTGACTGCACCAACGTTTTGTCACTCAACTGTTACGTCAGCGGGCCACAAATTCAGCTCGGCTGGGAAGCGTTCGGGAGATCGTGATACATCTTCTCGTCAGGTATACATCAACACTTGAAAAAGAGATTGTACAACCAGTGCGTGTTGCCAGTGATGACTTATGGATCTGAGACGTGGTCCTTCACTGTTGGCCGTATGAGAATGCTCAAGGTCGCTCAGGGAGTTATGGAGAGGGCTATGCTCGGGGTCTCTCTGCGTGATAAACTTTGAAATGAGGAAATTCGCAGTAGAACCAGAGTAACCGACATAGCACAACGGATTAGTAAGCTGAAGTAGCAATGGTGCGGCCATATAGCTCGAAGAACCAGCAAGCGATGGGGAATAAAGGTTCTCGAGTGGCAGCCTAGGCGTTGTCACTACTGAGGATTAATATGGAATGCTTCATTTCCAATAAAAAGGGTATGTGGTTATCTACACTCACGATATGAAACTGCGTAATAATAGCTTCATTATCAGTATTAAGCTGTTATTGATCTGTGGGAGCATGTTTCTTCCCCGGTTGAGCCGACTCATTCGTGCTACAAACATAATGTAGTTACAGATTGGCTCTACCACGTCAATTTATCCAACATTCTTATGATTAAGGTTAAGGACTGTAAACTCGAAAAGTCGTGAGCTCAAATCTGACATTCGACTGTTTTGTCTTGACACTTTAAGCTTCCTTGGAGTGGTTAACAGAAAATTCTGTAATGGTAATAGTATTTAATACAAAAATAATATTACTGAAAAGTTTGCTCTTATATTAAATATAGAAAAACCAAGTAACCTATTTTCTAACTACTTGCGAAGTGGACAGTTAGTTAATAAAATTACTTGATATTTCTCTTCGCGCTGAAGTTAATTGGTTAAAAATAAAGTTAGTAACGCTGTGTCAGTTTTTAGTTTATGAAGTTGAAATTTCAGTTAAAATGTAGATAGTACCAAATACTAAAATCGAAATTTTTATTAACTTTGCTTCATAACGAAGTATTTTTAACGAATGATAGTCCTTTAAATTGGTTAGTCAACACACAATTTACATAACATTGTACTTTTTAACTTTACCGTAACCATTACAGCTAAATAAAAATTCAATCCTGAACAAAGGTCTCACTCATAGACTGCCACATAGATTGGGGATATTTGCTGTAGTTGTGACGCTTGGCAGGCAGGTTGGCAACCGTAGTTCTTTACTTTTAGTTATTTTTAAAATACACTGTTGCCCATCTTCTGGTTTGTTTCCCTCGGTCATTTATTGTATGATCCCACAGAATGTTATGGCGTAGTGAATATTCTTACACCGCCACTGGCTTTGCTTTAAAAAAATGATTTCTAACTTTAAAGAGGCGTAACTATGGCAAATATGGGGGATTATTAAAATTAATTTAAGCTTTACCACTGGTCTGGAATAAAGCTTCAGTCCTCGGAAGAATCAGCAAAAATCCAGTGGAACTTTTTTAAACAATATAATATTTTATACAGATAACCAAACACATTAGAAATAGTATAGTAGCGATCACCTCTTTCCCAGGGGTTATTATTAATAGGTCATGGACTCTTTAGTATAATAACCCATAACAAACAATTTTAGTACGAAAACCATCGTACAGTAATAGTCAACCCGCCTACCAAATGTAACGAATAAGACAAATCGTCCTCACAGCTGGAGAGACTTATTTGCAGCGGCGGACTTTTACATACTGATGATAAAGAGAAGAATTAGCTATGTAATTTATAATATAAAAAAGTAAACTTAGCCATGTGGTGAAGCAAAATAATTCATCGCTCCATTTCGTAGAGTCGGTGTGGTAAGAGGCGACTTTAAGGAATGCCAGAAGAATGGCTTCTGATGGCGGTTGATGATGATGGTTGGGATGGTGGTTGTTTAACTATCTTGTTTTTGCTAGACGTAAGGGGTACCTTACGCATCGGAAACGAACAGCAGCATAAAAGGTTTGAGACGTCTGGTCGATCATTTATCCGCTAAGTGTCAAGTACAAAACGTCCCTACAACGAGAGAGACTCATCCAGCGGTGGAATTCTATGGGGTCACGAAGAAAAATAAACATTAGTTACACATAAAATATTACATAATCTAGCTAGTATACTTCAAAGTTGGCAACATGTTTTCTTATAATTAACTAGGCTTCTACAAACTTTGCTCCTCAAGTCCAAGAATTCTGATTGCCAAATAAGTCAACTTTCAAAGTTAATTCTGTTTCAATACTTCGTAATCTAAATTATTATGAGTATCAAATTGTACAGTTATACCACAAATCAATCTAAATTGGAGAAGTTATCAAAAGTGAGACAATTAAATAGTCTAGACTGAACCGCATGATAGACGTTATTAGATTTCACCTTCAACTAACTTTACAAAATGTTATTGTTATCGAATGAAATTTACAGAATAAGTCAATATTATTATTTTCACACATCTTTTTTTGGTTTTTTAACTCCATATTACAATCAGCTAGCCAGTCTAGCAAACCTTGTTACACCCCTTCCGGTAGGTGGCGCGATGTTTTTGATTCATTCAAAAAATTCGAATTCATTCAAATTCGAAAAATTCTATCTACTAGGTGGTAGGCCTCCTTCTTACATATTTCTGCTGCCAAATGGTATTGCCTGCACTGTTATTTTACGGTCTAAAGGGTAAAGAGCGCCAGTTTTTCAGGTATTCTATCTTAAACCTCAAAGATTTCAACGCTTCTGTAGCCTTTTTCGTTTGAAGTAGCCGGCAGTTGTCATTCAACTGCAGTAGACACTTACCAGATTAACTGTAAGTTAATTTATCACTTGTTTTAAAAAGGCTTGTAACAGTATTATAATTTTTCTGTTATATTTGTTTTAAAAACTCGTGTTAAACATAGTTATAGCGTTTTGATAAAAATATTTAATGGAACAGTTTTATTGAGACAGAGCTCAACAACATACGTGCGGCCGGCAAGCATGCCTTGGCTGATTCTTACGAGAAATATAACTCAATATAAAGTCTTTGTATTTTTATACTCCACTTTATCTTATTTTCCTAACCACTGTGGTTGATAATTGCTGTGTATGAAGTTATTTTATTTGTACAAAGTGTGTTTCTATTGAAAACACAAATAAAAGTGCTTTAGTACAAACCAACATCTGAAATACATTCAATGATTTATTTATCAAACTTAGGGATATTTATGGAATAAATTAAGGGACTATTATTCATATATAATATAAAACTGAATTTATATGTATTAAGTTTTACAAATTAAAAATGTTACAGGTTATTTATTAAATAAAATCAAAAAATGTTTCATATATTGTTAATTACAAATACGAGGAAATGCAATATTCTGAAATACAACGGTCCGAGTTTGATTCCCGTCTGTATCAACGACTGTTGGCTGCAATTTTAAACATCGCGTGCGTAATGCTAAGGAAAATATCATGTCTGAGAAAAAAAAATGAAAACATGCGAAGTCAGTCCGAAACAGGACAGTGTGGTGGGTTCTTTTCTGCTCTAATAATCAAAGAGTTTTTTGTCCAGCATGGGACGTAAGTAGTTTGTTACTTTTCTTTCTTTTTCTTTATTAAGAAAAGGGAAGAGAAGTAATACTATTATTTAACTAATTTTTTGTTGCAAAATACTTCTTGGTAATATATTAATATAATATAATATATTATACCCCCCATGAGCAATGACAATAATAAACGGCCCCCAGTCCCCGGCGGCCCCGCTATTCCTGGCTACGGTGGCGACCATGGTAACGGCGGGGCAGGGGGTGCTAAGAATCTCCGGTGGAGGTTCGGTTGCCACCTTAGACGACTCGACCTGGCAACGTACAACGCACGCACCCTGAGGACTGACGAGAAGATCGTGGAGCTGGAAGAAGAGATAGACAAGTTGCGCTGGCATATTATAGGATTATCCGAAGTCCGAAGAGAGGGGGAGGACACGGTAATCCTCGAATCCGGCAACTTGCTCTATCACCGGGAGGGCGACCATCTGTCCCAAGGAGGTGTCGGATTTATCGTCCACAAGTCTCACGTTAACAACGTTGTAAAGATCGGGAGTGTGTCGACGAGGGTTGCGTACCTTATACTCAGAATCTCCAAACGGTATTCGCTGAAGGTCATACAGGTTTACGCACCAACCTCGGCACACCCCGATGGGGAGGTGGAGGAAATGTATGAGGATATCTCTAGAGCCATGCATTCCTCCAAAACCCAATATACGGTGTTAATGGGAGACTTCAATGCAAAACTAGGCACAAGAGAGAACGGTGAGCTGAAAGTAGGGGAATTTGGAATAGGGCAACGGAACCCAAGGGGCCAGCAGCTGGCCGACTTCATGGAGAAAGAGGGACTCTTTATGATGAACTCTTTCTTCCAGAAGCGGCCCCACAGGAAGTGGACCTGGTCGAGCCCCGACGGTTCGACAAAAAATGAGATTGACTTCATTATGACGACCAGACGACAACTGTTCAGTGATGTCTCAGTGATCGCGAGGGTGAAAACCGGCAGCGATCACCGAACGGTTAGAGGCACACTGAACCTAAACGTTAAGTTGGAGAGGTCTCGTCTAATGAAGTCAACGCTCCGTCCCCCTCGTGCTCTAATCCAAAGTCCCGAAACCTTTCAGCTCGAGTTACAAAACCATTTTCAGTGCCTAGAAGACTGCAATGAAGTGGACGATTTGAATGACAAGCTCGTGGAAACTGTCCATGCGGTCGGAGCTAAGTTCTGTAAGACCCGCCGCAGAAGAACACAAAAACTCTCCGATCACACTCTTAATCTCATGGCTGTTAGACGGGAGATGAAGCTACATTCTTCAACAGATTTAACAGCATACAGGCAACTGAACAGACAGATCTCCAAATGCATGCGGCGGGACTTACGCAAATTCAATACAGCTCGTATTGAAGAAGCGATCGAGCGGAACCAAGGCTCCAAATTCTTTGCCAGAGATTTGTCTGCCAGAAAGCGCCAACTGTCAAAGCTGAAGACAGAATGTGGCAGCATCGTTTCCGGGGCACCTGAGATTTTGAGTGAGATTGAGAGGTTCTATGGGCAGCTGTACACGTCATCGTTAGAGCCGCACGCAAGTGTGAGTAACGATCCAAGAGCGAGTCTTATCCGACATTATTCCGATGATATCCCGGACGTCAGTCTGAGCGAGATTAGAATGGCTCTCCAGCACCTTAAAAACGGCAAGGCCCCAGGCGAGGATGGAATTACAGCGGAGCTTCTGAAAGCGGGTGGAAAACCGGTACTTGAAGTCCTTCAGAAGCTCTTTAATTCCGTCCTCCATGATGGCATTACACCGGAGGCGTGGAGCAGAAGTGCGGTGGTCTTGTTCTTCAAGAAAGGCGACAACGCTCTCTTGAAGAACTACAGACCGATTTCCCTTCTGAGCCGCGTCTACGTGCTGTTTTCGAGAGTCATTACGAATCGTCTCGCGCGCAGACTTGACGACTTCCAGCCTCCCGAACAAGCCGGTTTCCGAAAAGGCTTTAGCACCATAGACCACATACATACCCTTCGGCAAATTGTATAGAAGTCCGAGGAGTACAATTTGCCACTATGTCTGGCGTATGTGGACTATGAGAAAGCCTTTGATTCCGTCGAAATTTGGGCGGTGCTGCAGTCCTTTCAGCGATGCCAAGTTGACTGTCGGTATATCGAAGTGTTGAAGTGCTTGTACAGTAGGGCTACGATGGCTATCCGAGTACAGAACCAGAGTTCGAAACCTATCCAATTGCAGAGAGGTGTAATACAGGGTGACGTCATATCCCCGAAACTCTTTACCGCTGCATTGGAAGATGTTTTCAAGCTTCTGGACTGGAAAGGATACGGTATCAACATCAATGGCGAGTACATCACTCACCTTCGATTTGCCGACGATATAGTCCTTATGGCAGAATCACTGGAGGACCTAAGCACTATGCTCAATGACCTCAATAGTGTTTCCCAACGAATAGGTCTTAAGATGAACATGGACAAAACGAAGATCATGTTTAATGTCCATGTCACACCTATGCCGGTAGTTGTTGGGAGCACTAAGCTCGAAGTTTTTGACGAGTATGTTTACTATGTTTACCAAATAGTCCGAATAGGTAAGTCCAACTTCGACCGAGAGGTCAATCGACGGATTCAACTCGGTTGGGCAGCGTTCGGGAAATTACGGCACATCTTCTCGTCAGGTATACCTCAAAACTTGAAAACGAGATTGTACACGCAGTGCGTGTTGCCAGTGATGACATACGGAACTGAGACGTGGTCCTTCACTGCTGGCCGGATGAGGAAGCTCAAGGTCGCTCAGCGAGCTATGGAGAGGGCTATGCTCGGAGTTTCTCTGCGTGATAAACTCAGAAATGAGGATATCCGCAGTAGAACTAGAGTGACCGACATAGCCCAACGGATTAGTAAGCTGAAGTGGCAATGGGCCGGCCATACAGCTCGAAGAACCGACAACCGATGGGGAAGAAAGGTTCTCGAGTGGCAGCCTCATACCGGCAGGCGAAGTGTTGGGCGTCCCCCCACTAGATGGAGTGACGACCTAGTAAGATATGCAGGAAGTCGATGGATGCAGGTGGCTCAGAACCGTGCTTTGTGGCATTCTTTGGGGGAGGCCTATGTTCAGCAGTGGACTTGTGAAGGGCTGTAATGATGATGATGATGAATATATTAAAGACAATTTACGCCTGACTCTTTGTGTTCTCCGACTTAAACAAATTTACTTTTAAACCTTCTATTACCACGGCTTCACAGAGAAACCGTTAAAGAGATTATATCTCAAAATATAAATTTGAAATATAAACAATGATTTTAATGGGTAATGATTTTTCTAACTTATAGGTTGATATTGCTTAGATACACAGATTTTTTCTCATAACAGAATCCTTATCCGCGAAGCAGACACAATAGTTAAACAATTGAAATATTCATATAATGTTTCATGGCATTTAGTATTTAATCAGGCATTTAATCTGCCTTTTCTTACCCTATTTTATTGAGTAACAAATAAATAAATAACAGCAGTTTATCATCAGCAAAAATATTAGATATCGTCCCCGTAGAGCGAAAAGTCATTAAGTCTAAAAATGGCTAAAATGACTTATCAATGTCACTAAAATCAACATTTTCTTCGCTAAATATCTGTCTTACCGTCATTTTTGTAGCTGCCCACGCTATTGTTTTACGAAATGTGAAAGTAAGTAAGTCTACTCTTTGGATCTCACAGCGTACTGGGAGAAATAACTAATTTAGTAAATTATTATACATTTATCGAAAATATACATCACCCGAAATTAAAACGACTTAATTACTTTTTTTCTTGTATTGTCAATTCATACATAAGATTTTATATAGTCTAAAGGTCACTAAAATTATTTAGTAAGTTTTTAAGGTCAGTAAGAAAAGACGAGTGTATGTTGCAAAATCTTCTAGTGAGAGCGATAGTGAAGAAAGTACATTTACTGCGTCGCGCTCGAAGACAGCAGATAGTAGGGGGCTTTTTAATGAATATTTTCAGGATATAAACATTAACAGTGACTTTCAATCAAGAAATCAACAATATTCCGTGCCTCAACAATCTACTTTACCATCTTCCATCTCTGATTCATCTGGTAATGATACTGTAGACAAGCAAGAATTAACTGTACAGCCAGTTCTAATCGTTGTTACTTCAAACAATATTGTTGAACCTACGCGTTGGAAAAAAAAGCGATCCTAGCAAGTGGAAAAAAAAAAATAGCTAAATCTAATAAACAAAAAGGTTTGCTTTATTTAGGTAAAAAGGGCCATCTAATGCCTGCAAAGAAACCTAAGCCCGTAAAGTGCTACGTAAAATGCCGGTATCAATGCCAAAATCATTTTTCTGCGGATGAAAGACGAAAAATGTGTGAAGCCTACTGGAAAATCACAAATTTTAATGCACAAAAACAATTTTTACTTCAAAAAGTGGTGGCCCAGCCTATAAAAACAATGAAAGTTGGTATCCCTGCTAAAAAAAACCGGACTGCTACCTATTCTTATTATTTTAATAAAAATGATAATAAAATACGAGTCTGCAAAGATTTTTTTCTAAAAACTCTAAGCATTTCAAATGGACCGGTAAATGAAGCATTGAAATATAGAGATGAGTTGGGTAAGTATACAGGGAAGGATGGGCGTGGTACTCGAGTCCCAGTAAACAAAACCAGCTTAGAGTCTGAACAGAAGATCATTGACCACATAAACTCTTTTCCCCGGCTCGAATCTCACTACTGCAGGAAGAAAAGTAAGAGACAGTACCTGGAGAGCAAACTGACAATCGCTAAAATGTACGAATGGTATAAAGAGCAACTAACAACATTAAATGAAGAACCATGTTCTTTTTACGTCTATAAAACAATATTTGGGACTAAATTCAATTTATCATTTTTTACCCCAAAACAGACTTATGCATAACATGCACTCGTTACGATAGTGCCAGACGTCCAGAACATTTGAAGGAGGAATATGATTCACATATTGCAAGAAAAAATGAAGCACAGCAAGCGAAAGAATCGGACAAGCAGCGGTCTATTATTGATGACAATTACCTAGTACGTAACGGCAGACATGCAGTCTACTTTGCATCTACCAGTCAGTGGTGTTGGTATTTTATATTACACCACAAAATTAAATGTACAAAATTATACAATTCACACGTCTAAACCACCTCATGAAGCATTTTGTATAACTTGGAATGAGATTAATCGTAAAAGGAACAGTGTGAAAATTGCCAGTACAATTAACTGGTGGATTAGTCAGATACCAACCAATATTAAAGAAATCACCATGTATAGCGACACGTGCGCTGGGCAAAATAGAAACCAATTTATCACGGCATTTTTGGTGCATTTGATTCAAAGGACGGATGGGCAGCTGGAAGTTATTGAGCAAAAATATTTAGAGAGTGGTCACACTCATATGGAAGTGGACTCCATGCATAGTGCAATAGAAAGACAGCAAAGACATACGCCTGTTTATTCTAAAAGAAACAGGGATTCAGCACCACCTTATACAGTTAAAGAATTAAAATACACGGAAATGGTTGATGTAAGAGCTCTTAATGAAAAAATAGCAAAAAATACTAGCAGAGATAAAAAAGGCAATAAAATTAAATGGCTAAAAATTAAGTGTCTTCGTTTCGAGAGAAAATGGCCGGGGCTTGTTAAGTTTAGATATGAACATGATGGTCCCTACCTAGAATTTAATATTTTAGAATGTCCGACAAAATCTACACATGTAACTAGAAAGAGGAGGAAACTAGAAGAACAAACGGATGGACAAGGGACAGAAGAACTGATGCAAGAATTGAAAAATTATAAAATACCACCGGCTTACTCCTCGCCGTTGCCTATTTCAGAGGCAAAAAAAGGACCTCAATAATTTATGTGCAAAGGGGATAATCCCACAAGAGCTCCACTTGTGGTATCAGTCTTTACCAACAAGTAAAGGCGTAGTAGACACAATTTTGGAGCCAGACGTCACTGAGGACGGAGAAGAAGAAGTAGTTGACTGAATTTTTTTTTATTAACTATGTTCTACTAGTTCTATTACTTTTCAGTTTGTGTGCATGAGGTTGTTGCACTTTTTGTTTCTATTTAACACTAATAGTATTTTATTGATTTTGGTTGATATTTTCGAATAATTGCTTCAATGAAACTTGATTAAATTTATTACAATAGTTTCATTACATAATCATGTTATATTTAAAACAAAACTTACCATATAAGCTTCGAATATTCAGTTAAGTAGTATTTACAATACATATTTTGTATATCTAATAGTTAGTTCCACTTTACTTAAGTCTAGTTAGTTTTCTTCAAAATAATTTAGAACTGAGAGAAAAGTCACTAACTACGTTCGACAATTAACTAATTCGCAACTAAGTCATAGATTTGATAGAAGACAATTAATTAGTTAAATGTTTTTAACTTTTCTCAATTATTAGAGGTTTTTCATGTGTTTTATCTCTTATAGTATAATATTTATTTTATTTCCTTCAAATTAAAGCTAAAAACGTAAAGATGTGTAAAGGCAAGCCAATTTTATAACGATTTTTATTTTCAAAAACTTTATCTTTAATTATCTAAAACATTTTTCGACTTAATGACTTTTCGCACTACGGGGACGATATGCAGCCGATAATAAATATAAATTAAAAATAAAATGGTCCTAGAATTGACCCCTGAGGAACACTCATTTGGATCTTTGAAGCAGAAGAAAATACACCATATTATGCGTAATATGCTATATTGCATTCCAAACGAACTCCTTAAAAGTAAAGATATCCTACCATTATTTTTTATTCTATAATATTGAAGCAATGCTTAAAGTTGTATTAGTGTTTTAATCTGTCAACTTTGAATGTAAGCGCAAATTAAACAAATTATTTAAGATTTTTCCAATAATATACAGTAAGTGATTTGAACAGTCAAAACTTACAAGTTTTAAGGTAATTGTGGAAGCACTAGGTTAGGGTAATTACTTGTATGGAATAAATCTCTAAGGCGTGCCAATTATGTACTTAATAGTTATAACTGGTATAACTTAGGGTGGATAAGTATAGACTAACTGTCACTGTAGACTCTAACAGTGGTAGAGCCAGGCGGCAGCTTTTGCTTTCGCACGGATGGGCCGGCTCGAACCGGGGTGGTACCACGACCTCACAGAATACCAGCGTCAAGTAGAGGTTTACCTCTGCGTTTCGCTTGGTGAGTGCAGGTGGCCGGAGGCCTTTTTACTGGAAATGAGGCATTCCATCCTAGTCCTCACGGTGAAAACGCATCTTCATTTTGATTTGTAATAAAGGATAGATGTAGGTGTCTATGGGCCGCAGCAACCACTTACCAGGTGAACTGTGTGCCCGTTTTCACCCTTATCCTATAAAAAAAGACTGTTCCATAAAATACTGGAAAGTAAGTTCTTGACAACCTGCATACACCAACGTTCAGAATGATTATATCTGCTCTCCAATAGACGGACACAATAGCGGTGCGACCGTCTATTAGAATTGCATCCGTTTAAGTGCATATTGATCAAGTTTATTTGTCCATGAAATATTTCATTCTTTACAGGCTTTCTCGCAATTTTTTACCGTACAGTTTTCTTGCGTACATTAGATAATATACCACCATATTTCGCGAGTGTTTTGTTAATTACCACAATCAGTCTTTTTCGACAAACACGGGATGAAAAAGGGGATTCTCTTACGTCAACACCATATGACAATACACATTTTACTGTTATAAAAAATAATGTATTTCAGCGAGATTTATTGAACATATTTTATCTCGGTTGAATTGTTCGTAAAGTTAAGGCTGTAATTGCGTTATAAAGCCATTAAAGCCAACTGCCTTGTTTCTTTGTGGATTGCCGCAAACTTAGGGTTTGTTAACGATGCCTTGCTATTCGAGTATGTTTATAAGAACTAAACAGATTATAACATGCGTAATTTATGAAAAAGTTATATCTGTTTACAAAACTGTACGATTTAGGTGGAATATAAAATACATCCTTCTCATAGAAACCGTTGCACTTCTCATAGAAGTTACCTTTGACCATTCGTATCTGTTCTCTTATGCGATTAGATCGTAGCCCAGGTAGAGTGCCTGTGTAATTCCAACTGCCAGCACATGCAAATACAAAAATATTACGTTTTGGACTAATGTTGACACCGATTGAAATTCTAATCTAAAAGCTATCGGTTATATTATGGCTACTAGATTATATGATCTTTTGGTTTCAGCTTTCGGTAATAAAATGTTCGAGATTTTCAAAAGTTGTTCTTTTACGACATTCATGGTAGGAAATGTGATAAATTTTTCTAAACCGCATTCAAATAATTTGGTATTTCTTTCATTTCACTTTATTACTATTGAAGTCTACCTATATAACAGGCTACCATGTGAACTATAATCAGTAAATTGTACCTCTTTGTGACTGATGCTACTAAAATAACTTACAAGACAAACAAGAAAATCTATAAACTAGTTAAAATTATTCTAATGTTTAAAGTGATAAAAGATAAATTTAAAGCAAACGGACATACTTGATGAATAAATCAGCAAGTCTCTTAGTATCAACGTATATATCATCATAGCTGCACTTTGATTTCAAGATGTAATAAATTTCAAGAATGCACACAGAAAACGACACATGATTTACTGCCGCACATTGCTGTTTTCTCAAATATTTATAACGCAATTCCCAACGTCGTCATTCGTCTACGTTGCGATTTATTTTAAAGCGAGCTCGAGCTCATTCGAATACATCCAGCGCATTATATAATTTAAAAGGAATTCTTTGATTACATTACAAAGATAAATTAAAATTACTGAAATGAAGCCAAAAAAAATTAAAATACGAAGAATATTTTCGGTAATGGATTTATTAAAATACTAGCTGTGCCGGCGACTTAGTTCGCGTAGAATCAATACTTTTCTTAGGATGATTTATGACGATGTATTTGCACTTTTAACTGTCGCAAACATCTAGAAAGTCACTAATTTGGATAAAAACATTCGTTTAGTCAGTTCGTCAGGCAAACCAACGGACGAACAAATAGATGGGCCCACAATCGAACCACGAAAGGAATTGGGGAAACTATCCGTCTGTATTTCATATTGAAAATAAACAACAAAATTACCGCAATAACTTAATCCGTAATTTGACTTTCAACCTTTAAGTAATAGATGTGATCTAGCCCAAAATCAGTTGGGTTTTCTATCAAGAAATTTGTAGTAGCAGCCCGGAGTCAAGGTTTTAGCGGTTTGAGCAGCCGTTAATTCTATAGCCGTTAGTTCTACGCCCGATCTCTCTATATTTTGTGTCGGATTACCCTTCCATCTGACTATGAGAGTGTGAGGGAATAGAAAGTGAACCAGTGCTGGCGCAGACACTCCTGATCAATAATCCTGTCCTGTGTCATTTAAGTATAATGTACCCCCTTGGTACTTACGTACCTATTATAGAAGACTATTAATTGCTCTTTACTGAAAGGTTCGTACATAATATCTCAATGTCCTGCATAAGTAGCTAGTCTCCGTTGAGACTGGCCGCCATAACCGTTACTCGGCCTAAAGGTTTTGATAGATATGGAAACAGTAAGAACATAAATTTACGTTTACTTTCTACGTGGTAGAGCCATGCTGCAGCTAAATTAGTAGTAAAGTTGTAGCACGAATGGGTCGGCTCGGAGATCCCTTTTACTGGAAACGAGGCATTCTATCTTGGTCCTCACGGGTGACAACGCATCTGCATTTTGATTCTTTATTGAGGATAGATGTAGATGTCTATGGGTCACAATAACCACTTACCATCAGGTGGACTGTGTGCTCGTTTGTAACCCTTATTCTATAAAAAAAATTAAAAGTATTCAGCCCTGAAAACTCTTTCCACTTAAATACTCAAAAATAGTATTACTTAATACTTAAAATATAAATATAACGCATTCAAAAACTTATGAAAACTAAATTTAAAACTTTTAATATAATCTATTATGGCGGTAGTTAACAAAACCTTCTTTTATACTTATAGTTCTGTGCTATATACACAATGATAAATAGACAACTTTACAGTTTCGCGTAACTTTTTACACCTCTTAAGGGGTAAATAGGTTCAGATTTTTGTAAAGTTCTAAAATATGTAATATTCATAAATATTATAATTTTGGTTTACGTATTTTCCCACCACCATGCAATTAAATACAATTTTTTTCACGCCAACTTTGCACTGTCGTCTTATCACTTTAAGTTTAAGGTAAGTTTCGTGAGATAAAAAAAACATTTCATTGATTAATCCAAAAATATGCGTACTAATTTTTAGTTACAAAAATCATTTTATAATTTTTATCCATACATATTTGAAATCACCCCATTCACCAAACATTCTTACCATCTGTAACACACATTTCACCTTCTTATGGGTACAAATTTCTCTAAAATTTTCTTAGTGGATGTCTACGTCATAAAAGGTAGCTACTGTCCGAATTTCAGATTTCTACGTGAAGTGGTTTGGGTTGATAGATGAGTCAGGACATATTTTACATTAAAAAGAGGATATAAAGGCTTTTCAATTGGCGCGGGTAGAATTTGGCGACCCGTGGCGGCCATTTAGTTTTAGTGACATCTATCAAATCTATTGTTTATTATTGATTTTCTTATGCCAAATACCTATGGAAAGTTACACGGTTGAACGGCACGTTAAAATGTTATTATCAAAATGAGTGTTCGTTAGTGTGCAACGTTTGCGCTTTACGCGTATTGCGCCCATTTTACGGAGGACGTGGTGGTCCTTCACAGTCAATTCTTTAACGTTTGGTGGCCAAACCAGACCGGTTCGTTAAACAAGCAGCCAATACCCGTACGTTCAAGGAACGCAAGAACGGCCAAAAACGCGGTTCGTGAAAGTGTACAGCAGAATCAGAGGCAGTCGATTCCTCGCCGTGCACAAGAACTCGGCCTTTTGCAGAATTGAAATTGGCGAATTTTGCGTCGGGACATAGAGCTACACCCGTACAAGATCCAACTGACCCAGGAGCTCAAAGTTCACTTTCGGATCAATGGCTGTGTCAATAAGCAAAATTCCCGTATATGGGACGACACCAACCCACGCGAGGTTCACCAGGTGATCATGCATCCTCAAAAAGTTACCGTTTGGTGCGGATTTTGGGCCGAAGGCGCCATTGGTCCGTATTTTTTCAACAACGACGCTGGTTAGACGGTGACCGTCAACGGCGAGCGCTACGGAACGATAATAACCAATTTCTTATGGCCCAAATTTAACTATATAGACCTAGACGACATGTGGTTTCAGCAGGGCGGCGCTACGTGCCACACAGTGAACGCCACGATTGTCATTCTCCATGAGCAATTTGAGGGTAAGCCTATCTCTCGCAGAGGTGATGTGAACCAAAGTCATGTGATTTGACCCCACTAGACTTTTTTTGTGGGGTTTCTTGAAGTTGCTGGTCTACGCAAACAAACCACAATCAACCGATGCCTTAAAAGTGAAGATAACACAGGCCGACGCTAAAATTCAGCTGGATCTATGCAGAAGAGTCATTGAACATTGGACCACTCGGAGTCGTCCCACTGTAAGAAGACGAGGCGGGCATTTAAGCGATGTCATATTCCACCACAAAGTGGTGTTGTGATTAGATTTCACTATGTAACAACGCGTGACAATTTGCGGGGTGGTGGGGTGTTAAGCCCCGCCCACTTAACTGTTTTCCATCTACCGATAAATAGTAAAACTACTTGTATCGTTCCATATCGATGTTTTAATATAGTTTCACTACCTAAACGATAGATGGCGGCCTGTTCACAAAATGGTATAACCATTTTGTGATGAAAACTATAAAAATAATATCTGGGCGATAAAAAATTCTTTAGGACTGAGTTCAAAACAAATTTCAGCACATTGGTATGATTATTTTACCAATACTGAGCTCTACGTGCCTTTATATTTTTAGTTCCCATGACACAAAGTGGTGTCATCTAGTGTTAAATATATTTAATTATATTTGAAAACCGACGCAGAGGATTTTCTACAACTATTTTAATAAAATCGTATCGTGATATCCAGACAGAAGTGGAGCCCTTTAATAAGACTCATTAGTGTAGTGGTTTTTTAGCCGATCTGCCTTTGTGTTTTAAAATTTTTTCAAATTTGTAATCTTATAAGAATTTTCTTTTCCTGCATCCAATTTGTTTTATCGGAAGCTGCTATCTACCCTCCAACTTAGCGAAGTGCTTCATTTAAATACCTGACTTAAATAGCCCGTAATTTGTCATTGCGATAAAATATTACGTGCAGGGAATTACCTAAACGGCGTCCATCGTTATGAGTAATAGCCGTTATATTTTCAACACTGGGTATTTTAATGTTAATAATCCTTTTTCCTTTTTTATTGTTCTCTAACGTTACCATTTTAAGTCCGATTACACCAAAACTCTGTTATTGACTTAATGCAGGGCTAAAATAATAATAATAATCTGAGCATATTTGGGTAAATTCGATGTTTCAACAGTGCCTACATGGCTATTATTTTAGAAATTTATTTACGATACGATAAACGAGCATGCGGCTTACCCTTGAAATTGCGGATTTTAAAAAAATGTAGGCGTAGTTCTGTTCACATTACTGAGTACATAGTATAGATTACATTACAGAATCGATAGTAAATTTGTCTTGGTAATAGTGTAATAAAACAAAAACAGTTAAAGCGTACAGGGTTATTTTGCAATAATCGGCCAAATTTGCAGAGGAGGTTGAGAAGAGATAACATAACCGAATAGTGAAAAAAAAAAAGTGAAACATTTTATAATTTTTATCCTTTATATTCAAAATGTGTGGAAATGCATTATTTTAATTTATTGAAACTCATAAATATAAAGCGCCTACTATTTTATACGCACGCACACATTCGTAAGGGAGTGTCGAGTTAGGAAGCAGCTGTCGGTGGCATGCGGCGTTCGCGCTCGGTTACAGATTTAGGTATCTAATATTTGTTTTGACTCGGTAGAAAACAAACGCGTCTCCCCGGCTCCCCTCCCCTTCCATATCGATACACCGCTAGGTATGTTCTCCTGGACGGCAGACACCCGACGGTGACTTGACCGTGACCTCAACTGGGAGACGACTTCGTTGGGCGTCTTCTTTGATATCGAGAAGGCGTTCGACAGGGTGTGGCACTCTGGAATACTCTACAAGATGGAACATCAAACGAGTGTCCCTCTAAAATAACTACTGATACTACTGAATTCTTCTGGATATCACCCATTTCATTACCAACGTGTGTAAGCACTGAATACTAACTAAATCTAAATCGAAAACATTATTATGAATGGTTGTTAACAAAAATTGATAATACTTATGTTACGAAGCCCTATTTACGCATGTAGAGGTTTATAATAGTCGCAATGAACATAAGTGGGCAGTATTTGCATAATTTATAAAATATATTTATCATCAAGTGCGATTTAGAGTAAAGGTTTGGGCCGGAAATATTGTTAACATAATTGTGGGCCCGTACTACATTGAAAGATGATTAATGGGCGGTAATGATTTCGACATATTACAAGGTGTTATTCAAGATTTCCTGAACGATATACCCCTAGTATTACTGAATAATTTTTATTTCCAAGACGTTGGTGCTCCGCTTCACTATTCCAGTGCAATGCGTGATTATCTGAATAGCGAATTCGAATTTAGGTGGATTGGGCGTGGCGACCATGGCCTGCAAGGTCACTGGACCTTACACCACTAAACTTTTATTTATGGGGTGAAATAGAGACAAGTTTACGTCGAAGAGGCCCAAAGCTATGACGACCTCCGCAGCAAAATAATTGCTGCATTCACGGAAGTGAAAAGTGGTCAGACACGTATAATTAATGTATATAAAATAATTTAGGGTAGCGCGCTTATCTGTGCATTGTGAGAAACGGACTCCATTTTGAACACCTATTAAAATACCAATAAGTTATATTTATTTTAAGTGATTGTATATTTAAGATGTAAATTAGTTAATTGTTTGAAATTGTTAATAGTTGTAAATACTTGATTCCAATTTTTAAATACGCCATAATAAAGATAGTGATCGGTTACGTCTGTAATACAACAATATACAACAAAATACAATTTCTGTCAGTTTTGAATTGTTGAATATGTATATTGAACAGCGTACGCGCTGACGCGATGTTCGTGTTGGTTGAGGTCGGCGATGCTCGGTACACTGCGTTGCCTTCATAGCCATCCGGGGGACTTAGTTTTTACTGGCCAGCGCCAGCAAGCCCGCTTTAAACGCCTTTAGCGCTAGACGATACGCTCGCGCCGCCTGAGTAACGATTATTTAAATCGCTTAACCTATCATTGGCCTTCCAGCTCAACACTCTTTTCTACAACTAATTGTTTACATTTATTCTCCTTCGCTCTCTTTTGTGTTGGAGTAAAAATATTATTTAATTCGAAGTGTGCTGAACATAGAATTCTGGGTAATAATTCTATGGTGCTGAACTTATTATTTGCTAAGTATCTATTCCAGTCGTCGATGAAATGTATTTAATTTATTTTATTTATTATGACAGTTATCAGTTAATAGTCAACTTAGTAGTGAGCGTGTCATTAATTAAGTAAATAGTAGGCAAAAGCTCCGTGCATTGAACTCGTACACACACAAGCGCTCATCGTTGTTGCCCATAAATCACATTCGATTTCGGATATTTTAAAATAAATGTAGAAACCTTATTTACGCGTACTTTTCAAAAATGCAAGAAGTGTATATCAGTATTTATATTTTGTCTCAACGGAGACTAGCCTTCTGCACAGGACAGGATTATTGCGCAGTGCACAAGTGTGTGCGCAAGCACATGTGCACTCTTTATTGCGCTGTCATAGTACGATCAGATCGGATTAAGCGCAGGACCAACGGTTTTACGTGATTTCCGGGGCAGAAAGGTAAAGTAACACCGCCCAACTTCTTAACTCCGGGCTACTACTAAAACTTTCTTGACAAAAACACACAGTAATCAATTTTTTGGCGTGATACGCGATTCGAACCTGAAACCACAGATCAACATTCGCACTACGACCACTAGACTAACGAGGCATATTTATTTTTTATTTCATATAACTGACAACAAAAAACTGACAGACCACCTGATAACAAGCAGCCACTGCAGTTCATGGACACCTGCAGCCAACCTTATGCGAAGAAGGCGGATATAGATATATACAGATGCGTTGTCATCCCCGAGAACTAAAATAGAATGCCTCATAGTCTCTAATTATACTGACTCTCCATACCCTTCTAAAACACAGCAAGCAATCACTGCAATTTGGTAGCAGGAATAGTTATCTAAACCCATCTATCTATTTTCTTGGCAGAAAAGGTCGACACCTTTTCTATCTAGAGACATAAATTCATCCATATATTAAAATTTCATACATTAAAGTCTGAAATAACATTATTCTCATTTATCTATTCTATTCAATGCTGATGCTATTAAAGTTTTGGTAAAAACGGGCCTGTATATACCACTTTTCAGAAATAAATAATGATCTAATTTCCATGATAAGTAATTATTCATTTAATTGTTCTTTCAAAGGTATTATTTTCTTGAATTATTGCGAGCGTTAATTCTTTGATACTATCTTCCCCCGTAGGACAGTACGTATTAAAATAATTGTTATAGTCACGCATACAGAAACGTCCTGTACAAAGCGCTAACAATTTCGACGGAGTGAAAGACGGATAAATTCGAAGTATGTGAACTATTTGACAATTACCAGAAATTATTGCTTTAACAGAAACCCGAATAAATTGCTACTACATTTTGCCTAATTCTAGTACGCGAGCAACCCGTGTTCGTACATATACATACATAAATACATAAACACTCACGCCTGTTACCCAGAGGTGTAGGCAGAGATTATGGACTTCCATTTGGCACGATCCTGACACACCTCTCTCGCTTCCTCCACATCCATATACCTACGCATACATGCTCGTCGGTTAAAGGTACTCTTGATTTGGCCCATTTTTAATATATCGCCAATTTGATCGATATACTTTCGCCTAGGGCGACCCTTCCCGACTATGCCGTTCACCTCTGCTACATAAATTTGCTTTGTCACTCTTTCCTCATTCATTCTTTCTACATGGCCAAACCACCGAAGCATTCCTTTCTTAATCCTGGTCACAACATCATTTTGCAAACCACACTCTTCTCTTATTAAACAATTTCTCACTCTGTCATTCAGATTCATCCCTAACATACTCCTTAATGACCGTATTTCTACAGCAATTACTCTACTCTTGTTCTTCTTCTGCCACACCCAACTTTCACTACCATACATTAAAGTGGGTACTAACACAGCATTGTAAATTGCCATACGTGCCTTTTTGGACACATTCTGACTTTTCACAATAGAGTGTAGAGCCCCATTCACTCTATTTCCTGCATTCACTCGTCGTTCTATATCCTTATCATATCTACCATCCCTGCTAAACCCGTGTTCGCTAGCAACAAAATTGTTAGTTGAAATTTTAAGTGCCGATTTACCTCGTGCCCGGTGGTAAGTAAAACAACTCGAGGAAACCTGCATGCCTAGAAATAAAATATTTTGAGGAGATGTAAAGCCCGCTACCAATAGCAGAACAGGAGTAGCGCTGCGCACTTATTTTGCTCCATGACCCTCATGCGTTGTCGCTTCCACGAACGTACCGCATTACTAACAAGTTCTTTATTAAATAGAATATACCACGTTTTTCATGTTCTTACATTGTTATTCAATTTTGAACTATGTTTAAAATTTTAAGTTTCTTACCCATCGGGAAATTAGTTTAAAATTAATTACTAAATTCTACCCGAACAGTTACACACGAAAGCGAATTATTAAGAACGTGGTAATAGAAATGAGTCTCCAGCCCTTGCCACTCCAAACGTTCTACAAATTTACCACATTTGATAGAGATTAAAGCGCAACTCTTCTTAGAGCGTTGATTGATCTTGAAATTTGGAATAGCAAGTTTAAATGCTGATTTATAATGTGCTCGACGTTGAAGAAAAATATTTCAAGGATATGATGTTATGTGGTCCATCAAGACTCGTGAGAGCAGCGTGACGGACTAATTGCTCCATATCTCTCTTAGAAGTGAGAGGAGGCCAGTGCCTAGCACTAGGACGTATAAAAGTTGTAACTCGCAACTGGTATATGTATATTTCGCCACTGGTATGGTATAATTCGACTAAATTTAATTCTCCGATTTTGTCGAATTCTGCCAGTGTTTTATTTTATTTATATTTTTTTATTTAATAAAAATTATAATAAGTCTATTGCTATTATAATTAGATATTACATAAAAACATGCAATAACTTATAGTAAAAATAAGCACCAACAAAAGTAGACGCATTCAGCCAACGTATCAAACTAAATAGCTATCCTATAAATCATCACCGCGCTAATCACGCTGGGCCTTGTTGAAACCGCGAATGTGTATTTTAGCGTTGTTAACGAATTTATAATTGCCCTGCCGATATACGAAGGAGAAGGAATACGTAGGGACTTATTCGGTATAAGCCCCACGACCCCATTATTTCTTGGAAGAATGGTTCTCGAATGGCAGTCTCGAACTGGTAAGCAAAGTGTAGGATAGCCATCCACTAGGTAGAGTAACGACCTAGGAAAAGATCAGGATAGTGTGGCATTTTTTAGGAAAGGCCTTTGTTGAACATTGAGATTGTGATGACCTATAATGAACGATGATGAATGTAATCCATTGTAGCCCAGAGGCAAGATGTGCATAAGGCATCTCCCCACATCTTAATAATACTTAAGAAACTAACAAAATTAGTTTGGGTTCGAAATTTCGTAACGAAAAAATGTTTTGTATGGCCTTAAAATAATTGTCCAGATCAGATTGTTCGTCCGTATGCAATTTATTTATATTATTAAGCGCCTTCATGGAACTACAGAAAAACTCCCCGGCATACACGCATGCTTCGAGTTTCTAAAATACACACATACACCAACAGCGTTGCTTCAGGCAAAATTCTCCGCTTTTAAATTAATTGATAAAGTCTAAAACAACAGAAATGTACATAGCACGATTCAAGGAGATTACGTCGCGCCGCAAGCGAGTTAAGAGCTTCAACTGCAACAATTAGTCTTAATCAAATGTTGGGAGTTGAGTTTCCCCGAGGTGTTATTAACAAATGCCAACTTTTACTCTAGTGCTCAAGGGGTTTTATACAACGGCAATAATTTTTCATTTAGCTTCAACTTTTTCCGTTATTTTGTATGTTACTGCGCGGGAAAATGGAAAAATATTTTTATTTTATCTTTCAATCTCCCTCCCACAAAAACAAAGCTTCCCCATAGATTGTCTCAACGGGGATATTTACCATAGCTGCCACTGCCACACACACACGCTGAGGTTCCGCGCAAAAAATTAAAACACTAAATTACACGCGGGCGAAGTCGCGGGGAACAGCTATTAATTAAATATGTTTAACATAAACTGTAGCGGGAGGAAATGTCACTTACCCGTCTATCTACAGACGCAGTTGTATTAATGAACTACCCAACTTAAATCTTCGGCAGCGAATTTAAAGATTATTTAACTAGCAGCATTTATTTTGGTAATTGTAATCAAAAAACATTTTATAAAGGAATATTCATTTAAAAAAAGCATTTGTAAATGTCCTTATTTCTGAGAGGGTTATTAAGCAAGTAAGAGAACGTATTGGCTGACCTTGACTACGACCGACTTTGACAAATTCTGAATAGTCTGAAGCTAATTACGTAGGTAATATTATAGCGTCACAAGTGAGTGAGCAAGCACAAAAGTATTCACTTGTCTGCGTAACACTATCCAACGAGTAGGGTCAGGGGGGCATTAGCCCAGGGCAACAAATTTAAGGAGGCGGCATTTAAGGAAAAGAAAGTCAGCTTTCTGTCTATACTTTTTAAATGATGCAAGTAGGACTCAAAAAATAGCTTGTACTTTATTGAGTTGTAATAGATACAATCTTGTCTCTCAGCCACACACACACACACACATACATAAACAAACACATGTTTGTCGTAATTCTCTTCTTGTGACCATCCTATCTTAATCAATTCAAGCTTGTATTTACTTCTGACTGCTTACTGCTACCTGCATACAACTAGATCAAGCTGAAAAAGTAAAATATTTAGGAGTTATAATCGATAGCACTACGTTTTCATCAACACATTAATACACTTAATAGCAGTTGCGTAAACTAATATATGTAAGTATTTGAAACTCTGAGAGACGCGACTGATGAGAAACTAAAGAAATCCGTCTACTACGCTTTGGCCCAATCTCTGTTAACATAAAATGGTATTACATCCTGTGGCGATGCTCCAAAATATAAAATTCTTCAATTGGATAGAACGCATAGAGCCATCTTATAGGTCTCTTTTAGGTTACATAGGTTATATAACAAGGAACCCGTATAGTTTCGCCATGTCCGCCCGTTGGTCCGTCCGCAGACTCAGATACTCTAGGTGCTACAAATCTGTAATTTGGCGTAGTTATAGATAGATATTAATTTATCTATAACTACGCCAAATATATACCAATTACGCCTAGAAAACTAACATAAATCTTAAAAAACATTTTTATTTTGGGTAGCTCACAAACAAGTAAATGGAGGATAATTTTTTAACAATCTATTCCATCGTGTGGGGTATCGTTGGATAGGTCTTTCAAAAACACTGGAGGTGTGGAACAACATCTTTAAGATTCACGGGTCCGTTTACAAAATATTTAGCTTTAAAGCATATTTTGCATTAGAGTCATGTGCCCCCCCGCCCTTCTACCTACTAAACCGCTGTTTCTAAAAATATTAAAAGTATACACAATAGTAGTATATATATGACGTCAAAAGGAAAACTATCATAGCTAAGTTGAATTAACAAGTTAACAAGTTAACGACCAACTTATAAAATACACTTTGTCTAGTAAAAATTTCGTTACAATTCCATAGAAAATTACCTAAAACTACCTGCATTATAAATTTGTTATGTTATTGTAAACTGTAAAAAATAAAAATGTTACGAAAGGATTTATACGCATTACTAAGCTTTATTTTTAATTACCTTTTAGCTTAAAATATTTTACTTTAAACTTTAAAATATTTTACTTTACACCTCAATTGTACATAAATGTCGTAAATAGAACGTAGATAGGACAGCAAATATCATTTCGATATTTAATAAAACAAAGTTATGACATTAACTGATGACGTTTTTATTAAATGCGAAGTTTTTCACAAACGTAATAAGTATCACACTATTCGAAGACTATATGTGGGTGATAAAAAGGACTTTATCCCACTTCTGATGCCAGAAATTGAACAGAGGATCCCAATTCTGATCTCGGAAATACATCAATACGCTATATTTGTTAAAAAAATATATATATTATTGTTAAACATAATAAAAGTGTGAGAGCGGATGTTCAACTTACTCTCTTGCTTACGAAATTAATACAGTGTAGAGTAATTACAGTTCAAACATACCGTAATGCGTCCCCGCTACGATCACACACCAGTGCAACTTGAGGTACGTAATTACATGATAACACCAAAATATAGTAAAGCGGGGGTTTCTCGATATACCCTTAATTCCAACTCGATCCAACCGGTATTTTACTGACGCACCGACATATGTATAGGTATATCTTAGGATTGAACTGCCGGTAATATATAAATAGATAGTCAACTATGAACATCTTTGTACTCACTTGATGAAAATTGTATAATTTGCAAAATCGAAAAGTCTATTTACTAACCGGCTTAAAGTTTATTACTAACCCAATTCTAAAGTTAATTTCTAACCTAGTCACAAACTAACAAACAAAAGCACACACACACACTCATGCACACACGCATGCAAACACACACACACACACACACACACACACACATTCACACTAATACCAGCACCACCTTTTAGTATGTCCTAAATCCAGTGGCAAAGTAAAAAATGCCTTTCAATAAAAATTACACATGTGATCTATATTGAATAAAAATTATTCTATTCTTTTCTATTCTTTTCAAGTTAGATAAAAGTAGGTACATTATGTAAATTACAAATATGGTACATTAACACTAAAAGTATTGTAATTACCACCATAAGGTAGAGACCTGGCGTCCTGAAATACAGGTGTAAAGCCTATAAAGGGAAACAAACTGGCGGATGATGCAGGCAGTATCGAGGAGCACAGCCTATTGCATTTGAATCCGGAGCGGTCTGTCACGGAGCCCCAGTCACCTCAGATGACCTGAGAGGCTGGCTGAGATTAGTACGTTTGCAGATAAGAGCACAGGAATAATTTCGCTCGGCAGACCACACCATATGTCGGTCACCTCGTGAACCAGGTTCAGATATTTTGTATGCTAAACTGCTTATATTTCACGAGGTTCCGTCGTAAGTAATGATAATGTCGATCAAAAATATACTTGACTGTACCCAGTCCATGAGCACAATATCAGCCTTATTCCCAAGAATAGTCCTATCTGTGATGATGGCCCGGTCTCAATAGAGCCCCAGTAGTAGAGCGCGGTCATTTTCAAGCATGGCTTCCGACAAGTACTTATAATATGGTAGTTCCCGATCCACGAGACCGTATTTCAGAGCGAGCTCCTGGTGTACATTCCTGGCTACTAGGTTGTGTCAAATACTCAGAGTTAGAAAGCACCAAACAACCGGAGATGACATACCTAAGTGTCTCACCGGGATGGCACAGGCTCGACAGATGTCGACGATGCCATCTTCTTTAGGATGTATCTTTTTTTTTTTTTTTATAAAAGAGGGGGCAAACGAGCATGTGGCTCACCTGATGGTAAGTGACTACCGCCGCCTATGAACAACCGCAACACCAGGGGAATTGCAGATGCGTTGCCGGCCTTTTAAAAAGGAGTAGGCTCTTTTCTTGAAGGTCCCTAAGTCGTATCGGTCCGGAAAAATCCCTGGTGGTAAACTATTCCACAAGGAAGTTGTGCGAGGAAGAAAACATCTTCTAAATCGCACAGTGGTGGACCGCCAATCATCCAGATGGTGTGGATGGTATCGGGAGTTCTGCCGCGATGTGCGTTCGTGAAATTTGGCGGCTGGGATTAATCCGAACAATTCCTCAGAGCACTCCCCATGGTAGATGCGAAAGAAAATGCAAAGAGATGCAACATCTCTTCGCAGTGCCAATGAATCGAGCCGATCGGAAAGGGCTCGGTCGTCGACGATTCGAGCCGCTCTGCGCTGGATGCGGTCAAGTGGAAGGAGCTGGCACTGGGGAGCCCCTGCCCAGAGATGGGAACAGTATTCCATGTGAGGCCGAACCTGCGCCTTGTAAAGTTGCAGGCGGTGTGCCGGCATGAAATACTGTCCCGCTCTGCTGAGCACGCCAAGCTTTTTAGAGGCCAATTTGGCCTTCTCTTCCAAGTGACCACGAAACTGCACGTCACTCGATATGTCGACTCCGAGGATACCGATACTGGCTGAGGCAAGAAGGGGAGTGCCTTGAAACTGAGGAGATACGACAAAGGGGTTCTTTTTAGCGGTAAACGCGCAAACTTGTGTCTTCTGAGGATTAAACTGGACTAGATTTAGTCGCCCCCAATCCGAGACTGCGATATTTGTTGGTCTTAATAACCTGAACCTACATTCCAAAGGAGGTAACCGCATCTACGAAAGGCTTATGCATAGCCTTGTAAAACCTACCATAGAGCTCCTTCTCCTTCCATACGATTTCACGGTGGGAAAGGCTCCACAAGGCTTAAGAGCAGAAAAATTTCCGACTCTGTGGAAAAACACTCGTCATCATCATTACCACCCTTGGCAAATCTAATGCTTAACATAGGCCTCCCGAGGGAATACCATAAAGCACGGTCCTGAGCCACTGAACAAATTTTATTAATTACTGTAACATGTTGGTATAGATGATAACGAAAACCATTCTCGGGTAGCCCACAATATATCGCTATCGCTCTTTTTACTACCTGCAACAGCATTGCACCCACTACTGTGTTCCATTTTAAAGAGTAAACAGTTATTATTATAACTGGCTTTAAGGCATTCCATTATAATCCTCATATGCATTAATAGCTCTTTTTATTTTAAACTGGTTGCAGTTGTCCATAGATTACGGTAGACATTAAACATCGGTGGATTAATAAGTGTATTTGTCGCTCTTTTTCCAATTATTTAATGAAAAAATGCGTGAGTGTCGTGAAACACTCCGTTGGAACGAAGTTCCTTGCGTAGTATATTATTATTGATAAACATAGATATTATATTATTGATTAACAAATACAAATAAATGAAATACTAGCGTCTATTAAAATGAAGCGTCATTTGAAATAAAATAATATTTCTTTCATGGCAAGATAAGAAACAGTGCGAGGGAGATGGATATTATTCCATCTCACTTCCTTATTTCGCCGCTAAGGCCGTCTTAACTGCGACACAAGGGGTCGTTTTTGTTGCCTAGCTCCCATCCGATAAAGAACTTCGTTCTAAAAATTGAAACACTAAAATTAATGAAGGAAAAACTGAAAATATATATATATATATATATATATATATATATATATATATATATATATATATATTTATAGAAAGGGCTAACAAACGAGCACACAGTCCACTTGATGGTAAATAGATGCGGGCCATAGACATCTTGATCTATCTTCAAGAATCCAAATGCAAAAGCGTTTATTTTGTGAGGGCGTGGTCCTTCCCGGTCGAGACGATCCATTTGTCTACAAGCATAATACAGCTGTAGCATAGGTTTTCCACGTATAAAATAATTAATTTGTAAAATAACGTAATACTTATTGTATTGCGTAGCAAGTAAAGTAAGATCTTTAACTGCAAAAATTAGTTTTAATAAATTGTTGCGGGTGCTGCTTCCCTCAGGCGTTATTAACGATTGCCAACTTCTACATCAGTGCTACTGGGTTTTAACAACAATAATTTTTAATTTAGTTTCTACTTTTCATGATTCTGTGAAAATTTGTAGCGTAGTTGCCTTCCACTTATTGTTTACTCTTTACACATTTTGTTATCTAGCAGTATTTCGACAACACCATTTTACAAGGGTTACAAGTGTAATATGTAAATTTAATCATTACAGTCTATTAAAGTTCTCTGATGAACATAGGCCTCCTCATAAATTGAATCATTATGTGGATATATGCTATAAGTCCGCACTTGGCACGCGGGTCAACGGCAGTTTTTTAGATTCTTTTTGTTATTAGGAAAATGCTGCTGTCTATCTTCTGATTTGTTTCCTATTTGTTTTGTCTTCTTACAGCACTCACTGTACAATATTGTGTAGTGGATATTTTTACATCACCACCATGGCATCTAATTTATTATAAATTTAGAGAGTATGATACGAACACAAAGTGATTATACTGATAAAAGTACCAATTATTTACTGTAATTGTGTAGGGAATAATTATGTGATCCTAGTAATCTGCATGATTATGGAGCAGTAATAAAAAGGCGAGCTTCGTACAATTTGAGTATAGAGGGACATTGCTCTGTGAATTGTATTCAAAACAACTTTATTTAAAAAAATCATCTGTACTATAAACATGCTTTAAACGATTTATATCATTTTCTTTTTCAAATAAATCAAAGAAAGATGACAAAGTAATTAAATTTCAAACGTACTCCTTATCTTTCTCATAAATAGCCTGTAAGTTATCTAATGTTGAGCATGGGTCTCTTACAACATGTTACAAAGGATTTGCCGTAATCGTCACGCTTGCTAGTCAGATTATCGATTTATCGGGGTTTAATTATTCGATACCTCGTCTTAGCACCGACTTTAGATGCTTTTAATAACGTCGAAATTATTTTATCCTTTTTAGTTTTTTGAGTTAGGTTTTTTATAGTATGAGAGTGACACACGAGCACAGTCCACCTCGTGGTGAATGAATGGTGTGGCCCATAGACGTCTACATTTATCCTCGATTAAGAATAAAAATGCAGATACGTTTTCACCCCTGAGGCCTAAAATGGTATGCATCTTTTCCAGTAAAAAGAGTCTCCGGTTGTCTACACTCACAGCAAAATTATGCTGCTGTTTTACTTTGATATTCTGTAAGATCGTGGTCCTTTCCCTGAGTGGGTCATACTGCAACCAAAATACAGCGAGCAACCATATATAAAATAAATTCAGGTAACGAGTTATCAACCTTAATAATATTAATTTAATAATATTAAGTATATAAGTAGGTATTATTTAAGTGTATAGTAATATAACACACCTGTTACCCAGGTTTAGTCTCAGTGCACGTGTGTATACGTTATATAATATGTTAGCACTACCTTTTAACTCGTAATTGTTAATAGATAACTATGAACTCGTATATAACTCTTAGTTGGAAGATCACACACCGACTTGTCTGTGAAGTCACAAGGCTCCAACTGAAAACCACCGCTGTATTTGCAGCATTATGCTGAGTTGGAGACCTATTTGATGTCACATTTTCATATTGATTATTTTTTTCGTTTTTACCTTTTTGTTTGTTTGTTTTATTATTGTGTATGTACTGCTTCTCAATTTTAAATGCGTAAACAGTGTTAGACTGGTACATGCATTCTTTTCCCCCTTGCTTTTGTTTATAATATTTTTTAATGTGTGTAAAATGTGTATATCAAATAAATAGTTCTTTCTTTCTTTCTTTCTTTAATTTCTAAATTTTACTTCAAATTTGTTGAATATTTCTCCTTTCAAGCGAATTGTCGGTCTTATAAAGTAATAAATCTGGCAACGTTAATTGAATTGTCCAATGGACTTTCAAAACAAAACCGTCGATATAAAATTACTTGAAATGGATTGCCATTTGTCAATAGGCAAAGTACCGCGTTTTATTATTTTCTTTATTAATAATTAGTAAAGCTAATATTGAATTAAAATTAGGTATAGACGTTCAATATTAGGTTTATTACAATTACATTTACTGTAATTAAACATAAAAATTAGTAAAAACAGACTCAAAAAAAAACTAAAATAATAAAATAATTTCCACGTAATTTAATTAGCTACCGAATTCGGGCAATTTTTGATACGCTTTGTACTGAATGTAGAAGCTGTTAAATGATGTATTAATTGTTTAATTATTGAAGTTGCGCAAGTCTCTTCAAATGCATGGGGTGGGACTTGCGCAACTTTAATACCGCTCGTATTGAAGAAGCAATCGAGCGGAACCAGGGATACAAAGTCTTTGCCAGAGATCTGTCTGCCAGAAAGAGCCAACTATCGAAGCTTAAGACCGAATGTGGCAGCATCGTTTCCGGGTCACCTGAGATTTTGAGTGAGATATAGAGGTTCTATGGGCAGTATTTGTACACGTAATCGTTGGAGCCACACGCAAGTGTGAGTAACGATTCAAGAGCAAGTCTTATTCGACACTATTCCGATGATAACCCGGGCGTCAGTCTGAATATGATTAGAATGGCTCTCCAGCACCTTAACAGCGGCAAGTCCCTGGTCTAGGATGAAATTACAGCGGAATTCCTGAAAACGGGTGGAAAACCGGTACTTAAAGTCCTTCAAAAGCTCCTTAATTCTGTCCTCTATGGTGGCACTACTCTGGAGGCGGGAGCAGAAGTGCGGCGGTCGTCTTCTTCAAGAAAGGCGACAAGGCTCTCTTGGCGAACTACAGACCGATTTCCCTACTGAGTTGGTTGGCTGGTTCTCCGCAGCCGTCATCTGCTCGCTGAGATCACAAAGGATCGTACTTCACTGCCTGAAGAAGTCTCTAACTGTACAGTCAACCTCGTACATCTCGAGGACCCCCTTCAGCCACGTATGAGGCACCCAGACGAATGCTTTCTTTAGTCTATCGAGGCGGCGTAGAAGTTCGGTTGCGTTTAACCACATTGCCAATGACCGCGAATAGAGTGGTTCCTTGGTTCCACGACCACCACCCCGACATCTATTTTGAGCGCACGACATCACCTGATTTGAGTTCAGGTGACGATTAATTCTCGCGCTCATAATGGATTTTAGTGTCTTGTATACAGTAGCTAAACACGTGATGGGGCGGTATGTGTTCGGGTTCGTGGTATCCTGGTGTTTAGAAATCAAATAAGAGATCCCAGAAGTGAAGAGGCTCGGGAGCGATTTCTGATGAAGAGCCTCTTGAAACTGTCAGGCGAGCACAGCATAACACACCACGGTCTCCTTTAGCCAGTAGTCAGTAGTACCGGACATTTCCAATTCGGAGCCCTACGGACCCCGGTCCATTGGCGTAACATTCGCACACTGACTTGCTAAAACTTCGGTTCAAGAGACCTCGCTGTGGGTTACGGGCTCCGACCACAAGCCGCGCCAAAATGTGACAGTGTTATCGGCCTGCTTCGGTGTTGGGCCCGTTTCACGTACCATTTGGTTGCATCTTTAATTTATGGAGCCTCTTCTGATCACTCTGGAAGAGACGATTCTGGTTAAACCATGTCGCCCTCTCGGTGTATCGCCGAATCCGCTTCCCCCAAGCAGCGATTTTCTGCTTTAAGTCGTCTAAGTGCTCTCTCAATTTTTGTAATATCCGGTAAAATCAATTTTTGTAATAAACTGATATTTGTCCCAGCAAACGCCGTCCTGACGACGCTCACAATTCTTGATCTGTTAGTGCCAGACTTTAAGCTCGTCTGTCTGTCGATAACCCGATAATCAGCCTTTGCGATACGGTTTTCAATTATTTTTCCGTACGGTCCGACGTAGCAGTTTTATCACTTAACTGTTACAACGGCGGGCAATGGGGTCGTCAATTCCCTACTCCAATATATTACTTATATTTATTATTATTATTTTAATGTTTCCTGATTCATAATTTAAAGTCGTTGCTGGGAATTATTCCTTTTCTTTAAAAATTATTTAGAGTATTATTTCGATGTGTTTAATTTTTAATATTGATGCACTTGACAGCTGAGTGGCTTTTCGTTTAAAAATTACGGCGTAATTAACAAAGTATCAGCCTATTCGCGGTTCTACTGGATACGCGAGACCGCGTACTACTGAGAGTTTAAGAGCAGAAAAATTTCCGACTCTGTGGAAAAACACTCGTCATCATCATTACCACCCTTGGCAAGTCTACTACTTAACATAGGCCTCCCGAAGGAATACCATAAAGCACGGTTCTGAGCCACAGAACAACCTAAGAAACCATTCTCGGGAAGCCCACAATACCTAGTCAGGTCATAAATTCTGTCACATGCTTAATATAAAATAATTGAAACAAGTTTATTCATTATGTAACCATTTATATACCAAAATGAACTTAACAAAACATAGATTCTTATGACACTAAAGTTCCTCCAAGTGTTGCCATATCTTGTAATCTAACGGATTTAAATCTGGACTGGAGGAGGGCCAGTCTTCGTGTCGGATGAAGTTGATTTCACGCGCCGCCAGCCAGTCTTGTGTGCTCTTCGCTCTATGAGCTGGCGCTGTATCTTGTTGGAATACCCAGTGCCTGTTATTGAACATGGTATGAGAAACAGGTTCCACAAGACTGTATTTTGATACACAACTGCATTCGTTTTTACACCTTTCTCACAAAAATGTACCTCTGTTAAGCCCCAATAAGAAACTCCCAACCATACCATGAGCGAGGATGGAAAATGACCTCGTTGGATACGCGGAATACGGTTGCTCGCTTCTTCACTACTGTGTGCGTACACCTTATCATTTTGTTTGTTGTAGCTCTCTTCTACGGTAAAAATTTTTTCATCCGAAAAAAGAATTTCCCGATATTTTTTCCCGCGTACCGCTTTAACAAAGCGCGGCATCTCTTCAGTCTCAGGTCCATTAGACGAGCATTCAAACGATGTCCTGTTCTTCTTCGATATGCCCGAAGCCCTAAGTCTTCATTTAACACCCTTTTCACCGTGGTTCTGCTTAACCCCATCTGAAGGGCCAACAGTTTCTGCTTACGTTTGGGATTTCTTTGAATTCGCGCCTTCACAGCTTTTATCACTGCTGGAGTCCTAACAGACCGAGGGCGACCACTTCTTGACCTGTCATCTACACTAGAGTCTTCATTGTATCGTTTGGTGATACGATAAACGAATCTTTTGGTTATATTCAAATTTTTCAGTATGTCAAAAATTTGAATTGGCGCGTAACCGCAACGATGCAACGCAATAACTGCAACACGGTCTTCTTTAAGCGTCCACTCCATATTTAAAAATGAGTAAAATTCTAAAAAGTATACAGTTTTATTTTCATGAACAATTAGAAATTCGAATTCAATAAACTTTTTTGTGGCCAGCATTCCAAAAGAAAAGTTTTTACTGTGTGACAATACTTATGACCTGACTAGGTATATCGCTATCGCTCTTTTTACTACCTGTAACAGGATTGCAGTCACTACTGTGTTCCGTTTTAAAGAGTAAACAGTTATTATTATAACTGGATTTTAGGCATTCTATCATAATCCTCATAAGCATTAATAGCTGTTTTTATTTTAAACTGGTTGCAGTTGTCCATAGATTACGGTACACATTAAACATCGGTGGTTTAATAAGTGTATTTGTTGCTCTTTTTCTTTGCGTTAGTGTCGTGGAACACTCGGTAGGAACGAAGTTCCTTGCATAGTATATTATTATTGATAAACGTAGGTATTATATTATTGATTAACAAATACAAATAAATGAAATACTAGAGTCTATTAAAATGAAGCGTCATTTGAAATAAAATAATATTTCTTTCATGGCAAGATAAGAAAAAGTGCGAGGCAGATGGATATTATTCTATCTCACTTCCTTATTTTGCCGCCAAGGCCGTCTACACTACGACACAAGGGGTCGTGACGAAAAATCTTACACTATTTGTCCGACAAACCCGTCCGACAAAGAACTTCGTTCTGAAAATTGAAACACTAAAATTAATGAAGGAAAAACTGAAACAAAAATTATATAGAAAGGGATAACAAACGAGCACACAGTCCACTTGATGGTAAATAGATGCGGCCATAGACATCTTCATCTATCATCAAGAATCCAAATGCAAAAGCGTTTATTTTGTAGGGCGTGGTCTTTCCCGGTCGAGACGACCCATTTGTCTACAAGCATAATACAGCTGTAGCATAGGTCTTCCACGTATAAAATGATAAATTTGTAAAATAACGTAATACTTATTGTATTGCATAGTAAATAAAGTAAGAGCTTTAACTGCAAAAATTAATTTTATAAAATTGTTGCGAGTGCTGCTTCCCTCAGGCGTTATTAACGATTGCCAACTTCTACATCAGTGCTACAATGTTTTAAAAACAACTATAATTTTTAAATTAGTTTCTACTTTCCATGATTCTGTGAAAATTGGTAGCGTAGTTGCCTTCCCCTTATTGTTTATTCTTTAAACATTTTGTTATCTAGCAGTACTTTGACAACACCTATAAGCTTACAAGTATAATATGTTAATTTAATCATTACAGTCTATTAAAGTCCACTGATGAACATAGGCCTCCCCATAAATTGAATCATTATTTGGATATATGCCATAGCTCCTACGCTTGGCACGCGGATCAACCGCAGTTTTTTAGGTTCTTTTTGTTATTAGGAAAATGCTGCTGTCTATCTTCTGATTTGTTTCCTATTTATTTTGCCTTCTTACTGCCCTCACTGTACGATATTGGGTAGTAGATATTTTTACACCACCAATATGGCATGTAATTTATTATACATTTAGAGAGTATGTTACGAACACAAAGTGATTATACTGATAAAAGTACCAATTATTTACTGTAATTGTGTAGGGAATAATTATGTGATCCTAGTAATCTGCATGGAGCAGTAATAAAAAGGCGAGCTTCGTACGATATGAGTATAGAGGCACTGTGAATTGTATTTAAAAAAAGCATCCTCGTCAAAAGCATCCTTCGGTCAAACCGTCTCAGGGTTTACCGCTGCCTCCCAAGACTTCTATGCAACCTTTACAAATTTTGGAAAAAGACACTTTAGAAGCAATTATGTCATTTTCGAATGGCTCTGCTGGCGGCATTGACGGAATTACGCCTCAACATCTTAAAGATCTTGTAAGCGCTTCTGCCGATGACGCCGGCGGAGTACTTCTTAAAGACATTACAAAATTATGTAACTTTATGCTTTCTGGTAATGTTAATCCAAATTTCATTCCATTCTTATATGGGGCAAGATTATGTGCCTTCAAAAAAAAAGGATAACGGTATCCGTCCTATTGCCGTTGGTTCCACATTTCGACGCTTAACTTCAAAATTAGCTTGCAGGTACATAATCTCTAACCTTAAGACCAAATTTCAGCCTACTCAACTAGGTTTTGGCACTAGAGGTGGCTGTGAGGCGGCGGTACATTCAGTGCGTACATTTTTAACAAACTCTGATGCAGATGTTCTTGTGAAGGTTGACCTAAGGAATGCTTTTAACTCTATCGATAGGGTAACCTTGCTGAAAGAAGTGGCTAACAATACCCCCGAAATTTATCATTACGTTTGGCAATGTTATAGTCAAAATACTAACTTGTTTTACGAAAACCATGTTATCGATTCTGCTGTTGGTGTTCAGCAGGGTGACCCTCTGGGTCCAGCACTTTTCAGTTTGGGAATTCAACCCATTATTTCAAATTTGAAATCCAAGCTGAATGTCTGGTACCTAGACGACGGTACACTGGGAGGTAGAGCAGATGACGTCCTCAGCGATCTTACTCATATTTTTCGAAATTTTAAAAATATTGGCCTTGAACCAAATAGCAATAAATGTGAAATATTTTTTTCCAATAATTTATCTACTTCTCATAGAGACACTTTAATTCAAAATTTTAATCATATTTGTCCAGGAATAAAAACTGTCAATACGGAATCACTATACCTGCTAGGTGCCCCGTTGTTTTTCGATAGTATTAAACCTGTTTTAAAAACAAAATTTGATCAGTTTTTAAACCACGTTGATAAATTGTATAAATTAAACCCCCACATAGCTCTTACTATTTTAAAATATTGTCTTCTTGTACCTAGATTTACATACTTACTCCGCTCGAGTCCAGTCTGGAAATGTTCGGATATTTTACAAGATATTGATAATAATCTTAAAATTGCTATAGAAAAAATTCTAAATTTAACTTTAAATACAACAGCCTGGACTCAAGCTACTTTACCTATAAAATTTGGTGGCATTGGTGTGAGAAATCTTTCTAGCGTTGCATTGCCTGCTTTCCTTGCTTCCGTGCATAGTGTCAGTGACTTATGTAACATAATTTTAAATAATAAAGTAGACCTATGCTTTGCTACGGAGGCAGGGCAGACATGGCAAACGCTCTGTCCTGGTGAAAATATTCCACTGGAAGTTAACTAACAAAAACAGTGGGATATTCCGTTGGTACAGGGCGTGCAGAAAGATTTATTTCATAATTTCCATAGTGACCAAGATAAGGCACGCCTTCTAGCTGTTTCGACTAAGGAATCTAGTCACTGGTTACACGCTTTACCATCAAGTAATCTCGGCACATTACTTGATAGGGAAAGCTTGCGTATTGCCGTAGGAATCCGACTAGGAGCAGCGATTTGTCAACCCCATCAATGCCCCTGTGGTAGCAGCGTCGACAAGTTTGGGCTCCACGGACTTTCATGTAAGAAAAGCGCTGGTAGGTTTTCACGACACAGTTCTTTGAACGATATCATCCGAAGGGCTCTTGCCTCTATAAATGTTCCCTTGGTTTTAGAGCCTTGTGGAATATTTAGAGACGATGGCAAGAGACCCGACGGTATGACATTGGTCCCTTGGGAGAGAGGTAAAGCCCTAGTGTGGGATGCTACTTGCGTAGACACTCTGGCGGCCTCTCATCTCAGGGGTACCTCGTTTAAAGCCGGGGCGGCATCAGAGGCAGCTGAACTGAGTAAGTGGCGCAAATATGAGTCTCTGAGAGATGACTACATATTTGTGGCATTTGCTGTAGAGACTATCGGTCCGTGGGGTCCACGTGCGGTGAAGTTCCTAAAGGAACTCCATCCGCGGCTGGTCGTTGCTGCTGGTGATAAGAGGGCTGGTTCTTTCCTCGCTCAAAGGCTAAGTATAGCCATTCAGCGGGGAAACGCAGCCAGCGTTCTTGGCACGATACCGCGGGGAGTAGGACTATATGATAATAAAGTTTCTAGTTTTAGTTTTTTTTTTTATTATCATAGTTTTTAATATTGTAGATAAAATTTAAAAATCATCTGTACTATAAACATGCTTTAAACGATTTATAGCATTTTCTTTTTCAAATAAATCAAAGCAAGATAACAATGTTATTAAGTTAAGTTTCAAACGTACTCCTTATCTTTCTCATAAATAGCCTGTAAGTTATCTAATGTTGAGCATGGGTCTCTTACAACATGTTACAAAGGATTTGCCGTAATCGGCACGCTTGCTAGTCAGATTATCGATTTATCGGGGTTTAATTATTCGATACCTCGTCTTAGCACCGACTTTAGATGCTTTTAATAACGTCGAAATTATTTTATCCTTTTTAGTTTTTTTGAGTTAGGTTTTTTTGTAGTATAAAGGTGACATACGAGCACAGTCCACCTCGTGGTGAATGAATGGTGTGGCCCATAGACGTCTATATTTATCCTCGATTAAGAATCAAAATGCAGATACGTTTTCACCCCTGAGGCCTAAAATGGTATGCATCTTTTCCAGTAAAAAGGTTCTCCGGTTGTCTGCACTCACAGCAAAATTATGATGCTGTTTTACTTTAGTATTCTGTAAGACCGTGGTCCTTTCCCTGAGTGGGTCATACTGCAACCAAAATACAGCGAGCAACCATATATAAAATAAATTCAGGTAACGAGTTATATCAACCTTAATAATAATAATTTCTAAATTTTACTTCAAATTTGTTGAATGTTTCTCCTTTCAAACGAATTGTCGGTCTTATAAAGTAATAAATCTGGCAACGTTAATTGAATTGTCCAATGGACTTTCAAAACAAAACCGTCGATATAAAATTACCAATGGATTGCCATTTGTCAATAGGCAAAGTACCGCGTTTTATTATTTTCTATGAAAATAAACTAAAGTATTTCTTTATAAATAATTAGTAAAGCTAATATTGAATTAAAATTAGGTATAGACGTTCAATATTAGGTTTATTACAATTACATTTTCTGTAATTAAACATAAAAATTAGTAAAAACCGACTCCAAAAAAACTAAAATAATAAAATAATTGCCACGTAATTTAATTAGCTACCGAATTCGGGCAGTTGTTCGATACGCTATGTACTGAATGTAGAAGCTGTTAAATGATGTAGTAATTGTTTAATTATTGAAGTTGCGCAAGTCTCTTCAAATGCATGCGGTGGGACTTGCGCTTTGTGGGGCTTTAGCACCATAGATCACATACATACCGTTCGGCAAATTGTACAGAAGACCGAAGAGTACAATCTGTCACTTTGTCTAGCGTATGTGGACTATGAAAAAAACCTTTATTTATAAAAGCCTTTGATTCCGTCGAAATTTGAGCGGTGCTGCAGTTCCTTCAGCGGTGCCAAGTGGACTGTCGATATATCATAGTGCTGAAGTGTTTGTACAGTAATGCTATCCGAGTACAGAACCAAGGACGAAACCTATCCAACTACAGAGAGGTGTAAGACACAGTGACGGAAAGGATACGGTATTAACATTAATGGCATTGGTACCAAAAAAATCATGTTTAACGTCCATGTGCCCTACAGGCACATTTGTGTGCTGGATTGGTGGAGAATAAAACCGCTGCGATATTTTTCTTTCTTCTATATTTGGTGTTTTCCTTGAAGTAGCTGGCCGCCGACTGTGTCGAACGACTTTTTTTTTTTTTTTTTTTTTTGCGCCCGAAGCAATTGGAAAAGGGCTACCCCGAAGGGAGGCAGAAAATGCATTACGCATACCACGATGGCCGGTCCATCGTGGTTATGAGGGACTCACTACCTACAAGGGGGAACCTAAGTGATACCCTCTAAAAACTGCCTTTGGGGACTGGCAACCAGCTGTTGAAAGCTTCACATGCCGTATCGTAAAGCGACCCTCTTTTGGGAAAAGAGGGCGCAGGCGGCTATAAGCCGCTGAGGGAGTGCCTGGGAAGGCAAATTAATTATGAATAACTTAATTAGAGTTGGCCTGAGCCGCCAGGAGGCAGTTCAGGTCGTTTGAAAGTTTATTAGGCGGGTCCGAGAGGGAGTTCCTCGGCCTGCGGACGCTATAGCGGGAGGGGAGTGGGGCTGCATAATTAGCAGCCTCACGAATAAAATGATTGGAATGCGACTCTGAGGCTTTGAAGAAGTTCTCAGAGAGTTTTTTAAGGAATTGTTGAATTGTAGGGAGCTCTAGGTCCCGATGAAGGTCGGCATTGCGGACGTACCAAGGTGCGTTCGCAGCTCGACGACAGAAAAGGTTTTGAACTACTTGGAGTTCATTAATAATTTTAGGGTTAGAGTGGGCGAAAATGGGGCCCGCGTAGGACATGACTGGTCGTATACAGACCTTATAAAGGGTACGCTTGTTTCTGAGGGACATTTTACTGTGTCGGCCCAACATACTGTTGAGCCTATTCAGGTAAAAACGTGCGTGACGGGTTACTCTTTTGACGTGGGGCCTGAAAGTTAGCCCTGTGTCTAGAGTGACACCTAAATATTTGGCAGACGTATGCCAGGGGACAGGGGTCCCTAGCATACGTATTGGTGGAGTGTTTTTGAGACGGCGTCGTTTATAATCGAAGTGAACGGCGGAGCTCTTCTCCGGGTTCACATCGATGCGCCATTTTTTGAACCAAGCTCCTAGGTCATCAACTGACTTTTGGACCTTGTTCCGTATGAAAGGTAGCGAGATACCTTTGCAGTAGAGAGCAGTGTCGTCTGCGAAGAGGGAGAGCTGAACACCTTTCGGCGGAATGGGAATGTCGTTGGTGAACAGTATGTACAGCAGAGGAGCAAGAACTGAGCCCTGAGGGACACCAGCTTTGATGGGGCGCTGTGAAGATAGCGTGCCTTCGTGTCTAAAACGAAAGGTACGATGATTAAGATAAGAGGCCACGAGACGTACTAGACGATCGGGGAGACCTATTTTGTATAGTTTGTAGATAAGGCCTGTATGCCAGACTCTATCGAAGGCTTTGGCGATGTCGAAAAAGACCGCGATAGTCTTATGACGACGGGGATAAAAACCGCTGAGGATATATTCCACAATACGGTGAACTTGTTGGGGGCAGGAGTGTTTCGCTCGGAAACCGAATTGATGGGGAATGATAAGAGGGTCACCGTCTGTGGGAAACAGATGGCGCCTCATGCGATTTTGAATGACTCTTTCAAAGAGCTTGCCCATGGCCTTGAGGAGGCTAATGGGACGATGACTGGAGGGGAGATTAAGAGGCTTGCCTGGCTTGGGAATACCAATCACAGTTGCCTCTTTCCACGTAGTGGGAAAGTAACTAAGGTTGAAGCAGGCATTGAAGATAATAGATAAAAGGGTTAGCACCTGCTCAGGAAAGTTTTTTAGGGCTTGGTTGGAGATGCCATCCGCGCCCGGAGCCTTTTTAGGCTTAAGTCCTTTGATGAGGGATGAAAGCTCATCATTGGACACAGAGATAGGTTCGGAGGCTGTAGGGGGCGAGTTCCGGCGGCGGACCTCATCCTCCACTGCCTGGACGTGTGAGGGGTCTACGGGTTGAGAGCTAGGAGAGCATTGAGCGGCAATGCTGTCTGCAAAGCACTCAGCCTTTTCCTCGTCCTCGAAGGCTACCGTACCGTCGGGACGGGAGAGAGGGGGAGTGTGGAAGATAGCGTCTATGCGGAGGGCTCTTGCCATCTGATAGTACGCTGTATGAGAGGGAGAGATATTCTCCATGAGCTTACTCTTTTTGAGGTCTCGAAATTCAGAGAGGCGGAAACGGAGTTCTCGTTGAAGACGATTGGCCGTGCGCCTATATTCGGGCGTGGGATATTTTGCTGCTCTCCGGAAAGCAGCTTTTTTGGCTTTTAATAGGTTGCTAATATGCAGGGGAAGCCCACTATTATTAGCAACCGGGACGACCCTTTCATTCTCCTTAAGGGAGGTTTTAATAAGGGTGGAGAGTGAATCGACCGCGGTGTCGATTTTTTCAGGACTGTCTAAGTCCGAAGATAGGGAGATGGGGGAGTCCTGTGAGTCCAGAGCTTTCGCTAGGGACTCCTTGAAGCCCTTCCAATTTGTGAAGGTTTTAGTAGAGGGTGTTGGGAGTGGTGGCTGATGGCCAAGAATGAGAGAGACCGGTCGGTGGTCGGATCCTAGATCGTCTAGTGTCTCGATTGCCCTAAGGTTGAGAGAAACTCCTTTGAGTAACGCAAAATCTAGTACATCGGGGGCATAGTCGGTGTTATCGGGAAAGTGAGTAACACCGAGAGGACTGTGGACGGTAATATCAAGAGACTGCGTGATATCGAGCAGTAACTTGCCACTACGGGTGGTAGTACGGCATGTCCATTCAGTATGCTTGGAGTTAAAATCTCCAAACATAATGACTGAATTGCCTAGAGATAAAATAGCCTCAAAATCTTTTTTGAGGGGAAGGGTTTTAGAAGGGATGTAACAGGAGGCTATGAAGATGGACTGATGTCCAGTCATAGCTAGCCTGCATACCGTGGCTTCCATGTTGGAAAGTTGCGGAGTAGAAATGGGAGAACAGTGAAGTGTCTTCTTGTAATAAATGGCCGTACCGCCGCCTCGGCGGTCGGGTCTATCATTACGAAGAAGAGAGAAGTTTTTGATGGAAAGGCCTTTAGTGTCCTTAGTATTGAGATTAGTTTCCTGTAGGAGGAGGAAATCGGTTTCACGATTTTGAAGAAAGAGCTTAAGCTCTGGGAGGTTATTTCGCAAACCGCGAATGTTAAAGGATACAAGCGATAAACCCTTAGGTTTGATACGACCGTGGGATTTTGGTAGAGCAAACTGCTCTGTCATTGTGAGTTAAGTTAATTAAGTTAACTTAACTTACAATGAGCACAAAAGATTATGATGCTCTGCAAGAGCGAGGAGACGATCCTGAGGGGACCTCGCAGCGCGCAATTTGCGTGCTAACACAGCGATTTCCTCAACGTTGATGTTCCTAATTGCGGAATACACCGTTTTTAGGTCATCAGCCATTGAGGGCTGTGATTGTTGTGGTTGAGGGGCGGAGGATGTCCGCGGTGGTACTGCCTTTTTGGGGCCCCAGGGAAAAACTGGGGGCTGCATAGGCTGAGAGAAGCCCGGAGGGGGCCGAATAGTGCCCTGAGGGGGCCTAGGAGGACCCTGAGAGGGTCGAGAGAAGCCCTGGGTGGGCTGAGAAAGGCCCTGACGGGGCATCCGTTGGTAAAGAGCCGGGAATGAGCGGTCATTGACCGGCGGTGGAGCTTGCCTACTGGGGCGAGGATGAGGTGCGCAAGGGCAGCCTCTGTAGTTAGCCGGGTGGCCCGTTTGTTTACACAGGACACACGCGGGTGGGGATTCGGCGTCTTTGGGCCGAGGACACTCTTTAGTGTTGTGGGGTTCAAGGCACTTAACGCACCTGGGTGGGGCGGAGCAGTTGGCCGCCGCATGACCATACAGCTGGCAGCGGTGGCACTGCGCCGGGAACCCGCGCCTATGTGGAGGCTCAACCCTCACTCTCGACAGGCCGCACACTGTGCGTACCTGCCGGAAGATGGCTTTCGCCTCCGGCACGTTGGTTAAAATTACTAGGGCAAGAGAGAACCTCTGGCCTGTTCTACTGTGCATTTTGTGCACGGCTTCTACGGGGAAACCTTGGGACTTAAGGTCCTCAAGGATTTCTTCGTTTGAAAATTCGAAGGGGACGCCGCGGATGACGGCCCTGACTTTGCGCTCTTCCGGAAGAGCGTATGTATGATAAGAAACTCGTTCGGCTGTGAATAGCCTGGTGAGTCGCCGGAAGTCGTCGATTGATTGGGGGATGATCTTAATAGCCTCCCCGAGGTTGATGGCGTGGTCATATTTTATGCCTGCGTTGTAGCAGGTTTTGGAGAGTTCTGTGAATTTAGCCTTGTCTCTTAGGAAGACAGGGGGCGGGACTTGCTTCTTGGCAAGGACTGGAGCACAGCGAGAGGCTGGCTTGGTCGGAGCGGGAATGTCTAGTGACATAAGTGGGGCTGAGGCAGCGGCGGGGGCTGCGGGGGCAGAGGCGGCAGCGGGAGCTGCGGAGGTTGAAGGAGCGGCAGGGGCCGCTGAGACAGGGAGGGTGCGGTTTTTAGCGGCGCGTTTACCGTTGCGCTTGGAGTTCACCGTGGTGAACGAAGAATCCCCGGTTCCGTCGGAGTCACAGGACTCCGATGAGCCGGTGCCAGAATTGGTGGCGGGCCTCTTCCGGGAGGCCGATGCAGAGGACTCGGAGCATGCGTACTCCATTTCTAATGGGGCGAAAGAGTTCTTTGTCTCTAGGTAGGCCGCAAGTACGGGCGGCGGTTGGAGTGCCTGACGGGCAGGGGGAGTAACATGGGCGGCGATGGCGGCAAGGGCCGTCTCATCGAGGTTTAGGCCCAGACCAAGAGTTTGGTTTAGGGCGGCAACGAGGGACTTAATTTGGGTAATTGTGGACATGTTGAGGGCAGTAGTTTTACGAAACGTATTTGATACGGAAGGGGCTAGTGGGTGCTGTTCTGAAAAGAACAGAGACGTTATGTACCTAAACAGTAAGGGCGGGATCACCGTTCTGAGAAGAACGGGACGTTCTTAATTCTAGGAGTAAGTGCCCCTGCTCTCAAAAGAGCAGGGCCTTGCTCTGAAAAGAGCAAGTAACTCCCTAGAAACAGTATATACACGTACACGTTATACAAATAAATAACGAAAACAAAATTAGAAATAGTTAACAAAAGAATTAACAATAAAAATAACAATAACAAGCAAGACCAACAGTCAAACCGCCCCGCCCGGAGACAGGGAGGTAATAACTGGAGTTAGCGTAAAATGACTCACCAAGGCGTCGACGCTGTAAGCGCGAGCAGGACAGCGGAGGCGCGAGAGCGAGAGAGCACTACCGTACGGGGACGGATGCGCGGACTACCTGGACACGACCGCTCGAGAGCGGTGCCACAGGCGGAATGTGTCGAACGACGAAAATCGCCCCTCTTTTATACCGCCTCGGGCTGGGTCAATGGATACGGCCGACGCATCGTACAAATGGCGTCGACCAATCAGCGCGAGGCGTGACAGAGCAAGTGACGATGCTGAGTCCCGTTACATTGTTTGTCTTAAGCTAGTTCTATATCTTACTGAGTCATTGTTTACATTGTTTACCTTAAGCTAGTTCTGTTATACAAAGTGACCAACTAATTTTATTACACAAATATAAGCTCTACACTATTATTTTCTTAACATAAAATGCTTATATCCTATCTAAACTATAATCTCTATTAATATAAATGTTTATCCTATCTAAGTACAAACTAACTATAATATTTATTCCATTAATATAAATGTTTTTGTCTTATTTATGTATCACTATTTGTTTTTCTCTTGTCCCGCACAGTCCATGTTACACCTATGCCGGTAATTGTTTGGAGCACTAAGCTCGAAGTTGTTGGCGAATATGTTTACCTGGGATAAATAGTCCGACTAGGTAAGTCCGACTTTGATTGAGAGGTCAATAGATCCGTCCATTGACCTCTCAGTCTACTCGGCTGGTCAGCGTTCAGAACATTATGACACATCTTCTCGTCAGGCATACCTCAAACCTCAAAACTAGATTATAAAACTAGTGCGTGTTGCCAGTGATGACATATGGATTTGAGGCGTAGTACTTCACTGCTGATCGTATAAGAAAACTCAAAGTCACTCAGCGAGCTATGGAGAGGGCTATGCTCAGCGTTTCTCTGCGTGATAAACTTAAAAGCGAGGATATCCGCAGTAGAACCAGAGTAACCGACATAACACAAAGGATTAGTGAGCTGAAGTGGCAATGGGCTGGCCATATAGCTCGAAGGACCGACAACCGATGAGGAAGAAAGGTTCTCAAGTGGCAGCATTGTACCGGCAGGCGAAGTGTAAGGCATCTCTCCACTAGATGGAGTGACGTACTGGTAAGACATGCAGGCAGTCAATGGATGCAGGTGGCTCGGAACCGTACTTTTTGGCATTCCTTGAAGGAGGCCTATATTCAGCAGTGGACTTGTGAAGGGATGTAATGATAATGATGATGTTTTCGAAGACGGTTTTTAATGTTTAAAAGTTTAATTATTAGACCCCTTCCAGTGAACTGAGCAATATCACACGTTCTATGTAATATGTAGATATCTCGTGTTTAAGTTTCCCACTGTCGCGTCTTACGACACCCACGGGAGAATAAGGGGTAGTAAATATTCTTAAATAGTTAAAATAATTAATTAAATCATAGTTATGAATTTATAGTAAGATGAATAAATTACATAATTAAATATATAGTGATAAATAATATTTCATGAGGTAAAACAAAACATTAGATATTTGAAAAGATTTGATGTAATAATGTCGTAATATTATTATCTATATTTCATGAAAAAAGGGAAAGTTTATACATGGTAGAACCACGCTGCAGCTATATTAATAGTATACGACACGCACGAATGGGTCACTCGATCGGGGAAGGACCACGCCCTCACAAAATACCTGCGTAAAATAGCAATATAAGAAAACACAGCTTAACGCTACTGTGTTTCATATGGTAAGTGAGAGAACCGGAGACCCTTTTTAATGGAATAGAGGCATTCCATCATATTCCTCACGGCTAACAACGCATCTGCGTTTTGTTTCGCAAACGAAGATAGATGTACATTTGTAGCTAAAGTAACCACTTACCATCAGGTCCAAAAGTCAAAGTGAAAAAAGTTAAATGCGTTATAGAATCAGTCACCTCATTTCTTCCTGTGGGTAGCTTAGAAGGTGTCTATGGAAAATGCTAGAAAAATCTTATGGCTTCCAATAAATGACAGCATATGTTGATAGATATACTGTAATGACAGCATATACATTATAAATGTATTGGAAGAGAAGAGAAGAAGTAGATTGCTACGAATAATTTACTCCCCACTGCCATGTTTCACTATGAATCACTGCCAAGAAAACATAAAAATTTAAATATTTTCCCTATTTCCACGTATAAAGCTCCAATGCCCCGACTTATTATTTGTGTAAATTAAAGATATTATTGTACAATTACCCGAAAAATAGATAGTTAATTTAACCTAAAAGAAAATATTATAGATATTATTACAGAAGTTTTACATTACTGCTGGTTGGTGAATACAATAGATCGCGATGAACGTGCATCCGTCGTTAAGTTATAAATAAAAAGATGCAATAAATAGTTAAGTTAACAAAAAGATACCAACGAACGGGATTGGTCAGAAGTAAATTAATTGCACAGTGGGGGACCACCAAGCATTCATCACCACAGACTGGTGACACTTAACAACATTACAAGTCTGCGAGTGTCGCCTCTACGCTCACCATCCCTATTCTGCCGCAGTCGCAGTCTATTCAGCGTTAGTATGGGCAATTTTTTTAACATTCTATCTCGTAAACGAGAGGATTGGATGGCGAAGCGTGCAAAGGACCTTCACTAAATGAAGTGACAACCACGGCTAATAATTTTTCCCTTACTAGATGTCGCTAGTTGGGACTGAAGTGAAGTTTTTGTTACACAGTGTCATTTAATTTAGAAGTAAGTTTTAAATGAAAGCTTATCGGTTTCTAAAGTACTATATTAATAATGCCATAGTGGTTTGCTCCTTAATTTTTTGCACATTGTTAAATCTTTTTTTTTAATATTTCTACTTTAGGAATATATGTAGCTTGGTTTATTCATATCTAATCTAATTATTATAAAATATAACTAATATTACATAAAGAAACATTTTCTTTACAAATTAACTTCCCCGCTATGAAATAATTTCAGCTCATTCCAAAGTGGCTTTGTTTATTTTGTTTTCTTTCTAATGTTTTCATCCTCGCACGACTACTTTGTGGAATCGTTTACCACCGGCGATTTTTCCAAACCGCCACGATTTAGGCACCTTCAAGAAACGAGCTTACCCTTTTTAAAAGGCTGGCAACGCACCTGAATTTCCCCTGGCGATGCAGTTGTTCATGTACTCCGACATGAATTCCATACTAAACTTACATTGAAAAAAAATACTGCTAAAATTCCTGTACAAAATAATGTAAGGCAATAAAACAGTATCCCCCGTGTAGTTGCGGGTAAGAATACCATACCATAATAAATTATAATAAAAAAACTGCGGGTACCAACACGTTCGCCAAGCGTGGAACTATGGCAATATACTATGACAAAAGTTACAAAAAGACGGCCCACAGTCCTCGGCGGCCCCGCTATTCCTGACTACGGTGACGAACATGGTAACTGCGGGGCACCGATTGCTAAGAACCTCCGGTGGAGGTTCACTTGCCACCTAAGATAACTCGACCTGGCAATATACAACGCACCCACCCTGAGGACTGACGAGAATTCTGTAGCAGAAAGAAGAGATAGACAAATTGCACTGGGATATTATGGGATTATCTGAGGTCCGAAGAGCGGAGGAGGGCACTGCAGTCCCTTCAGCGTTACCAAGTTGACTGTCGGTATATCGAAGTGCTGAAGTGTTTGTACAGTAGGGCTATGATGGCAATCCGAATACAGAACTAGAGTACAAAACCTATCCAACTGCAGACGGGTGTAAGACAGGGTGACGTAATAACCCCGAAACTGTTCACCTTGCATTAGGTGATGTTTTTAAGCAGCTAGACTGGAAAGGATACGGTATTAACATTAATGGCGAGTACATCACTCACCTTCGATTTACCAACCCCTTCAGCAGCGTTCGGGAAATTACGACACATCTTCTCGTCAGGTATACCTCAAAACAAGACTGTATAGCACGTGCGTGTTGCCAGTGATGACTTATGGAACTGAGACGTGGTTCTTCACTGCTGGCCGTGTTACGAAGCTCAAGGTCGCTCAGCGAGCTATGGAGAGGGCTATGCTCGGAGTTTCTGTGCGTGATAAACTTCGAAATGGGGATATCCGCAGTAGAACAAGAGTGACCGATGTAGCCCAACGGATTAGTAAGCTAAAGTGGCAATGGGCCGGCCATATAGCTCGAGGAACTGACAACCGATGAGGAAGAAATATTCTCGAGTGGCAGCTTCATACCGGCAGGTGAAGTGTAGGGCGATCCCCCACTAGATGGAGTGACGACCTGGTTAGACATGCAGGAAGTCGATGGATGCAGGTGGCTCAGGACCATGCTTTGTCGCATTCCTTGGGGGAGCCCTATGTTCAGCAGTGGACTTTTGAAGGGCTATAATGATGATGATGATGATTAAACAGTGCAATGTAAAAGCAATTACGCAAAGACATTTAAGTAGTAGTAGTAACTATATATTTAAAACTCTTTGCAATTACATACAAATTATTTAACACATAAGTATATAGCGCAGTATTTACTGACCCGCAATAAGATGGAGTGACACCCAACGACATTGCAGCCAGTTGGTGTATGCAAGTGACATAGGATCTTAGGCTTAGGCAATCTAAGGGGAGAAGTTTAGCAGTGTATTCGTAATGGTTTTTAATGAATGAAATAAAAATATAGCTAGCTAAATAAAATACAAAGTAACATGAGAAACGTGCCGTATTTCACGACTTTAGACGATTTTATCGTGCCACGAGCGAGCTAAGAGGTTCAACTGCAGCAATTAGTTTTAATCAGAAGCTACGAGGAGTTTCCCTCGGGCGTTATTAACAAAAATGTTAACTCTAACGCTTACTTTTTCAAGAATAACAATTATGTAGTAGATATTATCTTTATTTATATTTAAACTCAACCGTGTAGTGGCGGTGTAAGAATACCCACTATCCCATATCGTCCCATGGTAGTCGTAATAGGCGACAGAGGGACACTAAAACGCTAAATGGACAGCAGCATCTTCCTGATAACAGCTATATAAAAATTAAAAAAGGCCTATGTTCAGCGGTGGACTTTTATAGGCTGTAATAGAATAGATAGATATAAAAACTCCAAATGTTAACTAATAGATTTTTACATTTAACTCCCTGACACTAATGAAAATTATAGTGTAATGCCTTCGATCGCCTAGTATAAAAGGCGCCGAGGGTGCCCTCAATAGACGGTTACGACATTCTTCAACCCCACAAATTATTTATAGTCGACATAAGTTTATGGCATAGTTATGGGTCGGTCGGCAAATGACCACGCTCTTCCAGAAAACTGACATGAAAAACAAAATGTTTTATATGCTTCGCCCGCTTCATCATTACACGAAATTGTTTTATAAAATAATGTACGAGTGCATAGATATATATGTGTATTTTCTTCGTCTCTTTTTTTAATAAAATTACATGTATGAATTGTAATGTGCCGTGTATGTAGATGTAAGTATGGCATAAATGTCTTTATGAATTGAATGAATGAAGAACGGGCAACCGAAGGGAAAAAAAGGTTCTCAAGTGACAGTTGCGTATTAGTAATATAGATAAAGACCTGGTAAGAGATGCATTCGATGGATGCAGGCGTCTTAGGACTGTACATTGTGGCATTCCTTGTAAGGAGCCTAAGTTCAGCAGTGAACTTGTAATGAGCTGTAATGACGATGATGATGTCTATACGCCTATATACTATGAGTGATAAAACCGAAAAGTTAATTGATGGGTTACAAGCATTACTTCGTTAAAGGTGATGAAGTCATCCTCGAAGAAATAAATAATCTTTTAATAAATTTATTATTCTAATAAACCCCTTCATTGAAACAATTTCTAGAATAAAAGAACTTAAAACATTTACGGCAAACACAAATAAGCTTGCAGCTTTATCTTAATTGGTGGTACTAGCACGATTGTTTTAATTCCGCCAGGCGTAATTTTGTACACGAGAGTTCTATCTCAAAAATGATCACGGATTAAAATTTCGTGATCCTGCAGCTACAGCGCTAATTGAGATTAAATTTAAGGGACCCCGAGTTTCCCGAACAGTTACAATATTAATGCTACTACTTTGGTAAAGGTGCCGCTCGTTGCAAATTTTCAGCAAAGTGCTTTTTTGTTAATGAAAATACGGTTTATGCATATAAAAAAGTTACTACTATCGTATTTTATAAAATATTATTTATGACATACTTCGTTACAGCTTTTTGACTTTCTATGATTGATGATGTGTCAGATATTTATTATTGTAAATGTTGACACCTTAAATTCATTAAGCAAGCCAAATATCGTTTTGTTTGAAAAGCCTGTAAAACACATTGAACTCCTTTAGAACATGTTCTATTATATTACGCTGGTGGCAAAAATCTATCGAATTCAGTACTGGTAAACAAACATTTCTGAAAAAGATGTTTCTGCTCAAGACTACTTTAAATCTACCCCCACCCCGGCAATTTTCATATGTATTATGCGAGTGTACCTGCTCTGTAATGAAGGTATTAATTGTTTATAGTATTTTTAATCAAGTACGTATTATTAGTTGAGAGTGGTTACTAAAAAGAAATAACTAAACTAACTAAAAATCGCTACCTACAAAACTACAATTTTTTATCATAAACCAATAATTTCTTATATTTACGGGAATACTATACATAGAATAAAACTTATTTTACGGATTTTATGACGTTTAATTTTAATTTTTAACTGCCCTTGCACTAACATCATGCACCCTTTAAAGTAAATAATATTGCTGATGTGAAGCACCAACCTTCCAGGAATTTTTTTCTACGTGGTAGTGCCAGGCTGCAGCTATGTTATGGTTGTAGTACGAATGGGTCGGCTCGACTGAGGTGGGATCACGCTTTCACAGAATACCAGCGTAAAATAGCAATTAAATGCTGCTGAGTTTCGTATGTTGGATGTAGAGAAATGGAGACCTTTTCTCCTGGAAACGAGGCATTCCATCTTAGTCCTCACGGGTGACAACGCATCTGCATTTTGATTCCTAATTGAAGATAAATGTCTATAGGCCACAGCATCTACTTACCATCAGGTGGACTGTATGCTCGTTTGACACCATTAGTCTATAAAAAAAGTTTACAGTATGTCAATATGTTCAGGATCGTCCCAATCATTACATCAGATTTGATAGATCACAGATCCTCGCAAAAGAACAAAATTCCGAAGTAAGAGCAGTATATTATATAGAACAGCTCCGACTTACCACTTGGAACGTTGGCCGCTTCCGGGCAGAACATCTTCCCTAGCAGGAGATCGCCCCCTTTCACTCCACGGAAAAGGGGGTGACCAACTGAAGACCTTTAAATGAAAATGTAATCGAAACCCAACCTTACTGCCTTAAGGCATTAAGTCCGTCATATGTACGATTTTATTTTTTGAGCACGAAAGTTTCATTATCCTGCTCATCATCATTACAGCCCTTCACAAGTCCACTGCTGAACATAGGCCTCTCCCATAAATGCCACAAAGCACGGTCCTGAGCCACCTGCTTCCATCGACTTCCTGTTCCACGAAAGTTTAAATAAATAAATAAATACTATTGCAAGAATTCAAGATACTATAAGCTTCTTTTGCGTGGATTAGATCAGGAATTAATATTTAAAGTGTAATTATTGTAATTATAAAAATTAAGCTTGTAAAAATCCATATTGTCAGTTTAATTACATGTTTATTTTTTTCATAACAGCCAGTTAGATAGTGGGCTCAATTAAATTTTTCATTAATATTACATAGCTTGTAGGCTTGAAGGCGTCCAATTAGAAATAGTTACTACTTTATGGAAAACGGCGAACACGATACTAGAGCTCGAATTTCTTTAAAACTTCATTTTAACTTGCCCAAATTATCTAAAGACTCGACATTATTATCTCATAATTCAATGACGAAACATTCTCCGTTTTAACTTAACCTTGATCCTTTAGCAGATATTATTGTACTTACTTGATTCAACACAAAATAATATTTTGTGGTGTAAAAATATCCACGACCCTACGGTAGTATAGAAACTGAAACAGGAGATGGGCAGCAGCATCTTCCTGATGACAACTCAAAGTTGATATCAACTATGGCAAAATCCCTCCTGAGTCAATCTATGGGGATGGCCCACGTTCTGCAGTAAAATTTTATAGGCTCTCATGGAAAGATAGCGACGCTGTAGCTACATTATTGTTGAAGTACGAATGGTTCGGTTCAATGTTTATGGGCCACAGCATTTACTTACTATTAGGTGGACTCTGTGCGTGATTGTCGCCATTATTCTTAAAAAAAATCGTTTTAACGAACTTTACACGTCTACACTAAGATTATTGTATTTCTCAGACGTAAATATTTACTTACGATGTGTTTGTTTGCCGCATTGTGGTAAATTGGTACTTTTATTGATCGATTAGTTGTTCGCGTAGAAAGCAACTGAAGGCCAGTGCCCAGCTCCGTGCCACCACATACTGAAATATTTTCATATACACTTAAAATAATATACAGGCTGTCCGGTAAGTAATAGATAACCCCGCAGGTACTAATGGGGGGCACCTTGGCCTCTCAGAAAAAAAAATATAATCTTGCAGCAATGTGGAAAAATTTCCTTTTTTAAAAAGTATGAAATATGATACCTCCGTTCACGTTATTGAATACTATGGCTACAAAGTTATTAATAACGAATTGTTTTTCTCTGGGAATAACCGTGAATGTTTGACCTTGCTATCGCGTATTACAAAATATTTCTAGCTATAACTGGTTTTTTTTTTTTGGAATACCTAAAAATAAAAACAGGAATTTTCGATTTTACAATGACGAAGTTTCAGCACCTGTGGTATTAAAAATACGTATGGTGACCGGGGTGGTCAATAGCTTAAAATCATACCTACTTTTTTCAAATTTCAAACCGGTAATAACCTCAATTTTTTATTGACAAAATACTGAGTTATTGCTACCTATGTTTCTTTTGTCTTATTTTATTAAAATAAAAAGATTACAAAATAAGATATTTGCTTCGGAAATCTTTAGGAGTGTTTCTATGGAGTGGTTGGGTGTAATAATAATAAAAACAAAATTCCATAACGGTTATTTTAATTATAACGGTATTATACCGCGTTTAGATTCTCGCCTCGCGCCTCGCCTCGTACCTCGCCTCGCAGCTCGCGTGTTGTTGGGAGGTAACGAGTGCCTGTTTACACTCTAGCGATGCGGTCAGTTTGCGTTGAGCCAGCAACGATGAAAGACGTCGAAATAATAGCGGTATCAACTCTTGCCTTAATAAGTATTTATCGATGCTTGACCATTTTAAAAGGAAGGAAATTAATAAAAATACGTCGTTGAGGAAGAATATGACGGATGATATCTATTCATCGAAACAGGACCTTTTCAGTTTCATAATTTTATATAAATTGCTAGTACCTATTGTGCAAGATTAAATAATATTATTTTATTAAAATTGTAATCTTAAAACAAAAGCAATTCGAATGTTGTTATGGAAGGGCGCCGTAAACAAATTGAAACGAGACGCGAGTGTAAACACCACGCTCGCGTCTCTCGCGAGGCCCTTCGCCACGAGCTAGCTTTTACACTCGTGCCTCGTGGCTCGCCTCGCGACTCGCCTCGCAGCTCGCCTCGCCACTCGCGGCGCTCGCGTCGGAGGCGGTAATATAAATGTTCAAATTGTTTGTCACTTACTCTAATACAGGCTCTATATCTTCTTATGAACGACCTTTTTAATAGCCGCGAATACCTGCTGTCTCCAATTTCCCGAGCCACGTCCAAAAGACGCTGACGCAGTTCTTGTATTGTTGCTTTTGGTTTTTTGTAGACTGTTTCTTTTAAGCTGCAGCCCTAATAAAAACAAAACAGTGGGTTTAGGACGGGCGGCCGTGGTGGCTACAAAATATGTACCAAACGGTTGATCCATCTGTTAGGATACAGCTTGTTCAGGTACCACCTTGAGCGCGTAGCGTAATGTACTGGGCATCCATTGTTTTGCAGACATGTATTGCAACGGCCTATAACCTATCTGCATGGCTGCAACTGTGAACTAATAGCGCGCTCTGAAATGACCAAATATCTTGAAGTTATCATAGATGAAAACCTAACCTAATGCCTGTATTTCAAATCTGTCTTTCCGTGTGCGAAAGTTCATTTGCATTATGAAAAAAAAAAACTGCAAGTTTGCACTCCTGTGGATATGATACGTCAGGTATATTTTGCACTATGTCAATCTATACTGCAATATTGCATTTATGTTTGGGGCCGCGCTGGAAGTACTGCACTTATGACATTCGAAAGAGCTCAACGTGCACTAATTAAAGTAATCTTGAATAAGCCTCTATATGAAGAATTTAAAGTAGTAAGGGTGCAAAAGTAGTTTATTTACAATGCACAAAACTGTAAGATCTCGCCCGGATTACAATGATTTAAGAAGCAAACAAACTTTTAGAATCCCCGTTTCAATCGTAAAGTCGGGCCTAGCTAAACGTTGTCCCACCTTCTTACATCCCTTCATTTACAAACACACATACACACGCGCGCGCGCACCCACACACGCACGCACGCACGCACGCACGCACGCACGCACGCACGCACGCACGCACGCTTGCACCCACGCACGCACGCACGCACGCACGCACGCACGCACGCACGCAAGCACGCACGCACGCACGCACGCACGCACGCACGTACACACGCACGCACGCACGCACGCACGCACGCACGCACGCACGCACGCACGCACTCACGCACGCACGCACGCACACACGCACGCACGCACGCACGCACGCACGCACGCACTCACGCACGCACGCACGCACGCACGCACGCACGCACGCACGCACGCACGCACTGAGATACAAGCTGCGCTTACTTTAGGAACCGTAGTTACATGTGTTTTTATAGTGTTGCCTGCGTTGTTTAGATAAATAAATAAAATAAAATAAACAGGGATTGTAAGCTTTTTTCTTCCTCATCTTCAGTCAGTCAAAGTTAACTGTGCCTCTCCTATTATTGGGAGAGTATTCCTTAACCGTTTCGCTTGGCAAGTGGATTGACTTTCACAGTGAAAGAAGTGACCATTGACGCTGCTTTGGTTGCGAAATTCAAACAACCGCTGTAACGTATATATTAGTTTCTCCAAGGACTGATTTTTCAATTGTTTATGTGACAATTGAAAAAAAATGTTGATTTGAAATAAATTATAACCTGACTGAATTTAAAGGTTCAACAATCAAAGTATTAACAATTGTTACTGTAATTTTTTTAAGTTGTATTTTATCCTATGAATAACTTTTATGTGATGTTGGAAAAATCAGCCCCAATTCCTATGATTTGCATTAACACAACTTTTGCCCCTTGTCTCTTTTACTTTTATTTCGCGCTAATATTTGCCTCTCATGCTGCATTAGTATTGCCATTATCATAAAATAAAATTGCCAATGAAAGTTTGCAGCTTTAAAAAAAAAGCTAAGATTTTTGTTTATTTAATTCTTACTTTTATCGAAAAATTCACTATGTAGATACCAAACACATATGTGAGCTTCGAACATAAACTGATAGGATATTTTATCTTGTCGTTAGAGCCATCTATCATGCTCAGGTTGACAAGCACGTATGCCTTGAGTAGTGGATGAGTTTGATAAATTTCGGTATCACTAGCAAAACCTTTAAGACGTTTACGGAATAAATTTCACGTAAAATAAAAATAATTTTACAAGCTAGTTATAAATTCAAAAGTGTCTGTGTTATCAGAATTTCATATAATAATAGGTTACTTACTGCATTTTGCATCGTAGTAATGTGAATTATTTCGCCTTGTTATCAAATTTTACGTGTTAGAGCCACGCTGCAGGTGAATTATATATGAAGCAAAAATAGGACGGCTCGAGAGGGAAGAAACACGCTCTTATTGAATACTAGCGTATTACAGCAGCAACTAATGTTTCATACGGTCAATAATAATAATCATATCTCATTTTAATTAGTCTCTTTTTACGAATGGGTCGATGCAAACGGAGAAGGACCACGCTCTCAAGAAATACCAGCGTAAAATAGCAGCTCAATGCTGTTGTGTTTTGTATGGTGAGTATAGAGACCCGGAGACCCTTTATACTGGAAACGAAGCGTTTCATATTAGTTCTCAGGGGTGAAAACGTATCTGCACTTTACATATTTCGGTAATACAACAAGAGATCATCAATACGTGGTAGAGCTATGCTGTAGCTATATTAATGATATAGTTGTAACACGAACGGGTCGGCTCGACCGGGGAAGATCCACGCTCTCACAGAATACCAGCGTAAAGTAGCAGCTTAACGCTGCTGAGTTTCATATGGTGAGTGTAGAGAACCGGAGACCCTTTTACTGGAAACGAGGCATTCCATCTTCGTCCTCACGTGTGATAACGCATCGGCATTTTGATTTGCAAACGAGGATAGATGTAGATGTCTATGGGCCACGACAACCACTTACCATCAGGTGGACTGTGTGTTCGTTTGTCATCTTAATTCTATAGAAAATAATGATAAAAAATCCTACTTCTGATCTCGGAAAAACACCAGGATAGCGTATATTGTTAAAAATAATATAAATGTGAGAGAGAACGTTCAACTTGCTCTCCTGCTTACACAATTAATCGTTGTCAGTATGCTACGTACTTTTATTTAAATATTGCTGAAGATTCCATAGTGACAAAAAAAACGAAGTCGAGTAGCAAATTGTACTAAAAAACTAGATAAATAATGTCTCTGTGAAATCTGAATATCGTTAATTCCAATATAACTCAGTAATAAGACAGCATAACACACTATACATTCAGTATAGATAAATTACAGTTCGACCACGTGTAGACGTCTATGGGCCAAAGAATCCACTTACCATCAGGTTAACTGTGTGCTCGTTTGTCACCCCTATTCTATAAATCTTCTTGAGGAGATCATCATCATCATCATCATCATTACAACCCACCAAAAGTCCACTGCTGAATATAGGCCTTCCCCATAGATTGTCCAATAGGGGGATATATCTTAGTTAGCGACGCTTGGCAGGCGGGCAACTGCAGTTTTTTTTTTATTTCCTAGATGATATTAGGATACATCAACCGCAATCGACTACACCTTGTACTAGCCGGCTACACCTAGGTATATTCGCACTTCGGCTATTAACCCTAACATACTACTGGCCTCACCTAGTTCTAGTCCCTAGAACTAGGTGTAACCGCACTTCGGATATTAGCCGTAACATGTTTGATAAGCAAAACACAATAAGTAAAGTAATGTTATGTTAAATCTAATAAGCTGGACGTCACAAAATGGCGATTTATAATTTCCATAGCAACACCTATGACATGGGTGAAGCTGGAGTGTGGCTGGAAAAAGAAATTGCCGCCATACCAATTTTAAAGAGTTATAACTCGGCAAAGATTAGGGATATTTGGTGGTCGTGCTCAAACAAATGTTGTAGAGAACAACATGGGTCAACCGCTGGCAAAAAAAAAATCAAGATGGCGGATCTATGTTGGCGATCAAAAAATTTGTTGCTCCAATGCTCCTGTAATTTTGTTATCCCGAGGTTTTTGGACGTCCCCGATTACGATTTTGGTGTAGAATTATTCGGGTCAAATTTTGCAACTGAATTTTAGAAGTATGCCTAGCTAAGTGACGTCATTCGAAATCCAATGTTACGGACCGACCATGGCGGACTATTTATTTTTTATACACTCCCATAATATGGGTATTATATGAAAGGATTCGCTGGGAAGAATACGAAAAATAAAATGACTTCACTCTAAATTCAATATGGTGGACTACTAAATTAACAATGAAAGTAGGCCTCTTCCATAGATTGCCTTATAGTTTTTGCTATAGTTGCTACGCATGGCAAGCAGGTTGGCAACACCCAAGCGTAGTAAAGCGCAGAGCAGTAATAATTTTATCATCCTAAACTGAGTTAACTGAAATTCTACGACGTAGAATTTCAGTTAACTCAAAACAGCTAGGAGTAGCAAGGAGGATTTGTCGAAAATGTATGTAAATGTTGGATTTATCATAGAGTTTTTTTCTACTCATATTTTAATTATTTATTCATATTTTAATTCGGTATTGTGTAGATTGGCCAAAATATAACGATAAATGTTAAGTAAGTCTGAAAATAATCTGTCATCTGCGAGCTATTTTGGCGTGCGGTGCAAAAACTGTAAGAGTTACAGGCATATAATGTATGGTGGAATTATTTCTCCTAAATAGTTCTACAAAAATTTTGACTACAATATATATCTATATTTTACGTGTAAGCCATTATTACTAAAATAGTGAACCATAAATACAATAAAATTTGATACTTTATTTCCAACGCACATATTGCACGAACGAATTGATTTTTATCAAAATAAATACTTTTATCACTTCTGTTATTCAAATTAGACAAACTTTGTCTTTTAATCAACGTAATTTGGTCAAATGTTTTAAAAGTTACGACGATATAAAATTGTGCGGTTCGGTGCGCGCAGGGCGGTCTGGCGCACTGCGGGCGAGGTGGGGGAAAACATCGCTCATCGCTAAATATGATATGATGCTTATACATGGCAGACTTGTGAGCCTAGATTATTTATGTATACTATAATAAAACTCTAACACGACGTCTGTCTGAACACGCATCACGCAAAAACCTGTTGAACCGATTTGAATGGAACTTTCACTGGCAAATAGCTGATGTTATAAGGAGTAACTTAAGCTACTTTTATTTTAGAGTTCCGCGGAAAATAATTCCACGCGGGCGAAGTCGCGGGGAACAGCTAGTCATACATAATTTACAAATTAGATGAATATCCGCCTTAACCTATTATTGCTGATATTACTTGATATGTTTTTCCGTATTTTTACAAATTTAACAGTACACTTAACTAGCCGGCTAGAACTAGGCGTAACCGCACTTCGGCTTTTAGCCGTAACAAAGCCCTTTCATTTGATACCCATATCACACGAGTAGATATTGCTGTGGAAATGATAAATCACTATTGTGTAACGTCTGCCATATTGTCTTTGAAATGGTTTTATAGTAATCGTGCATTGTCACGAGAACCAAACGTGTGTGACAAATTTTAACCTGATAGCTTCAGTGGAATTGGGTGAAATATTGATTGCAAAATTCCAGGACATACGAGTACATACAAGTGAAGTTAAATAAAAGTTTTTATTTAAAACAACCATATGTCATAATAATATTGCATGGTCATATTAGACGTCCACCATATAAGGTTTAGGATGACGTCACTTTACTTATTGTGTTTCGCTCATCAAGCCTCTTCATTTGATACCCATATCATAGGGGTTGCTATGGAAATGATAAATCGCTATTTTGTAATGTCCGCTACATTGGATTAAAATGGCGGCATTTAAGTTATCGTGCATTGTCACAAGAACCAAACGTGTGTGCCAAATTTTAGGCCGATAGCTTCAATGGAACTGAGTAAAATATTGATTGCGATATTCCGGGACATGCATACAAGTGAAGTTAAATATAAAATAAATAAATATAAATAAATACCCAACCAGACGTAAGTCCTTAGCACGGGCGACCAAACGGTCGAAGGTTATAGTGACAGCGAAAGAAATCGCCTGATAATGTCGGCGGTATCGAGAAGCACCGCCTTTTGCATAAAATTCCAAACAGTTCGGCCATATTTTTCTATATTTAGATATTTTATTTTGGTTACAATAAAATTATTATTATTAAAGTAAAATATAAATAAAAGCTTTAATAAAACGGCATATTGCCTTATTATAAAAATTATATCACGTTCAGCTTTCCAGTTCATAGCATATTTTGCTCTCGTAATTTCATGAATGTTTCAAAGCAAATATTTTTGTAGATCAAATCTATCACAAATATTTCATCTTTTACCTCTTTAAAATGCATTTATTACGAAATAACTTTATAAACAGGCTGTTAAATTAAATTTCCTAGGAGGAGAAGAGAATTTCATTATCCGGGAGGTCTTGTTATTTCACGTCGCCTGATGTCTCACCGTTGTTTAGTAAAATTTACGAGAAGCAATCCCTTGATGAAATTATTATATAAAATGGAATTTTTGGAGTCATAAATCATCATCATCATACATTAATTAAAACATATTGAAGTCTGCTGAACACAGGCATCTCTCATGAATTACCCACTCATAAGGGTGATAGTTGCAAACAAAGATTTGGATACTCTACTCCTGCCTGTTTTAAAGACCTGAAAGTCAAATAAGTTAAGATTTTAGTAGATATATTATAAAAATCGGGGGATATTGTTTACTACGCTGGAAGTTCGTAATCCCTCAAAACTTCATTTTAACTTGCGTGGTTCATCTAAAAACTTTAAACAACTATCTTAGAATAAAATGTCATAATTTTCTCCGCTTCAACATAATCGGATCTAGAGTTTTTTTTTATATAAATAATGCAACAAAGGATAAGTTTTTAAATATTCCTAATCCTATAAATCGATTTGAATTTGCTTAATTTATTGCCATGATCTATGACAGCCTATAAAATTCCACTGATGAATATTTTTTTATAGGATAAGGGTGACAAACGAGCACACAGTCCACCTGATGGTAAGTGGTTGCTGCGGCCCATAGATATCTACATCTACCCTCTGTTACAAATCAAAATGTAGATGCGTTGTCATCCGTGAGGACTAAGATGGAATGCCTCATTTCCAGTAAAAAGGGCCTCCGGCCACCTGCACTCACCAAGCGAAACGCAGAGGTAAACCTCTACTTCACGCTGGTTTTCTGTGATGTCGTGGTACTACCCCGGTTCGAGCCGGCCCATCCGTGCGACAGCAAAAGCTGCCGCGTGGCTCTACCACTGTTAAAATATAGACCTCCCCCAAAGATTTCCTTTTACCATATTTGCCACGCTTGGCAGGTGGGTTGACAATCGATTTTTTTTCTATTTTGGGTTGTTATCAAGAATATACAGATAGAATAAGGTTGACTAGAATATTTACAGTTGATTATAAGGTGGTAAGTGGATGCGGTTGCTCATAGATAACTTCATCTATCCTTCATTAAGAATCAAAACGTAGATGTGTTTTCACCCATGACGATTAATATAGAAGGCCTCGATATCAGTAAAAGGGGTCTTCGGTTATCTACACTCACTATACGAAACACAGCAGCATTGAGCTGCCATTTCACGCTGATGAGAGCACGGTACTTCTCCGGACGAGCCATCCTATTCGTCCTGCAACCATAAGATTAAGTACACATCACGTGTTCGCGCATTAAATTGCAAAATAATACTGCTGAGTTTCGTATGGCGAGTGACTAGAAACTGTTCTACTAGTAACGATACGTTCTTGCTCCACAGGACACAATTTTGATACTAATTCATAATAAATTTCTTTGGGCCACAACATTCACTTACAATAAGGTGGACAGGTGATTGTTTATTCATCGAACTTCTGAAACAATCTGTGTGAGCTTCATCCTTTCTTAGATGAAAGCTGCCTAATTCATTCTCTAGTCATAATATTGCAGCTGGCAGCTTGACTCTACCGCTTAAATTCTGTAATATAATTTGTATGAGTATTAAATAATACATATGTTCAAATGGATATTATTCATCAGTAATTTTTTAAAAGGCAGTATTTGTTGCATTTAAAATTTAATTTTAGAATTGATAAACACCTTGTTCGCAATTCTCTAACGCCACAAACAATGTCGTTGCGTAATAAATTTGAGAACCTTAATTGGATTGCCGAGAGAAGTTCAAAACAAAGTCATCAATTTAAAATTGATTTACAACTGGGTAAGACTTCACTTTTTTTATTTAACATTTCGGTTCAAAAATGTCTAATTTCTTAGTTCTAGTCAACATCATCATTATCATCACATGCTACCAAAAGTTCATTACTGAACATGGCCTCTATCATAGATTTCATAATAGGCGGAATATTTGCTATAGTTGCAATACTTTTGGCAGGTTGGTCTAGACATTTTGTTACTACAATTTTAATAATAATAATAATAATAATAAAAGAGTGCGCAAAGGGCCGCTGCCTGAAGGTCGCCAGGGCGCGTCTGGAGCTGGCGCTGGACGCGACAGCATGCGGGTTGCCAGCCAAGCGCGGGGGGCTGCAAGACCACCTAGTAGCCGCCCGCATCCATCATCCCCACCAGAGGGCTTGGTGTCGGCTGGGTCTTCTCGGACTCAGCAAGTGGCACCCGCCGCTGGTGGAACACGTCGCATGCGTTGGACAAAAATCATGAACGCAAACGCATTGCGAGCGTATTTTAGGGCAAAAGGGGAAGAAACTGGAATGTTGGCGTATCGGGCTCGGATGTTTCGCTTTTTCGCGGAGCTGTAGCCATCTGTTCATGTATCAGAGCAAAACCTGACAAACCGAGTTCGGTACATCCTGCGCTCCAACATATTTGGTGACGCCGAACTCGAACGACTACGACGTGAGGCCGTTCCCTCATCGAATGAAAATGCTGCAGCTGGTAATGCGACGCCACAAATTGCAGAACAATCTGCACACGTCGATGCCGCCGCGGATTTTCCAGTTGTAGTTGATTCAGACGATGATGGAATGGTCACCCAAGAACTAGAGCAGATGAGGAGTAAATTGGAGGAGGCGATTGTGGAAACGCGCAGTACGCCTCTCGAAAATCGACCGCGACTACCGCGCATAACCCTAAACAAGCGGAATCGGGCTGTCGTGAGGGCTCTTAACCCAATGCTGGTGACCTATTTGGAAGCCAGCCGGGACCTTTGCGAGACGGACTCAATTCTTTTTGGCGCCGCACTGGCAGTTTGCCGTATTATTGGCGCCAAACTTCCTACGGCTGGACGCGCTACTAGACAAAGTAGCGCCATCCCAGCCTGGAGAAGAAGGATTGAGGACCGTATCGCAAAGGCAAGGGTCCTCATCGGCAGACTGATAAGCTTCAGGTCGGGCTATAATAGGCCGAGAATTGTGCGCACCGTCAGGATGGCGTTTGCTGGGACAAATATCAGTTTTTCCCAGCCGGATATAACGCAAAAACTGACGGAGCGCATAGACGACCTGAAGCAGAGAATCGCTGCTTGGGGGAAGCGGATTCGGCGATATATCGAGAGTTCGACACGGTTCAACCAGAATCGTCTCTTCCAGAGTGATCAGAAGAGGCTCTATGAATCATTGGAGCGACCGATGGTACGTGGAACGGGCCCAGCACCGAAACAGGCCGACACTATCGCATTCTGGCGCGGCCTGTGGTCAGAGCCCGTAAACCACAGCGAGGGCCCTTGGACGGAAGTTGTGGCGAGTCAGTGTGCGAATATTACGCCCATGGACCCCGTCATCATAACGCCGGATGACGTAGCTGAGGCGGTCCGTAGGGCCCCGAACTGTAAAAGTCCGGGACTCGACGGACTGCATCACTACTGGCTGAAGGGGTTCGTGGTGTGTCACGCTGTGCTCGCCCGACAGTTTCAAGAGGCTCTCGACCAAAAGTCGCTCCCGAGCCTCTTCACTACTGGGATCACTCATTTGGTTCCTAAAGACCGGGATTCCACAGACCCGAGCAAGTACCGCCCCATAACGTGTCTACCTACCATATACAAGACACTAACATCCATTTTGAGCGCGAGAATCACTCGTCACCTGAACTCAAATCAGGTGATGTCGCGCGCACAAAATGGATGTCGGGGCGGTGGTCGTGGAACCAAGGAACCACTTCTCATTGACGCGGTCATTGGCAAGGTGGTTAAACGCAACCGTCAGAACCTCTCCGCTGCCTGGATAGACTACAAAAAGGCATTCGACTCGGTGCCTCATACATGGCTTAAGAGGGTCCTCGAGCTGTACAAGGTTGACTGTACGGTTCGAGACTTCCTCGGGCAGTGTATGGGGCAGTGAAGTACAATCCTTTGTCATCTAGGCCAGCGGATGACGGCTGCGGAGAACCACATAAGGATAAGAAGGGGTATCTTCCAGGGCGATTGTTTGAGTCCAATCTGGTTTTGCCTCTCTCTGAACCCTCTCAGTACCTTACTGGAGGGTTCCGGGAGGGGATTTCAGCTTCGGAAAGGTGGTACAAAAGTGACCCACCTTTTCTATATGGATGATCTCAAGTTATTCGCCTCCAGTCGCTCCCATCTTGTGGAATTGCTAAACATCACTTGTGATTTTAGCAATTCTATTGGAATGGAGCTGGGGACGGATAAGTGTGCGATCCTCCATGTCGAAAGGGGAAGGGTTGCTAACTCTGAGGGCATGGACTTATCTATGCCCATCAGCATAAGGACCCTTTCCGAGGCTGAAACATACCGATACCTGGGTATGTCACAGAACATCGGTGTCGATGAGGCGGGTATGAAGCAGTCAGTTTGCGATGTGTTTTATGCACGCTTGACAAAAATGCTTAACAGTCTTTTGTCGGGCGTTAATAAGACACACGCTTATAACGGATGGATCATGCCTGTTCTCATGTATACCTTTGGCATACTCAGGTGGACTCAGACCGAACTGAACGCTCTGGACAGAAAAGTCCGCACTATAATGACGTCCCACAGAGTGCATCATCCGAGATCGTCGGTAATGAGGCTGTACTTGCCGCGGAAGCATGGTGGGCGCGGCTTTTTAAGCGCGCTTACCCTGCATAATCGCGAAGTGTGCAGCCTCCGTAATTATTTTCTGTCGAGAGCGGATGATCCATTCTATAGGGACGTTATTTTTTGTGATAAAGGACTTACCCCTCTATCCTTAGCCAACGAGAAATGGCAAGACCCGGCAGTACAGAGCATTTCCAACCGGGAGACCGTATGGAAGGAGAAGGAGCTCCACGGGAGGTTCTACAAGGCTCTACATGAGCCTTTCGTAGATACAGTTGCCTCCCTCCACTGGCTACGTTTTGGTGACCTCTTCGGGGAAACCGAGGGTTTTGTCTGTGCAATACAGGATCAGGTTATTAAGACCAACAACTATCGGAGATACATCCTAAGGGATGGCACCGTCGACATTTGTCGAGCTTGTCGCTATCCTGGTGAATCACTTAGGCATGTCATCTCCGGTTGTTCGGCGCTTTTTAACTCTGAGTACTTGCATAGGCACAACCTAGTAGCCAGGATTCTACACCAGGAGCTCGCTCTGAAATACGGTCTCGTGGATCGAAAACTGCCTTATTATAAGTACATGCCGGAAGCCGTGCTCGAAAATGACCGCGCCAGGCTCTACTGGGACCGGGTCATCATCACAGACAGGACCATTCTTGCGAATAAGCCTGATATTGTGCTGATGGACCGGACACAGTCAAGGATATTTTTGGTCGACATTACCATTCCGTATGACGAGAACCTCGTGAAAGCCGAAACAGATAAGCGAACAAAATATCTGGACCTGGCTCACGAGGTGACCGACATGTGGGGTGGACTGCCGGCCGAAATTATACCTGTAGTCGTTTCTGCGAACGGGTTAATCCCAGTCAGCCTCTCGGGTCATCTGAGGCGACTGGGACTCCGTGACGGACCGCTCCAAGCTCAAATGCAGAAGGCGGTGCTCCTCGATACCGCCCGCATCGTCCGCCGGTTTCTTTCCCTTTCCCCCTAACCCTCGGCCGTTTGGTCTCCCCTGCCGAGGGCTTCCATCTGGTTGGGTTTTTATTTATTTATGTATTTTTTATGCATTTATTTTATTTTGTTGATATTTATGTATGTTTATCATTTTCATTTACAATTATATATTTATGCAGCCCAACCAGATGAGTAAACTATATAGATGCCCCAATATAATAATAATAAAGGTTTATTCATAAACATCGTCTTACAAATATATATATATATATATATATACCATGGTAGACTTCTTCTATTGAACGCATAATGCGCCCGTATCAGAAATAAGCCCCTCTTCCATATCATACAATTTATTAAAGCAAGAACCGCTTGTACTAAATTTAAAGAAATTAAAAATAGTGTAGTGTTTGTGTGTGTGGTGAATGTGTAGTGTTTGTGTAATATGTGTGTAGTGTATGTGCGTGTAATGTGTTGTATGAAAGTTTTCATACTTTTCCCTCTGCACAGCCCTACGACATTACGATATTGAGAAATTTATTGTATTAATCTTTATATATAAAAATTACGTGTCACATTGTTTGTCCGCGATAAACTCCTAAGCCACTGAAATGATTTCAATGAAATTTTGTACACTGTGTGCAGTTTGGTCCAACTTGAGAAAAAGGATAGTTTTTATCCTGATAAGTGACCGTCAGTATTTTTTATTGCAAATTTAAGGATTTTATAGTACAGACGTTAAGGGCAGAACAAAGTCTGCCTGGCCAGCTAGTCAAATATAAAATATTCTAAAGGCAATGGAAACAATCAATCCTTTCGACTTATTTTAAGATATCTTCGTGGAAACCTAAAAATCGAACATCAATTAAAAATTTTAACATTTAAATTCAAATCCAAATTAAGTTCACGATGAATGTTTTCAACTTTTAATTAAAGAAAAATTAAATATCCTACTAGTTAGTGATTACGAAACAACATGAGAAAAGGGTCCGTGATTTTGTAAAATTCTGAAAAAAAGAAAGAAAAAAAAAAAGAAAGAAAGACATTTATGTTGCTGATTCTCGACAGACGATTTCAAGTACACTTAGATCTGCCAATTTTTAACAATATCTTACTTTAAATATATCTTGACCAATGTCTTACTTTTGCAATTGAGAGTTTAAAAAAGCCGGCCAAGTATAAGTTGGACTCGTGCATGTGGGTTCCATACCATCATATTTTTTTTTTATAATATAAGGGTCACAAACGAGCACACAGTCCACCTGATGGTAAGTGGTTGCTGCTGCCCATAGACATCTACATCTATCCTCGACTATGAATCAAAATGCAGATGCGTTGTCACCCGTGAGGACTAAGATGGAATGCCTCATTTCCAGTAAAAAGGGCCTCCGGCCACCTGCACTCACCAAGCGAAACGCAGAGGTAAATCTCTACTTCACGCTAGTTTTCTGTGAGGTCGTGGTACTATCCCGGTTCGAGCCGGCCCATCCGTGCGACAGCAAAAGCTGCCGCGTGGCTCTACCACTGTTATATATAAGATTTAATACTATGGAGGTAGTTTTTATTAAATATAATGTTATTTTGTTATAGTTTGTTTTAGCGCATACGAGTATAGCAATATAAGCTCTGTGAGTATTTCAAAGGTCTACTTGTAGGTCGAGCAAAAAAAAGCCAAAAAATGCGTTTCTAGTGAGGGAGCTCACTTTAATATTAAATTATTTTTATTATTTTGTTGTTATAGCGGCAACAGAACTTGTTTACGTTCTGTGAAAATTTCAAATGTATACCTATCACGGATCAATAGACACAGCCGCTGATAGACAGACGGATGGACGAACAGCGGAGGCTTAGTATTAGGGTCCCGTTGGTTATCTTTCGGGCACGGAACCCTAAAAATGACATTGATAAAATAAATTGATAATTGATATTATATATTGAGATAATTATTAGGTACATTAATGTTCTCGAGTAGCAACCTCGTACCGGTAAGCGAAGTGTAGTGCAGCTCCTCACTAGATGGAGTGAAGAACTGGTGAAATAAGCAGGAAGTCGATGGATGTGTTTGAAGTCGTGCTTTGTGGCATTCTTTGGGGGAGGCCTATGTTCAGCAGTGGACTTGTGATGTTGATGACGATAATTATTTTATATATGAAAAACACAGATGATAATTATTATTTTTTATAGGAGAGGGGGCAAACGAGCATGCGGCTCACCTGATGGTAAGTGACTACCGCCGCCTAGAGGAACCAGGGGAATAGCAGATGCGTTGCCGCCTTTTAAAAAGGAGTAGGCTCTTTTCTTGAAGGTCCCTAAGTCGTATCAGTCCGGAAAAATCGCTGATGGTAATCGATTCCACAAGGAAGTTGTACGAGGAAGAAAACATCTTCTAAATCGCACAGTGGTGGACCGCTAATCATCCAGATGGTGTGGGTGGTATCGGGAGTTCTGCCGCGATATGCGTTCGTGAAATTTGGCGGCTGGGATTAATCTGAACAATTCCTCAGAGCACTCCCTATGGCAAATGCGAAAGGAAATGCAAAGGGATGCAACATCTCTTCGAAGTGCCAATTGATCGAGTCGATCGGAAAGGACTCGGTAATTCGAGTCGCTCTGCGCTGGATGCGGTCAAGTGGAAGGAGCTGGCACTGGGGGAGCCCATATTATTATATATTATTTCCTCATACGCATTAAAACTAATGCTTACTTGGTACTACTGAATAGAATTACTTTTCTGCCTAGGATCTGTCTGGGTAGGTAGCAGATCTTTCATATTTTTGACGACAAATAGCATTGCCTGCACTGCTGTCTTCTATTCTGAAGGATATACAGAGCCAGTATCATTACAGGTTGTGAGGCATTTGGCATTCATTCTTAGTTCTCAGATATGAGAATGGATTTTTATCCTTCTTTATTTGAGGTTGGCTGCAGGTGTCCACGGACAGAGGTGTCATTTACCATCAGATGGGCTGTGAGTTCATTTGTTACTTATGTTATGGGCTAGTTTTCTAAATATTTACCGCAAAGTTATCAGCCACTTTCTTTAATGTGAAAGAAAACTTTGTGAAAAAATCTACATGACTCTCTCCACCAACACATACTAATTTTCAACTTTTTAAAAACTAACTGGATTTACAATCAAATAACAATATCACAAAACATACATACACAACAGGCGTGCGCGCGCGGTTGCTCAAGCACAAACGCATGCACGCACTCACGCACGCTCTCGCATTCAAACACACACACGATTTACTTGATAAATATTGATACTTTTCAAACCTAAATTGACAAGTAATGTTTTGGAAGCACTCATCTACATTTTAATTATTTATTTATTTTTATCATATTATAGGCAGAAATCATTTCAGAAACAAGAGGAGACCTTTACCCAGCAATGGGACGAATATACGCTGTAACTATCACTTTATTTTTGAAAATTTGTATCATTAAATGAAACTAATTTTTACGGATTATATCGCGTTTAATTTTAACTTTTTTAATACCCGACGTTTCGGGTGCTTTCCAGCACCCGTAGTCACGGGGAGGTGTTTGACGTCCCGATGTCATAGTTAGCCTTCAGTTTTTTAATATTAATTTTTGATTCGATTTACGCAGAATGAGCTTACAATATCTTGAAGTCTAGCAGTGGTATACTTGGGCTTGGATTTAATTTTATTAATTATAGGATCCCAAGCAGATGGCAGCACCCATCCATCTTCTCTATTGAAATTAGGATGTTTTTTCATTTCAATAGCCTCGCGAATCATCCTTCGTAGGAATCGGTGTTCTTTTACAAGGATTTGTGGTCTATCAAATCTAATGTAATGGCGGGGACGATCTTGAAAATGTTCACAAACTGCAGACTTCCCGATAAGTCGGTGCTTCACGTCAGCTATATGTTCTTTAACGCAGGTTTTTATAGATATTTTTGTTTGTCCTATGTAAGAGAGACAACATTCACAATCCAGCTTGTACACTCCTGCATCTTTTAGAGGGATATGACACTTGACGGATGGTAAAAATTGACCAATCTTCTTCGGCGGCTTGAAGTATGTCTTAATGGAAGCTCGCTTCAAGATATAGACAACCTTGTATGTGACTCCTCTGACATAGGGTAGTACAGCAGGCACACGCTCGACTGTGGCCGGCTTCACTCGGTGACTATGACGTAGCCGCGAGACCCGAAGCTTGTTGTCTTGCAGTACTTGCTCGACGTGCCAGTGTTTTCTGTCACAGATCCCTCGTGCTCTCTGAAACAAAGATTTTCCCGCGGTAGCTAACTGTGAAGGATGATGGTGCGATTCACCATTTAAATATCGGTTGTTTTGGGTCTTTTTCCTGTACACAGTATGACCAATAGTGTTATCAGGATTTTGGATGACTAAAACATCTAGGAAAGCTAAAGAATTGTTTGCCTTTAACTCCATTGTGAATTGTATTTTAGGGTTTAAGGAATTAAGGTGGTTTAAAAATGCAGTTACTTTGTCAGATGGTAAAATTGTTAAAATATCGTCTACGTACCGCTTGTAGAGTCTTGGATTTACAGGAGCAGTAAGAAGGGCTTTCTCCTCAAAGTCCTCCATGAATATGTCGGCGACTGCGGGAGATACAGGTGAGCCCATTGCCACTCCAACTACTTGCATGTAGAACTCTTCCTTCCACAATAAATATTTTCATTCAAAATTATACGGCACTTGTACATGTATACTACTAAGTGCATAAAAAAACATAGTCTGCTCTCTTTGGGTGTCCATATATTGGATATCATCATCATCATTATCATTACAGCCCTTCACAAGTCCACTGCTGAACATAGGCCTACCTCTTGGAATGCCACAAAGCACGGTCCTGAGCCACCTGCATCCATCGACTTCCAGCATGTCTTACCAAGTCGTCACTCCGTCTAGTGGAAAGACGTTTACACTTCGCATGCCGGTACGAGGCTGCCACTCGAGGACCTTTCTCCCCAATCGGTTGTCGGTTCTTCGAGTTATATGGACGGCCCATTGCCACTTCAGCTTACTAATCCGTTGTGCTATGTGGGTCACTCTGGTTCTACTGCGAATATCCTCATTTCTAAGTTTAACACGCAGAGAAACTACGAGCATAGCCCTCTCCATAGCTCGCTGAGTGACCTTGGGCTTCCTCATCCGGCCAGCAGTGAAGGACCACGTCTCAGTTCCATAGGTCATCACTGGCAACACGCACTGGTTGTACAGTCTCGTTTTTAAGTTTTGGGGTATACCTGACGAGAAGATATGCCTTAATTTCCCGAACGGTGCTCAACCGTGTTGAATCCGTCGATTGACCACTCGGTCGAAGTTAGACTTACCTAGTCGGACTATTTGTCCCAGGTAAACATACTCGTCAACAACTTCGAGCATAGTGCTCCTAACAACTACCTGCATAGGTGTGACATGGAACATTAAACATGATCTTTGTTTTGTCCACGTTCATCTTAAGACCTATCCGTTAGGAGACACTATTGAGGTCATTGAGCATAGTGCTTAGGTCCTCCAGTGATTCTGCCATAAGGACTGTATCGTTGGCAAATCGAAGGTGAGTGATGTACTGGCCATTGATGTTAATACCGTATCCTTTCCAGTCCAGTAGCTTGAAAACGTCTTTCAATGCAGCGGTGAAGAGTTTCGGGGATATAACATCACCCTGTCTTACACCTCTCTGCAGTTAGATAGGTTTCGTACTGTGATTCTGTACTCGGATAGCCATCGTAGCCATACTGTACAAACACTTCAGCACTTCGGTATACCGACAGTTAGCTACCGTGGGTAAATCTTTACTTCAGAGAGCACGCGGGATCTGTGACAGTAAACACCTGGCCGCTGAGCTCCAACACGTCAAGTAATTTTTGCACGACAATAAGCTTCGGGTCCCGCGCCTATGTCACAGTGAACGTGTGAAGCCGGCCACAGTCGAGCGAGTGCCTGCTGTGCTGCCATATGTTAGAGATGTCACTGACAAGATCGGCCACATCTTGAAGCGTGCTTTCATTAAAACATAGTTCAAGCCGCCGAAGAAGATTAGTCAGATTTTACCATCAGTCAAGTGTAATGTCCCTCTGCAAGATGCAGGAGTGTACAAGCTTGATTGTGAATGTAGTGTCTCTTATATAAGATAAACCAAGAGATCCATAAAAACCCGCGGTAAAGAACACATAGCTGATGTGAAGAATCGACGCTCCGGGAAGTCTGCTGTCTGTGAACACGTACAGGATCGCCCCCGTCACTACATTAGATTTAATAGACCACAAATCCTTGCTAAAGAACACCAATTCCTTCGAAGGGTGATTCGCGAGGCTATTGAAATCAAAAACATCCTAATTGCAAAAGAGAAGATGGCTGGGTGCTACCATCTGCTTGGGATCCCATTATTAATAAAATTCAATCCCAATCCAAGCATACAACTGCAAGACTTCATGATACTGTAAGTTCTGATACTGATAAGTTCTGATCTGATACTGATACTGCGTAGATCGGAACAAAAATTAATCATTTTTAATCTGGAGGTAGCCGTGGTAAGACATTGGGAAGTCATACACTTCAGTCCCCCCCGTGACCGTCGTGAACCGTCGGGAATATAAAAAAAGTTAATAGACGCGATAAAATCAATGAAATTAGTTTTATTTAAAAGCATTTTTAGTCTTTAAGAAAGTTTTATTCAAGGGAACCGCATAGCATGTATCACACCATATATCGTCACATGGGTGTCGATCAGGTGAGAAGAAACCCGGGTGATGATGGTGAGTATCTTCATAATAACAAGTACGTAATAAAAGAAAATTGCGCTTGCAAGTCCCTCTGCCAAGCGAGGCAACTGTAATAAATGTCCCCCTTATGCAATTAAATAAAATGCAATATATGAGGAGACGTATCTTCAGCAGTGGAATTTGATAGGACGAATAAATGAATGAATGAATGGAAGCACAATTCCAAACACAAGCAGCACAATTCCATTTTAATGCTCTAGTTCCGAATTGTATTATCTCGCGTTTAATATAAAAAATTAAGCATTCTGAATAGTACGGACGTTTTATATTTAAACATGTATGATGCGAAACTGTCAATAACACCCATGACGAGGGTACTCGATCACACTTAGATTGACGCGTGGTCTGCCTCTTAATTTAATAAATATTTAATTCCATCCCAATCACTAGATAGTATGCCTATATTAAATATAGATGTAGTGTACATACACACGTACCGTATAATTTTAAATCAAAATATAACGATATGATATAATAAAGTTATAGTTACAGTCTATATACGTCCCACTGCTGGGTATAGGCATCCTCATCTATTTGAGTTGATTTCTGCCTATAATATGATATAAATAAATAAATAATTATAATATAGAGGAGTGCTTCCTAAACATTACTAGTCAATTTAGGTTTGATATAATTTAAAATTAGTAGTTTTGTACAACCGACTTCAATATTAAGAATAACTCAAACAATTGGTCAGACCTTGATCAAATGTATATAAAAAAGAATCATCAAAATCGGTTCACCCAGGAAAAGTTAAAAAACATAGAGACAAATTGAGTACCTCCACCTTTTTGAAGTCGGTAGAAAATATCAAACTTTATTAAATAAATTGTGTGTGAGTGTGTGTCTGTGTGTGTGTATGTGTGTGTGTATGTGTGGTGTGTGTGTGTGTGTTTGTGTACTTGCGTGCGTGCGTGCGTGCGTGCGTGCGTGTGTGCGTGCGTGCGTGCGTGCGTGCGTGCGTGCGTGCGTGCGTGCGTGCGTGCGTGCGTGCGTGCGTGCGTGCGTGCGTGCGTGCGTGCGAGTGTGCGTGCGTACGTGCGTGCGTGCGTGCGTGCGTGCGTGCGTGCGTGCGTGCGTGCGTGCGTGCGTGAGTGCGTGCGTGCGTGCGTGCGTGCGTGCGTGCATGCGTGCGTGCGTGCGTGCGTGCGTGCGTGTTTGCGTGCGTGCGTGCGTGCGTGCGTGCGTGCGTGCGTACGTGCATGCGTGCCTGCATGCGTGCGTGCGTGCGTGCGTGCGTGCGTGTGTATGTGTGTGTGTGTGTGTGAGCGTGAGCACGTGCACGTAGCACTTCGGATATTATTAAATTAATATTTAAAAAAGAAACATTTTAAAAACAAGCTTTAATTGAATTGCTCTAAAAAGGAGAAAATAAACTGTAAATTAAATCAAACCCACCAATTTACTACATTACGCAAATTATATGATATAAAAGCTTGTCGCGAGGCGATATAAAAGATGCGACAGAGGGAAACCTGTCGCCTCTTACGACATCCAAGGGAAGATATGGGGTAGTGGGTATTCTTACTCGCCACTACACGGGGTCACATAAACAAGCATGACTATAAAAGATTTCCGCAACTGAAGCATTTTCCATAGCAATATTATTCACAGCAATTTAGCCATGAATAATATTTCTTAGAATTTTCTTAACTTAATAACTTCGATGAATAGAATTACCAGCAGGAAGCATGGAATTTCATTATCGAAACATTTTTATTGCTTATCGGAAACTTTTGCTTAATATCGTATTTTGATGAAATATATGAATTTTAATCTTAAATTCTTCACAGTTATTCATTAAAACACACTCTATGCAATGTTCATACTTGTATGACGTAAACTATAAAACACCCCCCTCTATCTCCGAATACTTTAAGGAGATGTTCCAGCGCTACTTCGATAGCGTTGAAACTCATCCGAACCCCCTAGTGGTAAACGCAGCCAACTACGTCCGGATACCGAACGTCGCGCCGTTTCTCCGTAGACTGCGTAACGTATTAATAGAGCAACCGCGCTCGCTCGATCCCGTCGACCCAAACGTCGCAGGCACATCACACTCTGACACTACACCCACACCAAATGGGACAAACACTAATAGGACAACGGATGGGGCGCATCGCACCCGTAGGCGGGCACGACGCGCTCCAACACACACCGCGTACACACCGTACACCCGCGTGCCTGGGCGATTCTCACCGCCCAGAACATCGATCGATACGAGCTAAACAGTCAGAGACAGGGGTTCGCACTCCCCCCCTCGGACAGCGGTTAGATAGCTCAAAATAAACTTCTACGGAGGGGACATGATGATTGGTAACAATACCAATTCATAAACCATCATCATCCTCATCCTCATCCCAACTACCGCCTTTTCACTTTTAAATACCAGCCCTGTGTCCGATAAACCTGTAAGAGAGCATAGACTAACAGCGTAAACATCACAGAAAATAGTTAATAGTTATAAAACATCAAAAAAAGAGTTTTCGTCGAGAGTTAATTTAGCCAGTTTTTAAATTAATGGTAATCTTTAATAAAATTGATTAAAAATCTCCCTAAATTGTATCCTGGCCTTTTTATACAATTCAAAGTAACAGGTGATCATACAGTCTACCTGATATGTAATTTGATGTTGTGACCTAGAAGTACATAAATATACTTATATCTTCGATTAAGAATTAAAATGCAGATTCTTTGTCACGTCTAAAGACTAAATTTATGATATGCCTTGTTATTAGTACAACAGTCTCTAGTTCTCGTCTCTAACACTAAATACGAAGCACAGCAGCAGATTTGGCTATTTTGCCCTGGTACTCTGTTAGAGCGTGCTCCCTTCCTGACTGTACAGAAACATTTGTGTCAAGCTATATAACAAATGGTTAAATGAAATCGAATACGAACAAGATGAGAGACGAAAGAGAGAGAAAATTTCCTCATAATAAATTTAGAAGTCAAGTAGTGTGAATAATTGAAACCCCAACTTCTGTAAGTATTATGTGGAAATTATTTTATTCTTTTTAGTTTTTTAGAGTTGGCTTTTACTTTTTATTAAAAAAATATTTTTTAACCTTCTTGAGTATATTAAGGATTATCATCGGATACTGGTGGCATAAGGATATCCACTACCCCGTATTGTCCCGTAAGAGGCGACTGATTAAAAATGGAACAAGAGATGGGCAGCAGCATCATCGTGGCAACCATGGCAAAATCCCCCATGAGACCATCAATGAGCTCCCTCATTGATTGTCTCATCTAGCAGTGAATTTTTAAAGGTTGTAATGGATGGAAAGTAGGTTTATAACAATACAAAATTTCTACAAAATAAAAAGTTAGTATTTAGTAGTAGTAATCAAAATAAATTTTACGATTACGCGTCAATTTATACTATAAATGTGTTTGTATTACCCAATATTTTAGTCTCATCGTTAATATTTATCGCAGCCCTCCACAATTCAGAGCATATGCGCCTGTCAATCGGAGTATGATAGATGATTCTAACGACGTTGTAAAATATCGTATTAGTTTATGTTTGAAGCTCCTACCATTTGTGTAACTTGATAACATTATTCTAATAGTATTGCAGTGATTTATAGCTTTACAACATTATGAAGATTTAATATTTCTGCTTAAGAAACAATATCTATTTCTCATCTTAAACAGTTACGAACCCTTAGCTAGCACTAAAAGTTGAAAACTGTTGACTGTTGATTTTAGTAATATCAAACTTATTAATTAAGGATATGTTCCGATATACTTTACGGGCATTGCTCAGTGCTATCACTGGTGAAAAATTTGTCCCGTTATGGGCAGCCAGGGAGAGTGCATATATATATGGCGTCATAAATCGCCGCCATTTATGTACTGTGAGCATTGGCGCTTTCGAGGTAAGGTGCTCTCAGTACTTTTATCAGTGATCAAAAATATAACAGCGCCTACAGCTTTAACAGCTTCCACGAATCATGGTTATTATTATTAATTAATATTGATATTCAAATAAACTTGGAAATTAAGTTTTAAAAGCAACAACATAATTTAATAATGTTTCTTGTTGAACAGAAAACGTGTACATGATAAATATTTTCATTTGAAAACAGCGTCGAAATAGTGATGACAGTATATTGGACTGATTTCCGTTTTAAATTGTAACCAGTATTGCAAAATAAAAAAGAACGGCTTCACAGTATACTGAATTGACATCACACCTTACAGTGGTCACAGTGTATATCGGAACATAGCCTAAATCTTAGTTTTCTGTATTATCTTCACAGTAGCGATGTACACCTTGTCTCTTCTTATTTTTCTTAAAGCTCCCTTTATTTCTTTTATGTAATTGCTCTCCAATCAAGCCTTCCCTGTCTTCAACAGGAAATCGAATATGTTAAAATTTATGAACATTCTTGTTACAATCGTTATATATTTTGGTTATGGTTCATAATATTAACTGTTCTAAGAACATTGATGATAATAATATTTAATTATTGCGTCACTAAACATGCGATGCGTGCAACCAATACAGATACATCCACTTGTAATAATGCACCTATGTTCGATTATCATCTGGCCATTACTTAATTGATCATGAAATAGTATACGCGGCAAGGCTTTTACTTAAAGAGGACAAACCATCGGTTTTGGGTTCATATGCTTTCAACAATACCTTTGTATTTCAGTTTCAAGTTAATCCCTTAGGTTTTGTCAGTTCTACTGCGATAATCCTTGTTATGGCTTAACACACAAACAAACTAGCATAGCTATTCTGTTTTATGGTTTGCTGAGCGACTATTAGTTCCCTCATAAGGCCAGCAATTATAATTTACATATAATCAGAAAATAATTTGTATAATTATAAATAGCTTTAGATATTTGAAGTCAACATAATTATAATGATTATCAAAATAAATTTCGAAAAGAAATACTAAAACAGAATAAATTATCAAATGAAGAAATTTTTGGAGTACTAATTATTCAAGATCCCTACTTAGGTTTATACTATAATAAAGAATAAGTAAGGATTTAGACAAAACAGGATACTCCTAGAATATTTACAATCTTAAATATTTTTAATTAAGCAAGAATAAAACATTAGGTAATAAAATCTGATAATGTGCGCTCTTAAGAATCGAGGAGAGTAAACAAGACATTATTCGAACAAAATATCATGAGATTTTGGATTTTTTGTGAAATGTATAAAGGGTTCATTATATTGTTTCCAAACATTGTCTTTTTGGATTGAATTGGAAAATTTGGCTAAAGATGAAGTATAACACGGTATACTTGTTTATACAAATTTAAAAATATAACATTTGTGGGTTTTTTTAAAGAAGATCAGGAAATAAAGGCAAACGTTTGATAAAGATTGGATTGCTATTTCCCTGTTTAGACCTCATATATATGTTAATGGGGCGACCTATCAAGATTCCTATATCTTAAGTAAGGATGAGTTTTTATCAATGATATGTCTTAGTAGAACACATCATTGTGTTTCAATGCTTTCTTTAATACTTTCAAATCCATAAGGTAGGAGACCTTCGTAACATATTTGTATTAGTGCACATATTTCAAATCGTGCAGTGTAGCTTTATGTTAGGGCTTACTAATCTATTTCCTTTAGTCCAGTAGGAATCAGTGCATGATTACTGAAAACTATTCCACCATAATTTTTTTATGCGATTCCCTTCAAATTTTCCTTTCCTGCTGATGATATAAATGCTTGTTCGTTTATATCATATTTTTTTTATATTCTTTGATAAAATAGAAATAAAAATTAACCCTTACATAATCCCATCGACAAAAGTCATAGTAACCGTATCCAAAAGCATTTAAAAAAGAGATCGATATTAAAACAATTTTATGTAGTAACTTATCCTTTTTTCTAAAACTAATTATTCTTCCCTTTATTTTTCATGAGCCGTGGTAGCTCAGAGGTAAAGCATTCGCTATGCAATACGCCAGCACCAATGAAATGTTAATTGCAACTTATAAGTAGTAACTTAGGCTACTTTTATTTTAGAAAAAGAATTAGGGAACCGCGCAAAAATTAAAAGCCATGAACACCAATCGTAATAAATTCCTCGCGAACGAAGTCGCAGGGAAAGGCTAGTAATTTTGTTTTAATTTTTTTTATCGTTGGACATGTTTCTAAATCTGTTCATTTCATTGTTGGTTTTTGATCGCCATTTTAGATCCGCCATCTTGATTTTTTACCGCCAAAAGTTGAACCTTGTCGTTCTCTACAACCTAAGAGATATAGTAACAAAAACAAAAATCATAGTCCGTCATCTTTGGGAATCCACCATATTGAACTTAGAGGGACGTCATTATATTTTTGTATGCTTCTCAGAAATCTCTTTCATTTGATACCTATATTATAAATATAATATAGGCGTCCATAGGCAGTCCGCCATATTTAATTTAGAATAACGTTATTTAGCTAACCATGCAATGTCATCTGAAATAAACATATTTGTATAAGAAATTTCAGCTCAATTGGCTGAGGATAACTGCTTTAAAATTAAATTGTAAAATTTGGCTCTAACAATCATACAAACATTCGAAGTGAAATAAATTATTTTAAAATGAGTGTTTTTGTTTCTATAAATTCCATCTCCAACTCTTTATTTTCAATTAATATTTTTGCTTATCCTAAGAAAGGTAACTTGGTTTACTTGACATGGCGTATGTACGTTTACATTAAAGTCATAGATATACTAAAAATACAGCCTACAGAAATAAACTGAAGATCTAGAAATTCTATTATGAACACCTTGTGCCTTGTATTGTTAAAGAACATGCCGTTGGGAACGCTCGACGTTCGGGCTTGAACCGTAATACGTTTCATGCCTCGACATATTGGTTTTACGATAATTTGTCAAGGTCTAATATAAAAGATGAAATCTTTACAATATTGTTAAAATTATACTTCTGTTGCTTTATAAACATTTCTAATATATCAAAATATATTAACTGTACTATTAACTATACGTGGTAGAGCCATGCTGCAGTTATATTATGCTTGTAGCACGACTGGATTAGCTCGATCGGGGAAGCACCACGCTTTCACAGAGTACCAGCATAAAATAGCAGCTTAATACTGCTGTGTTTCGTATTTAGAGTGAAGAGAAACGGAGACCCTTTTTACTAAAAACGAGGCATTCCATCTTAATCGCCAGTGTCAACGCATCTGTATTTTGAATCTTAATCAAAGATAGATGTAGATGTTTATGGGGCACATAATCCTCTTATGATCAGTCTTCTTTTTCAATGGCCCGTGGACTCACATACAGTAGGAGGATTTAACATAGTCAACAAGCTGCTCAACATGTTGCAAGTTACTCCAGAGACTTAGTATAAAAATACTAGAAGTCTCGCATCTTTGTCGCTGATCCCCGTCGTTTATCTTAGTATATCTGGTATATATGACAACTAACGTCATTGCAAATGTACTACATTGACAACTGCCGTAGGCAAGTTCGTGCAAACGGATACTGGTGTTCAACTTCTTATTAGTTACTAGCAACCCGCCCCGGCTTCGCGTGGGTAGGATTAATTAATGTGACGTTATTAAGATTTAAAATGAAAAACTATTTATAGTATTAATTTTCGTTTCATAAATTCACGACTTTCGGGTAAAAATAGCCCAGATCACTTCTGATATTGCGCTTTATCTGTCCGTGAAGTTTTAAGGCAGTTGTTCCAATATTACGGACAGATAATTCAATTTTATTTATGTGTAAGGTATATTAAATTTGTAATTCATTAACATGTTTACGACTTGTTTCTTATGCGTCAAAATCAAATATTTTTATTTCACTTTAAACTTACTTAAAGCTATGGGTTTTCATTGTTTCTAAACGATCCATCGGTTCCATAAGCGAGACCCCCTAACAGAATCGGAATGACACTCTGAGGTCATCAAGCTGGGTTATTATTAGTTCTGATTATTAAAAATAATTATACCGTTACAACTTATAAAAGTCCACTGCTGGACATAGGACCCCTCCATAGATCATCTCAAAGTGAGGATCTTGCCATAGTTGTCAAGCTTGGAAGGTATTTTCTACCAACTTCAAACAGGAGGAGGTACTCAATTCGACTGTATGTTTTTTTATGTATGTTACCTCATAACTTCTTTCTAGGTATACCGATTTCGATAATTCTTTTTTTATTTGAAAGCTGGTGCTTCACATGTATTCTCATATAAATTTGATCAAAGTTTGACTAATAGTTTTTAAGTTATTCTTAATACTTCATATTGAAGTCGGTTGTACAACATTTTTAATTAGAATTTTTTATATTATTATTTTTATTATTTTGAGTTATTATTGAGAAGATGCTGCTGCCTATCTCCTATTTCAGTTTCCCTTTGTCGTCTCTTACACCTACCACGGTTGATAGAATTTAAGATAAGAATTTAAATATAAGTAATAAAAGAACTATCACTTATTTTTATTTATTGAAGTCATAGAAATAATAATTTTTTAATATAATAACGTTCTCAGTAAGTAGTTATTATTTATTGGTTTTATCTTAATTATCATCATTACCCCATATATACCAGACGGGTGTCAATTTATTACTTTACGTATTTATGGATTCTTATAATGTCATCAGCATCATAATGAAAGAATAAAAAACAAATAAAAACTTTATTGCCCTATTATTGTTAGAGATATAAAACAGTCGTACAGTAAAATGTTTCTAAGGCAAAGGTCCCTAAAGGATACGGAAAAATAATCTTATTCTTAGAAAAAAAAGATCGGACAACAGAGGCTAGATCACAAATTGGATTGCGAATGCTTTTTTCGGACCTTATATATATGTTAATAAGGTAGGCTTGTTTAAAAAGTAAATTGGGTTTTTAGGACGTTTCCTTTTGGAATTGTGATACGGAGTATTATATATAAAGGCACAAGTATATTTGAACAAATAATTTAAAAATATTTAAGAGACATAATTAATGTTTAATTAGAAACAAGAATAAAGATGACTTACGTTAAAAATATTAAGTTTTAATAAAAAACTCCGGTTTAAAAGAACTAAAAAGTATAAAATAATTTCATATTCTGAAGTCAATGCCACGACACTGTATAATCAGAATGTGTTTTTTTTTTCTTTTTGCTCCTTATAGTGGTCTTTAACTTTTTATTAATGGTTATGTTTTAGCCTTTTGTAAGGACTTATAAATATCACAAATGGTTACATTAAAGATGTCATCCCCTATTTCGCCATTTTTAAGGGTTTAATATTTACTCTAATTTATTTAGAACCATATTAGGACCCCTGCCTAATTGATAAAAAAATCACCAAAAGGTTAATTATTGACGAAGATATCGCGTACCAAACTTATATATAAAAATACATACAATCCAATAGTGAACTTTGTTCTTTTTAGGGTTCCGTACCTTAAAAGGAAAAAAACGGAGCCTTATAGGATCACTTTGTTGTCCGTCTGTCTGTCAAAATAGTCAAGTCTACTGTCTCTTGAATCTATGAAAAAATCAAACTTCTAAGCCAATGCAATCAAAAGACAGCCGTTTATCCCGCAAATCTTCGACACTCGCAAGGGAATCAAAACCTACAGGGTACATACCGTGAACTCAGAATCTTAAAATTTGGTACGAAGCAACGTATTATAGCACAGATAAAGGAAAAATTGCGAAAAGCATACATTTTCAGTTATATCATATAATAAAAATATTTTTAATAATTTTAAAGTTATATACCTACGGATTTGTTCGGGATCCTCGGTGCGCGAGTCCGACTCGCACTTGCCCGGTTTTTTTAAGTCAGCTGAAAATTGTTATGATTTACACAGCGTGTGAATTGTTGTATATAATAAGTGCAGGCTTTCATCGTTTGATCCAATCCATTCGTGCATCCGTAATTTTTAGAAATGGGTCGACTCGAAATGGGAAAGAACCACACTTGCACTGAATACCAGCATAATAATATTGTGTTTAGCATGGTAATTGACAAGAACCATAAACTATTTTGCAGGAAAGGTGAAACTGCTCAGGAGTGACAATGCATTTGCATTTTGATTCACAATCAAGTTTAGATGTAGTATCTGTCGGCCACAGCGTCCACTTACTTTCACACAGAGTGTGAGCTTGTTTATTGCCTTTAATTTAAGAAAAATGTGTGGCGACTGCGTGTTATAGATGATTAGAATAGAATAATAAAATCCTAGTTGGGTCAATGGTATTGTAATTTTACCTTTATTTGTACTAAACTTATGAAATTATTGCAAAAGCGTTACGTAAGGCCCATGGGAAGTTTTCACATACTGCACAATTGACAAACGTTGCTGCCGAGGTTATCATCAATAAAGATAATAAAAAAAATTGATCGTTATTTCACATTTTTATGATATTTTTGTGTTATTTTTTGTTGTTTTTCTTTTGAATGTTTTGTATCTGTGGCGTACGAGAAATGCTGGATGATTATTTAGTTTTAATTTCGGCTAAAGTAATCCTGCAGAGAATTGTATCCATTCCCACAACAAATGGTAATACAAGCCCGCAGCGGTCTACCGCAGTACAATACTATGCAAATTAAGTCCCTTTGACTTTGTACCAACAACATATGCTTAATGCAAAAATAAAAACCTTATCGTTAGATTCTCTTGACTTCCTGATTTTAAGTTATGATGTTATTTTGCCAATAATGCAAGTTACTCGGCTCTCTAAAGCTAGTAGTATATGTTTATTTAAAGGTTTATTAACAAAATTGCAACATAACTATGTTATAATAATGAATTTAAAATAAGTAATTATATCTATAAATATTTGGTAATTTAGCCTAGAATCTCAAGATTTACATTGAAGTATGTAACGTTCAATTCTAATTATAAATCAACACAGTGTCTTGCGTAGGCATATTATCTTCACTTATCATGAACAAGTTCTTTGTATATTTAAACTCATATACAAACAGAGACAAACTGCATAGGATATTTTAAGTTTTTTTATTTTTCTTTTTGTAATTTTGAATATTGTATTTTATAATTTGTAATCCATCGTTCTTAGCACTATACGGCGGGAAGTAGTAGGTCTTGATATTTTTTTTTTACTGTTATAAATTCTTTATATTATTAAGTAATCTATATACATATATTGCTGCACGACTTTGCAAATTTGTAAGTCTGCTTTAGAAATAATATATTGTAATAGTAAGGTGTCCGTTGTGGGACTTATGTTTAAGTACCCAAGTATTTTAGGTGGTAGGACTCCTTTTTTACCTTTGACCGGTTTATGCCGCCAAATAGTAGTGCTATCATAGCTGTGTTTCGGTCTGAAAGAATCAGTATAATGACATGGTGTGAGGCATTCCAGTTTAGAGCTCAAAGATGACAACGAATCTGAAGCCTTCTTTCTGGTATACTGTTAGTACGTTGCATCTTCAGTTTTATATAAAACCTGTAGCTTTAGTTTAAAATAAAAAAAAAGGTTGTTGTGAAATATATCAATCGTGTCTTTACTTAAGAATTCCTGTTAGTAAAGAATGGTAAATTTGTTTTGTATGTTCTATGGATGAACATGGGACTGGGATATCGTGGCGAGTGCTAGGGCAGGTCAACAAAAAACGAAGCAGTAATTAAGAATTGTCCAGACATGTTGTTTAAATACTTGCATGAAAACTTTAAGAACAAATTCAATCCTTAAGTGTAGAAAATAGGGGATTACATTTTAATGTTAGTATTACGAAGTATTAAGTAAAACGTTGTGAAAAGATGATTTTTTTTCCTCGCGATTGATTTTTTTTCTGACCCACCATCAAAGGTATCGTTAGTACTATTTACTGTCTTCATTTTTGGGAGCGTTTCACAAACACGCTTTTACATCAAAATCCCAGAAAACGTACAGTTCTTTTCTCTGGTGGAATCCTAACGCTATACGAAGATAGTGAATAGAATTGAATAGAATAGAATAGAGTAGAATAGAGTAGAGTATAGTAGAATAGATTGAATAGAGTAGAATAGGTTAGGATAGGATAGGATAGGTTAGAATAGGATATAATAAGATATAATAGGATAGGATAGGATAGACTAGGATAGAATAGGTAGTATAAGATAAATAGGATAGAATAAGATAGAAATGAATAGAATAGAAATGAATAATTTTTATTCAATATAGAATATTTCATAATACATATCAACTAGGTGATTTTTTTGTGGAGCTACGGGGGATAGGAGTGTCCGTATAGTGCCCGGTTTTCCCTAAACCTTAGGAAGGGTAGCCAAGAGGTGACTGGTCGGTTAGGCTGCTAATATGTGCGATTACGTTTGTATGGCCTTGCCGATATGTGGTGAAGTTGGAACACTATGGAGTTTTAGTTGGTGCGAGTCCATCCTTGCCCCATCGAGACGAGTACGCGAAGAAATTTCCTTAAAAGATTAGAGAGTTCTGTGTTGACGCCATTATATCTCCTGTGCAGTTAACAATTTTGACGGTGTTTGGAAGTAGTATCGCAATATTGTCTAAATTATAACTAGGTGGGTATTTTATTTTTCTTAAACAAATTCCTATTTTAAATATATGAACTCCTTAAAATACAAAATGAGACATATAAAAAACAAAAAATTATTATGTAAATTGCTTTTATAAAAGAAAATAAATACGCACATAAAATTTTACATATTACGAAATAACACTTTAAAACCACCGCATTGGTACGAGCCAAGTGTGAATGGAAAATCGTCAAGCAAAAATAATTAAGAAACCAAGTCTAGACTTTATATTAAAATACATTTAATTCCATTTACACTTGACGAATTAAGAACAAAAGGCTATAAACTCTACATTCAAAATTAAATATTTTAATTATAAATTCAGACTGAAATGGTGTAGCACAAATAATTTTTATACCGATACTAGCTGGTACCCGGCGTATTGCTACCACATAAGAAATAAAGACCTATGTTGGGCAGTGGACTTTTAATATGCTGTTACGGTATAAAAAGGGGAACAAAGTTAGATGGCCGAAAATTGAATGTAATTTTTTCATGCAATAATTTCTCAACCTCAAGGCGTCGTCACTGCTATGACGCGTCTATTTTCGGTTAAAACATATGTTATATACTGTAAAAAATAATTCAAAATAAAGTATAGTATATATATAGTTTTTCCCGGAATTTCTATATATATAGATAGATACTTATTAATTATTTATCCATTTATATTTTATTAACATTATGTTAAAAAATAAAAACCGGGAAAAAACTGCCCATGGCAGTGAACATTTTTCTCCGAGGGTCATAGCTCGAAACTACAACTTTCGGATCACATTCTTGGGAGAAATTTATCGGTAGACTCACTTCTTTAGAGGTATTGGGATTTTATACATTTTGAATTAAATTCCAACAATAGGCAAGTAAGTGCAGCTATTTCCTGCGGACATGTTATTTGAATATTTTGTAATTATTCTAGAACTGTAACGGTAAGCATTCAGTTAATTTTTGAAGTTATTAAGTTTCTTGCTCTTAACTATTCATTTTTAATCTTTTTACTGCTTCTTTAACAATAATTTTCAATAGTACTTTTATGTAAAATATACATCACTAGCTAACGCACACAATGACAAATCAAAATTTGTCACGCGTTTTCGGGCTGTCTGGTCGTCTATATGCCAGTATATTCTAAGTCTATGGCTAGTCTGGGGAGGGCATACTGAAAAGCTGGCAAAGAAATTCAGTTACGCTGTGCATGAAATTGAATTATTCACAACATAGATTCTCCTTTTTTTATTTTTACCAGCTACTGAAATATAACTATTGTAAATGGATATTTCCTGTTGAGAATTTCGTGAAATCATAATTTTCCTTAATTTTCATACTTGACATACAAATCATCATCTCAATACCAGAGGTCTTGCATATTTTACACGTTCGACTGGACATTTTACACCTCATGTAAACCAGATGGTTACACCCATAGATCCATCGGAAACAATGGAATGAAGGATTCTCTTGCGCCGCAATTATTATTATAAGGATTATGCACAATATAATGGCGCATTCGTGCGCGTCCTGTCCACGTTTCGTTCAGCGCTAGACTTACATGCCGCGACTTTTACCCGGCACATTGCTGCTGCAAAAGAAATAATTGTGAAAATATCGTCTTAAATTTAGAAGAGTTATATCGTTTATTTATTTATATTTATATTTATATTTATGTTTATTTATTAAAGTTTAAAAGTTTTATTAAAGAAAAACTGTACAAAAAGGGTTATTATAATATCAAGGAATACATGAATGAAAATAACCCCTGGGAATAAGGTGATCGCCACTATGCTGGTTCTATGAAAAATCATTTAAAAATTGTATAAACGAAATTGTTGTTAAGTGAAATATGTTTGAAAAAAAAGTCCCGCTGGGTTTCTCTCTGGTTCTTCTCAGGACATAGGTATTTTCCGAACCAGTGGTAACTAAAAAATGACTTTCAATAAGAATTATGTAATAATCAATATTGAAAAAAAAGTTATTCTATTCTACTCTGTTCGTTTAATTAGGTATGATAAAACAATCACTGAAATTGAATGATCTAAATATAACTTTCAAATAAATTATATATGCGTATATTTGATAAATTATACGCGCGCCAGCTAGTGTAAGTTAATTGTATTATGCCTATAAACTTCGCGCAAGTGCCAGCAATAAGTTAACAAAGTTTTACCGCAATCTAATGAACAGTATAGCAGCGCATAAAATAAAAACAAACAAATATTGATTTTTATATATAAGATTAGATGATAACACCAAAATTTTATAAGTACCTGTAAATAAATAATTATGCTTAATTAATATTAAAAAAGCTAAATTAAGTGGTATACATGATTTATTTCAACAGTGTCATTTCTTATGGCATTTTTATGGGACTCTGTAAGTGCACTTTTAGTTTACTCATATGTATATCCCAAAAGCGAGCCATTTTAAAAGTGACCTTATGAGTCACTGCAGGAGCTATTTAAAAGAATTAATATACTGGAACATTCGTCTATGTATGTTTATGAGAACATTATTATACGTGTTCGTAAAGTTTGAACAACTCTGAAATGCATGAAGCATACTAATGCAGGAATAGCCGCAACAATAATTTCCGTATTCCTGACGTTGGATTAGCTAAACAAACTTTATCAAATCTATACAATAACATATAATACTATTACCATAACAAATTGTCAAAAGTTTTTTTTTCATAGGATAAGGGTGACAAGCGAGCACACAGTCCACCTGATGGTAAGTGGTTGCTGTAGCCCATAGACATCTACATCTATCCGCGATTACGAATCAAAATGCAGACGCGTTGTCACCCGAGAGTACTAAGATGGAATGCCTCGTTAGCAATAAAAAGGGTCTCCGGTTCTCTACACTCACCATACGAAACACAGCTGTGTTAAGCTGCTATTTTACGCTGGTATTCTGTGAGAGCGTAGTCCATCACCAGTCGAGTAGAGCCATTCGTGCTACAACTATACAAGTAATATAGAATGGCTCTACCACGTAAAATCCACTGCTGAATACAGTCTCATATGGGAAATACATATTTACCATAGTTGCTACGCTTGATAAACGGGTTGGCAACTGCAGTTTTTATTCATATCCAGCTGTTATAAGGAAGACTCTGATGCCCATCTTCTGGTTCAGATTCCCTCAGTCGCCTCTTACGACATCCAACACATTCTTATACCACCACTACACGAATCTTTATATATAAAAATTACGTGTCGCATTGTTTGTCCTCGATAAACTCCTAAACTGCTGAACTGATTTCAATGAAATTTTGCACAGTGTGTGCAGTTTGGTCCAACTTGAGAGATAGGATAGCTTTTATCCCGATAAGTTAAATATTTGAAATGAAAACTTCGGACTTATATGGTATGCATTAAATAGTAGAGAACACCGAAAGCGAAATTTGGATTCAAGATTATACGTGGTAGAGCCACGCTGCAGCTATATTATGGTTGTAGCACGAATGGATCGGCTCGACCGGGGAAGGACTACGATCTCACAGAATACCAGCGTAAAATAGCAGCTTAACGCTGCTGTGTTTCGTATAGTGAGTGTAGAGAACCGGAAACACTTTTTATTGGAAATGAGGCATTCCATCTAAGTCCTTACGGGTGACAACGCATCTGCATTTTGATCGTAATCGTAGATAGACGTAGACGTCTATGGGCCACAGCAACCACTTACCATCAGGTGGACTGTATGCTCGTTTGTCACACTTATCCTATAAAATAAGAGGGTCACTTCTGTGAAGTGTTCGACTTAGGAACTATATTGTTGCCATGCAATATAGTACTTTACCTTCATGTTAACGACAAGGTTCTCATGATCAATTTTAAACATGGTATTAATGTTGAAATACAGTGGAAAATACTTATATTCGCTAATTTACTTTTTTCTTTAGTTTCTTAGTTTTAGTTTTTTTTTAAGTGTTTCTACTGTCGGCCTATTGTTTTGAAGCACTCAAGTGTACTTAATAATTACAAATTATAATAAGTTAGAAAGTATTATAAAATCATAATAGAAAAAAAAATTAAGAAAAAAGAAAGGTTCAATGGCACTAATATACAAGTACACAGTCGTGGATCGGCTGTATAGGCGCGTATGCACGTCCCAATACATGGTAATTGGTAATATACCTATAAAATAAAAAAGCAATCAATGTGTTTATTTTATATTCCTCAATCAACTATCGAGGATAAATATTGTGTACTCTTATTTATTCCCCTAAACTTTTGACATAAAACTCATCAATTGTTCCACTAAATTTTATGCTCAACGTTCGATAAAAAAATTGAATGAGCCTCATCGATTTTTTTAAAATTGTATTTACTTATTAGTCTATCGTTTAGTCTATCTTAATATTCTGATCACCAAACTATAATTATTAATTTAATAACCAAGCAACAGTAGCTTATGCGTTCAAATCCTTAACTTAAAGTTCTGCGTTTGAATTCGCCATTCTACTACGGTCGTAAAACACTTAACAAACACATATTATAAGCTTACATCGATTTATTAACAGGATTTAGCAATATTAAGTTGGCTAGATTTTTTTTTGATATTATTCATACTCTATTATGTGTCGTCACTATGTTCACAACATGGTTATTTGGCCATCTGTTGTTACATCACACATCAACGACGGAATTTTATCACATTTAATTTTTTATTATTTTTTATTTATGTCTATGTGCTTTGTAACACCGACGGTCACGTGTGAACTAAATAAGAAAACATAGATAATCCGCTTGAATGCTAATAAAACTAAGGTTCTGGTATTTGAAAGGGACGAAGAGAGAACGAAGTGTGAAATATGGGTAAATCAGGAATGTCTAGAACAGGTAAATGAAATTGTATACTTGGGGAGTGCTTTTAGCCGGGATGGAAGATGTGATTTAGATGTGGACAGGCGTGTCGCTGCCGGGAACAAAGTCAATGGTGCCCTGACTGCGTTAGTCAAAAGGCAAGGCGTAGCGAAGAGTGCACGCCTTGCAGTACATAACGCAGTGTTGGTACCGACTTTTTTATATGGCAGCGAAACCTGGGTATGCCAGAAGAAGCATAAAAGTAAGTTGAATGCAGTGAAGATGCGATCTCTTCGTAAAATGTGCGGCGTTACCATGGCCGACCGAAAGCGAAACGAAGAGATTCGCAATATGGCAGGTTTGAAAGATGACCTTATCACAAAAATTGATAAGGGCGTGCTTCGGTGGTTTGGGCACGTTGAGCGAATGAGTGAAGACCGAATGGTGAAGAAAATATATAGCGCGAAAGTTAATACTAAAAGGTGTCGAGGTAGACCGAGACTAACTTTCGAAGACCATGTGAGCAAATTGCTCGAAGAGGGTAGGATCAAGAGTACTCGGATACCTAGACGTGCATGCATGAAGAAGATAAAGAATCTGAAAGAAGCGAAAGAGGTTTGTAAGGATCGTGACACTTGGCGATCTGTTCTCTCTGGCTACCCCGTCAGGGATTGTGCGTGAAGAAAATAAAAATAGATAATCCGCGCTTTCTTCAGATTTAATTTATTAATTTGTGTTCCCATATACGCAAAAGGAACTCATAGTTACAGCCCTTCACAAGGCCATTGCTGAAGACAGGCCTCCACTAAGTTATGCCACAAAACGGTACTCAGCCATTTTCTCTATTATTATTATTTTTACATCAATAGTCTTACGAATCACGGTTAGAAGTAAGAACCTTGGAAGGTGTCAAAGTTCTTTTGCAAGCATTTCGGTCTACCAAATTCACGGATTTTAAATTTCACTTGTAAACATAGAGTTTTTCATGAAAGTGCCAAGTGATACCCACTGTATCAAATGTTTGTGTATCACCACTAATCACCACGCGTGGGTTGGTGTAGCCAGGACATTTGTGAAATTTGGTTTAAGCATTTTAGATTAATTTTTCGTTAAAAGTCGGTCGTTAAAATCGTATCACGTGTAGTTGACTACGTTTTGAGAAAAACTAAAATATTAGCCCTAGACAAAATAAATGAAATTAATAACATAATATTATCAGAATACCAGCTTTAAAAAACAACTTTGTTTTCTAAGATGCTACTTTGTTTTCTAAGATGGGTGTAGAGAAGCGGAGATCCGTTTTACTGATAACGAGGCGTTTTATCTTAGTCGTCAGTCATCCTATTTGCAATACCTATTGCAGTCTTCGAGGATAGATATATATGTATGTTATGTGCAAAATTAATAACTCACCATCAGTGCTTGTATAAAATAGTCAAATCATATAGATATATGTTATTAGATTGACTCTGTGCTCGTATAAAACAGTTAGTCATATATAATCAACCTCACATACCGGTAGCGTAATTGAACTCATTACTCGTGAAGTCTGAGTAAAAACGATAATGAAACAGATTCAAATTACTCCCATAATTGATATCGTAGCGAATTCACTGATCGAAATAAACTGCCAAATTATTTTGATGAACACATTCAATTTATTGCATGAGTTGAACGACGTCATCGAGGTTAACATGTTTGTCCAAGTCTCGATATGACGTCAGTAATTCTGTCCAGAACCATTTTTAGGATATAGGTAGTATACATAAAAATCAAATGCTATCCGTTAATCTCGCTTAAACTCAAAAACGGCTCGACCGATTCTGATGATTTTTTTGTGCGTTTGAATGAGTCCTTATATGGTTTGAATTTACATTTGAACCCGGTAGGTGGTGCTGTTGTTGACATCTAGAAATCACTCGTGCGAAGTCGGGGTAGATCGCTAGTTTTTAATAATAAAATTGCTTGTCATAATTTTTTGGTGTATTTGTTTTAATCATCATCATTCATCATCATTACAGCCCTTCACAAGTCCACTGCTGAACATAGGCCTCCCCCAAAGAATGCCACAAAGCACGGTCCTGAGCCACCTGCATCCATCGACTTCCTGCATGTCTTACCAGGTCGTCACTCCATCTCGTGGGGGGCCGCCCTACACTTCGCCTACCGGTACGAGGTTGCCACTCGAGAACCTTTCTTCCCCATCGGTTGTCGGTTCTTCGAGCTATATGGCCGGCCCACTGCCACTTCAGCTTACTAATTCGTTGGGCTATGTCGGTTATTCTGGTTCTACTGCGGATATCTTCATTCCCAAGTTTATCACACAGAGAAACTCCGAGCATAGCCCTCTCCATAGCTCGCTGAGCGACCTTGAGCTTCCTCATACGGCCAGCAGTGAAGGACCACGTCTCAGTTCCGTAAGTCATCACTGGCAACACGCACTGGTTGTACAATTTCGTTTTAAGGTTTTGAGGTATGTCTGACGAGAAGATGTGTCGTAGCTTCCCGAACGCTGCCCAGCCGAGTTGAATCCGTCGATTGACCTCTCGGTCGAAGTTGGACTTACCTAGTCGGACTATTTGTCCCAGGTAAACATACTCGTCAACAACTTCGAGCTTAGTGCTCCCAACAACTACCGGCATAGGTGTGACATGGACATTAAACATAATCTTTGTTTTGCCCATGTTCATCTTAGGACCTATCCGTTGGGAAACACTATTGAGGTCATTGAGCATAGTGCTTAGGCCCTCCAGCGATTCTGCCATAAGGACTATATCGTCGGCAAATCGAAGGTGAGTGATGTACTCGCCATTGATGTTGATACCGTATCCTTTCCAGTCCAGAAGCTTGAAAACGTCTTCCAATGCAGCGGTGAAGAGTTTCGGGGATTTGACGTCACCCTGTCTTACACCTCTCTGCAATTGGATAGGTTTCGTACTCTGGTTCTGTACTCGGATAGCCATCGTAGCCCTACTGTACAAGCACTTCAACACTTCGATATACCGACAGTCAATTTGGCACCGCTGAAGGGACTGCAGCACCGCCCAAATTTCGACGGAATCAAAGGTTTTCTCATAGTCCACATACGCCAGACATAGTGGCAAATTGTACTCTTCGGACTTCTGTACAACTTGCCGAAGGGAATGTATGTGGTCTATGGTGCTAAAGCCCTTTCGGAAACCGGCTTGTTCGGGAGGCTGGAAGTCGTCAAGTCTGCGCACGAGACGATTCGTAATGACTCTCGAAAACAGCACGTAGACGCGGCTCAGAAGGGAAATCGGTCTGTAGTTCTTCAAGAGAGCGTTGTCACCTTTCTTGAAGAACAAGACCACCGCACTTTTGCTCCACGCCTCCGGTGTAATGCCACCATGGAGGACGGAATTAAAGAGCTTCTGAAGGACTTCAAGTACCGGTCTTCCACCCGCTTTCAGAAGCTCCGCTGTAATTCCATCCTCGCCTGGGGCCTTACCGTTTTTAAGGTGCTGGAGAGCCATTCTAATCTCGCTCAGACTGACGTCCGGGATATCTTCGGAATAGTGTCGGATGAGACTCGCTCTTGGATCGTTACTCACACTTGCGTGTGGCTCCAACGATGACGTGTACAGCTGCCCATAGAACCTCTCAATCTCACTCAAAATCTCAGGTGTCCCGGAAACGATGCTGCCACATTCCGTCTTCAGCTTTGACAGTTGGCTCTTTCTGGCAGACAGATCTCTGGCAAAGACTTTGAAGCCTTGGTTCCGCTCTATCGCTTCTTCAATACGAGCTGTATTGAAGTTGCGTAAGTCCCGCCGCATGCATTTGGAGATCTGTCTGTTCAGTTGCCTGTATGCTGTCAAGTCTGTTGAAGAATGTAGCTTCATCTCCCGTCTAACAGCCATGAGATTAAGAGTGTGATCGGAGAGTTTTTGTGTTCTTCTGCGGCGGGTCTTGCAGAACTTAGCTCCGACCGCATGGACAGTTTCCACGAGCTTGTCATTTATATCGTCCACTTCATTGCAGTCTTCTAGGCACTGAAATCGGTTTTGTAACTCGAGCTGAAAGGTTTCGGGACTTTGGAACAGAGCACGAGGGGGACGGAGCGTTGACTTCATTAAACGAGACCTCTCCAACTTAACGTTTAGGTTCAGTGTGCCTCTAACCATTCGGTGATCGCTACCAGTTTTCACCCTCGCGATCACGGAGACATCACTGAACAGTTGTCGTCTGGTCTTCATAATGAAGTCAATTTCATTTTTTGTCGAACCGTCGGGGCTCGACCAGGTCCACTTCCTGTGGGGCCGCTTCTGGAAGAAAGAGTTCATCATAAAGAGTCCCTCTTTCTCCATGAAGTCGGCCAGCTGCTGGCCCCTTGGGTTCCGTTGCCCTATTCCAAATTTCCCTACTTTCAGCTCACCGTTCTCTCTTGTGCCTAGTTTTGCATTGAAGTCTCCCATTAACACCGTATATTGGGTTTTGGAGGAATGCATGGCTCTAGAGATATCCTCATACATTTCCTCCACCTCCTGATCGGGGTGTGCCGAGGTTGGTGCGTAAACCTGTATGACCTTCAGCGAATACCGTTTGGTGATTCTGAGTATAAGGTACGCAACCCTCGTCGACACACTCCCGATCTTTACAACGTTGTTAACGAGAGACTTGTGGACGATAAATCCGACACCTCCTTGGGACAGATGGTCGCCCTCCCGGTGATAGAGCAAGTTGCCGGATTCGAGGATTACCGTGTCCTCCCCCTCTCTTCGGACTTCGGATAATCCTATAATATGCCAGCGCAACTTGTCTATCTCTTCTTCCAGCTCCACGATCTTCTCGTCAGTCCTCAGGGTGCGTGCGTTGTACGTTGCCAGGTCGAGTCGTCTAAGGTGGCAACCGAACCTCCACCGGAGATTCTTAGCACCCCCTGCCCCGCCGTTACCATGGTCGCCACCGTAGCCAGGAATAGCGGGGCCGCCGGGGACTGGGGGCCGTCTGTTTGTTGCTTTAGTCATTGGGGGGTATTTGCCATAGTTGCCACGCTTGGCGAGCGGGTTGGCAACCGCAGTTTTTTTATAATAATTTTGGCTATTATCAGGAAGATGCTGCTGCCCATCTTCTGCCTGTTTCCCTTTGTCGCCTTTTACGACACCCACGGGAGGATATGGGGTAGTGGATATTCTTGACCGCCACTACACGGCACACCTCCTCAGAAGAAACCACATCACCTCCCGTGGGTGTCGTAAAAGGCGACAAAGGGAAACAGGCAGGAGATGGGCAGCAGCATCTTCCTGATAATAGCCAAAATTACAATAAAAAAACTGCGGTTGCCAACCCGCTCGCCAAGCGTGGCAACTATGGCAAATACCCCCCTATGAATGACAGTAACAAAGAAACGGCCCCTAGTCCCCGGCGGCCCCGCTATTCCTGGCTACGGTGGCGACCATGGTAACGGCGGGGCAGGGGGTGCTAAGAATCTCCGGTGGAGGTTCGGTTGCCACCTTAGACGACTCGACCTGGCAACGTACAACGCACGCACCCTGAGGACTGACGAGAAGATCGTGGAGCTGGAAGAAGAGATAGACAAGTTGCGCTGGCATATTATAGGATTATCCGAAGTTTGAAGAGAGGGGGAGGACACGGTAATCCTCGAATCCGGCAACTTGCTCTATCACCGGGAGGGCGACCATCTGTCCCAAGGAGATGTCGGATTTATCGTCCACAAGTCTCTCGTTAACAACGTTGTAAAGATTGAGAGTGTGTCGACGAGGGTTGCGTACCTTATACTCAGAATCACCAAACGGTATTCGCTGAAGGTCATACAGGTTTACGCACCAACCTCGGCACACCCCGATGGGGAGGTGGAGGAAATGTATGAGGATATCTCTAGAGACATGCATTCCTCCAAAACCCAATATACGGTGTTAATGGGAGACTTCAATGCAAAACTAGGCACAAGAGAGAACGGTGAGCTGAAAGTAGGGAAATTTGGAATAGGGCAACGGAACCCAAGGGGCCAGCAGCTGGCCGACTTCATGGAGAAAGAGGGACTCTTTATGATGAACTCTTTCTTCCAGAAGCGGCCCCACAGGAAGTGGACCTGGTCGAGCCCCGACGGTTCGACAAAAAATGAGATTGACTTCATTATGACGACCAGACGACAACTGTTCAGTGATGTCTCCGTGATCGCGAGGGTGAAAACTGGTAGCGATCACCGAATGGTTAGAGGCACACTGAACCTAAACGTTAAGTTGGAGAGGTTTCGTCTAATGAAGTCAACGCTCCGTCCCCCTCGTGCTCTGTTCCAAAGTCCCGAAACCTTTCAGCTCGAGTTACAAAACCGTTTTCAGTGCCTAGAAGACTGCAATGAAGTGGACGATATGAATGACAAGCTCGTGGAAACTGTCCATGCGGTCGGAGCTAAGTTCTGCAAGACCCGCTGCAGAAGAACACAAAAACTCTCCGATCACACTCTTAATCTCATGGCTGTTAGACGGGAGATGAAGCTACGTTCTTCAACAGACTTGACAGCATACAGGCATCTGAACAGACAGATCTCCAAATGCATGCGGCGGGACTTACGCAACTTCAATACAGCTCGTATTGAAGAAGCGATCGAGCGGAACCAAGGCTCCAAAGTCTTTGCTAGAGATCTGTCTGCCAGAAAGAGCCAACTGTCAAAGCTGAAGACGGAATGTGGCAGCATCGTTTCCGGGACACCTGAGATTTTGAGTGAGATTGAGAGGTTCTATGGGCAGCTGTACACGTCATCGTTGGAGCCACACGCAAGTGTGAGTAACGATCCAAGAGCGAGTCTCATCCGACACTATTCCGAAGATATCCCGGACGTCAGTCTGAGCGAGATTAGAATGGCTCTCCAGCACCTTAAAAACGGTAAGGCCCCAGGCGAGGATGGAATTACAGCGGAGCTTCTGAAAGCGGGTGGAAGACCGGTACTTGAAGTCCTTCAGAAGCTCTTTAATTCCGTCCTCCATGGTGGCATTACACCGGAGGCGTGGAGCAGAAGTGCGGTGGTCTTGTTCTTCAAGAAAGGTGACAACGCTCTCTTGAAGAACTACAGACCGATTTCCCTTCTGAGCCGCGTCTACGTGCTGTTTTCGAGAGTCATTACGAATCGTCTCGCGCGCAGACTTGACGACTTCCAGCCTCCCGAACAAGCCGGTTTCCGAAAGGGCTTTAGCACCTTAGACCACATACATACCCTTCGGCAAATTGTACAAAAGTCCGAAGAGTACAATTTGCCACTATGTCTGGCGTATGTGGACTATGAGAAAGCCTTTGATTCCGTCGAAATTTGGGCGGTGCTGCAGTCCCTTCAGCGGTGCCAAGTTGACTGTCGGTATATCGAAGTATTGAAGTGCTTGTACAGTAGGGCTACGATGGCTATCCGAGTACAGAACCAGAGTACGAAACCTATCCAATTGCAGAGAGGTGTAAGACATGGTGACGTCATATCCCCGAAACTCTTCACCGCTGCATTGGAAGACGTTTTCAAGCTTCTGGACTGGAAAGGATACGGTATCAACATCAATGGCGAGTACATCACTCACCTTCGATTTGCCGACGATATAGTCCTTATGGCAGAATCGCTGGAGGACCTAAGCACTATGCTCAATGACCTCGATAGTGTTTCCCAACGGATAGGTCTTAAGATGAACATGGACAAAACAAAGATCATGTTCAATGTCCATGTCACACCTATGCCGGTAGTTGTTGGGAGCACTAAGCTCGAAGTTGTTGACGAGTATGTTTACCTGGGACAAATAGTCCGACTAGGTAAGTCCAACTTCGACCGAGAGGTCAATCGACGGATTCAATTCGGCTGGGCAGCGTTCGGGAAGCTACGACACATCTTCTCGTCAGACATACCTCAAAACCTGAAAACGAAATTGTACAACCAGTGCGTGTTGCCAGTGATGACTTATGGAACTGAGACGTGGTCCTTCACTGCTGGCCGGATGAGGAAGCTCAAGGTCGCTCAGCGAGCTATGGAGAGGGCTATGCTCGGAGTTTCTCTTCGTGATAAACTTAGGAATGAGGATATCCGCAGTAGAACCAGAGTAACCGACATAGCCCAACGGATTAGTAAGCTGAAGTGGCAGTGGGCCGGCCATATAGCTCGAAGAACCGACAACCGATGGGGAAGAAAGGTTCTCGAGTGGCAGCCTCGTACCGGTAGGCGAAGTGTAGGGCGTCCCCCCACGAGATGGAGTGACGACCTGGTAAGACATGCAGGAAGTCGATGGATGCAGGTGGCTCAGGACCGTGCTTTGTGGCATTCTTTGGGGGAGGCCTATGTTCAGCAGTGGACTTGTGAAGGGCTGTAATGATGATGATGATGACTAATAACAAAAATACAATTTTTAAAGTTTTTGTCTGTCTGTCTGTCTGTTTGTTCCGGATAATCTCCGAAACGGCTGGACCAATTTTGACGTGATTTTCACTGGCAGATAGTTAATGTCACAAGGAGTAACTTAGGCTACTTTTATTTTAGAAAAGTAATTAGTGTTCCGCGCAAAAAAATTAAAACCTTATATTACGCGCGGGCGAAATCGCGGCGAACAGCTAGTATTGAATATATAATATAATATATTTTGTTGTATTTTCTTATCTAACTACACCGTGTAGTGGTGGTGTAAGAATATCCACTATCCCAAATCGTCCCGTGGGTGTTGTAAGAGATGACAAAGGGAAACAAATCGGGAGATGGCAGCAGAGTCATCTAAATAACAACTACAAAAATAACTACGGTTGCCTATCCGCCTTCCAAGCGTATCACTATGGCAATTATCCTCCTTGTGAGGATAATTTTATTTTGAGGCCCATATTCAGATTTGGACTATGATATGCTGCTATGAATAAACGAATTAAAAATTTTCTTATTTAAATATTAATGTTTATTTTGAAATAATATTTTTCGAATGTATTATGTAACTTGATATTGATATAATAACTGAAATACGGAACGTAATTATAAGTTTTTTTTTGTTTGATAGCATTACCCCAGCTACTTCATAGGTAAAAAATAAAATTAAATTAAATATACTACTGTGAAACGTTAAATAATTAAAAAACTTCAAAATAATCTTTAACTTTAATAATAATTAATTATTATAATAAACAATTGATTTGCACCAGTTGCTCTGCTTAGTTCTAGATACTCACTCATTCCCTTCTGCTTAATTCAATATAAGTTATTAGTGGCTTACTTCAGTAACAAACCCGTCAAGCAACTTTTTTATTTAAATAATAATTTAATACTCCGGTGATTTTTTGAACAGAATACTAGAACGAAGGAATTTTTAAAACGGTAACTATTACAGTCTAGCATTTATTAAAAAGAAACACTCTATCAAAACAAAATAATTATTTTTATATGGGTATTAAAATGAATACAATAAAATTTGTTTTAAATGTTTTACTGGAAACAGTATGGGCTTTATGTGTACTAAGGTGAATAAAGGCCTCCCCCATAGATTATCCACAAATTTCACGTCATTTAATCTTGTAGGAATCGCCCATCACTGAGCTTGCCAGTAAGTTGCTGCCATTGGAATACCTCTTCCTCATCGGTTGGTGATCTTTGAGATACATGGTCAGTCTAATGCTACTTCAGCTAACTGATCTATCTGCTCAGCTACATCACTTATTCTCGTTTGTCTGCGTATATCCTCGTTATGGAAATTGTCTCAAAAAGAAATTCTGAGTATAGATAGCTCTTTCCATCGCACTCTAAGTGAATTCGAGCTTACTCACACGGACAGCAGAAAGGGACCACATTTCGGTTGTGTCACTTGTAACACGGACTTTGGTGTTATGTTTCTCAGGAATATCAGTTAAGAAGATTTATTGCAATTTTCCTAACGCAGTCCAGGTGAATTGGATTCGTTAGTTGACCTCTTAGTCAAAGTTGGGCTTACCTAATTGGAAATTTTGTCTCAGATAAACATTTTCGTCAACAACTTTTTCTTTATAGAATAGAGGACAAACGAGCAAGCAGCTCACCTGATAGTAAGTGAATACCGCCGATCGTGAACAATTGCAACATCAGGGGAATTGCAGGTGCATTGTCAGCCTTTTAGAAAGGAGTACGCTCTTTTCTTGAAGGTCCCAAGTCGTATCGGTCCGGAAAAATCGCTCCTGGTAAACGATTCCACAGAGGGGTTGTACGAGAAATAAAGTCTCTTAGTGAAACGTACAACTTCGAGCGTAGTGTTAAAAAAACTACCAGTATAAGTGTAAAACGGACATGGCCTTTTTCTTTTCCATGGGAAACACTTCAAGGCCCTTTGTGTAGTGCTAAGGTCTTCAAGGGGTTTTTCTATAATGACAATATCGTCCGCATATCGATAGTGATTGATCGCCGTTGATATTAATACCTTACCTTGGATACATAGATTAACACATGAAATCGGCGAAACAGAGGGGAGTAGCCAAACGCAGGCGTTCCGACCTACAAAGTATAGGTCTACGTGGTCTCACGCATACAATAAAACTAGTTGCAGCCGAACTGCTCACTAGACTAAGTCTAACTACTAATAATAGATAAAAGACTAGACTAGACGTAGACTACATCGACATCCTACAAAAATGCTAAATTGCTTACTTTATTATTTCTGTCGTTTTAAATTTACTAAAAATGGCCTAACCTTTCATATATATTATACGTCATTATTTATACGTGGTAGAGTCATGCTGCAGCTATATTAGTAGTATAGTTGTAGTACGAGTGGGTCGGCTCGACCGGGGAAGGACCACGCTCTCACAGTATACAAGCGTAAAATGGCAGCTTAACACTGCTGTGTTTCGTATGGTGAGTGTAGAGATCCGGAGACTCTTTTTACCGGAAAAGAGGCATTCCATCTTAGTCCTCTCGGGTAACAACGCATGTGCGTTTTGATTCGCAAGCGAGGATAGATGTAGATGTCTATGGGCCACAGCAACCACTTTCCATTAGGTGTACTGTGTGCTCGTTTGTCAGCGTATCCTATAAAAAAATACAACAAATTATTAACCATTTTATTTCTATTTACTTATTTTTAAACTTAAAAATTATGATACTAACATACATACAATATGTAAATCAGCCGGGCGACTGATCAGAGTCTGTATTCGAGATATCGCTGTCACCGAGCGATAGTGTTATAATGTATCCATGTGTGTGTGAAATTATTATTTGAACTGGTATGTGTGAGTTTCGCAGTAACAGACCATTGCTTTTGTGTGCAAAGTTTTTCACCCGCAAAAGCTAACAGACAGTTTTGTATCGGGAAAAACGTTATGGCTACTCACCTTATTGACGGTTCCTTGGCGCAGTGGCTTAGCAATCAGTTGTTGCGCTGGGGGCCGCGGGTTCAAATCCCGCACGGAACAAGTATTTGTATGGCCTACAAATAATTGTTCCGGGTCTGGATGTTTGTCCTTGTGCAATTTATGTTTGTTAACTGCCTCCACGACACAGGAGAAAATGCTAGTGTGGGGGTAACGTTTATTTAAAAAAAAATAAAAAAACCTCTGGTCTGCCAGTGGCCCGTGGTGCTCTATGTGTCCATATAAGAAACTGAATAAAATTCCGGAATAACGAACTAGCACCCATGTAAGCGTGTTAAATAATTTTGCTAGGTTAGATAATTTAATTAGGAGGTAGGATTCCTTTTCTATCTAGGAGTCCGTCCGGGTAGGCACCACCCTCTTACCTAATTCCTGCGGCTAAGCAGTAGTACATGCACTGTTGTGTTTTGGTCTGATATTTACAGGCTGTGACCTGTGAGGCATTCCATTTTAGCTCTCAATCATGACAACGTATTTGTAGCCTTCTTTGTTTTAAGTTAGTTGCAGGTCTCCATGGGCTACAGGAGCCACCTACTATCGTGTGGGCTGTAAGTCCAGTTGTTATTTCAGTTAGAGAAAAAAATACAAATGTTTATGTATGTATGGTATGATATTTTGATATTTAAAGTATCGTCTTATATAATAATGTTATTAAAAATAATTTTTAAGGAAATCAAATGCAGTAGTAATGTTTAGTGATACGAGTACAAACATGAAGAGAAAAAAAGCTCTTTCGTGTTTTGTGAAGATTAAAGCGGGGAGAAAATGTGTAACTTTCGTAATACTTCTGCATGTCAAAGTTATCTTGATGGATGATCCACAACAAGCATGAATGTCTAAAATATTAATTTCGTGTGTTGTCAAATGAGGCTGCAAGAACCTGGAATCTGTCTGGACTTACAACACAATCTCCTATTAACATTGCGATAGAAAAGTTGATGATATTTTTATTCTATTTTGAAATACTTATATGACATTTACTATTGTGGTAGTAGATAAGGGAAGTCGATGGATGCAGGTGACTAAGTATTACGTTTTGTAGCATTCGCTTTTGCAACATGTTATATTAAATGATATTGCTGACTGTACTGATCAAAAGTTTGATTTACTGATGCAATTAGTTGTCCATGGGTGGCGGTAGTCATTTACCTCCACTACCATGCTCGTTTGCCCTGTCTTTTATAAAAACAAATATACCATTTATTTGTCAAAAATTTTGCTTTGAATTCCTTCTTAAAAGAATGATATTGTCAGTTAGTATAAAATAGATCTAGCTTCACCGAAATAGAATCATGGTAGTGTGACGCCTCATAATTATTATTAATAAATAATAATTAAATTCATTATACAGACATTTAAAAATGTCTTAGAAATTATAATTTAAACAATAAAATGCAAATAATAAGCATAGAGTTCAAAAATATCCATTTGGAATATTGAATATTATATATATTAGTAAACGCATAAAATGTCTCTAAAAATCTCTAAATTTATTAAAAACCTGCTTAAAATGTTCAAAATGTATCAAATCATATAAATACAAGGCGATTATATTGCAATAACAAAGATAAATAACATTTGTAATATAATAGAAAAAATGGATTAAAATTTTTCTAAGTTGATGAAGGTGTTCGTGTAATAATTGGAAAATTTCTAAGTTAATGAACGTGTTCTTGTAATGTTCCCTTCTTATATTGGGGCGTTGTCGGAGACACATACCCAAGGTTGTACATATATATGGGGTGGTCGGCTGACCGACTGCTAGTACTAAGGTTGCACAATGACTAGTCCTATATTAGGGACTTAACATAGTAAGGTCTGACGAACCAAAGCATTAATATAGAAGGTCTCTATGATGCATAAGCATTATGATAGCAGAGTTATGACTTGAAGTCCCATATGAATAAGACATACAGTAGTATGGTCTACGAAATAAAGCAAATATGTGGAAGGTCTCAAATATGTAAAAGCATTATATTGAAAGAAATGGGACTTGAAAAGGATTATTATAGTGGCGTGTAGGTTGCTTCGCAGCCTCTGAGACCGAGGTAAACTTGGACTCACTAACCGATGTGTCCTAGACATATCATCTTAGTGCCGGTGGTAAGCGGGTTTGTTGTAGCAATACGACTTGCCCGTGGACATCGCACACCCCTACCGTTTGTGGGCGACGTCTTAGCGCATAGCGTTATGATACGTCGGCTATCTTTCGGATTAGGGTGAGTGTGTTTGGTAGTACTTTTAAGTGCAGCAAGCATACTCAACTTCATGTCTTAGTGCAATAGCGCTATGATATGTGGAGTTTTGGCTACTGACGTCTTAGTACCGTACTACTATGATACGTTGGTGGTATTTTTAGTTAACAACATTATCAAATTTTGTTACCAAAGTCAATAGGGATCATGTGGGTGTGTTGTGAGGGGGCGCCATCCGTATGAGAGTTGCATTGATGCTTACTGCTACTTGCAGTATTGTGTCTTGTGATGGATCTGCGGGTGTGCTGCACCTGATTCGATGCATCTTGTGGTTCTGGTCGATGGAGGTATGCGGGTGGTGATGTCTGCTGGGACTGTATGGGGGACCTTGGGATGATGTAAGCCCGACGATAGTCGTATTGATGCTTGTTGCATTCTGTAGCATTGCGTCTCTACGATGGTTGTTTGGCGGGTCGCTATTCTCAATGGCGCTCTCTGCGTCTTGGTTTGACTCACAACCTAAGTAGCTTTGCCCAAGTCGGGTCCCTTCATTGCGGGGCTGCAGACTGTCTGCCCTCCATGATGTTTTATATAACAACTTAATAATATATCTCTATAAAGTTCCCACCTTTAAGAGATTGAAGGCAACTTGTTGGTGGGTGAGACAAACATGATCGAAAAATGCATATACTCAACGTCAGTGACACAAACCCTTTCTGATGGCGAATTATTACTATTATCTTATAACTGCCTATTGGCTATATCTGCCATTGTATTGGTTGGTGGAGCATATGTGTCGACCTCATACGGGTGGTAGCTGGAGGGAGAATCTGAGGAGGCTCTCAAGGCTGCAGCCGAAAGCCGCGCAACGTGGGACCCCATTCCCTTGAGGTGAGCGGTAGACTCATGACACGCTCTGCGGCCAATTGGCCGTGCTGACCATGCAATTGGTGGTGATGCCTTACACTTACATCACGTCTGCAGAAACGGCGGTCTGGCAGGTGGTGGCGCTCACGGAAGGCTTTTTATGGTCAGTGTGCCGATTGTTGCCTAACCCGTGTGACGTACATTTCACTGTGGCTGGATTTGATCGTATTCTGTATGGCGTTTACACGCATTGACATGCGCGACTTCGGTCGATGTTTGTGCTTACGCACTATCAAGGGGCCAAGTCCTCTTTTACTGGTTCGCCAGTTATTTTGCTATGGACTACGGTCCAGTTCCCAACTTTGCGTACCCTTCGGGGGAGCGCATTAAAATGGTTGGCGCTCACCGTGCGCGGCGTGTGTGGGGCCGTGTACCTCCTCCACATTTTTTTTAAAATGTGGGAGAGCGAAGCCCTTGTAACTGGTATTTGATATAAATATTGTGAGCCTTTTCCAAGCGGGAAGGGATTAATTAATAAGGAATTGACTGTTGTGAACCAGATACAAGTGGAATAGGGACAATTTATTGTTCTTAACCTTTTTGAGCTCTGTCTTCGTGAACGGGTTCTTTAGCTTATAAGACTCTACCAACAGCTTTCGATTGCTCTCGTGAATATTCATTCTTCCAAGATACACCTAAAAGAACTAAGTTACTATACAAACACAACGTAAAAAAGGGTCCTAACTAAGACGATCACGCCATAAATTTATTAAACGGCCTATATTTAAACCTTTAGAAAGATCAAATTATACTGGTCACGTAAATTAGATGTATTTATATATCTTACAGATATAGATTCTAAAGAAATACAAGTATAAGTGGGATATAGTAGAAAAGAAAAAAGATGGGGGGGGGGTTCGTTACAGTAGCTTATGGAGACCTTGTTTGATCTCTGTCGACACACACAGACAAAGAAAAACATTGTGCGGAATGAATTGTCATCGCCGAGAAATATTAAACAATTTGATGATGTGTGGAGTCTGCTACTACGCATTTATTCAGCGCGGCGGACTTAACTTTTATTATATACTAACTAGTGATAAGTGACGATGCAGCTGAAAGTGGCAAAACACACTCACTTAGCTAAACACAAGGTCATTCATTCACTCTTGCATAAAGGAACCCACAGTATAATCTGATGGAAATACAAATGTTGACAAATTATGGCACTCCTTTGCTGTACGCACTTAGCAAACTGTTACACTTCAGGTGTTCACTTCACCTAGTTTTAAAATTAAAGGAGGGAAAGTCTACCGCATTATTCTTATGCCTTTTGATAGATTTAGAATCTTTTAAAATACCTCATATTTCTCAGATATTTTGAAATACATATTATCTTAAGTATTTTTTTTTAATTATTGCCATGTGATAACGGCGTCTTAATATATTAAAATGTCAAAAACGTTGAGTAATCGAATATATGTTTAATATATGATTAAGCTAATAAAATATGCCTTCAGCACTAACAATTTGTTTCATAATATAATATAATGAGATAAGAGTTTATTGTGTTACAAGCTTCGCTCTCTAATAACGTTACCTTATGATTTATTAAAGGAACCACCTTCGCAAGATGAATATTTCCAGCATAAAAGGCAAGTTTATCCACAAAACTTTTCACGAACTTTTGGTGGAACCTGTTACCGCAACTTATTATCTATTTAGAACTTCAAATTTCGCTTCATTAATTTCTTGAAATGCTTGTTCGAACAACGTTTTTCTTAACGGAAAAACTTTAACTAAAGTTATCCCAATTTCTTATAAGGTAGTGCTTAAAGTATTGAGTATTATGTTTACGACTTCTTATTGACCTTCGAATTAATGCGTTGTCGGCCTTGAATACTAAGATAGAACACCCTGTTAGCACTAAAAATATCTCCACATAACCGGAGATTCACCATACGAAACGCGGAAGCGTCATGCTTTTTTGCGCCGGTATTCCATGTTCTTTTTCATGCTGCTGCCATAATAATGCCCTCCAGACCGAATTTCGGCGAAGGCAGCCAGTCTCAACAGAGATTAACAATCTGCACAGGACAGAATTATAGTTCCCAAGTGTATGCGTAAATACAGGTGCATCTTCTATTTTCTCACAATCATAGTCGGATGGGACGATATTTCGACGCGACTGGAGATAGATCAAGTGCTGGGCCAATGTCTTAACGTGACTCGCGAAACACTGCCAACTTCCTGACTTCGGGATACTACTGAATTTTTTTTGACAATTTAAATAATTTTTGTGCCGACCCGGAATTCGAACCTGGGACCTTACGATCAGTTGTCCTGCGAACAAGGCAGTCAAGCATACCTGCAATCAAAATATAAGTGCAGCTTGGCATTTCATAAATATCAAATTTTAATTAAATTGTCAATCAATTAGATAGGCAGATGGTTAAAAGTGAAAGGGATTGCGATTTTGTTAGAAAAAAACTTCCGATTTTATTATTTAAACAGTTAAGCCAGTGCGCTATACTCTACTTTAGTGTAGAACCATGCTGCTGCTATATTATGCCAGCAGCACGATTTATTCGGCTATACCGGGGCAGGACCACGCTCTCACAGATTACCAGCATCAAATAGCAACTTAATGCTTCTGTGTTTCGTATGGTGACTGTGGAGAACCGGAAACCCTTTTTATTTATACACACACACACTTAACAACTACCCTTACAGGCTAAACAAACGTACTACGAAAGTATCGCTAATCTACTTAAATATACTATGTATTACAACTAATTTTATAACTAAATATCTATGTATGTACCTTAGCAAGTTTACTCATATTACTCGAAAATATATCAATCCTCTCGTGAACTTTGTTCTCTACGAGGATTGTTCAGACTAGAGGTGAGTTACTAAGCAAATTGGTACTAACCACAGGCAGCGCGAGCAGCGGCGGGTGGCGCCGCCTCCACACGTACCGGTCCGGAGCGCACAGCTGCAGGTAGCGCAGCACCTTCGGGTTGCACGCGGAGCCGCGGCGAAGCTTCACTGCTTACGCAGCCAGGGCAAACTCCCGTCTCGCTCTGAGCTGGTTGTACCCGACCATCCCGAGCACGAACAATGTGAAGTACGAAAGTTTTGAAGTACATACTTATCTTCACGCACAATCCCTGACGGGGTAGCCAGAGAGAACAGATCGCCAAGTGTCACGATCCTTACATACCTCTTTCGCTTCTTTCAGATTCATTATCTTCTTCATACATGGACGCCTAGGTACTCTTGACCCTCCCCTCTTCGAGCAATTTGCTCACATGTTCTTCGAAAGTTAGTCTCGGTCTACCTCGACACCTTTTAATATTTACTTTCGCGCTATATATTTTCTTCACCATTCGGTCTTCACTCATTCGCTCAACGTTCCCAAACCATCGAAGCACGCCCTTATCAATTTTTGAGATAAGGTCATATTTCAAACCTGCCATATTGCGAATCTCTTCGTTTCGCTTTCGGTCGGCCATGGTAACGCCGCACATTTTACGAAGAGATTGCATCTCCACTGCATTCAACTTGCTTTTATGCTTCTTCTAGCATACCCAGGTTTTGCTGCCATATAACAAAGTCGTTACCAACACTGCGTTATGTATTGCAAGGCGTGCACTCTTCACTACGCATTGCCTTTTGACTAACGCAGTCAGGGCACCATTGACTTTGTTTCCTGCAGCGACACGCCTGTCCACATCTAAATCACATCTTCCATCCCGGCTAAAAGCACTCCCCAAGTATACAATTTCATTTACCTCTTCTAGACATTCCTGATTTACCCATATTTCACACTTCGTTCTCTCTTCGTCCCTTTCAAATACCAGAACCTTAGTTTTATTAGCATTCAAACGGAGACATGCTCAGCACAATTGGGGGGATTCCGTCAGGCCCACTCGACTTCTGGATGTCCAGGGAAAGAAGTGCCTTGCGAACCGAGCGCTGTGAAAACAGCACATCCGGCATGGAGCACTCACAAAAATTAATCCTTGTTCGATCCCGCGTCTTTGTTGATCTCTACAGAAAGTTGATGCTAATTCATATTGGGCAACATTTACGAATTTATTGTGATTGGACGCCAGGAATGTTTCAGACAAGCACAATACGTCTGGATTTGTATTTGAATCTCGCAATTCCTCCAACGTGAGTTCCAGTAAGTCTTTCTTTGTAAGTATGCTGGCTATATTTTGATGCATAATTGTTAATTATTTATATGTTAGACTCTAAAAAATCTTTTTTTATTGTATATATAGAGGAAAGAAGTCAGTAATACGATGTTTGGTTTGGGTTTTTTTCCTCTGTTTTTGCAGTAATGCCAAATGTGGATTGACGTTTAAAATAATAAAGAATTGTTCATTTACGATATATGTTTACGCCACTTTTTTGTGTCATTCGATTAGTTTCACGTCCTATGACCTTTTTATTTCACGTACATCAAGATACTTTTCTTCTTAGTCAATATAATTTATAAGAAAATTATTTGAATTGCATATGTTAAAAATAGTTTCATTTGTACTTGTCACAAAATGACACCTTTTAAATTCATTACATATTCTTAGTATACTATTATTTAAGGCATATATATAAATACATTTAACAAGAGTATGTCATTATTTTTAAAAATAGTTAGTAATTTCCGAAGTTGGGATATCAAATTTTTTATATCATAGTCATTTTCACCAACACATACTATTAGTTTGTCATTAGGCGTTAAATGAACGTTTTGATAATCTTTTAAAATATCTGTAGTCAGGGCATCAGGCTTCGTATGAGATGTGACTGTATATTTTTCATACGACATATTTTCTCTTGTTGCCTCTAATAACACCCATGGGGTGATAGGAGATATTTTAAATTCTCTTATGCCGCCACTAAATGACGTCACATAATATACGTCATTATTTCGTGATGTTAATTTTCATAAATCAGATAATATTTTAGCACTATCAAATAGGAAACGACTATTAGAAAGAAACAGAATACAATATCAAATCCAACGGGTAACTTTTCCTTTGAAAACATCATCTACCAAAACTTGTATAATAAAAGGTAAGTGAAGTCTTAAAATATTGCTAATATTGAGGCAACTTATGTTGTTTTATTAGTAAAGTTAAGATGATATACAAGTATTAAGAACAACACACGTCAAGAGGTATTCGTTGATGAATGTGCCAAGTTATCAGTGAAAATTATTACCAAATTTGGTGTAAACTAACCATTACTTAGGTTGTTATTATCTTATTTTACGTATTAAGCCAAAAAAATATTCGTACAGACTACACTGCTACAGTTTGATATTGTAGTAGCACATTTGATAATGTTATAGCAGTGTTAAATTTCGATTTTTTTAAGCACCACAAATAATAAAATATTTCTTTAATTGCATATTTTGTTACTTAGATTTAATAGTTTAAGTAAAAGTTAAACGTGTTAGAGTTTAGTCCTTATGTGTAACAACACAAATGCATTTTAATTCTTATCCGAAGATAGATGTAGACTTATATGGGCCAAAGCATCTACTTACCATTACGCGGCTCGTTATTCACCCTTATATAAAAAAATTAAAAACAGAACTACGGAAGGCTGAAAGTATCTTGCAAGACTACGTAAGTCATACTCTTTAAAAGAATTAATTACAATTTGCAACGAGTGTTACGAAACCAACTACATTTAACGAGCTGCTTTTTTGAAAACATTTCCAATTAAAACTTTGTTCACTTCAACTAAGGCGTCTGTAAAAATGTTTCCAGCTTACAATAGTAAAGAAAGATGTGTTAATTAGTAAAGCAAAAACGGCAGTGAACATAGAGATCCACTTGAATATTTTTTTTGAAATGATTTAATTTAGAAAATAGAATTATTTTTTATAATATCAGCAATTGGCAGTCGAGGCTCTGACGATCGTGTAATGGTACAAAATACTTCCTCGAAAATTATAAATGGTAGAAAATTACTTCTTTGAAAATTCTAAAGCACCCTTTTTACAAACTGATGAGGAAAGGTAGCAGCTAATGCGATGCTACCGATTCTGCTTGTTCTGCTTGCACCATCCCTGGTTGAGTCATGGGCAAGTGAACAGCGTAATGAGTATGGGAAACCCTTAAATCTGAAGACTGGTCGAACAAATGCTAATATACAAGAATTAGACTTTAAAAAAGTAATAGCCGACTTCAAGGAATAAAAAGCAATACAATGATTTTCCACTTTCTAAAGTCGATGCTAAGACATAGTGTAGAGAAGATTAAAGCCCCGACTTAAGAAGTTATTGTGTGAAAATTATTTTATCCTATTAAGTTCTTTGAAATCCACTTTTCCTTTTATAACAAAATAACATTTTGATCCCTTTGTATGGATTAAAGAATCTCACAAACTTGAGGTAACAACTTCAATGTCGTCTTAATAACTCGTACGTTAAACATTTTATCCCGTACTTGCTCACCCTTATTAATGAAAGTTCTGTGAAAGACCCCACCTGAAATATATCCTTTTAATAAAGAAGGAATATTTAAAATCAGTTCATAATTTACGAGGAAATCGCGTAACTTACATACAAAAAACGTCGAATAGAAAACCGCCTTTTTTTGAAGTTATCTAAAAGAAAGTTTTTGTTTGAACAAATCTTACACGAGCGAAATAAATGCACGCTTGAAGAAACTTTAGAAACGAAAGTGAGTTACTTCGATGTAAAAAGCTTATCTATTTTGTTTTTTTTTTCTGTACCCTCGAGTTATGTTGTATTGGATAAGCCTACATCAATACAATACTATGAAATTTAAGGCGAGATGGGCTCTAGTCATACAAACATTTTAAGAAACGAGCATGTTTTAGACATTAAATTATATCGAAAACCTAAAGTTTAGAATACTGGTCGAAAGAAAATATATCCCTGAAGTAGAATATATTCACCCCTGAAGGGATATATAATATCAGGTTATTAGTACTTTGCAGTTGAAGCTGTTGTTTGTCTCTAATCTGGGTATATTACAAATTAGGTGAAAATAAGACAACCTACACCGCCATATACCTACGCTACTACGAAACTCACGATTAAACGGGTTGATTGATTCACTTAACGCCTTACCATACGGCATTTAATTGTTATTAGATTGAAGTGATCACTATCATTACTACTAACTAGTGGTTGCCGCGGCCCATACATCACATACCACACACTTTACATCTATCCTCGCTTACGAATGAAAATACAGATGCTTTGTCACCTTTTTACGTGGTAGAGCCATGCTGCGGCTATATTAGTAGTATAGTTGTATCACGAATTGGTCGGCTCGACCGGGGAAGGCCCACGCTCTCACATAATACCAGCGTAAAATAGCAGCTTAACACTGCTGTGTTTCGCATGGTGCGCGTAGAGAACCGGAGACCCACGTAAATATAAGAAATCATTAAGTATTATCGTAATTTATATTAAATAAAAATTGATATTTAAATGCTATTCTATTCTATTCTACTTGATTCAGAAAAAGATAAAATTCTTTAAACACTGAATTAAAACAACGTAACAAGCACCCATAATAAAATTGAAGACTTTTAGATTTAAATATGGATAGCTTTTGACTTAAGTAAGGAGTTCACCGACGACGGTGGTAGGCAGTCTGAAGTAGAGCCACTGTTCAAGTCTCTGAAATCAGCAAAATTTAATCACTTTGTATTATTTTTAATAGAATAGTATTTATATTAAATAAAATATTATTATTGTTGGCGACGCGCTTATAAAATACTTTATCATTTTTCATTCCATAAAAAATAAATAATATTGTGTTTTGAAGTTATTCCTATTAAATCATAAGGCACTTTGAATAATTATATAATCTATGTTAAAAGTAGGACTCACTAAGAAGTGCTTAATATGGGTCGTGTAGGAATTTGTTGCTCATGTTGTATGGGATCTAAACCGTGTCTAAATAATGTGCTATAAAATATATAAAAAATATACTTTATTGATTTGTTAAAACTTTAGTAATATATGTAAAAATAAGTAATAAATGTTTCGAGTTTACTATAGGTATTAATAAGAACAGTGCTGTGTTAGTTAGTTTTATATACGAAAATTAAAGTTGAATTAATGTGTAAGATACCTTTAAATTGTGAATTAAACTATTACTTAATATATTCATGTTTATTAATAAAGATTGTTGTTTTACCATGTGGGTTAAATATTTAAGATTTTTTAAAACTGTTAACTTTAAAAATGTTCTGTAAAATAGGTGTATTTTTTTGAATATCTTAATATTTTTTTATGTGATAAAGATATAACGTACATCATAAAGACAATGTTTTTTTTATAGGATAAGGGTGACAAACGAGCACATAGTCCACCCAATGGTAAGTGGTTGCTGTAGCTCATAGACATCTACATTTATCCTCGATTACGAATCAAAATGCAGACGCGTTGTTACCCGAGAGGACTAAGATGAACTCGTTAGCAGTAAAAAGGGTCTCCGGTTCTCTACACTCACCATACGAAACAGCAGCGTTTCATTCCATCTTAGTCCTCACGGGTGACAACGTATCTGCATCTTGAGTCTTTATTGAGGATAGATGTAGATGTCTATGGGTCACAGTAACCACTTACCATCAGGTGGACTATGTGCTCGTTTGTCACCCGATCCTATAAAAAAAATCTAGAGACTGCGAAGCGAAGAGTTTGCCTATACGTCAGAGAGGACATCTGTTTTCGACGCCTCGGCAGTCTTGAAGGTACGGACCTGTCCATCCTATGGTTGCGCGTAAAGAGCGACGACCATCCCCGCGTCTATAGGTGCCTCTATAGGTCCCATAGCAGTGATGCCGACACAGACCGACTCATCGACCACGTTCAAATGGCTGCAGACTCCGTGCTAGAACAGGTCCCATCCGCAGAGATCGTGATACTCGGTGACTTTAACGCCCACCACGCTGAATGGCTTGGTTCTCGTTTAACCAATCATGCGGGTAGATCTGTCTATGACTTTGCCTTGGCATATGGTCTAACACAACTGGTTACTTCGCCTACGCGAATTCCAGATGTGGAAAACCATGTACCTTCCTATTGGACCTTCTGCTGACCTCTCATCCGGACGGATATCAGGTCTCCGTCGATGCCCCTCTGGGCTCTTCGGACCATTGTCTGATCCGGAGTACGGTGCCACTCACACTCCAATCGCAGTTGCGATCTACAACTTGCCGCCGTGTTTAGCACTATAGGTCAGCCGATTGGGACGGGATGCGGTTTTTCTTTGCATCCTACCCTTAAGGGCGTGTTTGCTTCTCGCCAGAAGATCCCAGCGTTGTTGCCGATTATGTTGCTGATGTGGTACTTCAGGGTATGGAACTTTTTATTCCATCCTCTGTGGTGCCCACCGGAGGCAGATCCCAGCCATGGTTTGGTCGCTCCTGTAAAATAGCATCACGCTATAAGCAGGAGTGCTACCTGGGCTTGGGCTGACGCATCAACGTCTCAGGATGTAAACACCAGCGCACTTAAAAAGAAGTATAATTACGCCTCCAGGTCCTTCAAAACCGTCATTGCCAAGGCAAGGTCTGAGCACATCAGCAGAATTGGCGAGAAACTAGTTCGCCTTCCTTCGGGAATAAACAATTCATATCTGAAAATCTGGCAAGATCTATCACTCTAGGAGCTAGTTAATGTTGAATAAATAAAAGTGAGATTATCTATTACCTACACTGTAACAGGTGATTTTTCACTGTTATTACACTGTAACTATATTATAAATATAGCCTATATTTCACTATATTTACTTAAAGATATAAATTCGTGAGCAGTATAAATTCACCAAAAAATCTGTGCTTAATAATGAAACGATTAACCAAAGTTAAAACAACGATCGATTACTTGAATTGTGGACGATAATGTAATGTAACAGTTACAACGCTTTCAAATGTTCCCACTTTCATCTTGTTAACACTTGGGCCCAAGAAAGTATGGAGACCTCTCCTTCTTCTTTATCAAAAAGAATTTCAGTGACTGGGCAATAACAGGTTTTCCTATATACAGAAATATGAAAAAAATTAATTATATACATTAAAATCAAGTTTACCCGACGATGATTTATGAAGAATATGTTAAAAATTATTCCAAAACTTTTAAAAAAGATTGTGCGAAAGTTAAAGCTAACTTTATCGCAGAAAATATTAAATATTCTGCTAAGATAATAGAAATTACTTGGCGTATTATAAATCAGTTTTATGATTTGTAGTAATATACATAATAATATGTATATTACTACAAATTATAAAACACCCTCGTGTAGTTTCGGCCTCCGTGTAGTGGTACCACTAATGAAACTACACGAGGGTGTTTTATAATTTGTAGTAATATACATATTATTATGTATATTACTACAAATCATAAAACTGATTTATAATACGCCAAGTAATTTCTATTATCTTAGCAGAATATTTAATATTTTCTGCGATAAAGTTAGCTTTAACTTTCGCACAATCTTTTTTAAAAGTTTTGGAATAATTTTTAACATATTCTTCATAAATCATCGTCGGGTAAACTTGATTTTAATGTATATAATTAATTTTTTTCATATTTCTGTATATAGGAGAACCTGTTATTGCCCAGTCACTGAAATTCTTTTTGATAAAGAAGAAGGAGAGGTCTCCATACTTTCTTGGGCCCAAGTGTTAACAAGATGAAAGTGGGAACATTTGAAAGCGTATATATAAACAATTCATATCTGAAAATCTGGCAAGATCTATCACTCTAGGAGCTAGTTAATGTTGAATAAATAAAAGTGAGATTATCTATTACCTACACTGTAACAGGTGATTTTTCACTGTTATTACACTGTAACTATATTATAAATATAGCCTATATTTCACTATATTTACTTAAAGATATAAATTCGTGAGCAGTATAAATTCACCAAAAAATCTGTGCTTAATAATGAAACGATTAACCAAAGTTAAAACAACAACAACTAAGCGAAGTGAATATTAGGCCTATCGATCTGAGATCGATTACTTGAATTGTGGACGATAATGTAATGTAACAGTTACAACTTGTGTTGTAACTGTTACTTGTTGGAATTTTGATATCTTGTATTTTTAATTATAATTTTATAGATATGTACGCAATTTTTTATGTCCATGTGTTTGTATGTTTATGTGTTAAGTAAAATAATTTATATTTTTATATATAAAATCCATTCTAAATTTTCAAAGTTATACCTATTATAATATTCAAAATTCTAATGTTTGCCGTTACCATTATGTGAATTATAAGTTTGTCGTTTTAAAAAGGAACCCAAGGGGCCAGTAGCTGGCCGACTGGCGCCACAGGAAGTGGACCTGGTCGAGCCCCGACGGTTCGACAAAAAATGAGATTGACTTCATTATGACGACCAGACGACAACTGTTCAGTGATGTCTCAGTGATCGCGAGGGTGAAAACCGGCAGCGATCACCGAATGGTGAGGCATACTGACTCTAAACGTTAAGTTGGAGAGGTCTCGTCTAATGAAGTCAACGCTCCGTCCCCCTCGTGCTCTAATCCAAAGTCCCGTAACCTCTCAGCTCGAGCTACGAAACCTTTTTCAGTGCCTAGAAGATTGCAATATGAATGACAAGCTCGTGGAAACTGTCCATGTGGTCGGAGCTAAGTTTTGCAAGACCCGCCGCAGAAGAATGCAAAAACTCTCCGATCACACTCTTAATCTCATGGCAGAGAGATGGGATATGAAGCTGCATTCTTCAGTAGATTTGACAGCATACAGGCAACTGAATAGACAGATCTCCATGTGCATGCGGCGGGACTTCGCAACTTTAATACTGCTCGTATAGAAGAAGCGATCGAGTGGAACCAGGGCTCCAAAGTTTTTGCTAGAGATCTGTCTACGAGTACTAGAAAGAGACAACTGTCGAAGCTGAAGACCGAGTGTGGCAGCGTAATTTCCGGGACAGCTTAGATTTTGAGTGAGATTGAGAGGTTCTATGGGCAGCTGTACACATCATCGTTAGAGCCACACGCAAGAGTGAGTAACGATCCAAGAGCGAGTCTTATCCGACACTATTCTGATGATGTCCCGAACGTCAGTCTGAGCGAGATTAGAATTGCTCTCCTGCTTAAAAACGGATTAGTAAGCTGAAGTGGCAATGGGCCGGCCATATAGCTCGAAAAACCGACATCCGATGGGGAAGAAAGGTTCTCGAGTGGCAGCCTCGTACCGGCAGGTGAAGTGTTGGGCGTCCCCCCACTAGATGGAGTGACGACCTGGTAAGATATCCAGGAAGTCGATGGATGCAGGTGGCTCAGGACCGTGCTTTGTGGCATTCCTTGGGGGAGGCCTATGTTCAGCAGTGGACTTGTGAAGGGCTGTAATGATGATGATGATGACATAATAATATAAATTATTTTTCCGGTTTATCATATTAGGTAGAACTAGAGGTAGAATTAAAAAAATAGCCTAAATATAATTTAATATTTAGGCTAAATTTTAAAATTTAATTTTTTTAATAAAAGTCCAATGCTGAACATAGGCGATCCCCGTAGATTTCCTCATAGAGGGTGGGGATTTTTGCCATAGTTGCCACGCACTGTTTTTTATTGTTTTGGGTTGTTACCAGGAAGGTGGTGCTGTTCATCACCTGTTTCAATTTTCCTCTGTTGCCTTTTACGATACTCACGGGACCATATAGGGTAGTAGATGTTCTTACACCCTCCCCTACACGATAGTAAATGTGATCACATTTTAAAACTACATAAAAGCCTCAGGTAGCTGCCGATTCACCTTCACAGTAATATTATATCATTTCGGCCTTATACAGCACACGTTACCTGAAAACCCGTCTTGAGTATATTTCTTCCTGTCACGATCGCCATCCACGTTCCACTAACAATCTTTCGCATCGTACTCTGGCACATACATCCTCCTTTTCTAATTTTCTGTTACAGCTGTAAGCTTGTGAAACTCTTGCCGTTCCATATTGATATGCTGGGTCCATTTTTTCCTTGGTAAACCTAATATTTCCTTCAAAAACCTAATATTACTAATTTTTGTTTTCCGTTATACTTCCCGATTTTTCTTGTATCTACCATACTTATCCTTAACTGTTATAATCTTGTGTTTTTTTTTTATATAATTTAATTATAAGAGTTATGTGCACCTCCCTTTTTACCATTCGTTGTAAACAACAGTTCTTTGTTTAAAAATATTGTTTGTAAGAAATCGCCCTCAGAGCTATAACTCACTTTCTTTATATGATATTTTATTGTTTTTTTTTAAATATGAATTGATACCGTAAAGAATACAGTGATTGAATGATTGAATCTAAATTAAATGATCGTAAATTTTCGTTTGAAATTGGTTATAGAATTGCTTAATCAGATAACGCATGAGCCGATGCATTTAAAGATGTAGTATGTTATAGATAATCAGATTGTTATTTATGATAAACCTTCCTATCCTACTTAGTGTAACATTGTTAGATCATCTGCTACTATTTGTTTTATCTAAACTTTATTCCCTATATTTTGATTAATTCTGTACATGGAAGTTCTTCTAAGGCAGAAGGGTAGGTATATTGCAGGAATGAATTCCCTCGAGTTCCCAATGCAAATTACGTTATCTGCTGCAATCCATAATAATGAAAGTGTTATCTTCCTGAATAGAATACGATATTGCATATGAATAATTTAGTTTAAAGTTACAGCAACGTTTTTATATTTGATAAGAAAATATTAAAAGTAAAAAAGTTACAGGCCATATACGTTTCGCAATTGGCCCTTCTTTCATTTCTAAGAAGCCTGATGGGCAAGGAAATGTTGCCAGGCTGCATCAACACGTGTTGGTGACTTTACATATCTTTGAAATATTACTTTTTAGGGTTCCGTACCCAAAGGGTAACCAACGGGACTCTATTACTAAGCCTCCGCTCTCCGTCTGTCCGTCCGTCCGTCCGTCTGTCCGTCAGCGGGTTATATCTCGTGATTTGAAATAGGTAGACACTTAAAATTTTCACAGAATGTGTATTTCTGTTACCGCTATAACAAAAAATTAATATAAATTAAAAATTAAAAGGGGCTCCCCTATTAGAAACGTGTATTACGACGGTACGAAACTCTTACGCACGAAACATGTTATCACATAAATATTATAGTTACCGTTACAGAATTTCCAAAATCAACTACTGAAACCTATTTCGATAGATTAGGATTCAGTTCTTTTCAGGAAGATGCTCAGTTTTTCTTCATCGACTCTTACGACGCCCTCGAGATGACATGGGGTGGTGGATATATTTACACCGCCATTACACGGTTAAAATCAACCTAATTAAATCTAAATTACATATTACTTATAATTTTTGAAATGTCTATATTTGATTATAATATCAACTCGTGGTCGGATAATTGGGTGCTTATTTACCTAAAGTTTATATTTTTGAGCATTAAAGAAAGAGTATTATGGACATGTCTTTTTGAATCCCGCATGCGGGATTGCTTGAAAGTCTTGAGGTTAAGGCCTTAACAGTGGTTGAAATGTCTAAATCTAGGATATTTAAGTAAAAAAATCTCAATAACTGTTCATTTAATCCACAAAGAAAAAATACAGGGTAACAGAAGAAGATTTGGTAAATGTTTTTAATTTAACAAAATTGTATTTTTGCCAACCCCTTATTAGAAAAAAAATCCCCAAATTGTACCTATCTTTGTCATATTTTGCAAAATTTCTCCAAAACGGCACAAGCTTTTTAAATAGTTCTTACACTAAAAAAAGGTCTTAAAAATATTAATATTTTTAATTGAGAGTTTTATTTTTATTACCCGTTTTATAAGAGAATATATCATTTTTCCCTGAAATTGAATATATTTACGCGAGCGCGCATGCTCCGTCGCCATGTAAGCTCTGTCACAGTACGTTTTCGAACATCGTCGAGGGTGGACCGCACGTCGGGGTTGGAGCGACTTCGTTCAAATATATATTAGTTTTTTAAAAGTTTATACTCAATTATAAATATTTTTATGACTAGAAATACTTAATTTAATTAATATCTGTACACTGGTAACTGTAAATATTATTTTCTAAATAAATGAATTTTTAAAATGCCCAAAGAAGAAGAAATTTTGGCGGCGACGTTGATTAGTGAAATTGAAAAATGAATTTTTATATAATTTAGATGTGGAACGACGAACATGCTCTCGTTACTTAGATTTCGATAGTTTTTAATACCTATGTAATTTTATTGTTGCATATTTTTATTAATTAGTTGATACTGAATTTTATAATTATGTATTACAATAAAATACTGTTTTTATGAGTATGACTTTATAAAATATTATTGGGAAGGGAAATAAAGATACAGATACTTACATTTAGGTACACTGTTATCAAATTAAATCAAACAATTTAAATAAATAAAAGAATGGTGCTTACCTAATTATAAATAACTATATAAAGACATACTTGGGTTTATGGTTTTTTTTATGTTAGAGAAACTATCATCTAAAAAATGTAAAAATTTTAAATTGGAGAGGGGTTTCTCTACGTGATAAAGTTAGAAATGAAGATATTTGCATTAGAACCAGAGTAACTGACATAGCCCAACGGAATATTACAGTGAAATGGCAATGGGCTAGCTATATAACTTGGATAACAGATAAAAAATAGGAAGAAAGGTATCGGATTGGGGGCGACTAAATATAGTCCAATTTAATCCTCAGAAGACACAAGTTTGCGCGTTTACCGCTAAAAAGAACCCCTTTGTCGTATCTCCTCAGTTTCAAGGCACTCCCCTTCTTGCCTCAGCCAGTATCGGTATCCTCGGAGTCGACATATCGAGTGACGTGCAGTTTCGTGGTCACTTGAAAGGGAAGGCCAAATTGGCCTCTAAAAAGCTTGGCGTGCTCAGCAAAACGGGACAGTATTTCATGCCGGCAAACCGCCTGCTACTTTACAAGGCGCAAGTTCGGCCTCACATGGAATACTGTTCCCATCTCTGGGCAGGGGCTCCCCAGTGCCAGCTCCTTCCACTTGACCGCATCCAACGCAGAGCGGCTCGAATTGTCGACGACCGAGCCCTTTCCGATCGGCTCGATTCATTGGCACTGCGAAGAGATGTTGCATCCCTTTGCATTTTCTTTCGCATCTACCATGGGGAGTGCTCTGAGGAATTGTTCGGATTAATCCCAGCCGCCAAATTTCACGAACGCACATCGTGGCAGAACTCCCGATACCATCCACACCATCTGGATGATTGGCAGTCCACCACTGTGCGATTTAGAAGATGTTTTCTTCCTCGCACGACCTCCTTGTGGAATCGATTACCATCAGCGATTTTTCCGGACCGATACGACTTAGGGACCTTCAAGAAAAGAGCGTACTCCTTTTTAAAAGGCCGGCAACGCATCTGCGATTCCCCTGGTGTTGCAGTTGTTCATGGGCGGCGGTAGTCACTTACCATCAGGTGAGCCGCATGCTCGTTTACCCCCTCTCCTATAAAAAAAAAAAGGTCCTCGAGTGGCAACCTCGTACAGGTAAGCGAATTAGTACTCAACCTTTATTCCTCTTCACGTATTCTCATACGCTTTTCTTCACACATACACACACACACACACACACACGCACACGCACGCAAACGCACGCACACAGAAACACACACACACACACACACACACACACACACAAATAGGTCGCAAATAATACTTACCTAGTACTATTAGGCAAGAGTGAATAGGTTTTTGTTAAGTCAGTGCAATTCACCATCTTAGACTACATAACCACTCACCGATGGGATTGTAGTTGCTTTACTACTTGCTGGGTAAAAATAGTAAAAAAAAAATTACCCTGTGAAAGTTTGCATTTAGATATAATTTTTCTAACCAACCATAAAAATATGATGAGAATATGTATATAAGTATAAAGTTTGCCTCACACGGGACAGTAGTAATATAATATTATATCTTCCATTATCTACGCATGAAAACTTTTAAATATCTCTGAATCCCGAGAAATGTTCATATTAAGAGGCTGAATAGAGCCACATTGAAATGCATGGGGATCGTTTTGTAATTTCACGTCATTATCGAAAAAAAATTGTACGTATTTCAGGTGGCGGTTTGCAAAACACGATTCCACAAAAAATAACTCAATAGAAAATAATTACAAAGTTACTTCTAAAAATACTTAAATTTTCAACGTCAATTTTTTCTTACGTGGTAGAGCCATGCTGCAGCTATATTAGTAGTAGGTATAGTTGTAGCACGAATGGGTCGGCTCGACCGGGGAAGGACCACGCTCTCACGGAATAACATGTAAAATAGCAGTTTAACCCTGCTGTGTTTCGTATGGTGGGTGTAGTGAACCTGAGAACCTTTTTACTGGAAACGAGGAATTACATCTTAGTCCTCACGGGTGACAACGCATCTACATTTTGATACGTAATCGAGAATAGATGTAGATGTGTATGGGCCGTAGCAACCACTTACCATCAGGTAGACTGTGTGCTCGTTTGTCACCCTTATTCTTTTAAAAAAACTTTCTGAGATTTCAGTAAAATAATGTTAAGTATTGTGAGCACTCGTACAATTATGTCTCATGTTAATGAAGCTATTGGGCTATTTTGATTTGTAATAAAGTGATTTTACTCTATAGGTTAAATAATTTATTTACCTTTCTATATCAAGAACCGTTTTTCTGTCATTCCTATTGAATTTAACAGTGCTTGCTGAAATTTAGCATCTTTAGATGGATCAGAATCGCGTGCTGATCCGGCTGTTAGATATTGTAAAAATAATCGAAAATATTTATTTTTAATGTCATGCCGAAGACTACCTTGTTTTATTTTATTACGGTCAAATAATATTTATTAGGTTATAAAGCAAGTATTTTTGTAAATGTTTTGTATGTAAATGTAAATGTTTTCATTATTTTGTTATTCTATTGTTTACAGTTATTATCACGTCTTAGCTTTACACCAAGAATTACATTAGAAATTCTTGATGGGATGCGATGTAACGCGCATACATTATTTTCATCAAGAATTATATTATATATATTTGTTTTTTTTTTACCAGTAGAGTTTCAACAAAATCATAATAAAGTTCAAAGAATTAAAAAAATGCTTATAATTATATAATTTCAAGTCAGTGTTTTACATTTAAAGATCAGTTATAAAGAGCCAAAGTTATTATTTTCATTTTGATTAATTTAATTCGAGACTAAAATAAATGTGAAAGGGCTTTTATCTGCAATAATAATTTTCATCAAAAATAACATAGACTTATAAAAGTCATATACACGGTCAATCATACTGAAGATTATCAATTGTACTACAAAATATTTAAAAGACTATTTCCAGTATAATGACCTAATATCATCATAAATGTTTGACTGGCACACTTAAAAGTTTTATCACATGGCTAAATGATTGACTTTTATATTATGATAAGGTCATGCTTTTCTATAAAAAAGTTGCAAGAAATTTTAAATCACGGCCCTATTGGTTTGTTTTACTTTTTACTTAATTAGTGAAAAACAAGATCTAAAAGTTTACTTTCTTGTGTAAAAAGTCCTATTTAGAATTTTATGCAAATGATAATTAAAGTTTCTATGCAAATAAGTGTAACATAGCGGGTATTATATTCAATGGTAGCGGCCATCCATATTTGCAAAGCCAGCATCATTTTCTGTACAGAAACCGGCAAAGTGTTGCTCAAGCCACTATAGACAAAGCAGCTGATAAAATGTTACACTCATAACTGTTAACAAAAACTGTTTTCGCAAATGGTCTTACAGATAATAATAACTATTCTGCCGTGTTAGGTGCAGGAACTATTATTAGATGGAGAAGAATTTTGTTTAAGAAATGCGCAATCGATATTGTTTTGTCTGCAATTGAGCATAAAATAAAAAATAACTTTAGGCAAAGAGCATAACTGGCACTATACTCAGGCCCATCAATTGGTATGGAAAGAAATAATTTTACCAGGTTTCAAAAAATCAATCGAAATTCAAAAAAACATAAATATTAAAATCAAAAATGTATATATGTATGTCTATACATACATATAATGATTTATGGCCGCTTAGTAACTGACGGTGACTCACTATAACATCCTACAGTCACGCCGAAACTAAGAGGAGAGAATCACTGTAGAAAAGGTAATATTTTTTGCGGAAATTTTGTGATAAAGTTAAAAAAATTATAAACTTATCCAAGTTAATCTAACTTAGTCTAACTTATCCTTATGCGTTACAAAAAAAAAAACAAATAATAAAATAGTGAGATGGCGTCAGTTTTTAAGAAGATATAACAAAAATAAACAAAAAAATAAATTTCAAAAAAGTTCAGTATTTAATTGATTATATACCGCTGACACTTAATCACGCTTTTCGAAACCACGCCAGTTGTAAATAATACTTCTGTGAAAAGACAAAATCTTCTTTTCAAATTTCCGCCAAGTTGTAAGTAGAAGGCCAAATAGGTCACGTGTCAATTTTAATTAAATATATTTTATATGAAGTGATCTTGACTACGTTTCATCAATTAACCATTGGTAAAAATTAAAACAGGAATTTTACGATTGTGTTTACAAAAAGCATTATTAGTTGAACCTTGCAGCTTGTTCATTATTTTTATTATAAATACCTATAAATGTATATATTATAAATAAATAGTTCCCATAATATTTTGCATTATTTTTATTTTGCCCTATCTGCAATGTTCTACGCTCTATAGAAAATGTGGCGTATGACATGACTGACAATCTTTCGAACGTTTTAGATAATAGGTACAAAGATGTTTTACGTTTTCGTCGCCTCCACATGATATTTTTGTCAGCATAAGGTACCCTTCTATATCTGAAACGAATATAAATATTGCTACAAAGTAAAGTAATAGGCTATACAAGTCCCTCTACTGGGCACAGGACTTTTTTTTTATTTCTGAGAGGGTTTTAGGGCAAGGAAATACCCGCCGTGCTTCCCCAATGCGTGTTGACGAAAATTGCAATTACAAATTTCATTCGTGCTGTCGGAGATCAAACCCGGGAAAATTTACAGCGAACGCTTTGACCCAGATCTATTAATACGATACAAATAAATACGATTTAACATATATAATAAAAAAAACTCTTACGTACTTTAAACTTGAACACTAGATAGCTCGTGACGCCTACCGGACAAAGCTACAGCACAATGTAATTGAAGATGCGTAACCGCGACATAATTCTCAGTGATGCGCAAGCATAACAGGCAGTATGTCACTTATATAATTGTCATCTCTGCAGTCTATTAATCTTTGCACTTTTATAAGTAATACAGAACGTAGTTGCTAGACGGTGTTGACATAGGCTAAAATCTCTGCGATCGCCGTTTCGTCAAGGTCATTCAGGCTAGTTAAAGCCTTAAATAAAAATGTTACCTACGTATAAATATTTCTTAGAACCAAATGTAAATTTGATATTTAATTGATCTCTTTCATACCTAAATATTTTTTGTTTTCATTTAATTATAATCAAACAATTTACAAAGAAAATTTATATGATAACTTGTTCGTATATTCTCGCTGTAGCCCACTGGCGGATATTGGGAAAAATGTTGCTATATCCGCTAATCTTCCCGTTGGACCCTCCTGGTGGACACTGGCACGAAATGAGTTACTTTGTCCTTCAGTGGTGGATATCGATACAAAAAAAGTCTCCCACTATTGATTTTGTTTTCATGATAGTTATATAAAAACATTAATTTTTAATTAAAATCAAATATAATTCTAAGTTTTTAACATAATATAAAGTTCGGTTGTATTATTATATAAAGAGTTTCACGAAGTTGACATATCTGCGTCTGGTTGATGCGAACATGACGAAAATACGTTTACATCGTCAACCTCAGATTCTACTTGTATAGAAGATTTTTTACGAAGTATATTCATTTAATTAAAATAAATAATCAATTTTTTTCTATATTATCAATTTTTAAACTATTGCTCTTAACATTTAAAATCCACTTAAATGTTAATTTGGTTTAGAAGTTCACATCCATATTAATCTTAAATCATAGATTAATGATAAGTCATCGCGCGCTCTGACTAGATACCGCCGGCGCTCATGTAAAATGCTGCAACAAATACTATTTTTTTTTATAGTACAAAGGTGACAAACGAGCACACAGTCCACCTGATGGTAAGTGGTTGCTGCGGCCCATAGACATCTACATCTATCCTCTGTTACAAATCAAAATGTAGATGCGTTGCAACCTGGTCTCCGGTTCTCTACACTCACCATAGGAAACACAGCAGCGTTAAGCTCCTATTTTACACTGGTATTCTGTGAGAGCGTGGAACTTCCCCGGTCGAGCTGACCCATTCGTGCTACAACTGTACCAGTAATATAGCTGCAGTATGGGTCTATCACGTATAAATTGAAAATTTCGAAGATGTTCCCATAATAAAAAATATACATGTTGACGGGCAGAATCATTCCCTAAGTTATTAAGTACTATTTTGTTACACCTTTAGTTAGTATATAAAAAGTAAAAAGTTTCTTCGTATATTGTATACAAATTCAAAACGTTTTTGTTTTAAAGTTTTATTACATTTAATTATAATATATATGAGTCCATTCTGTTCGATAATTTGTTAACATCTTGTAGTAAGTGACATATTAAAAAATAAACGTTGCTGTAGAAATCTTGGGATTTTGATTTAAAAAATGCAACAAGTAGTTTTATTTGATATATTCAATACCAGAGATTTGAAGGAACATCGATTTAGTCATCCCATTTATAATGGAAAAAAAATTATAAAATTAAAAATTAAAACCTCCAGAAAGCTTTCTTTTATAGAACACAAGCAACAAAAGAAAATAATAACTAAAACTTTTAAACCTGTTCTATAAAAAATATCTCAAAATCAGTTATTCCATACAAAATTTCGTACAAACTTGCACAAAATGTATGGAAGAACTGTTTTTTCTTGTGATTTGGAAGATAGATCTATAGTAAAAGTTGTTCACATTGACGCGTAGAATAGAAAGCACTATTTTGATTACACCATAATATGTATAACTATTTTAATATTAGTTAGACACGTAAATAAAAAAATTAAACTGATAAAAAGGAGGCCTTATCATTTATATGTCATTTTTGCTTTTTTTTTTCATTTATTCAGAAGAAAAACCTATATATAATATACACAAATATATTGATACATTCGTTATTAATAAACTATTCATTTTTAAGTATTTCTGGAATACATTCATAACTATGAACTTAACTACTAAGCCATAGCATAAAATAAATTTTCCCGTTAATCGGGTAATAGTTAAGCTGCTGGCATATACAATTTTTCACGCACACTAGCATCATGCAAATTGTCTTATACACACTACAATATTAAGATGCCGTATTCATGGAGCTGTTACTTGCAGGGAGCGCGGTATCTAGTCAGAGCGCGCAATGACTTATCATTAATCTATGTCTTAAATGTTAAAAAATGGTAACTTTAGGTCAATAAGCGCCCGATTATCCGACCACTATATCACTTATAGAATATGGATTCATTTAATATATCAAACTATAGTAAGCTATCTCACATTCAGAAGTACATTTCATTAGAAGTTAGCTTAAGTTAACGCCCCAAAAGTTAGTTACGTTATGAAGAAGGATAAAAGTATAAGAAGAAACTTTTACACTGACGTAAGCTTTGTTATTTTGTAAATAATTTAAGTGTGTAATACAAAATGAATAGGTTCAATCAAGTAATTGTATATTATATGTTCGGATAAAATATAAAGTATTATTTTACTTCATACGTTTTAACCTGTCTATAAAGTATAATTTTATTGATTTAAAGGGGGCAGCTATTTTAATATTGAGAAATACATTTTGTAACTTACTAACCTTCCGATTATTAGTATAAATCTTTAAAAATAACACCACTAAACATTTAATGTATTTACACAAGACAAAAACCTACATATAATACATACATAGTTACTATATTTATTTACATTATTATTTTTTTACCTCCCCACTGACCCGCGCACGCTTCGCTTTCATTCGGCCGAATTCCAAGGAGACATATTTTCCGTTCGGTCACGTGTAGTTGCCCCTGTACCTGGTAGTAAAAATCACCTTTTTTTGTTAATTGTTATCTGTATAATATGTATATGTTTTATCATATTTCAATATTTTTATTTTATTTGCCTCATTTGCATTCATTAGGCCTTTTTTGGATTCTGTAATAGGACACTTAACCTCTACTAGCATGTCACCACCAATTAGTCCGTCAAGGCTTATACTTAGGTTCTTTGGCTGCTGTACCTGCTGCAGGTCCTGCTCAATACCATGGGGAATTGACACCACATGAGATTTCGATTTTCACTACAAATTCAAATTGTTTTTTTATCTGGTGGAGAATATGGTGGGTGCTGCATCAACTGAAACCAAGCAAAGACCTTTATTCCGATCTAATAACATTTAACGTTATACCTAAAAATAATATAATTTACTAACTACAAAATGTATCTTAGTTCGGCGTGCCTATTGGCAAAGGCCTCCTCCAACGATTTCCATTGTTGTCTATCTTGAGCAACCCTTCTCCAGTTTAGTCCTGCTGTAAGTTTTATTTCATCTTTCCACCTTGTGTGCTGCCTTCTTCGTCTTTTTTTGCCGTCTCTTGGATACCATACTGTTACTCTCCTGCTCCACTTTCCCACTTTGTCACGCATCATATGTCCTGACTATCTCCATTTCTGTTGATCGCTTCGTTTGAGTATGTCGGTAAGTTTTGTTAAATTCCTTAGGTCAATATTTCTGGTCTTATCCTGTCTCTTACAGCCGGTCATACTCCTCTCCATTGCTCTCTGTGCTACTGCAAGTTTTTCTCTTAATGCTTTTGTGAGGGTCCAGGTTTCGCCTCCGTATGTTAGACAAGGTAAACGTTAACGTTTTCTTGCGTAGCGGCCGTTGTTGATCGCCCGTAGCGAGTGTTTTCATTGCAGGCGTTTCTGTCACGTTTAAATTCAGCACACCAATTCGAATTTCTCCATTTTGCATACCAATCAAAATTCCGCCAAAAGTGAATTTAAAAAATGGGTATAGTTTATTTAGTTATTTCTGACCTTCGCTACTAACGAGTATAATATTCGAAAAAAAAATTGAACGCATTTTTTTTATAGGATATGGGTGAAAAACGAGCACACAGTCCACCTGATGGTAAGTGGTTGCTGTGGCCCATAGACATCTACATCTATCTTCGATTAAGAATCAAAATGCAGATGCATTGTCACCCGTGAGGACTAAGATGGAATGCCTCGTTTCCAGTAAAAAGTGTCTCCGGTTCTCTACACTCACCATACGAAACACAGCAGAGTTAAGCTGCTATTTTATGCTGGTATTCTGTGAGAGCGTGGTCCTTCCTCGGTCGAGCCGACCCATTCGTGCTACAACCGTAACATAGCTGCAGCATGGCTCTACCACGTAAAAAAAATATATATAACTCATTGATAAGTGTTCTATTCCGATTTTCCATGACTAACCTAGTAAATTATACAGGCTTATTTTTCAAAGAGCAGCTAAATTTAATAATTAGGTTCAAAATATAAATACTGATATATACTTTTAGCAGTTTTGAAAAGTACGCGTAAATAAGGTTTTTACATTTATTTAAAAGTCTCCGAAATTGAATATGATTTTTTGTGGGCAACAACGACGCGCGCTCTTGTGTGTATGAGTCACTCGCTCGTGGTACACACACGAGCGAGTGACTCTCGTTACCGACCGATTTCGACAAAATTTAAATGGGAGGACCTGGGAATCCTTTGAAATAAAAACAAAGAATTTTCCAAATCGGTACAAGCGTCTTTGAGTAATCGGTGAACATACATAAAAAAAGACTTCGACGAAATGAGAAAGTCCTCCTTTTTTTGAAGTCGTTTGAAAACAGTTGGAACATACTCGAAAAGGCCTCTATCAAGCAGCGATATATAAAAGGCTGTTAAAGAAGATGAAAAATTTTCTGTTAATAATTTAAAGGAAATGTGTATTTTTTAATTAATTGTTTTCTTTAAAAATTACTTATCTTTTAAAACACTTAATCCAATATCTTAATCAATCCATTACGAAAAATATTCTTTGTACTTTAAAATAAATAGTTTTTTCTGCATCATGTACCAGTATTTTTAATTTATCTTTCTAAGTTGTATGTACTTTCCCTAATTATATTGGTTAAACTAAGACTTAAATATGTAATCTAAGAAATCCTTTTAAATTTTATAATGCGATGGGTGCATTTGAATGAGCTCGAACTCGCTGCGAAATAAATCGCAACGTAGACGAATGACGACGTTGGGAATTGCGTTATAAATATTTGAGAAAACAGCAAAGTGCGGCAGTAAATCGTGTGTCGTTTTCTGTGTGCATTCTTGAAATTTACCACATCTTGAAATCAAAGTGCAGTTAAGATGATATAAATGTTGACACTGAGAAACTTGATGATTATTCAGTAAGTTTGGCCGTTTGCACCTTTATCACTTTAAACATTAAAATGATTTATATATATATATATATATATATATAGATAACTACTTAGTGAATAGGTTTTCGTGTTTATCTTGGAAGTTATTTTTGTGGCCACAGTCAAAAAGAGATACAATTTACTGATTTTTGTTAACATGGCACGCTGCTTCAATAGTAATAAAGTATAATGAAAGAAGTACCAAAATTTTTAGAATGCGGTTTAGGAAAATTTATCACATTTCCTACCATAAATGTTGTAAAAGAACAACTATGGCCAATTTCGAATATTTTACTACCGAAAGCTGAAATAGAAAGATCGTATGATCTAGTGGCCATAATATATCTGGTAGATTTTAGATTTGAATGTCAATCGGTGTCAATATAAGTCCATAACGCAATTTTTTGTATCTGCATGCTGGAACTTGGAATATCACAAGCACTCCTCGTGGACTACAATTTGATCGCATAAAACAAACAGATACGAATGTCTAAAAATAAGTTCTATGAGAAGAATATCGCACCTAAATGGTACAGTTCTGTAAATAGATATAACTTTTGCATAAATTACGAATGTTCCAATCTGTTTAGTACTTATAAACATTATACTCGAATAGCAAGACATCGTTAACAAACCCTAAGTTTGCGGCAATCCACAGAGAAACAAGGCAGATGGCTTTAATGGCTTTATAACGCAATTACAGCTTTAACTTTACGAACAGTTTAACCAAGATAAAATATGATCGATAAATATCGCTTAAATACGTGATTTTTATAACAGTAATAATTCCCGATTTCATCCTGTGGTTATCGCAAAAGGCTAACAAAAACAGCTTCTAAAGATGGCAGGGTATTATCTAATATACGCTAAAAAACTGTAAAATAAAAAATCGAACTTGAGTAGTGCAGACATGTACCCCTCTCAAAAATGTAGGGATGCCTGTGGCCAGCAGTAGGTTAATGGGCTGTAACTTTGTTTTATACCGATCCTGACAAATATGAGTGTAGCTGTAAATGATGAATATAAAAGAATAAGTCATGTCCAGCATGTATTGTGACGGGCTGACTTGAAATGGATAATCTATAATCTATATCTATACATCTTTACATCATCTTATATTATCTTATCTTTTCCCACAACTAAATAAAATTGAAGTGTCTGTTTGTAATGTCAAAATTACAGCTTTTTCCTAAATGCATATTAAAGTATATACGGTACTTATAACAAAAATACAATTTTTAAAATTTTTGTCTTTCTGTCTGTATGTCTGTTTGTTCCGGCTAATCTCCAAAACTTTAACTTAGGCTTTTTTTTATTTTAGATAAATAATTAGAGTTCCGCGAAAGTAAATTAAAACCCTTAATTACATGCGAGCGAAGTTTCGGGGAACAGCTAGTTATTACATAAATCTACACCTACTGTTCTATTGTTAACTAGCTGTGCCCCGCAACTTCGCCCGCGTAGAATTTATTAAAGTAAAAGTAGCCTCAGTAACTCCTTATAATATTAGCTATCTGTCAGTGAAAGTCCCGTCAAAATCGGTCCAGCCGTTTCGGAGATCAGCCGGAACAAACAGATAGACAGACAAAATTTTAAAAATAGTGTTATTGTTATATGTGCCGTATATACTTTCATATGCATTTAGTAAAAAGCTGTTATTTTGACATTAAAAACAGACACTTAAATTTTATTTATTTGTATAGATTAGAGGGTGGCCTTATTGGAGAACAGTAAGCAATCATCCAGAAAGTGATTGAACGTATGCAGGTTTCCAAGAATCTACTTTCCAGCAGTTTCTAGAACTATGTAGAGAGACAGTTAGTCAGTAGTATTTTAATAATAGACAATAATTTACATTTTAACCAGTATTAAATATTAAGAATACATAATATATGGGTACGCCTTTGAGATTTAATCCATACAAGCAATCAACCGCACCTGGCGCTTCTACGATTACCGTGAAATATTTAAGTTTTGGCTGTTCAAATTACTTACTGAATAATATTCGAAAAATATTAAATAATATGTTTAATTTTGGCTGATATTCAAATTTGGCAGATTAAGACACTAATATAACGTTAAGTATTACTAAAATATTATATAATGGAAAATAATGGTAGGATATCTTTTGTTTTAAAGATTTCTTTTCGAATGCAGAATGGTATAATATGACACATAAAATGGCGTATTTAATTCTAGTTCAGAGATGCGAGTCCTCAGGGGTCAATTTTGGGACCATTTTATTCTTAATTTTTATTTATGAACAGCTGCGTATGTAATATACTATTTGCTGATGATAAACCGCTGTTATATAAGATCAAAGGGAAAATAAAATGAAAAAATGGGCGCTCGTTAGTATGGGATGCGACTTGTGTTGACAAATTAGCGCCATCACATCTCGCGGCGACTGCACATAAGGCAGGCGCGGCTACTGCTGTTGCCGAGTCTAACAAGTGGCGAAAATATGCAGCCCTCGGAGAGGGATACGTGTTTGTGTCGTTTGGTGTAGAAAAGCTAGGTCTGTGGGTTCCTACAGCAAGGCGGTTTGTACAGAGATATCTCATCACGCCTTGTCAATGTCTCTGGTGACCGCAAAAGCTGGCAGATATTTTGGTCAGCGGATCAGCCTCGCAATACAGCGAGGCAACTCAGCCAGTCTTTTGGGCACACTACCAACAGACGGTAGATTTAGCAAGTATTTTTTTCTTAAATTAAGCTTTACATAACTTATAATTTTGTATAACACTTTTTACTTTAAATTTATTTATTATTTTATAATTAGAAGTATTTATGTTTTAATTTAATTTTTTGCGTTGTATTTTATGTAATATTATTTGCAATGTTTCTAAAATGAAATCTAAAACTTATATTACTTGAAATTAATTTATTAACAAATAAAATTATAAGTAAGGTTTCTCCTTGGTTTGCTGCTAATAATTTTCTTCTAATTATTTTTTGCTTGAAGGACAATCTTAAGAGCGTGTGAATACGGATCTTGGTGATTGAAATAACAGTTATTTTTGAGCTTCAATGGAAAAGCTGGCAATGAAATTCAGTTACGCTATGCATAGAATTAAATTGTTCTCACATATTCCTGCTTGACAGATATATCTTATTATCAGTACCAGACGTCTTGCATATTTTACACCTGACGTAATCTAGATGGTTACAGCGTCATCTATTAGAACCCATAACATGTTTCTGGCATTTCTCATAGCCATTTTTTGCCACAGCCACGGTAGGAAATGGAGTGATGGATTATTTTGCGCCACGAATATTATTATTAGGATTAGTCGCTATATAATGAAAGTAATCTTATAAGTTATAATAATAATTTTGTAACATTTTTTTTGTTAGAATTTGCATATTTTAAGACTTTTGATCGATGTTCACAATCATCATATAAAGAAATTACTTAAATTTTAAAACATATTATTTATTTGTAAATAGCGTGAAATCTAATTGCAAACGCAATCGCAGTAAGTACTATTTTTTCTTATTGTAAATAAAATGTACAGCATACAGGCAACTGAACAGACAGATGTCCAAATGCTTGCGGCGAGGCTTACAACTTCAATAGAACTTGTATTGAAGAAGTGATCGAGCGGAACCAGGGCTACAAAGTCTTTGCCAGAGATCTGTTTGCCAGAAAGAACCAAACAGTCAAAGCTGAAGACCGAGTGTAGTAGCATCGTTTCTGGGACACCTGAGATTTTGAGTGAGATTGAGAGGTTCTACGGGCAGCTGTACATGTAATCGTTGGAGCAAGGGTGAGTAACAATCCAAGATCAAGATACTATTCGAATTATATCCCGGACATCAGTCTGAGCGAGATTAAAATAGCTCTCCAGCACCTTAAAAACGGCAAGGCCACAGGCGATGATGGAATTACAGTGTAGCTTCTGAAAGCAGGTGGAAAACCGGTACTTGAATTCCTTCAGAAGCTCTGTAATTCCGTCCTCCATGGTGTGACTACTCCGGAGGCGTGAAATAGAAGTGCGGTGGTCTAGTTCTTCAAGAAAGGCTACAACGATCACTTGAAGAACTACAGACCGTTTTCCCTTCTGAGCCGCGTCTACGTGCTGTTTTCGAGAGTCATTACGAATCTCTCTCGCACGCAAACTTGAGGAATTACAGCCTACCGAACAAGCAAGTTTCCGAAAAGGATTTAGCACTATAAACTACATACATAACTTTCGGCAAATTGTACAGAAGACTGAAGAGTACAATGTACCACGTTGCCTTGCCTATGTGGACTATGAGAAAGCCTTTGATTCCGTCGAAATTTGGGCGGTGCAACAGTCCCTTCAGCGGTGCCAAGTTGACTGTCAGTATATCGAAGTGCTGAAGTGTTTGTACAGTAGGGCTAGGGTGGTAATCCAAGTATAGAATCAGAGTACGAAACCTATCCAACTGCAGAGCGGTGTAAGACAGGGCGACTTTAAATACCCGAAACTCTTCACCGCTGCATCGGAAGACGTTTTCAAGCTTCTGGACTGGAAAGGATACGGTATTAACATCAATGGCAAGCACTATGCTCAATGACCTCAATAGATCATGTTTAATATCCATGTCACACCTATGCCAATAGTTGTTGGGAGCACTAAGTTAGAAATTATGAATGAGTATGTTTACCTGGGACTAGGTAAGTCCAACTTAAACCGAGAGGTCAATCGATGGATTCAACTCGACTGGGCAGCGTTCGGGAAATTACGACACATCTTCTTGTGAACTATACCTTAAAACCTGGAAACGAGATTGTACAATCAGTGCGTGTTGCCAGTGATAACTTATGGAACTGAGACGTGGTCCCTCACTGCTGCCCATATGAGGAAGCTCAAAGTTGCTCAGCGAGCTATGGAGAGGGCTATGCTCGGGGTTTCTCTGCGTGATAAACGTAGAAATGAGGATATCCGTAATAGAACTAGAGTGACCGACATAGCCCAATTGACTGGTAAGATGAAGTGGCAATAGGTCTGACATATAGCTCGAAGAACCGACATCCGATGGGGAAAAAAGGTTCCCGAGTGGCAGCCTCGTATTGTTAGGTGAAGTGTAGGGCGCCCCCCTACTAGTTGGAGTGACGACCTGGTAAGACATGCAGGAAGTCGATGGATGGCTCAGGACCGTGATTTGTGGCATTCCTTGGGGGAGTTCTATTTTCAGCAGTGGACTTGTGAAGGGCCGTAATGATGATGATGGTGATGAAATAAAAGGTTGCTGAACACGTTTGAGATGCATAGCATCATATTAGTCTGTGCGTTAAAGCAAACTGTAGTATGTTATGGTATCACAGATAGGGATGTAGTCTTGTTTAGTGATTAACCGGTAACCGATAACTACCGGTAAAACAAGAGTATATATATATATATATACATCCGTGGCTTCATTCCATATTTTTTATGTTCCGATCTCCGAGAAAACTTCAAAAATGATTTATGTATATAAAAATATATCTTATATTGTCTAAAAAAGTACCAATAGTAGTAAATAGTACAGTATTGCTAAGTAAACACCAGGCAAGAGCAAAATCGGAAGAAAAAGTATGAACATGCATATTATGAAATATATTTTTTTTACTTTTAACACAAAATTGGTCTACTCAACCCTTTTTGGGTGATTGGACGTGAAGTGAACATCCTACTAATATTATAAATGTGAAAGTTTGTGATGATGTATGGATGTTTGTTACCCTTTCACGCAAAAACTACTGAATGTGTTTAATTCAAACTTTAGCTCATAGATCAGAATAACACATAAGCTATAATTCATATAAATATTGTGTAAATTGGTCAAAATATAACGATAAACGTTAAGTAGGTTTGAAAAAAATCTGTCATCTGCGAGTTATTTTCGCGGGAACACGCATCACGCAAAAACCTGTGAACCGATTTGGGTGGGCCTTTCACTGGCAGATAACTGATGTTATAAGAAGTAACTTAAGCTAATTTTTTTTAGGGTTCCACGCAAAAAAATTCCACGTGGGAAAAGTTGCAGCGCACAGCTAGTACAGTATATAGCAAAGATACGTAACCAGAACATTGAATATAAAAACGTTATAGAACATTTTCAATGATGTCTATAGAGAGAACAAGATTACAAGAAAAAATGTTATAATAATTTATTCGTAAACAGTTTACAAACATAAATTGCATGAGGACAAACATCCAGACCCGGAGCAATTATTTGTAGGCCATACAAATACTTGTTCCGTGCGGGATTCGAACCCGCAGCCCCCAGCGCAACAACTCTTTGCTAAGCCACTGCGCCACGGAGCCGTCAAGATATATAACGTATACAGAATACTACCCCACACTAGTATTTTTTCCTGTCATGGAGGCAGTTTACAAACATAAATTGCACGAGGACAAACATCCAAACCCGGAACAATTATTTGTAGGCCATACAAATACTTGTTCCGTGCGGGGTTGGAACCCGCGCCCTCCAGCGCAATAACTCATTGCTGAGCCACTGCGCCACGGAGCCGTTAATATATATATATAATTATTTTAATGTCATTATTATTTTAGACGATACTTTCATGTTCAGAAATAATAATAAGCTTGGGTGGAACGCTAGTTTTGAATAGACTAGTAGTAATGAAAAATAGAACAATTTTTATTCAATATTGACTACGTGTATTGTAAGTCATTTTAGTTTTAATTTTAGTTGCAGCTGCACTCCTCAGTTGACTTAATCTAGTTGCGCGTCTAAATCGACATCCTACAAAAATGCCGAATTGGTTAGTTTTTTCCTGCAAAAACAAATCTGTCGCGTCAAATTTACAAAAAGATGGCGTCACTTTTCTATTAACTTATTGCTATTAACTTCTTATTAAACTTAAAAATAATGATAATAACGATGGTAACGCTCTCATCCTCATACAATATGCAAATCGGAAAGCGATGTATCAACTATACTGTATCCAAGATGTCCCTGTCACCGAGCGATACTGTTATAATGTATCTCATATCTATGTGTGTGTTTATTAGTTTGTTTTAATTGTTACGTGTAAGTTTCGTAGTAACATACCATTGCTTTTCTATGCAAAGTTCTCCCCCCCTCCCCAGCAAAATCTGATAGACAGTTTTGTATTGGGAAAAAACGTTATGGCTACTCGCCACTGGTCTGTCGGTGGCCCGTGGTGCTCTATGTATCCATATAAGAAACTGAATTAAATTCAGGAATTACAAAACAAGTAACCATGTAAGCGTGTTAAATAATTTCACAAGTTTAGATAGTTTAATTAGGTGGTTGGATTCCTTTACTGCCTAAGAGTCCGTCTGGGTAGGCACCACTCTCTAACTGTTTCTACTGCTTAACAACAGTGCGTCCACTGTTGTGTTCTGGTTTGAAGGGTTTAGAGAGCTGGTATAATTACTGGCTGTGAGGCATTCTCTCTCAGCCCTCAGAGATGATAACTTATCAGTAGCCTTCTTCGTTTGAACTTAGTTGCAAGTGTCCATGGGCTACAGGAGCCACCCACCGTCGGCTGGGATTAAAATCCAGTTGTTATTTCAATTATAGAAAAAAATACAAAAATGCTTTAATTATGTGCCATGAACCTGAAAGTATCGTCTAAAATAATAATGACATTAAAATAATTTTAATGAAATTAAATGCAGTAATTTTTAATGACACAAACACGAAAAAGCTCGTTCGTCTTTTGTGAAGATTAAAGCGGGAAGAACTTTGAAAATTCTTCTACATGTCAAATTTATCTTGATGGATGATCCACAAAAGCGTCATTGTCTAAAATATTGCCTTCGTGTCTTGTCAAATGGGGCTGCAAGAACATGGAAACTGTGTGGACTTATAGCACGATTTCCTATTAATATTTTGATGGAAAAGTTGACGATATTTTTTTTGTAATTTGAAATACTTATATAACATTCGCTATTATGGTAGCAGATACGAGAATTCGATGGATGCAGATGGCTTAGGATAATACTTTGTAGTGTTCCCTTTTGTGACATGATATGTTAAATAATATTGTTCTTCTGTTGCGTAAAAGTTGTTTTATTCAAACTTTTAATCTGTAGATTAAAAATTTCAATAAAACTACTTTTACGGATCGCGTTTAATTTACTTATTTTTATTAATATTATTAACTATCCGACGTTTCGGGTGCTTTACAGCATCCATGGTAACGACGGAATGAGGTAATTGACGTTACGATGTCAGAGTTAAGCCGGAGTACCTTCAGCTTTTTTAATTATTAGTTATGGTCCGATCTACGCAGAATGAACTTACTGTGTCTTGAAGTATAGCAGTGATATGCTTGGATTTAGTTTTAATTTTATTAATTACAGGATTTCAAGCAGGTGGTACTACCCATACCCAGCCTCCCTGTTTATTGAAATAGGGATGATTTTTAATTTCAATCGCCTCGCGTATCATCCTTGGCAGGAATCGATGTCTTTCTCGAGAATTTCTGGTTTATCAAATCTAATGTAATGGCGGGGGCCGTCTAGGGTATGATCACAAACTGCAGATTTCCCGAAACGTTGGTGTTTCATGTCAACAGCTTCATAGGTTGTTTTGTTAGCCCTATATATGAGAGACCACATTCACAATGAAGCTTGTACACTCCTCCTGCATCATGTAGAGGGATATTGCACTTGATGGATGGAAAGAACTGACTAATCTTTTTCGGTGGCTCGATGAATGTTTTAATAGAAGCTCGCTTTAAGATGTAGCCAATCTTGTCTTTGACACCTTTGACATATGGTAGTACAGCAGACACACGCTCGACCGTGGCTGACTTCACTCGGTCACTGTGACGTAAGCGCGGAACCCGAAGCTTGTTGTCGTGCAGAACCTGCTTGACGTGCTGAAGTTCGGCAGCCAGGTTTTTGCTGTCACAGATCCCTCGTGCTATTTGTAATAAAGATTTGCCCACGGTAGCTAACTATGAAGGATGATTGTGGGATTCACCGTTTAAATATCGGATTAGGATTTCGCATAACTAACGCATCTAGGAAAGCTAAATAATTATTGGCCTCTAACTCCATAGTAAATTGAATTTTAGAGTTTATGGAATTATGATGTTCTGAAATTAGATTCAATTTCTCGGAGTATTTCTAAATTATATCGCTTAGTTGTTTTAAGCGTATTAGATGTAAGGTCTGTTTTGACCTTGCTGTACATATTTTCATCCGATAAAAGTAGTTGTATTTTAAAATTGTAATCCGACGTATCCATTATAACCGTAGCATCACGTTTATCTGCGCGAAGAATCGTGAAATCTGCTGTGTTGCGTATTTTTTTCAATGGATTAAATTCATCTTTGGGAAGATTTAATTTCGGCGCTGAGCTTTGACGTAACATAGACGAAATGTCTTGACGTATGGCCTCTAAATCTTCATTACCAATATTATTTTTATACAGACGGTCTACAGATAATGTTGTGTTCTTGCGGGATTTTTCGAAGTGTTACTGCGAAATTCTTACCTTTGGCCAAAACTTTTAATGTTGCGTCGTTTTGACAGGTTATAGACTGCGCGTTGTTTATTACTCGCGTCTGTCCATGATTGCGTTCAATATCGTTTCGTATTGGTCAATATCGGTTCGTATGGGTCAATGTCGATTTGTACGGGTTAAATATCGGTTCGTGTATTGAAAAAAGACCCATATCAAGTGATATCTAAAAGGTGAATCCCACTACCAATCTCCACAGTCAGTCACGCTAACAAATCTTTGTTACAGAGAGCACGAGGAATCTGTCACAGCAAAATCCTGGCCGCTGAGCTTTAGCACTTCAAGCAGGTTCTGCACGACAACAAGCTTCGATTTCCACGCCTACGTCACAGTGACCGAGTGAAGCCGGCCACGGTCGAGCGTGTGCCTGCTGTACTACTTTATGTCAGAGGTGTCACAGACAAGATTGGACACATCTTGAAGCGAGCTTCTATTAGAACATTCTTTAAGCCACCGAAGAAGATTAGTCAGTTCTTTCCATCCGTCAAGTGCAATATCCCTCTACAAGATACAGTAGTGTACAAGCTTGAATATGAATATGGTCTCTCATATATAGGGCAAACAAAACAATCTATCAAGCTGCTGACGTGAAACATCAACGTTCCGGGAAGTCTCTAGTTTGTGATAATAACCTAGATGGCCCCCGCCATTACATTAGATTTGATAAACCACAAATTCTCGCGAAAGAACATCGATTCCTGCCTAGGATGATTCGCGAGGCTATTGAAATTAAAAATCATCCCTATTTCAGTGGAGAAGGAGGCTGGTTATGGGTACTACCATCTGCTTGGGATCCTGTAATTAATAAAATTAAAACTAAACCCAAGCATATCACTGCAAGACTTCAAGACACAGGAAGTTCATTCTGCGTAGATGGGACCATAACTAATAATTAAAAAAGCTGAAGGTACTTCGGCTTAACTCTAACATCGTGACGTCAATCACCTCAGTTCCCCGTGACCATGGGTGCTTTAAAGCACCCAAAACGTCGAAAATTTAATAAAAAGAGTTAATCATACGCAATAGAATCCGTAAAAGCAGTTTTATTCAATGTGTAGTGTTAACGTAAATATAAGAAATGAGTAATTGTTTGATTTAGTGATGTAGTTTTCCATGGGAGGCGGTAGTCACTTACCATCAGATGAGCCGCATGATTGTTTGCCCTCTCTTTTATAATAACAAATATACCATTTACTTATTAAAACTTTTGAACTGAACTACTTCAGGTCAAAAGTTTTGATAAGACTTCGGCTTCAGAAAAGCATATTATTGTCAGTAAGTGTCGAATAAATCTCACTTCACCGAAATTGAATTATGGTAGCTAATGGAAATCTTGTTTCATTTCTTTCGACAACGCAAACAAAGAAAAAAATTGTGCGGAATGAATCGTCATGTCCGAGTAATATATAATATTTCGAGGATGTTTGAAGTCTGCTACTATGCATTTGTTCAGCGCAGCAGATTTATCTTTTCTTACATACTGCCTAGTGATAAGTGACGATGCAGCCGAAATGCCAAAACGCACTGATTTAGCTAAGCAAAAGCTCAGACACTCTTGCACAAAGGAACCCACAGTATAATCTGATGGGAAGACAAATGTTGATAAATTATTCCACTCCTTTGCTGTACGCACTTAGCAAACTTTTCCACTTCAGGTGTTCACTTCACCTAGTTTTGAAATTGAGGGAGAGAAAGTCTGCCGCATTATTTTGATACGTTTCGATAGATTTTGAATTTTTTTTAAATACCTCATATATCTCAGATATTTTGAAATACATATTATCTTACATTGAAAGTTACCCAAAACTCGTGATAACTTTGAATTTGACTTTTAGAGGAATTTCTAGGTAGTTCTGTTGTTTTTTCCGTAAATTTATTGTGTTGGAAAAATAAACCAACTCAAAAGAACACTATTTTTTTCAATAAAACAAACGTCTATAAATATAAATCAGATTGTAATCACAAATACTGTAAAAAATGTTCAAATTTACCCAAATCGACTGTATGTAAATTATTAATAATTTTCATGTGATGACGGCGTCTTAATTTATAGAAATGTCAAAAACGTTAAGTAATAGAATATCCGTTCATGATTTAGAATACTAGTACGCGCACCGAAAGTGAACCAAGTAAAACTAACGCGAAACCGCGTTAGTTGACTCAGCGACGTGTCAGTGCGCAACTTCACGTCTTACGGAGAAGAGCTCGCGAAGAATTGTAAAAATTACCGTTTGTGTTGTAAAATATTGTCACAACGGTGATGATAAACATAAAAGAAGTGATGGTATTACATTTCACATATAGGTTTATACATTTAATTCATTATAAGTACGTAAAACTAAAAAAATACTTACCTAAGCTCTCATAATACAAATGTTGCTAGTTGTGGGAAAAATTCACAATTTTCTTTTAAAAATATTTATTTTCTATTTGTGTTTAAAACGTTTAATCGCAACGCTCTGTGTAAAACTCAAATGTATATATATATATATATATATATATATATAGATACCTACTTCTCTAAGTGTTAACATTATATTAACAATGGGTGCCTATTTAAAACTAATACGGAGTGATCAGCTATTCGCGATTCGCCGACGCCATTTTAACGTCACTATTTTTTTGTTTTGTTTATTGACTAAGGCTAAGTTTTAGAGTATAGAATAAAAACTTTTTTATTTACAACATCAAGAGATTATTAATTAGAACGCTTTTACTAACCAGATGTCACTTTACACCCAAACATTAACGAGATGTTACGTTAGACCCAAACATAGCCTATTTTAACCGACTCCCAAAAAGAAAGGTTATCAATATGTATGTACACTGATTCCTAAACTTGATCAATTCGTATATACATGCTGAAATTTTAGTGGTTGTTTTCCCGCAGCCAAATTATACTGTCTCGATAGTAGAGTCAATTAATTAAATTAAAAAATATTACAATCAAAAAAGGGCAGATTTACAATAGTAATACCTCACAAACTAGTCGGGCGTCCAGATTGGTTTATGTCGTATCACTACGCTTGAGAGCTCATGTTATGAACATTTATTAGTGGCCCTTCACTGTGTAGGAAGCGCGCGGTAGTGCGTGCGATAAACGTAACACAACATCTATAGGTCCAGTGAATTTTTTTCAGACTTTATTATAGTAATTCGGTATAAGCTAGCCTGCACGCCCGACCTACTTGCGAGATATTACTATTGGTTTGTGATCGCGTTCGAGTTTTGTTTTTGTCGATTGTAAATCTGACAATTTTGCATCCTAATAATTTTTATTTTAATAAATCTATTGTACTACTAATGCAAAATCATTTTACTTCGGGAAAACAACCATTAAAATTTCAGCGTGTATATTGGATCAATCTGTGTTTATATCCTTTCAAATAAAAAAATCTAAATCGGTTTAGAAATTGTAAAATTCTGAGGTAAAAACATTAAAAAGTACACCGAATTGATAACCTCCTCCTTTTTGGAAGTCGGTTAAAATTAAACATTACACAATGTGCTTATTATATTCGAGCAAATTAATTGTGTTTAATAATATTCTTAAATTTTATTACGTCTGCATTTTTGTACCATTAATATATGTATAATAAATTTATATTAGTACCATCATTATCGTGTTTATTTTATTTCATTTTATATTCTCATAACATACATCTTCGTACGTAATACGTAATCTTTATTATATCGATTTTTTAAAATTAATCAAAAAATAGTGATTTGCATAATTTGATTGCAAACGCCAGAAACTGGTATCACTGAATGGCGTGTATGTGTGCGTGTGACGAGCGTAGGCACATTTGACTCGCGCCCACTAACAAAATGACCTTGCATCATTTTAACGCTCGTGTTTTGTACTAGACTGCGTTTCTATGCGTAATAATTCTACGTGATTAACCCAACAAAATATGCCTTCATCACTAACAAATTGTTTCATAATATAATGTTGGCAATAAGGTAAAAAAATAAAATTAAATACGAACAAATGAAGGTAGAATGGTAATCTCCCACTTGTTTTTGCAGTATAAAGTATCGTACAGGCGACTATGAGGCATCAGTCCGTAATTCTAAGAGCCCTACTGTCATAACTATGCCCGTTGGGGTATTCTATTAGTGTAGACAAGGGAGGTCGTACTGCTGAGAGGCTGCTCTGTGTTACATTGAGATGGCTAGTGATGCTGTTGGTTTGCATACTTTGGTGCTATCATGTAATTGGTGTCCTGATAGTAAGCAGGTTTTGTTACCGAGTAGTGTTCTTTTATTTAAATACTTTTAAGAATAATTTCTAACATCCGAAGTGAAATATTTCTTACAATTATATAATGACATAAAGGTTTATTGTGTTACGATCTTCTCTCTCTAATAACGTTACCTTCCGATTTATTAAAGGAAACACCTTCACAAGATAAATATTTCCAGCATAAAAGGTAAGTTTATCAACAAAACTTTTCACGAACTTTAGGAGGAACCTGATACCGCAATTTATTATCTATTTAGAACTTTAAATTGTGCTTCATTACTTTCTTAAATTGCTTATTTAAATAACGTTTTTCATAACAGAGAAACTTTAACTGAAGTTGTCCCAATTTCTTAGAAGGTTTTACGAGGTAAAGCCACGCTCCAGCAATATTATAGTTGTAGCATGAATGGGTCGGCTCGACCGGGGAAGGACCACGCTCTCAAAGAATACCAGCGTAAAATAACAACTGATGTGTTTCGTACGGTTAGTGTAAAAAATCAGAGAGCGTTTTTACTGGAATCAAAAATATATGAAATTCATGACCCCAAATGGCAAACAATTAAATAATAATATAATTTTAAATGGAGAGGAACGGCGTCTTGTCGATACCACCATTTGTCTTGGAATAACACTAGACGCGAAGCTTCAATGGAACCCCTCTATATCAAAATTAGCAAGCAAACTTAGTTCTTTAGCATATGCTGTAAAAAAGATTAGAAATTTTACCAGTGTGGAAACAGCTACACTTGTTTACTTTAGCTACTTCCATAGCATAATGTCGTATGGTATTTTGTTTTGGGGACATGCGACTAACCCTGAAATTATGTTTGTTTTACAGAAGAGGGCCATAAGAGCAATCTATGATTTAAAACCTAAAGAGTCGCTCGACTAAAATTTAAAGAAATTGATATATTAACTTGGGCCTCTCAATACATTTATGAAAATGTAATGTACGTTCACAAAAATAGAGTTAGTTGTACATAAATAAGTGGTATTCATTCTGTAAATAATAGGAACAGACACAAGCTAGTTGTACCAGTTACTCGATTCGACCAAGTTCGGAATTCATTATTGGGGCGATGTATACGCTTTTACAACAAAATCCCAGAAAATATACAAAGTTTGATCTACTCAAAAAAAAACTTTATTAAACAACCTTTGTATGAAAAGGGTAATTATAATATTAAGGAATTTATGGATGATAATAAATCCTGGGAATGAGGTGATCGCTACCAAGCTTTTTTTACATTGTAGAGCCATGGTGCAGCTATATTAATAGCCGAATGGTTTGGCTCGACCGGGGAAGAACCACGCTCTCACAGAATACCAGCGTAAAATGACAGCTTAGTGCTCCAGACTCAACGGAAAATAGCCATCTGCGCAGAACAGAATCATAGTGTCCCTGTGTGTGCGCAAGTACAGGTGCACTTTCTATTCCCTCACTCTCCTAGTCCAATGAGACGGCAATTTGACACGACCGGAGAGAGACCAGGCGGAGGGCCAACTGATTAATGTGCCTTGTGAAACGCCGCCAGCTTCCTAACTTTCCTAATTTTTAGACCGACCCGGGATTCGAACCCGAGACCTCATGATCAGCAGTTGTGAGACCAATAGAGACTATTTTACCAACAAATTTGTCAAGCATATCTGCAATCAAAATATAAATGCATTTCTGCAATTCTCCACTAATTTTTGTTACAGATAAAACGAGATTCATAAATATCAAATTTTAATTAAATTGGCAATTAATTAGATACGCAGATGACTAAATGTAAAAGGGATTGCGAGTACAATATTGTTAGAAAAGAACTTCCGATTCTTTTTATTAAACAGCTAAGCCAGTGCGCTATACTTTAGTGTGGTAATACCATGTTGCAGGTATATTTTGATTGCAGCACGAATATGTCTGCTCGGGGAAGGACCACGTTCTTAGAGAATAGTAACCTGAAATAGCAGCTTAATGCTGCTCTATTTCGTATGGTGAGTGTAGAGAACCGGAGACCTTTTTTACTGGTAACGAGGCATTATAGTCTCAGTGGTGTTATGAACTTATTTTTGATTTGCGATGTGTGAGTGCTGAAGAGCATTTATGGTCACTGGGGACTGATGAATCCCAAGTCCAAGGTTGTGTGTTTGGCAATTACATTATGGTTGTTTTACAAAGGGTTTCTTGTGCTTATTGCACTGAAAATGGGACTAATTAATACGCTGTTATTAGTTTGGTATGTAACTGAACGTATCTATGTAACGGAATTTTTGAATGTGATTTTTCATCCCCTTCAAGAAATAGTATTAATTCAAAACTTCGCACACGTATCAATGACCGATGACAATGCAATAATTTAAATAGTTTGTCCCATTTTTGCCAGGGCTCTCGGGATTTACGAATACATAAAACAACCACGATTTCTGCCAGTTCAATCTACCGTAAGCTGCGTAAAGGAACATTGTTATATAAAACAAGCTTTTGTAGTTAGCTGCACTAAAAAATAGAAAAATAAAATAATCGTTTTAAAAAATAAAAAAAAACACGCTTTTGTAGATAACCGAACAAATCACTTTTTTCTTATTTTAAGCTTATTGAAAATTATTTTCTACTTTTTAGTTCGGTTATGTGTTTTCTTAGTTTTTTTAAACTATTTAGATGTGTCAGGGGTCGTTTCCTGACATTATCTTAGTAATCTGTTTCGCATCGGGAATAGTATGTCATGACCTTGTGGGCAACACCCTGTCGACGTGTTCACGTTCTAACTGTGGGCGCACGCGTCATTTTCGTCGCGCAACGCTAGTCGCATGTTTACGCGTTCGTTGCTTACCGCTCACTAGAGGAACACGCTGTGTGTCTCGGCACCGAAAACCTATAGAACTGTCACCAAGACTGTGTGATACCGCAAGTTCTATTCATATTAATCAGCCAATCGTGATGAAGATAACCGCATCGCAGCTGTTGAAGTAAGGAGTTCGCCACGCCGCCGCGCATCCGAAGATCGCAGGTGAGCTTATTTGGTCTTATGAACAAGCAAATACCCGCTGGTCCTTCGAATTTATCTACTTAACACAAATCATCCTCTAACTGGGGGCCTGAGCTATCGTAGGAAAATGTTTAACAGCCCCCACCGCGTGGATGCCTCGTGGGCAACACCTCCCGCATAGACTAGGTTTTTCTAGTCACCACAGAAGCTTCTGTGCCTGAATTACTAAATTTTGCGAACGTTCTATTTAATACTTTTAATCATTTCCATGAATTAAAACATTTCGATAGCCAGCGAATTCACGTACCTAATATAGAAGATTCTCTCAATACGAAATAATATTGACCATAATGTAGTTCTTCCACTCTGTATAAAAGAATTTAAAAGAGACCTTTGCCCTACAGTAATGCGTATTTATTGGCTTCTATAAACACATTTTACGTATCGCATTAAGAAATGTAATAATTGATAGAAGCATTCGTTAATATACTAAAGTCGGAGCTGCATTAAAACTGAAGTAATACTTTTATCCCTGTCCATAAACCTTACTTTTGCGACTTTGTTAGAAACTTCTAATGAAGTGAGCTTCAAGTCATAACTCGTGCGTGCCTAATAAATGGAATGAAAGGTAAATAAAGATTATTTTTAGCATTTGTTTTTTTTTTAATCTTTATATTATAATAAGTTAAGTATAATAAGTATATATTATAGATTTACGACTTTGCCTTGGCATAGTTATGGTCTGACATAGCTGGTCACCGCCTATGCGGATTCCAGATGTGGAGGATCATACACCTTCCGGGTTTCCGTTGATGTCCCTTTAGGCTCTTCGGATTACTGCCTTATCCAGATCACGGTGCCCATCACATGCTCATTACAGGCACTATCTGTAGGTTACCGCCGTTAGGTTAGCGGATTGGGATACTACCCATGGGGGCAGATTTGTTTTTCGCTGGATGATACCAACATCGTTGCTGAGTCTGTCGCCGATGTGGTGTTTCAGGAGATGGAACTTTTCATACCGTCATCAGTGGTGCCTATCGATGGCAGATCCCAGCCTTTGCTTGGACGCTCCAACTAAATTGCGGCGCAGCAAAAGCACGAGTATTACAAAGCATGGCCTGACGCATCGGTGTCCTGGAATGCAAAACTAGCGCACTCAAAAAGAAGTACAACTCTGTCTCCAGGTGCTTCAAAATAGCCCTTGCCAAGGCAAAGTCAGAGCACATTTGCAGAATGGGCGAGAAACTAGTTCGCCTTCTTTCGGGAACTCATACATTCTTGTCCCTCGCCATGGCTACCCAAGGGAATTTCTGTAAGCCATCATTAGGATCTTTACCCGGGGAGGATGACTCGCTGGCCCACGCTGCTAACAAGGAAGCCGATTTTTTAGGTTCTCTTTTTGCGTCCAATTCAACTCTCGTTGACATTCGACAATCACTACACAATCGAAAAAAAACTTGGTGTGTAGATCGAGACGGTATTTCATGCCGGCCCACCGCTTGCAGCTTTACAAAGCACAAGTTCAGCCACATATGGAATACCGTTTTCATCTCTGGCCCGGGGCACCCCAGTATCAGCTCCTTCCAATTAATCATATTCAATGAAGAGCGGCCCGAATCGTCGACGATCAAGTTCTTTCGATCAAGTTCCGGCTTGATCTACTGGCTTTGCGAACAAACGTTGCATCTCTATGCATCTTCTACCGTAGATATCACGGGCAGTACTCATAGGAAATAATCGGATTAATTCCAGCTACTGAATTCCACCATCTTACGCTGCGACAGAACCCGAAATTCCATCCTCATCATCTCGATGACTGGCGGTCCACTTCTGTGCGATTAACACGGAATTTTCTGCGTCGCACAACCAAACTGTGGAGTATACTGTCGCCAGCGGTTTTCCGGACCGATACGAATTAAGGACGTTACGATACGAATTAAGAAAAGGGCATACTCCTTCCTAAAAATCCGGCAACGCACCTGCAATTCACTTAGTGTTGCGGATGTTTATGGGCGACGGTGATTACTTACCACCAGGTGAGCCGCATGCTCGTTTGCCTCCTCTTCCATGAAAAAAAGTCTTATCTATTCTTAAACCTAATAAAACATTATTTAATGACTACATTATAACTTAATTGATATACATCGCTGTACCGCAAAAGTTTTTATATTCTGTTTCTTTAGATGGTTATTTTATACAAACAAATTTAGTTGCGGTAGCTAAACTAAGTTTGTAGTCTAAATTTCTAGTAAGTATCTATACATTGTACAAGCACAACTAAAAGCAAAACAGAAACTTTTAACCTAAAGTGTATATAATAGATGCAAAATGACATTTAACAATCTATATTACACATCATTACAATAAAAAAGACCCGCTGGGTTTCTAACTGGTTCTTCCCAGAACAGAGGTTTTTTTTTCGAACCAGTGGTAATTAAACAAAACAGTGATTTTCAATATGTATTATTTATAATCTTTCCCGAATATAAAAGTTTCTCTTTCTGTTATTAGAAATTTGAATAATATTTTTTTAGGATATATTGTGAAGTCCGCCAATTTGTATAAGAGAATTCTTCGCGCGGTAGACTCTATATCAATTAATCCTTTCTCAGAGAAAGGGGATTGTGCCAGCAGTGAGAATAGCATATCTCTATTGTAACCCCATCTGACGTCTCTACATCTTAGTTGTCATTACGATATGGCTTACGGTTTAAAGGAGGGACTCATGTGGTGACACCAAAAGAAATCTAGGTTTTTATACATAAGAAACTAGCAGCACAACAATATACAGACTTTAATCTAGTAATAATTAACGATATTAGATAGCGCTACTTTCGACGCAGATACATCCATTCATCAATTATATACCTATAAAAATTCAATACTTAATATAGGCCTCCCCCAAAGATTGCCTTATATTGAGGATATATTTGCCAGAGTAGTCATACTTGACAAGCGTGTATAATTTAATTGTTATCAGGAAGATGATATTTCTCATCTGCTGTTTAATATTCCTCTGTTTCTACTGTATGACGTCACTGACACATATGTTAACATTTCGCGATGTTAATTTTCATAATTCGGAATGTATTTCAAGCACTATCAAATAACAACTGTCAGGAGGATACATCTTCTACAGATCACAATATGCAATCCAACGGGTAACTTTTTTTTCAACAACATCATATACCAAAAACTAAAACGAAAAAAAAAGATATAGTATATAATAATAAAAGGTAAGTGAAGTCTTAAAATATTGTTAATATCGAGGCAACTTATGTTGTTTTATGAGTAAAGTTAAGATATTATACAAGTTTTAAGAACAGCAAACGACAAGAGGTATTCGTTGATGAATGAGCCAAGTTTTCAGTTAAAATAGAAGGTGACGTTTCCATACATTCTTGGGCCCAAGTGTTAACAAGATGAAAGTAAGACCATTTGAAAGCGTATATATAAACAATTCATAGCTGAAAATCTGGCAAGATTTGTCAATCTACGAGCTGAGTTATTGTAGAATAAGTAAAAGTGAGATTATCTATTACCTACACTGTAACAGGTGATTTTTCTCTGTTATTACACTGTAACAGACTATTTTTCACTATAATTACTTAAAGATATAAAGGCAGGATCAGTATAAAATCACCAAAAAAGTTGTGGGTAATAATGAAATTAAACGGTGAAAGGATTAACGAAAGTTAAAACAACTACAACTAAGTGAAGTGAATATTAGGGATACCGATCTGAGATCGATTGTGTGAATTGTTGTTGTAACTGTTACTTGTTGGAATTTTAATATTTTGTATTTTTTATTATTATTTGTAGATATACACTTTACTTTTAGTAAAGTACTTTCTATATATAAGAGTATGATGTATAAGTGTAAATATTTTAGTGTGTACGCAATTTTTTATCTCCTTAGTTAGCACAGAAAAATAATCAAAAATAAATATTAAAATGCTCAATTTAATGGAGAATCGATTCTATTGCACTCGTTTCAAAACTAATCGAAAATCTGTCTTTTTCGTTTATGTAAATAGTTTGAAGTTTGAACTGTCAAATCAAGTTTCAAAATGAGAAGTCCTCTCTCCTATTGGAAGATGACGTTCAGAAACGAGAATTTCACTAGCGTATTCTTTATGGTAATCGCATAGATAATTCTATGGCCATAAATAATACACTTCAATCGATTTTTCTAACTTATTTCTTATTTTATTGTTTTTTCGAAATCTAACTTGTAAAAAGAGCTACTTTTTATATTTTACTTAAGAAAAATATGACCAATTTTTTAAAGTATAAAAAGTTAACTTCAGGCCCAAAAATCCCACTCTCCTTTATTCGAAATTTGGTTTAAACTAGCCAAGACTGAGGCCGCTATTACATTATAATATTATGTATGTATAAATATGAAAAAAACTGTGACAGTGTGGTTATAACATGTAATTATGCACCTATAATGTACAAACTACACTGCTATAGTTTAATAATGTAGTAAGCACATTGGATAATATGACAGCAGTGTTAATTTCTAAACTATTTAAGAACACAAATAAAAAAATACTTAATTATATATTTCGTTACTTAAATAGAATAAATTAAGTAAAATTTTAAACATGGCCATACGTAGAGCAGTATGGATGGTTCGGCTTGACCGGGGTAGGGCCACGCTCTCGCAGAAAACTAGCGTGAAACAGCAGAATAATACTGCTGTGTTTCGCATTGCAATAGTCTCTTTTTTTAAAGTTTTTATTTTTATTTAACTTGCAATGTTTGTTAATTAGGATCAAATCTTGCAACTCAATTATTTGAGTTTGGATGACCATGCATTGATAGCTAAGTGACGTCGTACTAAATCTAATATGGCGGACGACTCAAGATAGCGGTCTAGTTATTTTCTATGGACTCCCATGATAAGGGTATCAAATAAAAGGGTTCATTAAGAAGAATACAAATAAAATAAAGTCCGCGTTCAGCTCTTGGAGGAGATGATGTACTACTACCCGAATAAACGATAAGACTTCGCGGGGCCGTGTCTTAACTAATATCAGCCTACACCCTGGGCAAATTCTAGCGGTGGTGAAAAAAATTCAAAACGGCGGAAAACAAAATGGCCACTATACCAATTTTAAAGAATTATAACTCGGCAAAGGTTAAGGACAGTTTGGTGGTGCTCGAAGCAATGTTGTAGGGCCCCACAAGGGTCAACTGCTGGCGATAAAAAATAATTGAGATGGCGGTCAAAAAGCAATAATGACGCATTAAATTAAATTGATATACTTAAAAACAAAAAACAAAAAAAATATTTTTAAAAACATGCTTTTATTTAAATGCTCTAAAAAGAATAAAATAAACATTAAATAAAATCAAACCCATCAATTTATTACATTATACAATTTATATGGTATAAAATATTTACCTGTGTACATTAATCTATAATATAAAAATGAATCGCCGAATGTGTTGCTAAGCGCAAATCTAAAGAGCGGCTGAACCGAATTCGCTAATTCTTTTTTTATAATATTCCTATAAGTGCGAGGATGGTTCTTACGCAGAGAGAAATTTAAAAAATTGCCTGAAAAAGTATAAAAACAACACTTTTCTATATTCCCATACAATAGATTAGTAATAATAATTAAAAGTCTATTTGAACTTTAATACCATTCTATAAAGTTAAAGTGTTAGTGGAGGGTTTCCGCGAAGGCAAAACAGTGACGTTAGTATCGTATAAATATTATATCGTATCGTATCGTATCTCATAAATATTTGTCAAAATTTGTACGATGGAAACTTAATTTAGAATAAGTAAAAATAAAATGAAATATAATACATAGGTATCATAATAAGAAATCATAAATAGTAATTTTCATTGTGATTTTTAGTGACAATTAAAAAAAATTTTAGTATTTTATAATTTCTATTTTTTGACATAATATAATTGTTGAGTTATCAACTTTTTTCTCTCTTTTTTCTTACTAGCTGACCCGGGGTGCCAAATAGCAGAAAAAGTATTAAATAAAATAAAAATTAAAGAATCGACTGTTAGGCGGTACGAAGTTCGCCGGGTCAGCTAGTCTTTATATATAAAAATTACGTGTCACGTTGTTTGTCCGCGATGGACTCCTAAACTACTGAACCGATTTCAATAAAATTTTGTACACAGCGGTCAGTTTGGTTCAACTTGAGAGATAGGATAGCTTTTATACCGATAAATGCCCCTCAATATTTTTTATTACGAATATAAGGATTTTTTATAGGACAAAATGTCTTCGGAGAGGGTAGAACAACCTAACAAGCCTAGCCAACTAGTAAGAATATAATATGTAACTTGATATTAACATAAGTAGATAATTCTAAGAAAAAAATAATGCTTTTATGAAACAGATAAATCTCGCGACAAGGATTTATATCATATAAATTTTGTAATGTAATAAATTGATGGGTTTGATATTATTTAAATTTTATTTTCTTCTTTTTAGAGCATTTCAATAAAAGCTTGTTTATAAAAATGTTATTTACTATTAATTTATTATACTTAACAAAGCATTCCATCTTAGTCCACAGGGGTGACAATGCATCTGCATTTTAATCCTTATTCGAGGATAGATGTAGACTTTTATGGGTCAAAACATCCACTACTATCACAAAGATCGTGTGCTTGTTTGTCATGTTTATTCTAAAAAAAAACAGAACTACAGATGACTGAAAGTATCTTGCAAGACCTCGTAAGTAATACTCTTTAAAATAATTAATTACAATTTGCAAAGAGTGTTACGAAACCAACTACATTTAACAAGTTGCTTTTTTGAAAACATTTCCAATTAAACCTTTGTTCACTTCAACTAAGGCGTCTGTAAAAATGTTTCCAGCTTACATTAGTAAAGATGTGTTAATTAGTAAGACAAAGACGTCAGGGAGCATAGAAAGATCCACTTAAGATAAATTTTTAGTTTAATTGTTGTAGCTATTGATGGTTGGTTGTTATTTGAGATGCTTTAATTTAAGAAATGTTTATTAATTAGCATGTCTAAAAGATGGAAAAAACATGGAATCTACTCTAGATAAGTCTTTTTCTAAAGTAACTCCTCAGTTTTTTTCACTGTTGACCTATTTAAAATGCTAATATACTTTTTAGCTAGCACACTAATTTGGTATTTATGAATGAAATGAGATGAAAAGAAATATTAAATAAAATGAAATATTCTCATTTCGTTGATGTAAGAAATTAAAGAAATTCTTTGTCGATTTTCCAGTTGAACTTTTTTAAATCTATTACCGTTTCATAATTAGGTTTCTCTTGCGGAAGTGAAATGGCGCATGAAACTCTACAAGTATACACTATTTTGTAATTATTTCATATTAAAATTTAAAATTATAATGAAATATATAAATATATATATTTAATTCTATATGAAAGTGGAAAATAATAGATCCTAATGACTAAAATTAAATACTTTGTTTATTTTTGGTAATAACTCCGGTTTTGATAATAACGCTGGTATTCTGTGAGAGCGTATTCTTTCTTTCGTCGAGCCGACCCATTCATATAACAACCATTATCGTGTTATAACCTGCATCGTGACTCTAACCACGTATAAAATCTCACCATCAACGCTCACAGAGAGAAGAGTTGGCACATAGGCAATCCTAGAATTCTCGGATACATAAGATTATGATGCAATCATCGTCGAGTAATGTGTCAAATTTCGTTCAGGAGTCTTTTGATCTTTAAGACTTAAATCTCACCTAAGTAGTGCCTAAACTAGTGGATAGAAACAGATGCGTAACCAACCCTCAGAATAAAAATGAAAATACCTCATAGGCAGTAACCCTGAACACATCAATAGATGCAACGCTGACTGTAAGCAGAAATAAGAGAAAATAAATTTAAAAACTAGACTTAAAAAGGTAAAAACCTTTCATACTGAGTAGATCGGAACAAAAATTGATAATTTTAATCTGGAGGTAGCCGTGGTTAACTATGATATTGGGACGTCAAACACCTCAGTCTCCCCGTAGTCATGGGTGCTGTTAAGTGCTGGGAACGTCTTTTTTTTAGAATAAGGGTGACACACAGTCCATCTAATGATAAGAAGTTGCTGTGGCCCATAGACATCTACATCTAACTACGTTTGCGAATTAAAATGTAGATGAGGTGTCAGCCGTGAGGACTAAGATAGAATGCCTCTTTTCCAGTAAAATGGGTCTCAGGTTCTCTACACTCACCGTACGAAACACAGCAGCATTAAGCTGCAATTTTACGCTGCGTGGTCCTTCCCCGGTCGAGCCGACCCATTCGTGCTACAATTATACTATTAACACTTTCACTGTCCAGTTTGTAGACACAATAGTAAGACAATAGCAATGACCTATATATAGTGCACGGGACAGCGAAAGGGTTAATATAGCTGCAACTTGGCTCTACCACGTAAATTAACTATTTTACTTTACTACAAATAATAAAATAATATCCACATATTAGCTTCTGAAGTTGGTGTTAAGACATACTCGTAATATTTTAAAAATAAAAGCTTCGAATCCAGAAGCTATTATCTTATGTTAATTTTATTTTTTATTTTATTTGAATAAGGTTTTTCATTTTATTTTAAAGATTAAATAAAAGGTAACTAGAGCACAAGTGCGATGTGATACGAACGTCATTATATACATAGTTATATATTTTTTATAGGAGAGGGTGTAAACGAGCATACGGCTCACCTGATGGTAAGTGACTACCGCCGCCCATTAACAACTGCAACACCAGGGAAATGCGTTGCCAGTATTTTAGACAGGAGTAAGCTCTTTTCTTGAAGTTAAGTCATACGACTTAACGTCGGTCCGGTAAAATCGAGGGTGGTAAACTATTCCACAGAAAGGTCGTACGCGGAAGAAAACTCCTAGTGAAATGTAGAGTGGTGGACCGCCAAGCATTCAAAAGGTATATAGATGGTATCAGGAGTTTTATCGCAATGTCCGTTCATGAAATTTGGCGGCTTGGATTAATCCGAACAATTCCTTAGAGCACTTCCCATGGTACATACGCAAGAAAATGCAAAGCGATGCAAGATCTCATCAGTAAATCGAGCCGATCGGAAAGAACTCGGTCGTTAACGATTCTAGCCCTCTTCGCTGGATGCGGTCAAGTGAAAGGAGCTGGTACTGGGGAGGCCCTGCCCAGAGATGGGAACAGTATTCCATGTGAGGTCGAACATTTGCCTTGTAAAGTTGCAGGTTGTGTGCCGGCATGAAATGCTGTCCCGTTCTGCTGAGCACGTCAAGCTTTTTAGAGGTCAATTTGGCCTTCTCCGAAGAGAAGTGACCATGAAACTGCACGTCACTCGATATGTCGACGGCGAGGATTCCGATACTGGCTGAAGCAACAAGGACATTGCCTTGAAACTGAGAAGATACAACAAAGGGGTTCTTTTTAGCGGTAAACGCGTAAACTTGTGTCTTATGAGGATTAAATTGGACTAGATTTAGTCACCCCCAAACGGAGACATTGTTCAGCAAAAACTTGACTTCAGACACAAGTTTGTTCTGGTACTCGGCGACGTTTTCCCGAGAAATATTTGCACGGCCGGTGTATAGAGCATCACCAGTGCTGTCATCTGCATAGCAATGAATGTTACTGGTTTACATATCATTACTATTTATGCACAAGAAACAGCGTTGGTGATAGCATGCAGCCTTGTGGAAAACTAGCGTTAATAGGCTTGTAATCGGAGTATGCACCGTCTGCAATGACCTTGATGCTCCGATCTGCAAGAAAGCTGGTGATCCAATCGCACAATTTCTCGGAAAGCTCATAGGAAGGGAGCTTCGAAAGAAGCTCCCTTCTTTGTGCTAAACCCGATCGAAAGCATTCGCAATGTCTATACTAACGGCTAATGCTTCCCCCTTGGACTCTACTGCGACCGCCCATCTATGAGTCAGGTATACCAGAAGATCACCAGATAATTGACCCCGACGAAAACCGTCACTAATCAGCTCATGATCCTCAAGGTACCGTATGAGCTGGCAGTTTATAATGGATTTCATTACTTTTACTATCCCAATCGGTCGACCTATAGTGCCAAACACCTGCCGAGTGCAATGTCGTTTTCAGCGTGACTGGCCGCACACTCCGGAATAGACAAAGTTCCAAGGAGCCAAGAGGGGCGTCGACGGAGACTTGATATCTGTCCAGATGAGAGGTCAACAGAAGGTCCCACGGAGAAGGTACATGATCCTCCACATCTGGAATCCACGTAGGCGAAGTAACCTGTTGTGTCAGACCATATGCCAAAATCATCAACAGATCTCCCCGCATGATCGGTTAAACGTGAACTCAGATATTTGGCCTAGTGGGCGTTAAAATCGCCGAGGATCACGTTTTCTGCGGATGGGATCTGCTGTACCAAGGAATCTGTAGCTATTTGGACATGTTCGATGAGTCGTTCTGTTTCGGCATTACCGCTATGGGACCTATAGAGACACCCGTATACGCGCGGATGTTCGTCGCTGTCTACACGTAGCTAAATGGTAGACAGGTCCTAACCTTCAAGACTGCCGAGGCGTCGAGAACAGATGTCCTCTCTGACGTATACGCAAACTCCAGAGGAACAAAGAAGTGTTCCAATTTGTACGAGAGATACGATGTATCAGCCGGAGAGAACACCTGCGTCTAGGTCAGAAAGAGCAATGCCGGCTTCATCGTCTCGAGATGGTAGTGGACGTCATTTAGGTTCGAGTGTAGTCCCGCTGACGTTGCAGAAATTCGCGAATTGCGTGGCAGGGTTCGCCGAGGTCTTGTTGCTCATATATTTAAATTTACTCACATGCAAAAAGTTAATGCATGCAGGTGGCTCAGAACAGTGTTTTGTAGCATTCTTTGGGGCCTATGTTCAGCAGTGGACTTATTAAAGGTTGTTATAATGATGATGATAATTAAAACGTTAGGAAATGAAATGTTAGGTTGGAATTACTTTTGAAATTAATATTGGCCCTACTCTGAGTTTGTACTCAGAGTAAGGCCAATATTATAGAATTATAGAATTATAGAATAAGGCCTCTGGATAAGAACATGTGTGCAGTTTACACGAGGTAGAAGCGAAACCTTCAAATAAAATGAAATATTTCACGGCAAATGATTTATTTATTATGTTAACTTTGAACTACAAGTGCGGCATAAAATATAAGTATAAATATTTAATTTTATATATAAAATATATAGTAAAATAACATATAGAGCCTATTTTTTTAATTTAGTATAATAAATTAAAAGAATATTTTTTTTTAGTAAAATTGCTTTTTAATAGCACCATCTACTTCATTCTGTAGGTAAAGTCATTTTATCGAACAAAACAACATGATTGACTCTCAAGGTGGTACGTAAAATACACGCTAAATGGCCCAAACACAAAATTTAATATAATATTCTATCTTATTGTCTCGCAGACTAAATCTTATAGATGTATATGTCTGTCTCTTTTTAGTGTCACTTTTTCGTTTCATCTGGTTTCAAATCACAACGATTCTAAAGAAGTTATCTCTTCAAAAAGTTGCATTTCTATCGGTTCAAAATGGACGACGATATCGTTATAAAATTATTTTTAAATTGTGAATCTCATCTTTATTAAAGTCGCCTAAAAATGATGATGGTACCAAGTCAGACGGACCATTTTACATAAAAAGAGCTATTCTTGATCGGTTTCCATCCATTAATCCATTACAGCCTATAAAAGGAGGATATGTTCAGAAGCGGGCTGCTGAACATATCCTCCTTTGTGACATAGATACCACGCTTAGCAGACGGGTTACCAACCGCATTATTTTTTTTATTTACTTTATTGGATACAAAACAGAAACAAAAGATATGAAAGGAAAACATACAAGCAAAATAAGACAATGGTAATTACAATTGTTTCCTACAAACTGTCTCACTAAGAACATACATATCTATATTATGAAGCAGGTCGTAATTGGTATCGTCTGCACAACAAGCAGCGTAACAAGTCTGTACTTTAATAAAAAGAAAACAATCATCTAAAATGTACAATACTAAATATCCTTATATATCTAATTCATAATTTTTACTAAACTACTTTTTAATTTAGTTTTAAAAGCTGAACGGGAGATAGAGAACATATCGATGTCGTTAAGCATTTTATTCTGGAGGACACACATTCTGTGTACTGGTGCTCTTTTACCAATATTGGTCCTGGTTTTTGGTATATGAAATAAATTTTTTGATCGTGTGTTTTTGGGTGGTATTCGAAACCTTACCTCGGATAATAACTGTGAACACTTAATCTCACCAACACAGATATTCCTAAAAGTGGTGGCGTCAATTAAAGTGCGTCGGTCTTTTAATGATAGCATTTCATATTTAGTTAAGAGATTTTCATAGGAATCGGAAGGTGAATGCATTCGATAATGTACAATGCGTAAGAATTTCTTTTGGACCTTTTCTATTTGATCTTCATAAACTGAGTAGAATGGATTCCAAACGAGAGACACATATTCTAGATGAGATCTAACCAATGACTGATAAAGGCAGGCAAGAGTATCTTTGTGATTAAATAATATTGTTATACGTGTAACGAAGCCTAGCATTCGGTAGGATTTATTCAATATTTCTTCGATGTGCCTATCTAGTGTGAGTTTGGTATCTAAATATACTCCAAGATCACGTATACTAGATTCTGATACAATTTTGTGACCACCTAAGTAAAAGTCCGCGTGTACTACATTTTTTTCCTAGTATATGTTATGTGTTTGCATTTATTGTAAGCCAAGAATAATTTATTAATTTTACAATAATTTTCAAGGCTGCCTAAATCGTTTTGTATTAATTTTATGTCGTCAGGTTTAGTAATGGCAGAGTACAATTTTAAGTCATCAGCGTATAATAAAAATTTACAATGGTCAAAGCAAGTTGAAATGTCATTAATAAATAGGATAAAGAGGAGTGGCCCCAGTATTGATCCCTGTGGTACGCCAGATGTTACTACAACAGGTAAGGAAATGTAGCCATTAAGAACTACCGACTGTATGCGGTTTTGTAAGTAAGAGGCAAACCATCGTAAGAGATTACCCTTGATACCATTGTAGGAGATTTTTTTAAAAAGTAACAAGCGATCAGCTTTGTCGAATGCTTTTTTAAAATCGGTATATACAGTTTCAATCTGAGATTTATAGTCTAAACTATTTAAAAGAAAGTTAGTAAAAACAAGAAGATTTGTTAGTGTAGACCTGCCATTAACAAAGCCGTGTTGTTTCTCTAATAATGTATTTTTCAAAAGTGAATATATATGATCGTGAACAAGTTTCTCAAATATTTTAGGAATAGCCGAAAGAATTGATATTGGACGGTAATTTTCTACATTGTTCTTAGAACCTGATTTGTGAATAGGTGTAATGTATGCTTGTTTCCACTGAGTAGGAAATGTTCCAGTTTCCAAAAATTTGTTAAAAATTATATTCAGCGGCATGCAAATTGTATTACAAGTGCGTTTTAAAAACACTGGCTTTATTTTGTCAGATCCAGCGCCTTTATTTGGATCAATGTTTTTTAAAGCTGTGCAAACTTCCAACTGTGTGAAACGTATGTCATGTAAGTTTATTCCAGTAAAATTATCCTCTTAGTGTTGAGCAAATGTATATGCATTGTCTGACAACGGTTCAAATACGGATTTAAAATGACGTGAAAACATTTCAGAAATTATTTTTGGGTTATCTGAAGTTTCCGTTCCCAGCTTCATTACTTTCTACTACCTTTATTATATCTGAAGTATATTTCCAAAAGTATTTTATATTATCCTTTATTGAAGACTCAACGTTCTCTATATATTTATTGTAACATTTAATTAAGAGACGTTTAGCACGTTTCTTAATAAGGAGAACTCTTGATAGTCACGTAACGAATTGTACGTTTTCCATCATGCCCACATTTTAGATTTTCGCCTAAGTGTATGAATTAAGCTATTTGAGAACCACTTAGGGAATCTATTGGTTTTAACTTTGACAAGTGGTACATAAGATTCAATAACATACATAATTTGGTTATAAAATTTGTCAACTACAGTATCTATACAAGAAGAACTGAGTTCAAAAACCCAATCAGTCTCTGATATAACAGTATTAATTTGGTCATAGTTTGCTCTGTAATAGTTTCGTTTTGTCTTCTGATTGGTGGGCATATACTTGGATTGAGTTGTCTCATAAAAAACGTCCAGCGAAGGATGGTGAGGAACGGCTTTTAAGAGTGGATCACGGAGATATTAACTGAGCAATCAGGTGAGTTGTATAAAACAAGATCAAGAATTCTACTGTTTTCGTTTTGTAATGTATTTATTTGTTTCAAATTCATAAAGGCCATGATATGAGACAATAATTTAGCTGTATCAGTAACTGCATTAACAGGTCTCGAAGATGGACCGTCAGATGACCATTCCAGGTAGGGTAAATTAAAGTCACCAGTAATAATGTAATGTGAGAATAATGCCTTTGAGTGAATTTCGTGAAGTATACTCGTATAAAAGAATTTATTCATAGGTAGTAGTTTTAGATGCTGGTGGTATATAGCATGCACTCAATAATAAATTTGAAGGTGGGAAATGAAGAAAAATAATTTCTAAATCGGTGGCCTCTAAACTAAATTTTCTAATAATATGGATCGATTTATTAACAAGAATTAGCACCCCGCCACCGCCCTTTTTATTAAATAACATACAGTTCCGATCGCGTCGTAATATTGTATAAGCATCAGTTTGAATTTCAGCATCCAAAATTGTATCCAACAGCCAGGTTTCAGTTAAAATTACAATATCGAAGTTACAAGTTAGTAAATTCAGTTTTAAGTCTGTAAGTTTAGTTTTTAAGCCTCCACAATTTTGATAGAATATAAATAACTTATTAGAAGCCATCACAATAAAGAAATGCAACTGATATAATTAAAAGTGTATTTATAAATTTGTTTGATATAAAATTATGGATCTCGATCTCCCGCTGTATTGAGTATTGTAAACAACATACACAAAAACTTATAATAAAACTACTAATATATGCTACTTTTGGAATGTTAATAAACAAGTAAACGTAATAAAATAGTCATATTTTACTTAAATCGTTATGACAACGGATGTGAATCACACGTGAATCGTCATTTTTTTCGTAGCAATATGCAACTATTTTTTACCCACACAAATTTATATCCCTTCGTCTTCGCCAGTTGTCGAGCGTTACTGAATAAAATTTTATTTTTTAGTATCAGATGTTCGTTTACATAGAATCGTGTGTTTTGAGCTGCAGCAGCGCCACTGTTGGCAGAACCAAACAACTGAGTAGTGGTAAGTGTGCGGTGCGATCGCGCCGCCGCTATCATATTATCACGCAGTCGTCGTGTGGTCAGCTGGAGTACAATGTTTTTTGGACGGTCATTCGGTACCTTTGGAGCCACGCGATGAACAGATCTAATATCACTTGCCTTGATATCGACGCCAATTAGCCTACCCACCTCTATAGATAAATGAATCAGGTTTTCAGACTTTTTTTCAGGAATATTTTATAATTCCACGTTGCAACTGCGTGAGGCTTGGTCGAGGTCATCAAACTTGGCACGTAAATTCTCCAAATCTGCGCGAAGCTCGTTGTTTTCCTGCATCAGGGTGATATCAGGACTATGCGATGCCGTAAAGTTTTGCTCGAGTTCCTTTATGCGCTCCTCCCATGAATCTTTTTTTTTTTATTTTTTAGGATCATCAAACAGTTTACACATTATTTCTTAATCTAGAATACATTTACTACAAAATATAATATAATAGTTCAACCAACAACGTTGACCACCAATTACTATTAATAAAAGCTGAGATTGAGATTAGCGCATTTTTCATCTGATACAATGTTTGTGTCGTCAACTAATAAAATGATGAAAAATAATTATTATTCCAATAACCAATTACACAAACTTATTCTCCTCTGAGTACTGAAAGTAACTCCTTTTTATAAATACCTACCTTATGAGCAAAAATATCAATGGTATTGAAATTATTATTATAACAATTTACCAACATATACATAGGGGATCTCTTACCTATGTTGGTTCGACATTTATTAGTAAAAAATGTATGTTTGGTATGAACTCTGCGACACAATGGCCTATATGGTACTCTGTATTGTATCATATTCACTAGTTCCATACTATCGTACATGTTATGACAGATATCATACAGTAACATAGCTTGAATCTGTTGACGTCTGGATTTTAATTTAAGTTATATAACTTATATTCGACCAGCAATTGATAGTAGGGTAATTTAACTCGTCTGCGCTTGTAATTTACACTATGTAAAAACATTTTTTGAATGGATTCGATTTTATCTATATATTTATTTTAATATGGATACCAAATAGCTACTGCATATTCGAGTTGTGATCTTATTAAAGATTTATAGTGTTGTAAATAAGCGAGAGGTTTTTTAAATTCACGTCCAATACGCATCACGAAACCATACATTTTAAGAGCCTTATTAATGACGCTTTCTACATGTGTAAAAAGGAGAAGTTTACTATCTAATATTATTCCTAAATCTTTAATTTTATGAACTTTTTCTAATGGGACTCCACATAAAGAATAATTAAAATTACTTGGCTGATGCTTACGGGTAAACGTTATGGCTTTACATTTATTAACACTCAAATAAAGCTTATTGCGTTTACAATTAGATGAAAAATTATCTAAATCTTTTTGAAAGTTAAGATGATCATGATAATGTTGAATTTTGCGATATATTTTAATATCATCAGCGTACAGAATACAATTACAAAACTTGAAACAACTATTAACATCATTAATATACAGTATAAAAAGAAGAGGCCCTAAAATTGATCCTTGTGGCGCACCAGAACTTATATGCACAATATCTGACTAAAAACCTCTAATAACTACTTTTTGGGTTCGATTTGTCACATACGACTTAAACCATCTCCACAAATTACCACGGATACCATTAAAGGCTAGATTTTCCAGAAGTAGTTTATGGTCAACGCGATCGAAAGCTTTGCGGAAATCTGTGTATATGCAATCAGTCAGGATGTTACTATCCAGATTCTCAAATAAGTAGTTTGTATAAATTAATAAGTTAGAGACAGTTGAACGCTTTTTTAGTAAAACCGTGCTGCTGCGGAATAATTACATTGTGAAGACTAGGATATATCGCATTATGTATTAACCTTTTAAAAGTTTTAGCGAGTGTTGATAAGATCGATACCGGTCTGTAATTATCAACATCTTTTTTTGAGCCTGCCTTGTAAATTGGAACAACTCGAGCTGTTTTCCAAATAGATGGGCTATATCCCTTCTTTTAAGCATTTATTAAAAAGGTAATGAATTGGTTTTGCAACAGTATGTGCTGTAGCTTTCAAAAAATAAGGCGGGATGTTGACAATGCCTGCTCCTTTGTTCGCATCTAAATTTAAAAGGGATTTAGTTACATCTTTTTCAAAAATAGAAATGTCAGTGATAATGAGGTTTAAGAAATTTATTTCCCAAAAGAGTATACACTCACTTACTAAGAAACATAAAAGAAAAAAAAAAGAAAATGGGTTTTGAGTAGGCAACATATCTGTGGACTTACATTAAATATTAAATATGAATATAAAATCTTGCACAAAATATAAAAAGACAGAGGGTAATTTAAGAATATTTCATAGGCGCTTACTATTAAAAATACAAGCAAGAAACAAAGCGCAGTCAAACTCCCAGTACAATAACCCGTTAGGTCACGCAAAATAAGATTAACTAGATGTGTTAAGAAATTTGTTACTGCTCGTGAAAAAAAAATATTATAAAAAATAATTGTGTATTGCTAGTTAGGTATAATGTGATAAGCTGTTAATTATTATAGTATATGTAAGCTACTTTAATTATGTTTTAAAATGAGTATGTATTTATTTTAGTGTAAATATATTATATATTTCAATATTTTGTAATTTTCATTTTTTGTTAGTTTTGTGTAAGTTGTATTAATATTGTATACATTTAACTATTTTTTGTGGGACCCAATATTGTTGTAGTTTGGTGTGAATATATATTCTTATTTACAAATAGTTCACTGTTAGTTATGTAAATTCTATATATAATATTTTAATAGATTTTGTTTTTGATGTAAAATTTTAACTGTCGCTTAAATGTAATAATGGTCTTAGATTCTTTTATATCTTTTGGCAGTTTATTATATACTTATTTTCTTTTACCGTAATTTGTACGTGGAACGTATAAGCTAATATTATTTGCACTTCTAAGCATACGATCATGCAATTGTTCTTTTTTAGTGAAAGTTATTTGGCTGCTTACATTTTTGTCTAATATTTTACGTATAAGCAAGCAGGTATAATACGTATATGTCTGATTAATGTTCATAATTTTAGTTTCATCATACAATTTTTTTGTAGGTGTTAAGAAATCATAATTAAATAATACTTTTACTAATTTGTTTTGCGCAATTTGAAGGGGTGTTAAGTTAGTTTTCGTTGCTGAGCCCCATACTTCAATCAGATAATCTATGTGTGGCTTTACCAGAGTATTATATACTGTATATCGCACTTGACGTGGTAAGACTTTAACAAAGCTACGAATGATCCCAGTTAATGAAGTAAGTTTATTTTTAATCTTATTTAAATGTGGCTTCCAAGTCAGTTGACTATCCAACAACAACCCAAGATATTTCTCTTTGTCTTTTCTTTTTATGAGTTGATCATTAATAGTTAATGGTGAATAGCTAGTAATATTTTTGTTTTTAGCTAAAAATATTATGTAATTCGTTTTAGTTACATTTATGGTGAGAAGATTCGATTGAAACCAAGTGTTGATTAAGTTTAAGTCGTTTTGTGCATCTAAAATGATGCGTTCAATATGATGTCCGTATAAAGTTACGTCTCCTTTAAGGCCGATTTCGTGTAGACTATTTATATAAATAAGAAACAGCAACGGTCCTAATATTGACCCCTGGGGAACGCCGTAGTTGATAAGCTTAGGTGAACTCTGACTGGAACCAATTTTGATAATCTGATAACGATTTGATAAATAGGAAACAATGCCGTACCTCCGATGCCAATATCTCTTAGTTTCTTTAACAATAATGGATGACTGACCGTGTCAAAGGCTTTTTTAAGATCAATAAATATACCTAACCCTATTTGTCTGCCGTCAATTTTAGTTTTTAATTTTGTGATAAGGTCTATTGTTGCCGAGAGCGTGTTGGACTTTTGTCTAAATCCATATTGCTTTTCATAGAAGAAATTTAGCGATGATAAATACCTATCCAAGCGGACATATAATACCTTTTCAAAAATTTTGGATACAACAGGTAGCACGGAAATAGGACGATAGTTACCTCAGTCAGCTTTGTTTCCAGATTTGAAAATCGGTATTACTTTTGCAATTCTAAGATTATCCCGGAATACACCTATGAAATCAGAATTGTTATTATTTGATATATTAATGTTGTCATAATTAAAATCTTCTGTGACTAAAGTGGATTTAAATACTGTTAAGAAAAAATCTGAGAATAAATTACATACTTCCTTGGTGTTACTAGCACATTTATCTTTATAAAAAATTTCTGAATGTGTTTCTAGGCTGCTTTTGCAATTTGATACATATTTCCAGAAACATTTGATATTTCGTTTTACACACTTTTCGACAGTATCCATATAATAAGTATAACGTAACTTAGATTCACTTTTAAACCGTTTTCTGTACAATGCAAATGTTCTATAATCTGATAAGTTTCCGTACATTTTTCATTTAATCCAAGCATTATTTTTATTTTTGAAGATATGTATCAATGATGAATCGAACCACTTAGGAAAATTACTGTTTTTAACAGTTTTCTTTGCTATATATTTGCATATAATACCATATATTTCGTCATAAAATAAGTCTACAGCCGCTTCAGCAGAAACGTCATCTGCCATCAAAGCTTTCCAATCAGTATTAAATATTACTTTATTAATCAACACGTAGTCCGCACTTTCAAAACAGTAACGTGTGTGTTTAGTCGGTATGCATCGGATCTTCTCGGCAAACGGTACTATTACATAAAATGGAGGATGGTGTTTATCAGGACTTACTAAAGGAATAGAGACTGGACATAATATATAGTCATTTATGTTAGTAATAAATAGATCTAGAATAACATTATTTGAATTTCTAAATGTATTAATTTGTGTAAAGTTATAAAGTGATATAAAATTAATTAAACTATTGCGTGAAACCGATATATCGGAAAAACAATTCGTTTCAAAATTAAGAAAATATAGTCTCCTACTAAATAAAAATTATGACATAATAGGTATTGATTAACTATACTAGATAAATATTATATATAGCTCAAGTATACAACACTCTTTTGGTTTGGCGCAATATAGACAGCATATAATAAATAAAATGTTTTGCCACCCCTAATCTCAAGTGTAACGTAATCTATAAGTGGAGAAAGTGCGGACGCAGAGAACGAAGTCCGGACCTCGGCAGTGATAAGCGTACGGCGTACCGCTATGAGTATTCCACCACCGTCCCGCCGGTCACACGCATCACGATTTCTGTCACATCTATACACGGCATATCTGGTATCAATAAATTCGTTATCACAAACATGACTATGTAACCATGTTTCCGTTAAAATAATTACATCATATGAGTGAGAAAGAATGTTCGTATATATAGTATATAATTTAGTCCGAAGCCCTCGGCAGTTTTGATAGTAAATCGACAAGTTATCCATTTTTAAATACAATAAATTGAACTGTTACTAAAATAATAATGTTATATTTGTATATAATTAATATATTATATTGAATGATATGCAACCCTATAATTGAATAGAATAATAACATCAACAGTTATTATTACTTCCTTAAGATTATGAGTAAAACCATAAACAATAACTATCTTACTCGCTTTAATCATAAGCCAATTTAGTATTTTAAATAACATATAAACCTCGTTCATAAGGCTCAACGTACTTAGGATTACCCGCAAAAGTATAATATTAACCAAATGATATTTAATTTTTACCCTACAAAATGAAATATAGTAATAGAAAGGAGAATGAGTATGTACTAGAACAATCTTAAATATTATTCGTCTTAAATACAACCTGTAATCGTTTAAAATAACAACACTATTTAATATTTTTGATATTATCCAAAGATCGGATCGCCATAGCTGGCGAGTTCTCATTCTTACGCACCAATATAGTTCCATGCCTAACCCACACATACTTGTATTCATTAGTTTTAGCTGCATTTCGACATGCACGAAATAAAATCTTATTTTTTAATGTCAAATGCTCATTTACATATACAGTACGCGGTGGTCCAGGGATCGATAGCTTTTCTGAATTTAAATTCTTACGTACACGGCAGGCAGCGAGGAAGTTGTCACGAAGAATTCTAGACGAAAATTGCACAATATTGTTTTTTAGGCGAGAATTCTTGTAGTCAGCATGTGGAACTCGATGAATTGCGGTAATATCAGTCGATAAAATCTTTTGGTCAACCATAACCCCCAAATTATTTATTATAGAAAAAAGATTTTCGCCTCTCTTTTCAGGTAAATTTCAAATTTCAATATTGTTGCCTCTAACCTGTTGTTCCATTGATGATGCCTTATTTTCCAAACCAGCATTCCGCTCCGAAACCTGTTGGATTTTTTATTCAAGCCCTTTAATACGAGCATCAACACGTTTTTCCAGCCTATTAATATCTTGCGCAAAAGTTTTAGATACTTTTTGGATGGCTGACTTTAAGTCCTCCTGCCACTGCTGGCGCAGACTGTCAAGCTTCGCATCCATATATTCAGTCATGGCGTCGGTGTCGACGTTTAAAATAGACGTAGTTGCGCAATCTTTAAACTTTGGTGACACTGTCCCTCCTAACGTACCAGCGAGCTTCTTATTTTTACAGGCTGGGCATTTCCATTTGATTTCATTCATAGGGACGATTTTTTTGAACTCTGTTTCAGATAAATCAGCACATTGATAATGCATGTACTTATTACATCCCGTACATTTAATAACATCCCTTTCAGCAATATTTTTTTTACACTTAAAGCAATCCATTGTAGTGTTTCTATGAGTAAACAACAATATCCAGCTATGTAGTCTCAAATGTAAGATTGATGCGCGGTAGAAACAGAAACATAAAACTAGACCTGTATCACTGTTGATATGTTAAAAAAGTCGCGAGCAAAACGGCCCAAGCGCCGGTGATACTCGTATAGCGGCGCTTACGCGTTCCGTCCAAACACTTCACAAAACTCGATATTAATTTGTAATTATTTGATATAGTTTTAATTGCAGAATACTTTAACATTACCAAAATATCACTGGCTTTAGTACACTTAATAAAGAACTGTTTACATGATAAATGAGATTTAAGCACTAACTACAAACCCATTATTTTATTTAAATTATACAGACGAAAAGAATAAGGTGTTACGCGATAGACTGCTTAATTACTTACATATAAATGTAAAAGTGCTTCCTTAGGAAGATGTTGCTGCCAACTTCCTGTTCCAGTTTTCCTCAGTTGCGTCTTATGATACCTTCGGGACAATATGGGGTAGTGGATATTTTTGTAGATGATTTATCTTTTAATGTGGATTTAATCAAAAGTCATTATTTACTTTACCATTTCACTTTTACTATGACTCATTTTCTGTCTAGAAACCAGTCTAAATAGAAACTCTCAAAGAATACCAGCGTAAAATAGCAGCTTAACACTGCTGTGTTTCGTATGGTTAGTTTAGAGAATCGGAGACCCTTTTTACTGCTAACGAGGCATTCCATCTTAGTCCTCTCGGGTGACAACGCGTCTGCATTTTGATTCGTAATCGCGGATAGATGTAGATGTCTATGCGCCACAGCAACCACTTACCATCAGGTGAACTGTGTGATCGTTTGTCACTTTATCCTATAAAAAAAAACAAATTCTTATCTAATTCTGCCGCCAACCAGCAGTACGTGCACTGCCGTGTTTGGTTTTGAAAATAATAATCAACAGTAAACCCAAATAAATTGAGCCTCCAAATCGTGGTCAAATGGCGTAGACTCCAACAGACGTAACAGAAAATAGCTCTTGAGCTGTTTTTTTTTTATATTTGTTTATAATTGTAATTTAACATTACTTTATTTTATTCTATATTGCTACGTTGATTTATGGAAAACTGAAGTGACAAATGAACTTGCAGTCCACCTGATGGTAAGTGGCTACTGCAATCCATGGACTTCTTAACTTCAAGCAAAAAAAGGCTATATTTGTCACCTCTGAGGACTACGATGGAATTCCTCACAGGCTCTAATTATACTGGCTCTCTACACCCTTGAGACTGGAACGCAGCAATAAAAGCGCTGCTATTTGGCGACAAAATAGATAATAGAAGATTTAGTCTACCATCTAGAATCAATTTTTGCCACTCCATGGGTTGACTTATAAAAAATACTAAACGTTGTATTATTCTATAACAGGAAATGAAATAAAGACTAAAAAAATTAACGTCAAACGTGATATTTAACAGAATTAACGCGTTTATCATAATAGACTTATTAGACTTCAATTTTAAATTACGCTTAATCGCCTTACAATCTGCCCTGAATTTGTAACTTTTCTAAAGTCGTTATCTCTAAAGCAGGGTACATTAATTAGGGCACCTAATGACGTTTTAAATTTTATTTTTGAAGGACCGTTCGTAACTAAACGAAGCTCGTTATTTCTAAAAACAACATTAAATGAAAGATACGACTAAGCTGAAATTCAAAATGACAACTGTTGATATGTATCAGCGTTACTGATAGAAATCGTCAATTTAATAAAAGTTTAAATTTGTTCCCTCTCTTCCTCTTTTCACTAAATACCTATTGGAAGGGACAGGGTATATAGATAATAAACATTTCATTTAAGTAAGCGATAATCTACGATTATGAGTAAAGCCGTATATTTATAACTTGATCCAATATGCAAAGTAGTGAGTAAAGTAGGTCATCTTTGGTTTTGTCCTTCGGGGTCTATTTCTGGCATTTGATTAAATATAGAGCTGTCAGCTTAGAATTATAATTATATCCGTAAACGCAAGTAGCTCAAAGTAGGACTTGTGGTTGTTTTATAACATCAACGATTGATAGTCGAGGGTCTGATGAATGAATAATGCTAGAAAAATATTTCTTTGAAGATTCTAAAGTACCATATTCACAAACAGGTAGGAAGTAACAACCAATACACTGATATCAGCTCTAATTTCACCATCCCTGGTGGGCGCACGTGGGAAGTGCCCAGCGAGTACAGGAAACGCTTAAATCTGAAGTCTGTTGGAAGAAACGCTAATATATAGAAGAAAATCATTAAAAAAAAGTAAAAACCGACTTCAAGGAATTAAAAATAAAAAACATACGTGAATTTCGTGGAACACTCGGTTGTAACGCAGTTCCTTTCGTAATAGCATATTATTATTGATAAACGTATTATATTATTGATTAACAAATACAAATAAATGAATTACAAGTGCCTATTAATATGAAGCGTCATTTAAAATAAAATAATATTTCTTTCATGGTAGGATAAGAAAAAGTGCGACGGAGTTAGATATTATTCAATCTCGCTTCCTTATAGCCGCCAAGGCCGGCTACGCTACGTCAGAAGGGGTCGTGACGGAAAAATCTTACACTTTTTCTCGCCTAGGCCCCATCCGCCAAATTCGTACCGTCCAATAATCTTCGTCCGATTTTCTACTTTCTAAAGTCGATGTTAAGGCATAGTGTAGAAAAGATTAAAGCCCCGAATTAAGAAGCAATTGTCTGAATATTATTTTATTCTTTTTACTTTTCCTTTTATTACAAAATAATATTTCAATCCCTTCGAATGGACTAAACAATATCACAAGCTCGATGTAACAACTTAATGTCGTCTTAATAACTCGTACGTTAAACATTTTATCCCGTACTTGCTCACCCTTAGGGATGAAAGTTTTGTGAAGGGCCACACCTGTAATATATCCTTTTAATAAAGAAGGAATATTTAAAATCAGTTCATAATTTACGAGGAAATCGCATTATTTACGTACAAAAAATTAACAAGTCGAATAGAAAACCGCCTTTTTTGAAGTCATCTAAAAGAAAGTTTTTGTTTGAACAAATCTTACACGAGCGAAATAAATGCACGCTTGAAGAAACTTTAGAAACGAAAGTGAGTTACTACGATGTAAAAAGATTATTTATTTTGTTTTTTTTTTTCCTGTACCGTCGAGCGATGTTGTACCGGATGAGGCTACTCAATATAATACTTTGAAAATTAAGGCGAGATGGGCTCACGTAATACAAAAAACATTTGATGAAACCAGCATGTTTAGACATTAAATTTAAAAAAGGGAAAGGCAATGATGGGGATGAGGATAATGTTAGTTTATGATTTGGTATTGTTATCAATCATCTAGTACCCTCTGTTGAGGTTTTTTGAGCTATCTACCCGCTGTCCGACTGGAGGTGTGTAAACCCCCGCCTGTCACTGCTTAGGTCGTGTCGGTTGATGCTCTGGGCGGTGAGAACCGCCCAGGTACGCGGGTGTACGGTGCGTACGCAGTGTGTGCTGGAACGGGTCGTGTTCGTAAATATTAACCGACGAAAATATTCTACTGGATGACAAAGTTTTTCTACCCTCGTGGTCTTACCAGTCAGTTCTTCTTTTTTTGTTTTACTAATAAGATTATTTAGTAAGACTACTGAGATTACGACATGCTACGAAGATTTCTAGTAGTCTTACTAGTTACACTATTGAAAAGCTCCCATTAGGAAATTCCCATAAGTCTTACCAGTGAGACTACAAGTACTGCAAAGAAAATCCCAGCACTAATTTATTATCTTATGTCACTAGGTGATAAGCCACTTCGATGTCAGGTTTTCAGTACATACTCTGCTAAACTGATGTCAAAGTAGCAGTTAACGATATTTAAAAAAATAATCCTAAACCCTTTTTCGTATATGGACAGCACTAAATGACCACTAAATTATTGACGCTTCGACGATCCGACACGACTCAAAGGTAAGTTTTATATTACCTATTTATTATTGTATTTTATTTTTATTTTCATAATGTAATATACTCGTAGATTGTGTAGTTGTAGATTATTAATTTTAATTGTATATTTTTATCTTTCAGATACATGACGGCACATATGTACTTCTTTTGATGCGCCTTTAAATAATAACATAAATGATGACTTTCTACGATCCCTAAAGATATAAAAAAATCCAAAAAAAAATGAGAATATCTAGATGTTGTGACTAAATTTTAATTGTATTTATTTATAGTTTTCGATAGTTTTAACCTTTGTAGGATAGCAACTTAGCTAACCCAGCAGATCTTCTTTCGAGATTCCATGTAGATAAAATCAAAAACAGCCTGTGGCGGCGCTGTCGTCGCGCCACAATCGAAACCCATCGAAGCCTAAATCGCGCTATCAAAGTTCCGAAATTAAAGCAGCATATATAGAATAGCTCCGAACTACCAATAGGAGCGCTGGCCGCTCCCCGGGCAGAACACCTTGCCCGGCGGGAGATCTCCCCTTTTCCATTCACCCACCACAGTGGTGACCAACCGACGTGATCTGAACACGCAACCAACAATCTTCGGAAACTATAATTTCAAAAACTTCGTCATCTTACTCAAGTACCCCATTCATTCGCTCCCGAGCAGACATTGTCTGCAGTCTTCACATTCTGCAAGCCATCTAGCTTTACAAAAAGGTTCATCGCAACACTGGAATAATAATGCTTCCTGTTCCTTCAAGCAACTCTCTGCGCTACAGTGTTCGGCACGGTTCTGAGCCTTACTGCTCACCTCTGCTTCACGGCACTCTCGCAGATTACTTGCCTTCTTCTCGACTCACCGCAGACTACAAGGCAATCCCTGGCACTTACTCCGGCTCATCATTCTCACCGGCATCACTTGCAAGTGCGTAGTACGGCATGCATTACACACCGGCATATCATTCGCACCGGCGTCACTTGCCCTTACGCACACAGCATGCATTACCCACCGGCATTAAGTACGCACCGGCAGTCGGACTGCACTATCGACCTCCGGTCTGACCAGGGGGGTGATATGGCGGCGCTGTCGTCGCGCCACAAGCGAAACACATCGAAGCCTAAATCGCGCTATCAAAGTTCCGAAATTAAAGCAGCATATATAGAATAGCTCCGAACTACCAATATGAGCGCTGGCCGCTCCCCGGGCAGAACACCTTGCCCGGCGGGAGATCTCCCCTTTTCCATTCACCCGCTACAAGCCTATTTAATAAATATTAACTCCTTAATATTCTCTCAACTTTTATATAAAGTGTAAAAGCCATTGATTTAAGTGAGAACGTGGTCAGGTATGAATGAAGTGCGGTCTCGAAAGTATTGCTGTCAGCACAAAGTATACGTGAATATTTCACAGTTCAGAATTAAGGCAGGGTACATTTTTATAGCTAGTTTGCAATAAACTTATATAGCATCCATTCTGCTATATAGGTTTATTGCAAACTATCGATGTGCCACAGCTTCGTTTGGATATGATCTATTAATGTTATTTATGTTTAAGATAATCAAATATCATTTACTTTATCAAACTCTCGTTTGTAACAAAAAACTACTTTTTCGTATAATATATAGATCACTCCTGGCATTGCAGCTGTTTGAAGTTTCATCACAATGGGTTCAGCCATTTCGAAGATTAGCCCGGTCAGATAAACATACATTTTTTTTTAAAGTGATTATTCATTTCTTAATAGCTAGTAAATTACCCTCTGAGCTTAGTAGAAGCCAGTTATTCCAAAATTACAGTGCGGATACTTCAATTTAATTTATATAAAGTAAATTAAAAGTAAAGTTGCAACCTATTTACGTCCCACTGCTGGGCACAGGCCTCCTCTCATTTCTGAGAGGGTTTTAGGGCAAGGAAATGTCCGCCGCGCTGCCTCAATGCGTGTTGGCGAACTACACATGTCTTCGAAAATATTTTTTTTCTTATTTCTCAGACCTGCAGGTTTCAGGTTCAGGTTTTATCACCGAAGAGCACGTGGTAAATCATCACTTAAAATTGCAATTAACAATTTCATTGGTGCCGGCGGGGATCGAACCCGGGTTGTTCGAGTACTGTGAAGCTTACAGCGAGCGCTAACTATCTGAGCTACCACGGCTAATTTATATATATAGATATAAATCTTCGTGTTTTTGTATAGTTTATAAAATAGTTAGTAATAATTGTCGTAGAAAGTGTAGTGTAGCCCCCACGTCAAAATATATTAGGGTTAAGGTAGAATAAGTTAGTAGTACACGTAGCGATTATATTTTCTTTGGTGAGTAGTAAAATTAAAGTCTTTAACTAAGCAACACGTCTCTTTTTTCATTTAACATATACCTACATCGCATGGCGACTCTGCCAGGCGGTGCGCTGCGATAATTCATGCGCACCGCCGCGGCCCGAAAAATTATTTTAATTTAAATAAAAAGTAATTTACTTAATTGACAATACCGGACGAGACAAGAAAACTTTAATTTGAAATATATAAGAATAGCCCACAATATTACGTTATTAATATTTATTATTAATAAGAAGATAAAAATTTGAAGAAAGATATATATTGAAAACATGAGAATGAATCTTGAAGGGCATCCTCCAATTCTTCTTCTCTTTTTATCAGCTTGTTATAATCCAGTGCTGGATATGATCCTCTCCCGTTGAGGGAGGATTAGCCTTCATCATCACGCTGGGCAAGCGGTTTAATGGCCTCAGTACCAGACGACTCACACACACCCTTGAATAGCTTCAAGGGTGTGTGTGAGTCGTCTGGTACTGAGTTTTCGTCTGTCGGGGTATTTACGCGTGACGTAAACGAGGTGGTTATATCGCCATTCCAAAGGTAATTTGCTGTTTTATATAAAACCGAGGATTTACGGATTTTATCGTGTATATTAACTTATTATATATATATACCCGACGTTTTGAGCACTTTACATCACACATGGTCGCCATGGTAGTTTTTTAATTATTTTTTTTATAGAATTAGGGTGACAAAAGAGCACACGGTCCACCTGATGGTAAGCGGTTGCTGTGGCCCATAGACATCTACATCCATCGTCGTTTGCGAATTAAAATGCAGATGCGTTGTTAGCCGTAAGGACTAAGAAAGAATGCCTCTTTTGCAGTTAAAAAGTTCTCCGGTTCTCTACACTCACCATACGAAACACAGCAGCATTTAGCTACTATTTTACGCTGGTATTCTGTGAGAGCGTGGTTCTTCCCTGGTTGAGCCGACCCGTTCCTGCTACAACTATACTATTAATATAGCTACAGCATGGCTCTTTAAAAATTGTAGTGTTCGCGTAAATAAAAAAATAATTTGCTGGTTATTTCCAGGATGGAGTTATTATCCGAACCAGTGGTAAATAAAAATGTGACTTTCAATAAGTATTATGTAATAGTCTATATTGAATAAAAATAATTCTATTCTATTATATTCTATTAAAAGCCACAAGATATTTCTGGCATATCTCCAATTTAACTCATACAACATCCACGCGACGAAATTGGATGGTAAAAATCCTTGTAATTATTTCATTACTGAAAGTAGAAGTTTCAACTTTGTTTTTATGCATGGATACTTTTAAAGTTTTAATTTATTAATTAATCAAATTGTCGAGAATGAAACTAAAGATAGAAAAATATTATAAATAGTATAATAAACAAGCAATATATTGAGAAGAAAATATTACTTTTATTATGAAGAAAATTAAGTCTAATAATAAAAGAAACCATTGGAATTTATTATTACACCGTCGCAAGAAATGATTTTCATTTCTTACAACGGTGGTCATAAAATGAACGGAATTATTGCTTTGCGTGATACTTGCAGCTTAAAGAAAGCTATGAATAAATTTCCAAAGATCGTTACATGATTTTAGAGGAACCACAATTGTTCAACCAGAAAAGATGTAATGAAACTTTTTACAATTTCTTTGTAACAGTTAACAAATAGAAGGTTAAGTAGATAATGCTAAAATAAAAATAGTACAGATAACATAGAAAAAATTTAATATCAGAGGCATGTAACCAAAAGCCTTAAATAGGGTAGTCGTCATCATCATCATCATCATCATCATCATCATCATCATTGCAACGTATCATCAACTTATAGAAGACTAATATGGCAGGCGAATTGACGATTGCAGTACCAGACGTCTCGCAGTTGTAATGCTACTTCCCGTCGGTAGTTTGAGTATTTTAATCCGGGCGTAGACGAGACGGTTAGACCACCATTTATCAAAAGTCATAAGAGATTTTTGGCATTTTCATTATAGTCGCCTTTCACGATATACGAAACGGGATGATAGATACTCTTACGCTGTCATCACACGACTAAACCACCATCCTAAGATTATTTCTCTTATAATGTAATATTTAGCTTGCTTTTGAAGCCAGTTTGGATTTGTACAACACTTGACAACACTTTGAAGGAAGTACAAGTAGTCGAAACTTTTCAACATATGATGAGAAGATTCCAATGCTAGGAATACGAGTATCATTATTATATACAAAGAAATGTTACCGCGCTGCTTCTATGCTCGTTGGCGACTTCACATATCTTTGAAATATTACTTTTTAATTTTTGAGACATGCAGAGATATGATGATTTTTACGTGGTAGAGTCATGCTACAGCTATATTAGTAGTATAGTTGTAGCACGAATGGGTCGGTTCGACCGGGGAAGGACCACGCTCTCACAGAATAGCAGCTTAACACTGCTGTGTTTCGTATGGTGAGTGTAGAGAACCGGAGACCATTTTTACTGGAAAAGAGGCATTCCATCTTAGTTCTCACGGGTGACAACGCATCTGCATTTTGATTTGCAAGCGAGGATAAATGTAGATGTCTATGGGCCACAGCAACCACTTACCATCAGGTGGACTGTGTGCTCGTTTTTCACATTACTCTATAAAAAAAAATGATGAGAAAATAATACAAAGTAGAAACGATATGTATTTTAAGTAGATATCAATGTGTAAATATCGTTTTTATTATTATATGTATACGAACTTGTTATGTTTTAATTTATAATGTGAAAGCTTTAAATTGGCCTCCTTTATAAAATTTTATAAATTTTTGAATCTCAAGATAGTAAGTTTTTCAAACTATAAAATACAATTAAAATATTCTTTAAATAATTTAACTATGTGCTCGGGGTTGAAGGAAAACATGAAGAAACCTGCATGCCTGCGTAATAAAAATAATTAAAATACACGAAAATTCCATCAACATGCATTAGCACCTCAGCGGACTAATTGCTTTTTGACCCTCTCAGAAACGAGATGGTACTGCATTTTTTTTTAATATTTTTAGTACCGTTTATATCGACTGGAAACAGCAGATATTTTATTTGGAATAAAAGTACAATGCTGAATAAAATAAAATAAAAGTAATATGTAGTGCTGACTTCATTTAATAAATTTAATAAAAATTCTAAACTTGATTGTTTAAAAACACAAAAATTAATAAAGAAATTTTAAGAAGTACATGTGCAAAATTAATATTAAAAATCAAGTTATAATGAACGATTTATAATTTAGATTTATCATTTTCCAGATTTTGGTTGGGGTGATTTATAAAAGTTTGAAATAGGAAAATATACCCTTTTAGATCCCAGCCCAGAAATAATGGTCTCTTTTACACAACACACATACGGCGGCATAGCACCCTTGCTATCGTTCACAAATACTTTCCTTTATCCCAGTTAACAAGCTATGTGGAATTTTGGATAATCTCGTAATCCATAGATATCCTTTGTTTTTTTAAACTGTCGGATATGAGATACCTTTCACACTGAATTAAAACAATTTATCACAAAAAATTACAGTATTTCAAAAATTAAATGCTGAAACCAACCCTAATAGATTTAGATTCAGCTTTTTAGAAAGATGCTATTGCTCAGTTTTACTCTAACGACTCTAACGCCCGCAGGATGACATGGGATGGTGGATATTCTTACACCGCCACTACACGTTTAAAATCAACCTAAAGAAATCTCAATTATTAGTTATAATTTTTATATGCCTCTATTTGATTATAATATTACTTTTATAGTTTGGATCCATTTTATTTACCATACTATAGTAAGTTTTCTCACATTTCGAAGTACATTTCATTAGAAGTTAGCTAAAGTTAAAGCTCCAAAAGTTAGTTATGAAGAAGGATAAAAGTATAAGAAGAAACTTTTACACTGACGAAAACTTTGTTATTTTGTGGTTGTAAATATTTTAAATGTGTAATACAAATTGAAAGGTACAATCAAGTGATTATATCTTTGAATACAATATAAAGTATTATTTTACTTTATACGTTTTTACCTGTCATTAATACTCTAATGTTTAACACATTAGTGTATTTATAAGCATGATTGTAAATACTTTAAGATTACACCCGTATATTGTCGGTCACAAATAAGGTGTGAGCTGTCGATTATGCATCGGCGTGTTGCTCAGCTTCTTGGTCGCTTTGTTCACGTCGCCCTTTGACGCAAAGCGTCTTCGTTGAGATAACAAACTCATGTATGACGCCGAGTTATTACAACTGAACTCGAATCTGTATTTGCACTCTAGGTCGTTCGTTACCCACATGGATAAAATATTATACATCTATTAATGAGGTATTAAAACTTTAATATCCATTCCAATGTTTCACCAGGTACGTGTGAAATTCTGTACATGTTGTATAATATTTCAAGGCCACAAACTTCATCTAAGCAAACTTAAGACGCCGTACTTTATTAACTGTTATAGGCATTTATCTCCTTTATAAAGTGTGAGCTGTCTAATATATCATGCCTATAAATAATTAAGTGAGACATGTTGTTTCTTGTTTGGTGTTAATATTATTAAGAAACTTTAAATTGGAATATAAAATTTATAAACATACTAAATTATGGTACGTTAAAATTATTTACAACTTGTTAATATTCCTTTAGCTAAAGTAATAAAATGATTGTAACAAAAAATACAAAAGTTAAATTGGATGTGCATAATTTATAGTTTTTAAGTATACCTAAATTATTAAATTCAACATTTTGACTGATTTTTTTTAAGTATTTTGTTCCATGTACATACATAAACACTCCCGCTTGTCACCTAGAGGGGTAGGCAGAGACTAAGGACTTCCATTTGGCACGATCCTGACACACCTCTCTCACTTCCTCCACATCCATACATACACGCTCTTCAGTTGAAGGCACTCTTAATTTGACTCATTTTCAATATATCGCCAATTTGGTCGATAAACTTTCTCCTAGGGCGTCCCTTCCTGACTCTGTCGTTCACCCCTGCAACATAAATTTGCTTTGTCACTCTTTCCTCATTCATTCTTTCTACATGACCAAACCACCGAAGCATTCCTGTCTTAATCCTGGTCACAACATCATCTTGCAACTTGCAAACTACACTCTTCTCTTATCAAACAATTTACATATGCCATACGATGCAAATATGACTTGATCATTGGCATACAAAAGGCATTTGACGGTTAACTCACCCATTCTTAACTCGCATTCTTCAACTTTCAAATTATCCAAATAACTGTCCATAAACAGGTTGAACAGCCACTCGGAAGCCAAACAGCCCTGTCTGACACCTTTATAGATGCCAAACCAGTCCGAGTAGGGCCCGTTGATAAGCACTAGAGCACCCTGACAAAACCACTAGAGACCCTATACAGAGACTTCAATGCCTGTATCAACCCAGCGGCCAACCCAAATGAGTTCAGTGTTTGCCATAACACATCCCTGTCCACTCTGTCATAAGCCTTTTCCAAATCCACGAACGCACAAAAAACTTTTTGGATTTTGGCCAAAAACTTCTCCGCGACCATGAGCATTCCCTTTCTAAATCCCGCTTGCACATCCCAAATTTTTCCATCACTTTACATAACTATTTCAATTAGTACCTTAGCATACAGTTTTCCAACAATACTTACAAGGCTGATACCACGGGTTATTTTACAGTCCTGCTTCGATCCTTTTCATTTTTATATTGGGACTATTACGGCTTTGCACCAGTCTCCCGGTACCCGCTTAAGCTCCCAACATAAATTAAACAAGGTGTACAGCAGGTCTGCCACCACTCCTTCTCCAGTCCTTAGCATTTCGAGAGATACTCTATCATATCCGGCTGCCTTACCTGATTTCATACTTTTCATTGCCTTCATTATTTCATCTATACTTATGTCTCCATCTATTTTCTCTTCTTTCGGAATTTCTATTTCATTTAATTAAATGTCTCATCACTCATAAACACGCTTTGAAAGTATTCCCACCATCTCCTTAAACTCGAAACTTCGTCATTCAGAATACAGCCATTCTGGTCTCGTATAGCATTCATTCTAGACTGTTTTGAATATCACCTGGCAGTTCTTACGAGTCCCTAGAACATTTTAATGTTGGGCTGGAAGTTATCCGATATTCTTCTATCATTCTAATCCGTTCTTTCTTGCTTTTTTCTTTCAACTACTTCTTTTACTCTGTTATTTAGATGTTTAAAGACCGCCTTTTTCCTTTCAATATTATCATTTATACCGCTAGAATTATAAACCTTGGTTGCTAGTAAATATAACCATGCTTTTTTCTTTGCTTCAACTTCCGTACTTGATGATCCACCACCACCATAACGTGTTATTTTTCCTTTCATTCGTTCTCTTACTTACACCACATATTTCAACGGCTGCATCCACCAAACCTTTCTTGATATTATACCACACAGTCTCAAAGTCTAAATCATTCATACACAATTCAGCCATACCACTTATATTTTCTCTCAGACTACATTTGAACTTCTCTTTCATACCTTTATCTTGTATCCTCTCTGTTCTTATACGCTGTAACGCAGTGGTTGACACAGATGTCCTATGCAACCAACGTCTGAATAGACCATTAATTCGGCATAAGACCAAGTAATGATCCTTCTCTACGTTGGTACCCCCGGGAAACCCTTGTATCTACCACCGCGCTACTCATTATTTCATCCACAATTATGAAATCTATTATGCTTCTATCATCACCTCTTTCCCATGTATACATGTGAATCTTCTTATGACGAAAGAAAGTGTTCGTCACAAAAAAATTCTTTTCCACACATACGTTGATGAGGCTTTCACCATTCTCATTTATCATTTCCTCGCCAAACGTTCCCAATATCCTTTCATAACCAAGCCTCTTCACCCTAGCCCTTCCATTAAAATCTCTTTATATAACAATATTTTCATTACTTTCATTTTTACGTGGTAGAGCCATGCTGCAGTTATATTAATAGTTGTAGCACGAATGGGTCGGCTCGACAGGGGTAGGAACACGCTCTCACAGAATACCAGCGTAAAATAGTAGCTTTATGCTGCTGTGTTTTGTATGGTGAGTGCAGAGAACCGGAGACCCTTTTTAGTGGAACAGAGGTATTCAATCTAAGACCTCAAGGCTGACAACGCATCTGCATTTTATTTCGCAAACGATGGTAGATGTAGATGTCTATGGGCCACAGCAATCACTTACCATCAGGTGGACTGTGTTCTCGTTTGTTACCTATATATTATAACAAAAAACCCTTGCATTTCATTAGCACCATGCTTACCAACTCCCACAACTGCTCTCGGATATAAGTGGGCTTAGATATGTCTGGGGCGTAGACCCCTAAAACAAACAACTTCCTTAAGCCCACTTTCATTCGTATCCATAACAGTCCCGGGCTTACACATTCATACTCTTTCACACTATGACCCATTCTTTCTGAAAGGATGATACCGACTTCATGGCATGCCCGCTTGGTCTCGTCTATACCAGACCAGTACGCGGTATACATGCCATGTGTAGTGGCATCCTTTCCCTTTCATTTCGTTTCATTTACACATAACACGCCTATTTCCCTATCATACATCATATCAAATACTTCATGAATCTTATCATTTTCATTGCTCTACATACATTCAACGTAGCCAGGCGGGCTTCCGCAATCCACTTTCTCCAGGGTACAAAACGTGTCAGGTGGCGAACCTCGTCGCCGATTTTCCTCCTGGAGATTCTTCGCACCCTTGCCCCATTAAAGGGGCGCCGGGAACTCGAGGCCATTACGTAACTTTTTTGCCTCATGGTGCGAAAGTAGGGGGTGGTATTTTTTTACGCCGCTGCCACACGTCGAGGATCCGAGTCTGTTCTTTCGGCTTTGTCGCTTGTATAGCACCACCCGGGGGACACGTGTACACGTGGGCCTAGCATTAGGTGGTGGAAGCCTACGGACGCGAGCGACTCATCCCCTTGTTCCATGTAGTATTATTAAATGTAGTATTTATTGTATTTTTCTTAAACAATAAATACTACATTTTATAATTTTAGGTATATTTCTAAGAATAATTAAGTTCAGACTTTTTTAATTCTTCTTAGATTAATTAAATAAATAAAGTCATCGCTATTATTTTAATTCTAACTCAACGGCTTTGTCTTTTACTTCTACTCCGGTTTATTTCAATTGGAAATAAATACAGGTATTATTTTGAGATAAAAATAAGATATTTTTATTTGTTATGATATCTATCTCTATGAAGTTGGAACGAAAAACATTTTCAAAATTCAAAATATCATCCAAATCGTTGAACTATTTTAAGTCGTAAGATGCAACTATCAGAAATGTCAGAAAGACTTCCGTTAGATGGCAGCATCGGTACAGCAATTAATTAATCTATGGTAGTGTAAGTTGAGTGGAAGAAGGAGCATGAGTGTAAAATTAATGGTGTAGAAATGCGGTCATTAAGAAATATGTTAGGGGTGACTGAATGATATGGTGTGAAATTGTGTGATAAGGAAAAAGGCGATTTGTAAGAAGATTTTTGTAACCAGGAATAAGAAAGAAATGCTTTGGTATTTTGGACATGTGGAAATAATCAATGAGGAAAGACAACGCCTATAAATGCCAAAGTAAAAATATGCTGCAGAAGTGAGTAATAGAGTCGACAAGAATGACATAGTAAAGATGATCCTTAAACGACAAGCAGCTGAGGTCATTAACCTGTGTGCCAAGCGCGGCACCTATGGCAATGAATCTATAGGGAATGCTATGATCAGCAGTGAACTTAAAGTGCCCCAATGGTGATGATGATTTATCATTATTATCATTATCTTCATCACAACATATATAATATATCCTTTATAGAAACTACATTATATAATTGTAGCTGTGGCTGCCAAATTTCTCGGTATGCACTGTGATGTACCTCATTTCTGTTTAAACTGACTTACAGAATATGATGTGGTTAAGCGCTTACAAGAGGGTTTTTAAGGAATAGCTTTGCTATAGTACCTTAGCGTACACTGTATGAAAAATGTCTTTATGGGTAGACTAGCAATCAGCCCCGGCTTTGCACGGTTGATTTCTGGATGTCAGCAATAACAACGCCACCTACCGGGTCCAATTGTGAATCTAAACCATTCTCTAATCAACTTAATCACACACACAAAATTTCGTCAAAATCGATTCAGCCGTTTAAAAACAGTTCAATCGCATACACACGGAAAGAAGAATTATGTAATAGATAATATAGTTTTGTTATACATATAAACTTTTTTCTTAAATGTTTCTGCTCATTGATGAAAATGGCATCAAAATCTGTTACGTATTTTAAAAGATCTAAGCGTACAGACGGCGGGAAGCGGCTTTGTTTTATACTATGTAGAGAAGGGGAAAATGTAAATTTAAATAATGGGCGATATAAACATTTATGTTTAGTACTTCCTGGCTAAGAAGTTACATTAAATATGTATAAACTGCAACCACTTTAATATTTTTACTTCTTTTAAAAATATCATAGATGTAACATTGTATGTATGAAATTTTTACTAAATTTTAGTTGAAATCGAAACACCTTATGGGACTAGTATACGAGTATTCCGCAATTTTTAAGAATTGATTTTGAAAAGGTAAACACATTTTAATGGGGATGCTAAGACATAATGTAAAGGATTAAAGGTTGGACTTCAGTATATGAAATTACTTTATTCTTTTAAATTCTTTGATGTTGGCTGTGACTTTTTTTTTAAAGTTTAATGTTTTGATCTTTTGAATGAAATTATGTACATCACAAGCTCATATTTTAATTATTAAAAAAGAAACATTATATTTGGTTTATAATTGGCAAATATATTATCGTTTTACATACTTACAATAACATAAAGTCCGATTGAGACCCTCCTCCTTTTTAGAAGAAAAATATAAGCGTGTAATAAAATTACATTATAATTCTTAGGTACCTTTATTGATTTTGTGGGATATCTATTGATATTATTTATATAAAATTTACAATGTTCCAACTCTCGCGGTATAGTTTTAAGACACTAGCTGGCTTTGTTGGCGTTTGCTTCGCTGTGTTTGCTCTAATGACAATACTAACATATTCCTGTTTAACGCGTTTGAGTGCTTACATTTTATGACACTATATAAATTATACAATGTTTACAACATTACGTATAAAATAAAAATCATAGTATAGCCCTATTCCTCGCATTATATCGTTAAATTCGCTTGGCTGTGATTATTCGCGAATGCTTCGCTGTGTTTGTTGTGATGGCAAAACGAACATAATAATAATCGGCGAAAAACTAACTATCCCTCCAATCATTAGCGATAAGGGCCAGTGACGATTAAAGTTTCTAAAATCTATTTATAAATATTTTAAGAAGTTAAATTGAAACCACAAATACCGACACATAGGTATTAGTGGTTCCATTTTTTAATTGCATACTTGGTTTCAATTAATATAAATGAACTCTTAGAAACAACAATGAAATTTGGAGTTTTGATGGGAAAACGTAATATCATTTGGAAACTCAGTTTTAATTTGATTAGAGTTGGTGTAGCAAGAAAATCGTAGAATTTTTAATCTTTTACCATCTCGTCGTTTAAAATAAACCAAAGCTTATTAAATCTAAAATCTATGCCGCCGAATCGCAAGGTAAAAACCTAGTTGCGTTTAAAACGAAACATGTAAAAATTACATTTAGCTGATTCCAGACGGAGATCCTGCATATTAATAAAGCCAGAAATTTAATGGACTCCATCCGCTTGCTTATAAAGTTAGGGTTATATCGTTATTTGTCTGGTAGCGTATCTTCTTGATTATATTTAGATTTAACGTTTTGAATGTTTCTAAATAAGTTTATTAAAAATGTAGGCATGCCGATTAGAATGCAAATCAGAACGTAAATGGAAACCACATAGTATACAAGATACTTTTTAAAAAATACAAGTTTTTTTATTATGTTATAACGTGATTTTTCTAAAGGTAATTAAAATGTTACCTACAAATGTAATTTCTACTAACTGTTCTTTACATTATTTGTGATCATAAACTTTAACCTTTGCTTATTAAATTAAAACAATTGAACTCTAATTTAAATTTGTTCATGTGTTATTTTTAACCTATGAATAAATTTTATATAAGGATTGGAAAATCGGCTAAGAGAATCAGTAGGCTAAATCGGCAATGGGCCGACCACAAAGCTCGAACAACCGACCATCGATTTGTGAGAATAGTTCTCGATTGGCAGCTAGAGAGTCTGGATGGAGTAACAATCTGATGAAACATCGAGGTAGACGATATATGCAGGTGGCTTGTTACCGTACTTTGGGGTAATCTTTACTGGCAAGTCTATATACGGCTGCATTTTTTATTTAAAGAATAAAGGTGACAAGCGAGCACACAGTCCACCTGATGGTAAGTGGTTGCTGTGGCTCATAGACATCTACATCTATCCTCGATTACGAATCAAAATGCAGATGCGTTGTCACCCGTGAGGATTAAGATGGAATGCCTCGTTTCCAGTAAAAAGGGTTTCCGGTTCTCTACACTAACTATACAAAACACTATTAATCTGCTATTTTACGCTGGTATTCTGTGAGAGCGTGCTCCTTCCCCGGTCGAGCCGACCCATTCGTGCTGCAACTACACAACTAAAATAGCTGCAGAATGGTTCTACCACGTACAAATATACGTACAATTTTCTGTATTATTTGTGCTATTAGCCATTTGGCTTTTACAGCTTCATTTGACTAAGGGCTGGCAACCTGCCGCATCTGATTATGTTCAGCAGTGGACTTGTGATAGGTTGTAATGATTAACATAACGCACTGGGTATTTAATACCTTGTTGTGACATGAAATATTGAAACCAGTGAGATCTTTCTGGCATTTCTCATTATCATTTCTTACGATACCTTCTGGATGAAAAATAGATTGATGAAAATGAATAATACACATTGTATCACATCTTAATTTTTAAAGGAAAAAATAATAATAATAAAGACAGCTTCAAAAGACGAAATCAATTTTGTATATAATCAGTTAAATGCATTACTTCAGCGTTCCAGTCAGGCGGGGATTAATCAAGTTTTATGTGGCATTGTAAAAACTTTCTTTTGTTCTTTGAATACAAGCGCTGAATGTGGTTTAACAAAATTACAAATCTACATCTTTTGTTGCCATTCATATATCGTAAGAAGAAATATTATAGTAATATCTAAATAGTTTATTTCTGATAATACACATTGTTTTTGTTAGCAAACAATCAAATCTAAAATAATATTAATTGAAATAATGAAACAAATGAACACCAAATAACTAAAACATTAAAATTAACTTAAAACGATTATAGAAACGATTAATGGAATCCATCCAGTACCTCAAATTTTGACTGTCCACTAATATAAAAATCTTTAATAAGAACAAAGATATTCATAATTTTAATACTACGAAAAAACATAAGCTTGTGGAGCTATTTACTAAATCATACAAATTCACTTATGAGGCATTGCAATATATACTCTATTACAACAAAATCCCAAAAACATACTTAAAATTAATTGAACAGAGTGTATAAGAAGGGTTATTATAATATAAAATATTTGGAAAATTGTCCAGCTGGGTTTCTTGCTGATTATTCCCAGGACAGAGGTATTTTTCGAAACAGTGGTAAATAAAAAAAATACTTTCAATAAGTATTATGTAATAATCAATATTGAATAAAAACCATTCCATTCCATTCCAAAACATGAAGGAAGATAACCCCTAGGTGTGAAGTGGTCGCTACAATGCTGGTTCTAATATAATTCATGAAAATTGCATTCCATTACAGCCTACAAAAGTCCACTATTGAACATAGGCCTCTCCCATGGATTGCCTCAGGGAGGAGATTTTTCCATAGTTGCCACGCTTGGCATGCGGTTGGACAACCGTAATTTGTTTTAATTATTTTTAGTTGTTATCAGTAAGATGCTGCTGCCCATCTCCCGTTACAGTTTCCCTCTGTCGTCTCTTACGATACCCACGGGACGATATGCGCAGTGGATATTCTTACACCGCCACTACACGGTGGAATAATTCTACCAAATTATTGTAATATTTTATGTTTGAAAAAAATTCCGCTGGGTCTCTTCTTCTTCTTCTAGCACAAAGGTATTTTCCGAACCATTAGTAAATAAGAAGTTGTCATTCAATAAGTGTAAGTGGATGCTATGGCCCATAGACATTTACATTTTTATCCTTGATTAAGAATCAAAATGTAGATGCATTATCGCCCCTGAGGACTAAAATAAAATTCCTCGATTTTAGTAAAAAAGGTCCTCTTGTCTTCTACACTCACCGTTGGAAACTAGCTGCTATTTTCTAGCCCCAGTCTAGCCGACCCAATCGTGTTACAACCATAATATAGCTTTAACGTGATAGAGACATGCTAGATCTATACGTCATGACTTTACCACGTTAAAGTGTCTTATGCTTAAAACCACAAAAAAATTTACTGTTTCGAAAATATTATTTTAAAATTCAAACATTTTCATTTCTTGCGAGAGTCTATTTATTGTTTATTATCATTTTCAAAGTCAACACTGACCGATAAGGATATGGAATACAACTAATTTGTGTCTAAATAATGAAAGCTTTGCAATCTTTAGCAATGCAGTCTTTCTTGATTTAGTAATCTATGAAGGAACCTAAAATTCTCTTCAGACAGCTAGCACTTAACACAATTGAAAGACAGAAATAATAATCGCCTCTGGCTGTACTGTTTATTTAATGAATTCACAAGCAAAACTGATAGCCTTATACTCAATATGACTCCTTTTAAAAATACAAAAATATAATATTGAACACTGCTGTTTAACCCTCAAAGTAATTGATATTTGCTACAGTTTTTTTTAACTTTATTTCTGTTACCTTCTTGTCTGTCATAATATTGTGTTGTGAAAACCATATCAAATATATATTCTTTATTGTAAGCTCCGTTTGCAACTTTGAATGAAATAACTGAACATATGTCATGTGGTGACGGCGTAAGGAAACCCTATCATTTATCACCCCATTTCATCCCGTCAGTGTCGTAATAGACGTCTATGGGTAACTCGGTATGCGACGCGATGCCAACTATTTCACGATAGATGTTAATACCTGACCGGTGAAAGGAAACTGCGTCAAAATTGTGTAGCGCTTGCCAAGCGTGGCGATTATGATAAAATATTTCAACAATGGGAGAAGCCCATATTCAATAAGTAATGCTTATTTGGTAGGTATTGTAATTACTTACTCATTTGTTTTCTTTTTATAGGAAAAGGGTGACAGACGGGCACACAGTCCAACTGATGGTAAATAGCTGCTGTGGGCCATAGACACCGACCTCTGTTATGAAATGGAATGCCTCTTTTCCAGTAAAAACGGTCTCCGGTTATTAACACTCACCATCCAAAACACAATATCGTTAAGCTGCTCTTTTACGCTGGTGTTCTGTGAGAGCGTGGTCCTTCCCCGGTTGAACCGACGCATTCGTGCTACAACTACATTACAACTGCAGTATTGTTCTATCACGTAAAAAACTTAACGGGTTGAAAAGCAAAAATAGGGAAAAAAGTAATGGAAGAAATTGAGATTCAAAATCAATTTTGTAAGTTAAAATCGGTAATGTTGTCATTTCTCTAATTATGAAGAAATATGTTACTAATCCCATAACTATACCATATGTGTAGTAATAGTAATTTATTAAACATATTACTATACTGAGTACAATTCAATAACGACAAAAATCTGCCTAAATGTAACTTTATACACAACTCTCGGTGTCTTCATTACACTTCGCTATTCCGCTTGCCGATATTACATGGCTCCGTCCACTTGGAACATAGCACTTGTCCTACTTTTACCGCAGACGTGTAATTAAATTCTGTATCTTATTACACCTGCACACTATTTATACATCAAGTAGTCAACGTAAAGCGATTCAAGAAGTGAAAAATAAATAGTGTAACCTTAATAGACGCAAGAAAACTAATTTTAAATAGTGAAACCTAACCTATTTATGTGTAAACATTGTCCATAACAGCAAAATCACATTAATTTATACTCTTACTTGCTTTAGTTTTCTTCTTCTCCCTTTTTTTCATCTGCTAGACATTTTATTTATTCCACTGTATTGTTAGACACGGGTCTTTCCAGATATAATGAAGATTTTTCGATGGTAGTTGGATTTATGATCGCAGTGACAGACGTCTCGCACATTCGATAATGGGTAGCGCTACCGCTACGCTAGCTTGATATTTTACGTCTGTTGTATGGTATGGTATGGTATCCCTTTGCATTCTCTATCGCATTTGCCACTGTGAGTGCTCTGAGGAATTGCTCCGATTAATTTCAGCCGCGAAATTTCACCAACACACATCGTTATCATTAAAAATTACCAAAAACTTAATTTAACATCCACGTCATCTGGATGATTGGCGGTCCACTACTGTGCGATTTACTAGGGGTTTTCTTCCTCGCACGACTTCTTTGTGGAATCGTTTACCACTGACGATTTTGCAGGACCGATACGAATAAGGAACCTTCAAGAAACGCGCCTTTACCAGAATGGAATGGATGAGTGACTTCTATGATATTTTTGTCCTAAAACAATTTTATTTCGAAAAAAAAAAGATATAATTTATTGAGTAATCTTAAATATGACTTCTCACGATTATTATACTATGTTATAAGTTGATGTGTGTTATAATTTACTATTTACTATTTTATAAGAAGCTGCACGATGTTATAAGTACGAATTGTTATTGAAAAAACTTCCAGCAGTTTTAACTCATACGGTATGAATATAAAGATGTTAATACATCACTAGAACACACCACCAGCACTACACAAACACCACCACCGCACTACCACCGCACCACCACCATCACGCAACAATGTTTTCGTTTTCTTTTATAATGTTTAACTTTACGAACATTTCTAACAAGTGTAATTAAGAGGGTATTGTAGACAATGAATTTGCCGACAAACTCGCACGAGTACACAAAGAGTACACAATTTCAATCCAATCCATTTGCCTTGCCCGATTGAGTCTTTAAACTCTTTATCACAATAAATAACTTAAGATCTGATGTGATACACCAGGCTTAAAACATTCTAAAACCTCAATCCGGGATTATGATCGTAAATATCATGTCCACATGTCCAACCTGAGACTAAGCAACTCAAGGATGTGCCAATTCTGTTCCTTAACAGAAGAAACGCCTCTGGACAACTAAGTACTTAGCCGAGGAGAAGTTTTTTTTTATAGGTTCGAGTGACAAAAATAGCACACAGTCCACCTGATTGTAAGTGGTTGCTTTGGCCCATAGACATCTACATCTATGCTCGTTTGCGAATCAAAATGCAGATGCATTGTCACTCGTGAGGAATAAGCTGGAATGCCTCTTGTCCAGTAAAATGGGTCTCCGGTTCTCTACACTCACCATACGAAACACAGCAGTGTTAAGCTGCTATTTTACGCTTGTATTCTATGAAAGCGTGGTCCTTCCCGGGTCGAGCCGACCCATTCGTGCTACAACTATACTACTAATATAGCTGCAGCATGGATCTACCACGTATAAAAAATTATTCATATATAAAGTGAAATTGCTCACAGCTCCTTTATTGCTCCAATTTATTAAGATTTAGGGATTAGCAGTGAACTATAACCATGGCAGCGATTGCAATAGATCTTACAAGACGTAGTGATACCGGTCTTTCTAGACCTGCATAGCTGCATGCCCAATAAAAAAAAGTTTAATTATGCTTATAAATATAAAATAAAGCCTTTATTTAGTTGATTAGTCTGTATCACCACTTACCATCAGGTGGGATAGTAGTCCAGACTGGGGACCCGTTGTTGAGGAGATGACGCACCTTTTGATTTACATAAAAACGTCGTGTTTTTTACTTTGAGTGTTATACAGAGTATCTTGCTTAGTATGGAGAAATCTGAAACCATACAACATACAGGAAAACTGCCTTCTACTTCCGCTGTCTCGATTATTTTCTTCCCATGAGTTAAAAAAATAATACATGAAACGTTAAAAAAATCATTATAAGTTAATCAATCATGTTTATTTTTACAAACAACTCACGCCTGACCAAAAATTGTCTATACCAAAACTGTTTTCACGTAAAAGGCCTAATGGTGCCTAGGATTTTCCTTGCGTCTGCTATGATTCCGGATAACTTCATACTGTGTCAGATAGGAAAAATATACTGTCTGGTTAGAAATGAATTAAAAGATTTTTTTGATTAAAATATCCAAATTTACCCATTTTTTTTTCGTAAATGTATTGGTATTTGATTCCATGAAACAAGTATTCTTATAATAATAAAAGTTAATTTGTAGTAAGTTTAATATACCATAGACAGAGGTAAATATCGTGATCTTTAGTCAGGAAGTCATTATTATAATCTTTATTTTTTTATATATAAAAAATCTTTATTTGCTCTAGAAGAGAGTATTGTAGGAGGCACTATACTTTAGTCTCCTAGTTCAGCCATTAACCAAAGCATTTTTTATAGGATAGGGTGACAAACGAGCACACAGTCCAGCTGATGGTAAGTGGTGGCTGTGGCCCATAGACATCTACATTTATACCGTACGTACCCGTGAGGACTAAGATGTAATGCCTCTTTTCCAGTAAAATGGGTCTACGGTTCTCTACACTCACCATATGAAACACAGCAGTGTCAAGCTGCCATTTTACGCTGGTATTCTGTGAGAGCGCGATCCTTCCCCGGTCGAGCTGACCCATTCGTGCTACAATTATACTACTAATATAGCTGCAGCATATCTCTACCACGTATGAAATATATTTAGGTTACTCACCATATCTTTCACTCACTCTCATATTTAATCACCATAATCACAATCCAACGAACTCAAAATAACATAATGCTATTTTAATCAATTCTATGATTAATGCACTTAACGTCACTATACAAATATATAGTAGTAATATTAAAACAATTTAAAAAAATATTGCAACATTACGTGGAAGATTCATATATATATTTCACAAGTAAACTCAAAATGCTTAAGTGAGAACTTTATGACAGTAGTCGAATAGTGAATTCGAACTCACGACTTAAATATGTTACCTTGACATTAACCATTAGGAATCCGTTAATTAAAAATTAAATATTGGTAAGATGTTGATATAATTCTAAGATAATTTTAACTTCCGTCACTCAAGATAAATTATTCTTTGTTGCTACGACGGGGGAGCACATGTGCTTGTCAGACTGAATATGATGGATATACTTACCGGCAGATAAATGCAATAAAGAAAAAGAGAAAAATTTTAACGTAATCTAATCTCAATTCTTGATATAGTTAACTATAAGCAAAATAGCTATTGTTGTTATTGTTAGCTATTGTTGTTTTCATCATCATCATCATTATTATTGCAGCTCTTCATAAGTCCATCCCTAAAAATAGGCCTCCCCAAAAATGCTACAAAACACACTTACCACCTGCATTTATCAACTTCCAGCGGGTATTTTTTATACAAAAACTCGCAATGTAATATGTTAAACAATTTATTGCGAAAATATTTAGAAATATATGGTATCAATAAGTCGTTAACCCATTTTTTGTAGGGCCGTCCTACAGTCCGCTTACCGACACTTGGGATATATTCGAGATATACTCGCGAATCTTCCTTCCATATTGCTTGTCAGTTCATCGAGCTACAAAGTCTTTGCCACTTCAGAATACTGATTCGTTAAGCTATGTCGGATACTCTAGTTCTACTGCAGATATCTTCATTGCGGATTCTATTATGTAGAGAAACTTAGAGTACAGCCCTTTTATTTCGTACTGAGCTTCCTGGGCATACATGGCAAGACATAGATACATGGCAAGCAGTAAAACACTATTTTTCGGTTCCATAAGTCATCACTGGTAACACGCACTTTTGTTTTAAGAACCTAAACTATATTAGACAAGAAGATCTGTCGTAGTTTTTCCGAACGCTGCCTAGGTCAAATTTGGACAAATCGAGTACGATAATTTGTCCTATGTTACAACTTTGAGCGTAGTGTTCCCAACATATCGATGGTCTAGAAGACAAACGTATTAATTAGTTATTAGTAGTTTTAATTTTTCAGGAGAGCAGTTTCAATATATTTAAAATAATAACCTGTTAATATGTAAAGCTTAGCAGTTTAACGTATCTTATATTTCTGTTATTAGTGAGGGTATTTATCTGTTATACAATTAATTTAAAAAATTGTTCTCAACAATAAAAAGTACCGGGAAATACTCAGTATTATGTAAAATTGCATTCATTTATTACTTTTGATCATTACTTTGTTATTCAGCAGTTCAGTGATACTCATAGATAAAGTGGCTTAAAGCTACTTAATACATGTTGTCATTTATATCATGGGCGACTCTGATTCTTTTGTCTCGTGCCTCACGTTTCTTATTACAAATGTACAAGTTCGGATAATACCGAAAGAGATGTAAGGTAAAAAATTATGTATTCAGCACGTTTGTCTTCTAGACCATCGATATACATATATCGGCATATGTGGTATATTTTTTATACACAATGTTGTTTTTTTTATAGAATAAGCTGAGACAATCGAACACACAACCCTAAATCTAAATCTATCCTCGATTAAGGATCAAAATACAGATGCGTTGTCACCCCTGAGGACTAAGATGGAATGCCTCCATTCCGTTAAAAGTGGTCTCCGGTTCTATACAATCAACATACAAAAGACAGGAGCAATGAGCCGCTACGTCTCGCTGGTATTCTGTAAGAACGTGGTCCTTTCTGATCAAACCTAGTACAATTTCCGCTACAACAATAACATAGCTGCAGCATAGTTTTACCATGTAAGATAATACTATAATCCTTAATTATATACTTTAATATTATGGAGCTTTTTTGAAGAATGCATCACACTTCTGCTCCACGCTTTCGGAGAAATGCCGCCGTTATTACTAAATTTTAAAGGAAAAATAGAAACCTCTGTTGATTATAAAAGACGTATTTTACTTTTAACCGAGTTCAAAGTAGGGGAAAATTCGGAACTCAACCGTATGTTTTTTTTAAAACAAAACTGAAGATACATAATATGAGCTTGATGGAAAGTGACTACTGCAGTCCATGGACACCTGCAGCCAACTTCGAAGAAGGCTACATACACGTTTGTTGTCATCTCTTAGGACTATGACGGGATGCCTTAGAGTCGGTAATTATACTGGCTTTTTACACACTTCAGATCGAAAAACAGCAGTTCACTGCCATTTGGTCGCAGAAAGAGGTAAGAGGGTGGTACTTATTCAGAAGGGCTCTTAAGCAGAAAAGTTGTTCCGCCACATAGAATTTTATAACATCACATTCACGTGATATCTTCGTCAATTATTATGAACCTATTTTAATTGCACGTAGTTATACTAAAACGTTCCAACCCACAATTCGTTAAAAAATTAGTTCTTCTTCTTCTTCCTTTTTACTTTTAGGCCTCTATTAATCCGGCGTCATGGGGGCTGGGTCTGTGCGACCCGTCACATTTTATTGCGCTTCTAGTTCGGTTAATATGCGTGCGACGTTGCCCTTCTTCTCAATAGCTGGAACTGTTGAGTTGTTCTATGCGTCTCAAGCAACATGTTAGTCGTGGCACAGCCGCAGTGGGAGTTACAGGTGCACAAAATTGAATAAGGTACGTGAGACCCATCCCCGCAGTCAGTGTAACAATTTCACGCCATTTTGTATAGACATTTTTTTACTTATTATCTGTGTTTTTATCCTTTTATATTTGATTTTTTGTTGTTGTTTACAATTGTATTTACTGATATATATAGTTCAATGTATTTCATTTGTATTTTTGTAGGTACTTAGTAAAAAATGGATCGCGAAGAGATAGAACGACAGTGTATTTTTGCAATTTTACAAGAATCTGACTCTGATTCTGAGTTGTCAGACCAGGATGTGTGTGACAAAGAAGATCACTTGAGTGAGCGTAGTAATCCTAGTGACACAGAACATGATATCTCAGAGGCTGATGATGATGACATGTCACTGTCTACTCTATTGCATAGAAGTCGTTCACGAGAAGAGCAATGTACATCCGAATCGTCTAGTTCTTCAAACGCAAACCGTGAGTGTCCTTCGGGTTTTTATTGTGGCAAAGACGGTACGATGTGGTATAAGACGCCTTTTCGACGAAATGTCAGAACCAGAACTGAAAACATAATCCATCAATTGCCATCAATTGACAAATATATCTGTGTAGAACATATAGTACCTTTTTGTGCTGACTGTACCAAAGATACGAATTGATTTTTTTTTTACTTAAGTTAATTTAGTTTCCTACAAAAAAGTGACATTAAAACATTAAGGCTGATTGTTAATTAATAATATAATTACATTTAAATAGAAGAGAAAAATTTTGTTGACATTTGTCGTTCTTTTTTTAAAGTTCCATTTAATGTAATTAAAACATAAATATAATATGATATTTGTGTTTCATTTATTTACTTAGATACCTATAGAACTAAACACGAGTAATATTAACTTTATTATTTATACAGTATTGGAATAATTTTGACATTAATAAACGGGTCGGTGAGACCCACCCCAACGTCCGTGTAACACTTTTCCACCCCCATGACGCCGGGTTAAAAGAATTCTGCCAATCTCAAGTCAGTCATGGGAGTGACTGACCTGACATTGGCAGAATGTGGGTTGGAACGTTTTTGTATAACTACGTACAATTATTCTTTTGTTTTATTTGGTTAATCCTCCAAGGTAGTGACGTATAAAGATGAAGAAAAATTTCACAACTAAACATGGAAAAATGAAGGTTGAAGTTTTGATTGTAACTATTTAAACGATATTCGAGCTTGTGATTGTCCTTGAAAGTCTAATTTTTTAACCCTAGACGCCTACTTTTATATCGAGTGTGTATTACAAGGTTTAGAATGATATCTTTTAACTTGATATGCTGCGAAAAATGTCCTCTAATTTTGGGGCGGTGACTTTGGAACTTTATTCATTAGTAGATATATTGTGTCTGTACAGTAGTTAAGAAATAAACACCAACTAAAATAGGACAGTAATTTTTAAACGAATAAATTTCTCAATTTTAAAGTAATAAAAAAGCAAGTATTGAAAATCTCCATAAATAATTGTTAACAATTTCTCATTCCTTATTTTCTTAAATATTCCAAGTAAATTATTTCTAAGCTGAAGAATTTCATTTATCGGTGATTCTTTGCAATTTTGCGACCATGACATCTTTGAAAATGTCTTGTTAAATATTTTGTTATAAGGTCGCTTTCTAGACATTGTAGCCCTCTAAATATATATCATATAAAGTAACTATCGCAAGTAAACACTTATAAGACAATATTACACGTGGCAGAGCCCTATTACGTCAACCCGACCGGGGCTGCAAAGTTCTGATGCGTTTCATATCATAAAAACCGCAAACCGTTTTTAATGTTAACAATGTATCTCATTTCGATTCTCATGGGTAACAAAGCATACCCGTTTACAAGTTTAGGTGTTTTTCAGCTAAGGTATTTAACTAGTTAGAGTAGTGTTAAAAAGTTGGTAAAAATTACCTCGCGTATATCCGCTCGATAAAATAAAATGATGTGTCTTACCTAGTTTGAAGAGCACGTCTCGCCCTCCCTCAATTGCGTGCACTATCACTGTCACCACTAATCCCAACTCTACTACTCCCAACACCACTACACTAGGAAAGAACACCACTGACGACAATACGACACGTGTTTCGCCTCGGGGATGTAGACTCTGCGGTGGCTGACCGCTAAGACCAACTTTAATATAATAGATTTCCGCAAAGTGACGCCTGATTCTATTAATTGTATTTAACTAGCATTGGAGTGTATGTGTTCTCACTTGTAAATAATAATCATCATCATCATTAGAGCCTATTAAAAGTACATGCACATAGAGATCAATTATCAAGATAAATGATCAGCTTTAAGGCTACATCTGGTTACAGTGGTTTAGCAATTTTACATTGGACATATAAGAGTACAAGGTGGTATTCCGCTAACTGTCGGAAGCCATGAAAAACTCCTGTCAATTCTCATAGCTACGAGTACTTATTCTCAGTCAGCAGTAATTGCATTTTTATGCACTTAATATGAGCAAAAACCGATAGTAACATAATTATGTTCTGTAAGAGCAACCTAAAACTTTATGAGCCGAGTGCATTTGCGTTTTACGTTTCTTAAAATTTTATAGCCAACGTGGAGTATTATTACTTTGCTGTATTTCGTGGGATGAGTGTAGAGAACCGGAGAGCCTTTTTACTCGTAACAAAGCATTCCATCTTAGTACTCAGCAGTACATATATAGATTCTTAATTGAATAGATGTTTATGTGCCACATCAACCACTTACCATCAGGTGGACAGTGTGCGCGATGATAACCCTTATTCTATAAAATAATAACTTAAAATGTTGTACTACCGAGGTCTTAAAATTAACTCAAAAACTATTGGTCAAACTCGATCAAATTTATATGGGACCACATGTAAAGCACCAGCATTCACATAAACATGCAAAAAAAATATACAGTCGTATTGAGTACCTCCTCGTGTTTGAAGTCGATAGAAAAATAAGCAATTTTTTTTTAATTCACATTTATTTCTACAAGACCAAAGTTTGTGCGATATCTGTATTATGAATTGAATTTTAAGTTTCCATCATTCCGAATCAGGTTTATTACAGTTTTATGTCACTTTAAGAATGCCTCATTCTGCGAAATTGTCTGTGAAGAGAACGAAAATGTTTCACTTTATTGCTTCGTTCAGCTTAACTTAATTACAAACTTGAAGTAAACACTAGCTCTTGGAAGCTGTTTAAATGGTTACGATTTTGCAATATTTTCAGATGCGATTTGCTAAATATAGTACAATTTTTTTTCCAATAAAGTTACTTGGGTGTCAGATGCGTGATGGTTTTAATGAACTGAAAGGTTTAAGTGTTAATTTTTAACATCTTAATTGAATATCTTAAGTATTCTTATTTATCATATTGAATAGATTTATTAAAATTTCTAGAGACCCGCCTTAACTTCGCCTGGGTAGGATATATTAATTTGGCCTTGTTTAGATTTAAGACAATGAAGGACCATTTAATATATAAATTTTTAATTTTTTTTTCTTTTTGGTTTAAATATACCATAGATTACTCCTAGCATGGTTCTCTATTTGTTTGTGAAGATTCGTTACAATTGGTACAGTCATTCAGAAGATTAGCCCGGACTTCTGTCCGGAACTTGTGACAAACTTTACTCTAATATTTTTTTAGAACAGAAGTGAATTTTTTTTTTTTAACTTGTGTTTATTTAAAAAAAGGTTAAACTATGAATTTGATGAATTAAAATCAAGGGTTCAGACAGAGTGCCGTAAAGGTGGTGTGACTTCGTTCTAAGCAACGCATGGCTAGTTTTGTAACAATTACCAAGTCGGAAGAATGGTTCTAGATAAACATTCTTCCCAATGAAATATTGCGAGTAACGTTGGCCATGATATTCATCGTGTCATCATGTTCTTCAGATAACCTACCCGTTAAAACAGGCTAAATATTAAGCATAGTGTATTCTAGTGACTTTGACATAATGACAAATTACCGCAGGATACCATGAGTGGATACTATATGCTGTCCATAAAAAGAAATTCAAGGATAGTGTTAACAGTTTTCGTAATATTGACCTACATCTTCCTAGAAATGACATGTTTTCCTCGGGTCCGTACAAAAACTACTGTAGTTAATGTCTTTTTAATCCTCGACGAAAACAGAGGTATCGAGTATATCTGAGCGTCTGTTTGTGGCATAATAGCTCCTGAACGGATTTTTTTTATGGGAGAGGGGGCAAACGAGCATGCAGCTCACCTGATGGTAAGTGACTACCGCCGCCCATGAACAGCTGCAACACCAGGGAAGGAATCGCAGATGCGTTGCCGGCCTTTTAAAAAGGAGTACGCTCTTTTCTTGAAGGTCCCTAAGTCGTATCGGTCCGGAAAAATCGCTGATGGTAATCGATTCCACAAGGAAGTCGTGCGAGGAAGTTTAGCGGCTGGGACTAATCCGAACAATTCCTCAGAGCACTCCCCGTGGTAGATGCGAAAGAAAATGCAAAGGGATGCAACATCTCTTCGCAGTGCCAATGAATCGAGCCGATCGGAAAGGACTCGGTCGTCGAAGATTCGAGCCGCTCTGCGCTGGATGCAGTCAAGTGGAAGGAGCTGGCACTGGGGAGCCCCTGCCCAGAGATGGGAACAGTATTCCATGTGAGGCCGAACCTGCGCCTTGAAAAGTTGCAGGCGGTGTGCCGGCATGAAATACTGTCCCGCTCTGCTGAGCACACCAAGTTTTTAGATGCCAATTTGGCCTTCTCTTCCAAGTGACCACGAAACTCCGCGTCGCTCGATATGTCGACTCCGAGGATTACGATACTGGCTGATGCAAGAAGGGGAGTGCCTTGAAACTGAGGAGATACGACAAAGGGGTTCTTTTTAGCGGTAAACGCGCAAACTTGTGTCTTCTGAGGATTAAACTGGACTACATTTAGTCGCCCCCAATCCGAGACTTTGCTCAGCAAAGACTCGACTTCATACTCAAGTTTGTTCCGGTACTCGGCGACGTTTTCCCGAGAAATATTGGCACGGCCGGTGTACAGAGCATCACCAGTGCTGTCATCCGCATAGCAATGAATGTTACCAGTTAGCAACATATCATTGATATGCAGAAGAAACAGCGTTGGTGATAATGATTGGATGAACTATTAAGGACTTTTTTTTTAAAGGTGTCTTAATCGAGAGTGTTCTTAGTTATGTTTAAATAATACCTGTTCAGCCGTTTGAAGATCATCAGCTCTGTTTATTTCGGAGATTATGAATTCTTTAAATTCTAGTTATTATCATTAGTGAATTGTGTTTCATCACTCAAAATCGCTGATAATTGCCCTAACGAAAATCGACTGACGTCACCGATACACCGTATATATACGTGGTTAATATATGTATATTGAAATTACAATGAAATGACAATTAAATTTGCCTTGGAAGCAAAAAAGTACAAAACCTTAAGCTAGGAAACCACACACTATTTTATCTTATGCTAGAATCATTTATCATACTCAGTTTGATAAGCACATGTTTCCCCATAACAAGGACGCAGAGCATAATTTATCTTATCCGACGGCGGTTGAGATTGCCCCATGATTGACACAAATATCTTGACAAAATGAGAGATATAGCTATTGGGTTCTTATGATATTAATAATTACCGTACACCTAATGCATATTACGTACGCTATGCGCCAAGTATGAATAAAGATTTGTTAAGAACTATTATTTAGATGATAAGCAATTGTCGAATACTGGTTTGATGAAAACATCGTATATAACTCTTCCTCAAGAGCCCGGATTCTACTGGATATGCACCTCTGCTCGCTAGTTCACTTTGGTAATATGAAACTTGCTTTCTTTTTTTGACTTCAATGCTGTTTGGTACTGTAGTCGTCAATACACCTGACAAGTGAGGTTACTCACGGTCGCTATTTCGTGGATTTTGATTCGTTTATGAAATATATAAGAGAAGGTTTTCATATATAATACACACATATTTTATGCTAAGATAGTGGTAAGTATGAAAATGTTGGATTAAGTTGTCTATTTACAACGCCACGCGGATGAATTGCTTCCGTGCAAAGCCAAGGCGAGTCGCTAATAATACAAAGAGTAAACCTAAATATCTCAATTTCTAATTAAATGTTCTTCATTTGTTAAAATTATTTAATATAATATTACCTTATTTAGTAACCGACTTAAACTATATGAAAATTACTAATAAACCACATACTGTCCCGTTCATGTGGTAAGAGGAGACAGAGGGAAACAAGGCAGGAGATGGGCAGCAACGACTTGCTCATAACAACTAAAATAAAAACTGCGATTACCAATCCGTGTGGCAATGCACCTGGGAAGCGTGGCAACTATGCCATACTTGAATGCATTCTATTGGGGAGGCATAGGTTCAGCAGTGTACTTACTTTTAATTTGGAAACGGTTACGGTTATTTAACAGTAAGGGAAAACAAGTTTCTGTAAGACTTCTTAAATTCTATATTTTTTTCTATTTTTGTATAAAAAGTTACGTAAGCTTAATATAAAATATTTTCTTCTCATACACATTTCCTTCCATAACAAAACATAACAATATATAAGCCAGATATCTCACGAATATTTCAATGTGATTCCAAGGTTATCTCTGATTATTTGAAAGAGAAACACTTCGAATACAAAGGTAAATAGAATCGCTCTGAGGCGCTTAGAACTTTCTAAGAACTTGTTTATTCAACGTGGAAAGTTTGATGTTTGTGTTTTTAGTTATTTATACTACAGCTGAATATACGATTCATATATCAAATTAAATAATAGAAACAATAAATACGTAACATGTTGTCTTTTTTAGATCATAATATATACGATTTCAAGTAACTAAATATCTTGTTTTGTCTTTTAATTCTTTAAATGTCTTTTAATTTTCCTACGTGGTGGAGCCATGCTGCAGCTGTATTGTGGTTGTAGCACGGATGGGTCGGCTCGACCGGGGAGGGACCACGCTCTCACAGAATAACAGCGTAAAATAGTAGCTTAACGCTGCTGTGTTTCGTATGGTGAGTGTAGAGAACCGGAGACCCTTTTTACTGGAAACGTGGCATTCCATCTTAGTCCTCATGGGTGACAACGCATCTGCATTTTGATTCTTAATCGAAGATAGATGTAGATGTCTATGGGCCACAGCAACCACTTACCATCAGGTGGACTATGTGCTCGTTTGTCACCCTTATCCTATAAAAAAAATAAAAAAAAATTAAATTGGTTTTAGCTCAATGTTTATCTCTGGAATTTGTTGCTATATTTATACTAAAATCCTAATACTACTAATATAATATAGTGTGGTTAAGTTAGTGGAATAATAAAACTATATCTACAGTGTAGTTTTGGCGTTAATGATTCATCCTGTTTTGTAATTATACCTATAATATAGGTATTTTTTCTTGGATAGTAGGTATCTTCATTTATTCATTCATTACAAACCACCAAAAGTCCACTGGAGAACCTTTCCCTTAAATAACCTAGCAGGCAGGCGGTTTGCAAACCGTAGTTTTTTTATTATTTTGACATATTAAAAGGAAAACACTGCTGCATCACCTTTTTCAGTTTCCTTCTGACGCTTCTCACGACATCTACGTGATCATATGGGATAGAGCAATCTCTTCGAGTGGAAAATTTGTGTTAATGCCAGGTGTAAAATAATAGTTTCAAGGACTCGAAATACATAGTTCTTCCAATCAGCTATGCCTACACCAATGCGCTCTCAATTTCGCTTTCATGTTTATTTTGCGTTTCAACTTTCAGTTCGTCTTGCGTCAAGCGCTGTGCCATAAGACACATGCAGCTTATCGTCTGTAACCGTGCGCTTGTCGCATGCAACTCGTCTATACCTCACGCGCCGCGGTTAGGTTTTGTTAGAGATGTTCGTGGCACTAGTAGCTATCAGTGCGGCATATTTTGTGTTAAGTGCAGGGAAAAACGCAAGAAAAGGAGAATCTGGATGAAAGATTGTTTGAAAAAATGGACCAACACTATATTGAAAGATTTATAGCTAAACAATAACATTATTTTTAAAAATTTCACACGTATGATTAAAGCCACTTTCTAAAAGCTTTTGAAAATAGTGGATCCAAAATTACGAAACATAACACTCATTTTTACCTTTGTCTTCCACCATTTTGTTTTACTAAATTGTTTACTAAAATGCACGAAATGTTGCATGCGAACCCACTGGTGACGGATCAGCGTTCGCTAGAGGCATGCGCTGTTGTCAAACTAGCTTTAGCGCATGCGCTTTTGCATGCGCTATGGTTGCTCAGGCATGCGTTAGAGGAAGACGCAAGATGAACAGGAAAGCGCACTAGGGTAACATAGCTAACCGCCTATTAAGTGTGATTATTGCATGAAATTATCCTTCTATGAATAATTCTTATTTCCACTTATAAACTGTTCACTACTCGTAGCGATGTTAAAAAAGAACATGGAAAAATATTAGAATCTCAATTCATAAACTGTTGATTGATAACACGAATAACTAAGCGAGTGTATCGAATCTTTGACTTTGTGGTCACCTTTCTACTAGACTAGCACAGACAAACCTTCCAAGGAATGCAGACTCTTTGAAAGGCTATATGTGTCTAGCAGTTAATTTGAGAAGGATTTTTTTGATGTTGTTTTGGAGACTGTGATGAATATTAGCCATGGCTGATTAAATAAGTTTTTTCGCCATTTTGCTCGCATTTGTCGGTATGTTTGTTTAATAGAAACAGGACAGGAACCCAAAAATTATTTTGCTCAAATAACGATGACTTTTAGTATTGTGATCAAACATTCAAGAATTGCCAAGCGCCATTTATTATTATTCTATATAAGAGGAAATTGTAAGCATTATACAAAAAATGTTTCTATACTCGTAAGTAGCGACAAATAAAAGTAAAAAAGTGTAGTACGTACGTAAGGTACCTTAGTAATAGGAAAGTTAAACATTCTGCCGGGCAAGGTATTCATCCCGGAGAGCGATCAACGCTCCGTGACACGAAGAACAGCTACTAATACACGGAGTCCGTGTGTTAGTACAGAGCTGTTCTTCTGTTTTGTATACAGCGCAGTACTTCGAAACTTTGATAGTGATGGAGGCTTCAGCGCGTTTCGCTTGTGGTGCGACGACAGCGTCGCCTTATATATTTATCACCGCCTTATATATAAATCCAAAAATGTAATTATTTTCCTTACTTAATATGAAAAAGAAGAGCAGCCATGATATTATAATATGAGATCTTATTTGACAGTTCAATTAACATAATTGTAATCTATACGTTTAACGAGATCCTAATGCAGCATCTTGGAAAATATCCAATTACAAACTGTCAGTTCAGAAACCCATTTCTTGTCAAGTTTATCGAAATACACACGACCTTTATATGACGTTGAGGTCCTTTTTCGTATTTATATGGAAATTAATTCAATAACTTGACTCTTTGGACAGGACGCCGTCACATGCCTATGTCCATTTCTAACGATAATAACCAATGATATTTGATTTATTTTATTTTTCTATAATATATATTGATCTACCAGTAATATTTTCCCACTTCATTTATAAGCTTGGGCTAGATGCCCTAGAAGAAGTTAGGAAAGCTAACGGTATTGTTTTCTGTAGTTGTTCGATTTCAGTAAACTTGAAGAAATACGCCATTTCTCGAAAGATGCTTACGGACTTGATTTTTAAAATCAAACTTTTTGGGACTTTTTTAATGTCAAGAGGGATGTCGTTCCCGAGTCTGAAGGCTGTGAAGGTGAAAAAGTGAGATAAGTAACCAGCACGGCGTAAAGGAGTATAGGTACGGTGTAAAGGTTTATATGAAACACAAACGAAATTGAAGATGATTTAAAAACTTTATGTTTTCATTAATAAAGATGCAATTGTACTAAATAGGTTAATGACTAGCTGTTGCTGTCTCGGGTATTCTTCGAACAATATAACAAGTGATTTATTTTTATTTTGTACTAAAAACACTGCAATCTGATTCAGAGCTATGTTAAAAATTTCAAGTATCTAGCTCGAAGGAAGTGCTCGAAATTTGAGTTTCAAGATTTCTCCCGAAACGACAAACAGACAGACAGACAGACAGACAGACAAACAACAAATTTACTTAATAAAAATATATTTTTTAAATTACAATACTTATAACATCAAATCGTAATTAATTATACATAAATCGATGTTTTAATTTTGATTTAAAGCCTTTTATTGTAACTGCAACAAATCGCGGCAACATTTTAGAATTAACGTTTCTATCAGGTAATTTAGCAAGCCGATAATATAGCATACTTGGCTTACATACTCGACTCACGTGCCTCATTCTCAGAAATCTTATTGTTTTAATATGGTATTGACAAATAGAACAAAGGTTGTCAAATTTATTATTATACGTGGTAGAGCCACGCTGCAGCTATGTTATACGAGTAGCACGAATGGGTCAGCTCAACCGGGGTAGGACTACGCCCGCACAGAGCCGGAGACTTTTTTTACTGGAAACGAGGCTTTCCATCTTAGTCCTCAAGGGTGACAACGCATTCTGTATTTTTATTTTAATCGAGGATAAACGTAGATGTCTATGGACCACAGCATCCACTTACCATCAGGTAGACTGTGTGCTCATTTGTCACCCTTATTCTATTAAAAAAATCTTTAAAGTATCATTCAGTCAAAAATAATAATATCATTACTAAACTTGTCATAGAAAAATTCACTTCGTTTATAGACTTAGTTTGTTTTGAAAGTCTTGGACACTATGATATTTTCTGTTGTTTTCCATCATCAACGACATTTATTTTAAGCACTTTGGATAGATTTTCCGTCATAAGTTGATCACCAGCGATGAGTCTGGAACTTCAATGTTCAGAATTTTCAATCTGCCTGCTAAACGTGGTGATTAAAGCTTATCGTACCAATGACGGAAGTCCCAAGTTAAGTAGTGGACTTTAACGTGCTGATAAGGAAGAATGAGAAGTTGATGAACCAGAGCCGAAGTTGTTAATTAGCAGCGTGCATAGAGTGTAGATAAGATTAGGATTTGATGAAAAATTTGGCATATTTCAGGTCACACTCGTGTAAAAAATATACACAAAATTAAATTAAATTTTCAATTAGAGTCTCGTAAGCCAAATTAGTTGAGCCGCGTATATATTTTTTGCATGTTTAGTAATAAATCATAACAACGTTTCGATTCATTGAATGATTTAAAAAAGATAAAACAATTCAATTTTCTACATTGTGTAAAAAAAAAACAAATTTAGTTGTTAAAAAAAAGTTTTTCACTCTAGCCTCAAGCGTTTTAATTTCGCTGAAACATTTTAAAACATTACATAAAATTAGAAATAAACTTATTTTTTGTGGAAAATCTTTTGTCTGTTGTTGCTTTGAAAATATTTTAGGGTTACAGTTTTACTTTTTGTATTATAGCACAACTCTCGGTTAAATAAAAACTGATAGGGATTTGATGAATTTAGATACACTTGCCACTACTGCAAGTGGATTTTATGTCGTGTAGCTAATAATATTCTTCCCAGCCTATCAAAAGTCCAGTCCTGAACATAAGCCTCTCCCAAAGATAGTAAGTATTTGTAAGTATTTGTATGGCCTACAAATAATAGTTCCGGGATGTTTGTCCTTGTGCAATTTGTGTTTGTAAACTGCCTCCACGATACAGGGGAAAATCCTAGTGCTGGGGTAACGTTTAAAAAAAAAAGAAAAAAGAAGAAAGATCTTCAAGAGTCTTATAGCGGGGATATTTGCCATAGTTGCCATGCTGGGAAGGCAGGTTGGCAACCGCAGTTTTTTATTATTTTGAGTTGTTATCTATCAGAAAGATTCTGCTGCACATTTCTTGCTTCACTTCCCTCTTTTTTGATTTTACTGGAGTGACACATTAAGTCACAATCCACCTGATGGTAAGTGGCTATTGCAGTCCAGGGACATCTGCAGCCAACTTCAAACACAGAACGTTACAGAAGCACTGTCACTAACGGGCTACGATGGAATGCCTAACTGCCTGTAATTATATTGCCTCTGTATACCCTTTAGAAGAGAACACAGGAATGCAATAACTGCTATATGGTGGCAAAAATAGTTAAAAGCATAGTAACGGTTCAAACTAACGGTACACAGAAACAAACTAACTAACGGTAAACAGTGGTAGAGCCACGCGGCAGCTTTTGCTGTCGCACGGATGGGCCGGCTCGAACCGGGGTGGTACCACGACCTCACAGAAAACCGGCGTGAAGTAGAGGTTTACCTCTGCGTTTCGCTTGGTGAGTGCAGGTGACCGGAGGCCCTTTTTACTGGAAACGAGGCATTCCATCTTAGTCCTCACGGGTGACAACGTATCTACATTTTGATTTGTAATAGAGGATAGATGTAGATGTCTATGGGCCGCAGCAACCACTTACCATCAGTTGGACTGTGTGCTCGTTTGTCACCCTTATCCTATTAAAAAAAATGACTCTCAGGCAAAAAACGTCCTACCACATAGAAAAACTCCCATCCAAGACCCTTGAGATGATATGGGTTAGTTGATTCTCTTACGCTGCCCTTCCTCCTTCCGTTGAAATTCGCTAAATAATAAATCCGTTGTAATTCAGTACGTTTTAATATTTATAAGTTTAACATTGTTTTCATTTATAATGATGCTTGTTGAAATTCGTCGGACGCAAACAGGAACTCGAATCGAATGCCTCGTTAAAAATAATGATACCTATATTAAATAACGAAAAAGGAATCAGATTTTAATAAAAATTCCAAATATTTCATTGCCTTCTCTTGACATGTATAAATGTATTTTCCAACAAAAATGTTCATATATGATAACTGATGAAATATATCAATTACTGTACGATATTTCTTGTGAATAAATTTATTAATAATAATATAATTATTCATTTTATTATATCTATTACATGAATAAATTTAGTAACAATCGACAAACGCTTAATTGATGTCAATTGTTCTTTCTTTACTACGACCTTTTGTACATCTTTCATAGTATTTTCGTTTGGTAAGTTTCCGTACGATTAATACTTTTGCCGTTAACAAATAAGTGAAACGATTAAGAAAGTTTTCGAAGATTTCGACAGCTTCCAGCATACAATCGATGACGACGATATCTCAAGGATTCAAAAGCAATAACTTGAGGCATATATCACCATCTTACTTGTTTCTTTGTTTACACTAATATCACTTGCATTAATACACAAAATCACAGCACTCTTAACTTTCAAAATACACTTCAAATTCAAAGCGATATTTATAACTGGTAAAGCATGATTGTGTAGTGGCGGTGTAAGAATATAATTCCACGAGTATCGTAAGAGGTGACAGAGGGAAACAAATCAGAAGATGAGCGAATAACGTTTAAAAATAAAAAAATGCGGTTGTCAAGCGCAATCCGCTTGGTAAGCGTAGCAACTCTAGCAAATATCCCCCTTGATGCAATCTATGGGGCATATGTTCAGCAGTGGAGGCAGCTTTAATAGGCTGTAACTTTAACGATAAGACAAGATCAACAATCTGGTAGTGGAACCTTGTGATAAAATATTATTGTTAAATTTTGTTTGGAATTTTTACTATAGAATATAATAACAAGTAATTCTTAGTGAGTATTTTTTTTTACTTTTACCACCTGTTCGGAAAAAGCAAATGTCAATATGTGTTTACGCCAAGGCAGAAAACCTGTTTCGGTGCCAGGTGAGGCGGAAGTGCTGTGCCTATATGGTGTGCGCCGATAGGAGCAGAAGGCGACCGACCGTTGATGAAAGCAATATAATATATAAGCAGTTAGTATACATTAATAAAGAAATTGTAAAATTTAAAATGTAAGTACTATTTTGCATGAAGTATTTCCTTTTTAATTACCTTAACGGGCTGTACATAAATATCCGCCCAGACTATGATATAAACTTTGCACAAACTAGCAAATTCTGTTCCAAAACACAATAAATATTTATTCCAGAAAGCTTGTCTCAAGATTCAAATTGTGTAAATCCTTTGTTTTACATATACATCGGGCTAAAGAACACGTGTCAAGACCAAACGTAAGTACGGGTATTAATCTTAAAGCGTGTGTGACAGGTATATGGGTTCTATTGTTCCTTTTGTAAATTACGGGAAACACAGTGAAAGGTGCTTTATCTCCCATATTTTCCTAGTTTCTCAATTTTAGTTTGTTGGGGTTTTAATTTTAGGTTAAATATTACACAGTAATTTTTGTAACAACCAATTTCAATGAATAAAACTGGTTTTAAGAATTTCATCGCGTATATAAACTTAGGCGTTTCGAGCACTTAACAGCACCCATGGTCACGGGGAGGGACTGAGGTGTTTGACGTCCCAATGTCATAGTTAACCACGGCTACCTCCAGATTAAAATTATTAATTTTTGTTCCGATCCACGCAGAATGAACTTATAGTATCTTGAAGTTGTATGATTGGTTTGGGATTTAATTTTATTAATAATAGGATCCCAATCAGATGGTAGCACCCGGCTATCTCCTCTATTGAAATTAATTTATAACTTTTCAGTATGTGCTACGTAAAATATGAGCTAACAAAACCACTACCAGTGCCAAGCAGTATTTTTTCTTTTTCTCTAATGAATTACTTCTTTGTGTAAGTCTTGTACAGAAAAGAACCATTTTTCTAATTTTCGTATATATCTGTAGGTATAGTTAAATTTGTTCAAAACATATTTTTTAAAGTTTATATATTTATAAATTCTAAAATAAAAGTCGCCTAAGTTACTCCTTATGACATCAGCTATCTGCCAGTGGAAGTCCAGCCGTTTCGGAGATTAGACGGAACAAACAGACAGACAGACAGACAAACAGACAACATTTCTTAAAATTGTATTTTGTTATAAGTACCGTATGTATTTTCGTATGCGTTGAATAAAAAGCTGTAATTTTGACATTACCAACATACACCTCAATTTTATTATTTGTATAGATTACTTGGAGCAAAACGCGGGGTGCTTTATTATCTGTATTCCTTATTTCGAAATAATACTTTTATAAAAGTAATTATTATATAGATTAGGAAAAACTATACAGTATATGTGGCGGATTGGGATTATTTTACTAGATATAGTGGACTGTATTGAGAATCTAAATCCCCTGAAACGTTCAGTTACCGCAGTCACAAAATCACACCAAAAACAGCAACAAACTACTCACGGTCTTACTAGCCAGCCTCCCAAGATCAGCAAACGTTGACAGCTCCTGGTAGCTTCTTCTACACGGTAGAATACACTAGCAATTAGATTGTACACGGTACACTCTGGAGTAGTCCCTTTTTAAAGTTTTTGGAGAGATGTTCACATCACGAACACAAAGAGAATGTGTATAGCTTGTCTCGCCTCCTACCCTCCTCTTCTCTTTTTTTAACTCCACAGATTATTACAACGCATATTACGTCGCAATGTTGCCACTAGGTGTGACCGGCGCTCCGATCGTAGCAGATCATTGTGCCTCGGTATAAATTTTGTGAGTTGCGGTTTATTACTGAACACACCCCCCACCGAAACCATCTTGATGGTTTCTCCTAACTATATGAAAAAGATATTAGAGAAAATATTATAACTTAAGCTACGGAACATGCAAAATAACGCTGAGACACAGAATGTCCTCAACGAGAAAAAAAAATATTAATACACGTAAAAACTAATTTGAATAAGGTAGAGGACTCAGTTTATTAACTGGTCTCTGTAGAGTACTCTTTTGAGTGCGAAGCGTAACACAACGAACAATCCCATCTGGACCGGGGTGAAGAGCCTCAATTCTACCCAAAGGCCAATCGCACGGCGGTACATTATCAGTTTTTATGATTACGAGATCACCTATTTTTATATTAGATCTATCCGAATGCCACTTTGCTTTCTGTTGCAGCGTATTTAGATATTCGTGACTCCATCTACGCCAAAACATTTGTGAACAATTTTGAATATATTGCCAACGTGATAATCGATTTATTGTTATATCCTCTACATTATACTCAGGTACTGCTGTTAACCCTTTTCCAATTAGAAAGTGTCCCGCAGTCAAAACGTTGAACTCATCAGGATTATCACTAGCTGGTAACGGACAAAGCGGCCGCGAGTTGAGAATCGCTTCTACTTTACAAAACACTGTTGTGAGTTCCTCGAACGTCAAACTTTTTTCTCCTACGGCTCGCGTTAATAGATACTTGGCGGATTTAATTCCAGCTTCCCAGAGCCCACCCATATGTGGTGCACCAGGGGGATTAAATCTCTATATAATTTGTCGTTTTGAGCAACCCTCTAATATATTGTTTTTTTGTTCGAGCATAAATCTTTGTACTTCGGTTAAATGCTTACTAGCAGCTATGAAATTAGTTCCGCAATCCGAATAAAGGAAGGAGCACACACCGCGTCGCGCTACAAATCTGTCTAAACACGCGAGGAAACAGTCCGATGACAACGACGATAAGACTTCAAGGTGTACAGCTTTTGTCGAATAACAAATAAATAATGCTAAATATGACCGTTCAACCCTAGCATTTCGTCGTAAACTTTCTTTTGTAAAGAACGGACCACCGAGGTCCACCCCTACATGCTCAAAAACATTACAAGGTATCAATCGGGCTGCTGGCAAAGGTGCCATCTCAGGCTGTAAGAGCACTGGGTTGTGTTTAAAACAAATTTTGCATTTGGACAAAACTGACCGAATAATGCGACGGGATGCTAAAATCCAAAAATTTTGATTAATAATGTTTTGTAAGGTGCGTGGACCTACGTGTAAATATTTTTTATGTAAATATTCAATAAGTAAAAAGGTAAATCTACTATTTTTAAGTAATAAACGAGGATGCTTCGCGTTATAAGGTAACGCTGAATAATTTATTCGACCCCCCACCCTGAGGTATCCGCGTTCGTCAATAAATGGAGATAATTTCTCAACGACGGAACGTACTTTGTGCCCATGGACAATCTATTTATTTCATTTGCGAAGTATGCACTTTGTACTAATTTAATTAAAACATCTTGGGCAGTATTTAATTCGTTAGTCGTCAGTATTGATTGCTTCGAGTGACCGGATTTGAGTCGGAACCATCTCAATATTCGAGCAAACGTACGTTGCAGTTTATAATAAGAAGAGAAATTGGAAAAGATTCGGTCACAGAACTCTAACTTAGTCTCCTCTATCGAATTATTTTCATTTGTGATTAAATTGAAGGAGCCTAATGTATGATTTGATTTCATTTCGGGTGTATTACTTTCATGTTGGTTGATAAATGTTCTCACTGGCCACTGCGAATAGTCGTCGTACAACCAAGATGGGCCCTTCAACCACTGCTCACTGCACTCCACGAGCTGTGACGGAGACGCTCCGCGCGAGCATATGTCTGCCATATTGCACTCACTACTCACGTGACGCCAACAGTGTGGAGGTAACACTTCACATACCTGAGTAACACGGTTACTAACAAACGGCTTTAATTTGTAAGCTTCTGTCTGAAGCCACGTCAACACGATAGTCGAATCGGTTAACGCAGTAATACCAGTAATTTTTACACGAGTTAAAATGTCACGGACATATCTAATTAATTTGCTTAACAAAACTGACGCCATTAATTCCAACCTCGGGATAGTTAATGGTTTGACGGGGGCTACTTTAGATTTTGCTGTCACCAGGCGTACTTTAGTTTGACCTCTATCGTTACGACTGATCACATACACACAACTAGCATAACCGCGAGAGCTTGCATCACAAAAGGCGACCAATTCACATTCGGTCTGTTCTGGTAGCAGCATATGTCTATCTATCTTGATTGCCGTTAGTCGCGGGAGATCATCAACGTAATTAAGCCAGCGCTTAGTTACGTCAGTTGGCAGCTGCTCATCCCATCCTATGCCCAGCTTCCATAAATCTTGCATTATCTCTTTCGCGATGAAAATGCACGGTGAAATAAAACCCACGGGGTCGTAAATAGAAGCTAATAATTTTAAAACAGAACGTTTAGTTGTTACTTTATCAGTCTTATCTACTGTGAAATAAAAACAGTCAGTCAAAGGGAACCATTTCAGACCTAGCACTTTGACTGAATATTCGTTACCATCTTTCATAAATGTAACAGGACACTCTCGGTTTTCTAACGGAACGCGTTGTAAAACTTTTGCACTATTACTCGCCCACCTTTTGAGTATAAAGCCACCGGAATTAAACATCTCTAAAAGTTCATCTTGTAACCGAGATATCTGTGACAATGAACTACAAGAATATAGAATGTCATCCATGTACACGCCCTCGCGCACAACCTTTGCAGCGAGTGGGAAACGTTCTTCCTCGTCATAGGCTAACTGTAAGAGGGTGCGGATAGCTAAGAACGGTGAGCAACTTAAGCCGTAAGTGACAGTTTTTAATTCATAAACGTCAATGGCATCGTTAGGCGAATGACGATACAAAATATGTTGATAACATCTATCTGACTGATTCAGTTTAATTGCCCGATACATTTTGCATACGTCACAAATCAAACAATATTCAAACAACCTAAAATTCAATATTATAGCCCCAATATCTCGATACAGATTAGGCCCGGTCAATAGAATATCATTAAGCGAAACGTTCGTGGACGTTTTAGCCGAGGCATCGAATACCACACGCAAAGGAGTAGTGGAACTACTGGGCTTAAGTATACTGTGATGAGGTATCACATATTTGCTCGGGGTGTCCCCCGAATAAAGCTCCATGTGCCCTAGATTTTCATATTCGCACATGAACTCTGAATAGGCTTGTCGTAATACAGGTGAACGATTCAACTTGCGCTCGGTGAACAAGAGTCGCCGCTCGGCTGCCGCTCGTGACGCGCCCAACGGAGGCGGGTCTGGTATGAATGGTAACAGCACTGAATAGGTACCATCCTCAGTACGACTATAACGAGCCACGAAAATGTCTTCCGCTAATTGTTCCAAAGGATTAATCGAGGGTTTGCTTGGCAATTCTTCGATTTCCCAAAACTTACGCAACGTTTGATCTAAAGACTCTTGTTCATCAAATGAGACTGATAAATTATAATTTTTTAAATTGTCCTTATCATTGCTATAAAGTTTACCACTTACAACAAACCCGAAAGCGGTATCGATCACGCTTGGTATATCCGATGAAATAATATAAGGTTTATCCTTAATTAGTTCCGAAACTATATCATTGCCCAATAGTATATCGATACGCGAACGCTTATAAAATAATGGATCAGCTAAATTAAAATTCTTATATTTATTAATAACGTCCGAGTGGAATCGAACGTTAGGCATATCAGCAGATACCTTAGTCACTACGACCATGTTCAGTGTAAAACTAGGTAGGTCAGTGTGTAGGGACCTTAATGTGCATGTAATCATGCCGTGATTTTTTACAGCCTCTCCACCGAGACCATAAATATTAAACGAACACTTCTTTCGAGGTAAGCCCAAACGTTGAGCACACTCAGTTGTAATAAATGAGCTCTGAGCTCCAGAGTCAATAACTGCACGGCAGTATTGAAGCTGGCCGCTACTATCAATTACTAACACGCGCGCCGTTCCCAATACAACACCGTAACCCGAGTGAGCGTTATTGGAATGAAGCGTATCTATCGTATAACGCTCTGAGTCACTCATAGCCTGAGACGAGACGAGTGCTTGTTGCACTTGCGAGTCAGAGCACAATGGACGGGTGGATGTTGGCACGAGCGTGTCGCTCACTGGCTCCCTATGCAATAGATAATGATGTAGTGACGCACATACACCACAAGACATCTCACTTTTACAAGTTGAGGTATCATGATTTCCTTTTAGGCAATTATGACATAATTTTAAGGTATTGACACGGTCAATCCTTTTATCTACGGTCAATTTACGAAATTGATCGCACCTATAAATCATGTGATTTTGATTGCAATGCGCGCAAATTATTTTTTTATTTTTATTATAATTCGACACATTAGTATTTAAAACTGTCTTTGAATAACTTTTGTAGTGGTTATTATTGTTGCCTTTGTAATTGTTACATATAGACTTATTTCTTGATTGTAACGACATCGTACTATTCGATGAATGTTCGAGTACTTTAACTTGTTTATTTACAAAACTAATTAATTCCGAAAAAGATGGAAGTGAATTTTGATCCCGATTTTCTTCAAAAAGCCTCCTAGTATGCGCATCCAACCCACGTAAGGCTAAATGACAAAATAAATAGTCATGTAAATTTTTAATTTTTAATGCCTCGATGGCTTTAAAAGAGTGATCGAATGTTTCGATAAATAAAGTAAGATTTGCGGTAGTATCTTTATTTAACGGCGTAAAGTTTATCATTTTGTCGATGTACCTACCCACGAGTATTCGATCATCTTGATATTTATTACATAAACTTTGCCATACGACAGTATAATTAGCGGCTGTTATGGGCAATTTTTTAACAATGTTTAATGCCGAACCTTTAACACATGAAAGCAAATAGTGAAACTTATCTATTTCATCGAAATCTCGATTGTGGACAAGTGATACAAATGTATCGTAGAATGTGGTCCACTTCTCAATATCACCATCGAATTCAAATAAACGTAATTTAGGTAATGACGGCCTTACATCACTCCTATCTTTCGTACTGAGGGATGCCTGCTCGTCCGGTTTTAATCTTAAATATTGCAACCTACATGCCTTATAAAGTTCATCAAATGTATCTAATTCTCGCGTTGACAATCTTGTCTCCGGTTTTAATGATATATCTATTTCAATAATATTTAACACTGTTTCTTCAAACTTTGAGCGGACACTTTCTAATTCGGAATAATCGGCTAAGAAATTCTGAATTTGTGTGGGATCATTTATTTGGGCTCTCGCGATATCGAAAACCTTTTGTAATTTAGCAAATAGGTATTCCTTTTTAAAAATAAGTGTTTGCCTTTTTATTTGTAATTTATCCGACATTATGAACAAATTACAAAATTAATACTTTATAAACGCACCGCGAGCAATGGACATCCAGGTAAAAAAGAGGCAAATTAAATAAGGGATATTAAATTAATTAAATGCGTAGTTTTACTCAAATATATGACGTCCACGGGACGCGAATTAAGGGTAGAAAATTATTATTCGAAGATCACTAATTCGAATATATGCGGCTCGAAGGCCAGAAATGTGGCGGATTGGGATTATTTTACTAGATATAGTGGACTGTATTGAGAATCTAAATCCCCTGAAACGTTCAGTTACCGCAGTCACAAAATCACACCAAAAACAGCAACAAACTACTCACGGTCTTACTAGCCAGCCTCCCAAGATCAGCAAACGTTGACAGCTCCTGGTAGCTTCTTCTACACGGTAGAATACACTAGCAATTAGATTGTACACGGTACACTCTGGAGTAGTCCCTTTTTAAAGTTTTTGGAGAGATGTTCACATCACGAACACAAAGAGAATGTGTATAGCTTGTCTCGCCTCCTACCCTCCTCTTCTCTTTTTTTAACTCCACAGATTATTACAACGCATATTACGTCGCAATGTTGCCACTAGGTGTGACCGGCGCTCCGATCGTAGCAGATCATTGTGCCTCGGTATAAATTTTGTGAGTTGCGGTTTATTACTGAACAGTATACATTCTTTAATAAAAGGGTGTAAGGATTATGAGTATCTTTAATATAACCAGCTTTTTTAGGTCCTTCTATTGGACATATTACTCAATCTTTTAGATATGAGAGGCCTGAGTCCAGCTTATTTTAATTTGGAAATATTCTCAACCTTTTCTAAAAACGATCAACTTTTTGTATTTTCTTTTCTATGGAATGGAAATAGCTAATGAAAAGTGTATGCTAAGGCCCATAGACATTTAAGTCCGCGATTAAGAATCAATATTCATATGCGTTGTCACCTAAGGACTAAAATGGAATGCCTTGTGTTTGCAGTAAAAAGGGTTTGCGCTTTTCTACAAACACTATACGAAACACAGCAGAATTAAGCTGCTGTTTTACGCTGGTACCTACTATGAGGGAGCGTGGCTCTTTCCCGGTCGAGCTTACCTATTTGTGCTACAACCTTATCATAGCTGCAGCGAAATATTACAAGAAAACAAACATACACACACGCGCGCACACACACACACATATACACGCACCAACGCACTCAAGCACACACTCACGCACACGCGCATGCACACAAACAAATACACTCGTGCAGGTACATATTATGTACATTTCTAACTTTATGCATCGCTTACTTTTTTTATATGATAAGGTGAAAACGAGGAAAAGCACAGCAACATTACAGTATTTTCGATTGAGAGGCGATCGTTCGGCCACACACCCGGTACACATTAAGATGTTTTGACATACCAAATATATAGCTAGAAGCTAATGAAATTGTCAATATCAAATGTTTTTTTTTTCTATTTAATAAGAAAAAAGAATATGATTCGTTATGTAGACTGCTGATTTATCTTCCGTCAAACAGACTTTCATAGTTTGTTGTATTAATAGCAACAACACAATAATTATCCAGGACCGCCAGAAAAAGAGCTTATAATTTAGATAATTGTTTACCACCGGTGATTATTCCGGACCGATACGATTTAGGGACCTTCAAGAAAAGAGCTTACACCCTTCTAAAAGGCCGGCAACGCATCTGCAATTCCCCTGGTGTTGCGGTTGTTCGTGGGCGGCGGTAGTCACTTACCATCAGGTGAGCCGCATGCTCGTTTGCCCCCACTTCTATAAAAAAATAAAATAAAATAAAGGTATTTCTATACAATAATTCAAAAATTTATTACTCTACCACAGCGCCACCGATCGGGTCCACATTTTGAAGTTAGATTTTGGTCCATAAATGAGGAATGTGTTAATGACTGTTATCAAAACAGCGCTACCTATCATGGCTAAGAAACATCGGTCCAAAAAAAAACAAACGTCATATACAGGTCATATACACACAATATATGACCTCAATCGGTCAAGTCGTTCAGAAGTTACAATATCACTAACAGACTAGCTCACCTTTATTATACTAAATAAAGATGAACTTACAAGATACAACCTATAACAACTAGAAAAGTTCAGCTGGGTTTCTTGCTGGTTCTTCCTAGGACAGATGCTTTTTTCGAACAGGTGGTAAAAGTAAGAAAAAAAATACTCACTAAGAATTGTTATTATATTCTATAGTAAAAATTCCAAACAAAATTTAACAATAATATTTTATCACAAGGTTGCACTACCAGATTGTTGATCTTGTCTTATCGTTAAAGTTACAGCCTATTAAAGCTGCCCCCACTGCTGAAAATAGGCCCCATAGATTGCATCAAGGGGGGATATTTGCTAGAGTTGCTACGCTTACCAAGCGGATTGCGCTTGACAACCGCAGTTTTAGTTTTTATTTTTAATCGTTATTCGCTCATCTCCTGATTTGTTTCTCTCTGTCACCTTTTACGATACTCGTGGAATTATATTCTTACACCGCCACTACACAATCATGCTTTACCGGTTATAAATATCGCTTTGAATTTGAAGTGTATTTTGAAAGTTAAAAGTGCTGTGATTTAGTGTATTAATGCAAGTGATATTAGTGTAAACAAAGAAACAAGAGCGATGGTGATATATGCCTCAAGTTATTGCTTTTGAATCCTTGAGATATCGTCGTCATCGATTGTGTGCTGGAAGCTGTCAAAATCTTCGAAAACTTTCTTAATCGTTTCACTTATTTGTTAACGGCAAAAGTACTAATCGTACGGAACCTTACCAAACGATAATACTATGAAAGATGTACAAATAGTCGTAGTATAAAGAAAGAACAATTGACATCAATTAAGCGTTTGTCGATTGTTAATAAATTTATTCATGTAATAAATATAATAAAATGAATAATTATATTATTATAAATAAATTTATTCACAAAAAATATGGTACAAAAGACGTTCGTACAGTAATTGATATATTTCATCAGTTATCATATATGAACATTTTTGTTGGAAAATACATTTATACATGTCAAGAGAAGGCAATGAAATATTTGGAATTTTTATTAAAATCTGATTCCTTTTTCGTTATTTAATATAGGTATCATTATTTTTAACGAGGCATTCGATTCGAGTTCCTGTTTGCATCCAACGAATTTCAACAAGCATCATTATAAATGAAAACAATGTTAAACTTCTAAATATTAAAACGTATTGAATTACAATGGATTTATTATTTAGCGAATTTCAACGGAAGGAGGAAGGGCAGCGTAAGAGAATCCACTAACCCATATCATCTCGTGGGTCTCGGGTGGAAGTTTTTCGATGTGGTAGGACTTTTTTTGCCTGAGAGTCAGTTTTTTTTTATAGAATAGGGGTGACAAACGAGCACACAGTCCAACTGATGGTAAGTGGTTGCTGCGGCCCATAGACATCTACATCTATCCTCTATTACAAATCAAAATGTAGATGCGTTGTCACCCGTGAGGACTAAGATGGAATGCCTCATCTCCAGTAAAAGGGGCCTCCGGTCACCTGCACTCACCAAGCGAAACGCAGAGGTACACCTCTACTTCACGCTGGTTTTCTGTGAGATCGTGGTACCACCCCGGTTCGAGCCGGCCCATCCGTGCAACAGCAAAAGCTGCCGCGTGGCTCTACCATTGTTTACTGTTAGTTAGTTTGTTTCCGTGTACCGTTAGTTTGAACCGTTACTATGCTTTTAATTATTTTTGCCACCATATAGCAGTTATTACATTCCTGTGTTCTCTTCTAAAGGGTGTACAGAGGCAATATAATTACAGGCAGTTAGGCATTCCATCGTAGCCCGTTAGTGACAGTGCTTCTGTAACCTTCTGTGTTTGAAGTTGGCTGCAGATGTCCCTGGACTGCATTAGCCACTTACCATCAGGTGGATTGTGACTTAATGTGTCACTCCAGTTAAATCAAAAAAGAGGGAAGTGAAGCAAGAAATGGGCAGCAGAATCTTTCTGATAGATAACAACTCAAAATAATAAAAAACTGCGGTTGCCAACCTGCCTTCCCAGCATGGCAACTATGGCAAATATCCCCTCTATAAGACTCTTGAAGATCTTTGGGAGAGGCTTATGTTCAGGACTGGACTTTTGATAGGCTGTGAAGAATATTATTAGCTACACGACATAAAATCCACTTGCAGTAGTGGCAAGTGTATCTAAATTCTTCAAATCCCTATCAATTTTTATTTAACCGAGAGTTGTGCTCTAATACAAAAAGTAAAAACTGTAACCCTAAAATCCTTTCAAAGCAACAACAGACAAAAGATTTTCCACAAAAAAAAGTTTATTTCTAATTTTATGTAATGTTTTAAAATGTTTCAGCGAAATTAAAACGCTTGAGGCTAGAGTGAAAAACGTTTTTTGAACAACTAAATTTTATTTTTTACACAATGTAGAGAATGGAATTTTTCATCATTCAATGAATCGAAACGTTGTTATGATTTTTTACTAAAGATGCAAAAAATATATACGCGGCTCAACTAACTTAGCTTACGAGACTCTAATTGAAAATTTTTATTTCAATTTGTGTATATTTTTTGACGGCACCAAGACGCAGTGGCTTAGCAATGAGTTGCTGCGCAAGGGGCCGCGGGTTCGAATCCCGCACGGAACAAGTATTTCATCAGTATTTGTATGGCCTACAAATAATTGTTCCAGGTCTGGATGTTGGTCCTTGTGCAATCTGTCCACACAGTCCACCTCATGGTAAGTGGTTGCTGTGGCCCATGGAAATCTACATTTATCTTCGTTTGCGAATCAAACTGCAGATGCGTTGTCACTCGTGAGGACTAAGATGGAATGCCTCTTTTCCAGTAAAAAGGGTCTCCGGTTCTCTACATTCACCATACGAAACACAGCAGTGTTAAACTGCTATTTGACGCTGGTATTCTGTGAGAGCGTGGTCCTTCCCCGGTCGAGCCGACCCATTCGTGCTACAACTATACCACTAATATAGCTGCAGCGTGGCTCTACCACATAAAAAATGCTGCCTTTACGATACAGAGAAGTTCCTAGTGTGGGGTAACCTATTCCAAAAAAAGTTTTTAGAAGAATGTAAGCTGAAATATGCCAAGTTTTTCGTCAAATGCTAATCTTATCTACACTTAATGCACGCTGCTAATTAACAGCTTCGGCTCTGGTTCATCAAATTCTTATTCTTCCTTACCAGCACGTTAAAGTCCACTACTTAACTTGGGACTCTCCCGTCATTGGTACGATTTGCCTCAATCGTCACACTTGGCGGGCAGATTGACGGTCGCTGTTCCAGACTCATCGCTGGTGATCAACTTATGACGGAAAATCTACCCAAAATGCTTAAAATAAATGTCCTTGGTAATGGAAAATAACAGAAAATGAAACAGTGTCCAAGAATTTCAAAACAAACTAAATTCGTTTAACCAACACCACTACACTAGGAAAGTATTGTCGTCAGTGGTGTGTCTTTCCTAGTGTAGTGGTGTTGGGAGTAGTGGTGCTGGGATTAGTGGTGACGGGGATAGTGCACGCAATTGAGGGAGGGCGGGAGGTCCTTTTCAAACTAGGTAAGACACATCATTTTATTTTATCTTGCGGATGTACGCAAAATAATTTTTTGTCAAATTTAATATAATGGACTTCCGCAAAGTAACGCCTGATTCTATTAAAACAAACTAAGTCTAGAAACGAAGTTAATTTTTCTATGACAAGTTTAGTAATGGCATTATTATTTGTGACTGAATGATACTTTAAACATTTTTTTATAGAATAAGGGTGACAAAAGCAAACAGTCTACCTGATGGTAAGTGGATGCTGTGGTCCATAGACATCTACGTTTATCCTCGATTAAAATCAAAATACAAATGCGTTGTCACCCCTGAGGACTAAGATGGAATGCCTCGTTTCCAGTAAAAAAAGTCTCCAGCTCTGTGAGAGCGTGGTCCTACCCCGGTCGAGCCGACCCATTCGTGATACTACGATAACATAGGTGCAACCTGGCTCTACCACGTTTAATAGTATTGACATACCATATTGAAACGATAAGATTTCTGCAAATGAGGCACGCGAGTCCAGAATGCAAGGCAAGTATGCTATTATATTATCGGCTTGCTGAACTGCCTGGCAGAAACGTTAATTCCAAAATGTTGCTTTAAATTAAAATTAAAACATCGATTTGTACATAATTAATTACGATTTAATATTATATGTATTGTAATTATTTTCATAAAGTCGATTTCTTCTTTGTATGTCTGTCTGTCGTTCCGGGTGAAATCTTGAAACTCAAATTTCGAGCACTTCCCGATGAAGTAGATACTTGAAATTTTGAACAAAGCTCAGAATCGGATTACAATGTTTTTAATACAAAATAAAAATAATGCACTTGTTATATTGTTCGAAGAATACCAGAGAGAGCAACAGCTGATCATAAACCTATATAGTACGATTGCATCTTTATTAATGAAAACATAAAGTTTTTAAATCATCTTCAATTTCGTTTGTGTTTCATATAAACCTTTACACCGTACCTATACTCCTTTACGCCGTGCTGGTTACTTACCTCACTTTTTCACCTTCACAGCCTTTAGACTCTGGAACGACATCCCTCTTGACATTAAAAAAGTCCCAAAAAGTTTGTTTTTAAAAATCAAGTCCGTAAGCATGTTTCGAGAAATGGCATATTTCTTCAAGTTTACTGAAATTGAACAACTACCGAAAACAATACCGTTAACTTTCCTAACTTCTTCTAGGGCATCTAGCCCAAGCTTATAAATGAAGTGGGAAAATATTACTGGTAGATCAATATATGTTTTAGAAAAATAAAATAAATCAAATATCATAGATGAATTATCGTCACAAATGGACATAGGCATGTGACGTCCTGTCCAAAGAGTCAAGTTATTGAATTAATTTCCATATAAATACGAAAAAGGACCTCAACGTTATATAAAGGTCGTGTGTACTTCGATAAACAGCTCAGAGCAGCTCTGTACTAACACACGGACTCCGTGTATTAGTACAGAGCTGTTCTTCGTGTCACGGAGCCTTGATCGCTCCCCGGGATAAATACCTTGCCCGGCAGAATGTTTAACTTTCCTATTACTAAGGTACCTTACGTACGTACTACACTTTTTTACTTTTATTTGTCGCTACTTAAGAGCATAGAACATTTTTGTATAATGCTTAAAATTTCCTCTTATATAGAATAATAATAAATGTCGCTTTGCAATTCTTGAATGTTTGATCACCATACTAAAAGTCAACGTTATTTGAGCAAAATAATTTTTGGGTCCCTGTCCTGTTTCCATTAATCAAACATACCGACAAATGCTAACAAAATGGTGAAAAAAGCTTATTTAATCAGCCATGTCTAATATTCATCACCGTCTCCAAAACAACGTCAACAAAATCCTTCTCAAATTAACTGCTAGACACATATAGGCTTTCAAAGAGTCTGCATTCCTTGAAAGGTTTGTCTGTGCTAGTCTAGTACAAAGGTGACCACAAAGTCAAAGAGCCGATACACTCGCTTAGTTATTCGTGTTTTCAATCAACAGTTTATGAATTGAGATTCTAATATTTTTCTGTAACTCCATGTTCTTTTCTAACATCGCTACGAGTAGTAAACATTTTATAAGTGGAAATAAGAATTATTCATAGAAGGATAATTTCTTACAATAATCATACTTAATAGGCGGTTAGCTATGTTACACTAGTGCGCTTTCCTGTTCATCTTGCGTCTTCCTCTAACGCATGCCTGAGCAACAGGCATGCGTTACGTAACAGTTAAAGCTAGTTCGACAACAGCGCATGCCTCTAGCGAACGCTGATCCGTCACCAGTGGGTTCGCATGCAATATTTCGTGCATTTTAGTAAAGAAAATGGCGGAAGACAAAGTTAAAAATGAGTGTAATGTTTCGTAATTTTGGCTCCACTATTTTCAAAAGCTTTTAGAAATTGGCTTTAATCATACATGTGAAATTTTTAAAAAGAATGTTATTGTTTAGCTACAAATCTTTCAATATAGTGTTGGTCCATTTTTTCAAACAATCTTTCATCCAGATTCTCCTTTTCTTGCGTTTTTCCCTGCACTTAACACAAAATATGCCGCACTGATAGCTACTAGTGCCACGAACATCTCTAACTAACCTAACCGAGGCGCGTGAGGTATAGACGAGTTGCATGCGACAAGCGCACGGGTATTGTCGATAAGCTGCATTTGTCTTATGGCACAGCGCTTGACGCAAGACGAACTGAAAGTTTTCCTGAGAAATATTTGCACGGTCGGTGTAATAAGCATCACCAATGCTGTCTTCCGCATAGCAAAGAATGTTACCGGTTTGTAACATATCATTGATATGCATAAGAAACAGCGTTGGTGATAGCACGCAACCTTGTGGAACACTAGCGTTAATAGGCATGTAATCGGAGCATGCGCCATCTATTGTGCTCATACTTTGCCATGGCAATAACTCTTTTGAAGGACCTGGAGGCGAAATTACACTTCTAATTAAGCATGTTGATGTTTACAGCCCAGGCCTGATAACACTTCTGCTTACTGCATGATAAGTCTTACAGGAGCAACCAAAGCAGGGCTGAGCTGCCCACAATGAGTATGTGGTACATGTAATAAATAGTTCCATTCCCTGTAGCACCACATCAGTGACAGAAATAGCAACAGCGCTGGGATTATCCGGCGAGAACCAATCCCGTCTCCATGGGTAGGATGCAAAGAAAGACCGCATTCCGTCCTAATCTGCCGATCTGTAATGCCAAACACGGTGGCAGCGTGCAGAACGCAACCACAAAGAGAGCGCGAGTGGCACCACACTCCAGATCAGACAAGGGTAGAAGAGCCTAGAGGGGCGTCGCCAGAAACCTGATATCCAGCAGCAGAATGTCCAACAGGGAAGATCCTACACATCTGAAATCCGTGTCATCATCATCATCATTACAGCCTTTTATAAGTCCACTGCTGAACATAGGCCTCCCCCAAGGAATGCCACAAAGCACGGTCCTGAAACACCTGCATCCATCAACTTCCTGCATGTCTTACCAGGTCGTCGCTCCATCTCGTGGGGGGTCGCCTTACACTTCACCTACCGGTACGAGGCTGCCACTCAAGAACCTTTCTTCCCCATCGGTTGTCGGTTCTTCGAGCTATATGCCCGGCCCACTGCGACTTCAGCTTGCTAATCCGTTGGGATATGTCGGTAGCTCTGGTTCTACTGCGGATATACTCTTTTCTAAGTTTTTCTGGCGGTCCTGGATAATTATTTATTAATTATTATTAATTATGCTATTAATACAATAAACTGTGAAAGTCTCTTTGACGGAAGATAAATCAGCAGTCTACATAATGAATCATATTCTTTTTTCGTATAAAATCGAAAAAAAAAACATTTGATATTGACGAGTTCGAGAGAGATTGATGAGTTCAGTGTGACAGCTGACATGTAAACATTGTGCTCCCGTATTAAAATTCCTTTAAATAGTTTAATGAACTGTATACACTCAAATTTATCAAAAAAAGTGAAGAAAACGGTGCAATACGTGTGTGAAAATGTTGTCATAACATATTTTCTACTTGGAACTATGCAAATATAACTTATAAAAGTGGACAAAATTTTGTGACTAAACATTTCTGTGTGTGATATTAAAACTTATTGAAAATATATACACGACTATTTAGTGAAGAAAGGTGTGATACACGACGATATAAAAGAAAGAAAAAACTATAAGTTATAGATAATTTAAGTGCTTTTCAAAATTGACTCACAAAAGCGTTCGTTTTTTATTTGAAATGGTGCGTCTGCAACGGCATCTTGCGTCAGCTCCTTAAAACCAATCTACATCTCCAGTATTGTTATCAACCACTAATCTGTGTTGCTGAGCTAAATTTTTCTTAATAAATATTGAGTACAGAGACATCTATTGACTGTACGGTAACTCACATGAAACAGTAACTCACGTCACATCTTATGGCCAGAATATAAGTGCCAATTTGATCTCTTTTAAACAAATCCGTTTGGCCTTACGGTGTGATTGCCCGCCTAAGAATCTTATAGACTCGGGTTCGTATCATACTAGTCCATATTCTTTTTAATAGTTTAATTGTATACGCATAATGAATTTCTTGGAGAATATAACGTTCCGGCGCACCCGAACACGATCGGAATCGAATGACGATGAAAGCGATATTATTTCACAAACTTTAAATTGTACAGCAAGTAGTTGTACAGGCAATAACTCTTTTGAAGGACCTGGAGGCGAAATTACACTTCTAATTAAGCATGTTGATGTTTACAGCCCAGGCCTGATAACACTTCTGCTTACTGCATGATAAGTCTTACAGGAGCAACCAAAGCAGGGCTGAGCTGCCCACAATGAGTATGTGGTACATGTAATAAATAGTTCCATTCCCTGTAGCACCACATCAGTGACAGAAATAGCAACAGCGCTGGGATTATCCGGCGAGAACCAATCCCGTCTCCATGGGTAGGATGCAAAGAAAGACCGCATTCCGTCCTAATCTGCCGATCTGTAATGCCAAACACGGTGGCAGCGTGCAGAACGCAACCACAAAGAGAGCGCGAGTGGCACCACACTCCAGATCAGACAAGGGTAGAAGAGCCTAGAGGGGCGTCGCCAGAAACCTGATATCCAGCAGCAGAATGTCCAACAGGGAAGATCCTACACATCTGAAATCCGTGTCATCATCATCATCATTACAGCCTTTTATAAGTCCACTGCTCAACATAGGCCTCCCCCAAGGAATGCCACAAAGCACGGTCCTGAAACACCTGCATCCATCAACTTCCTGCATGTCTTACCAGGTCGTCGCTCCATCTCGTGGGGGGTCGCCTTACACTTCACCTACCGGTACGAGGCTGCCACTCAAGAACCTTTCTTCCCCATCGGTTGTCGGTTCTTCGAGCTATATGCCCGGCCCACTGCGACTTCAGCTTGCTAATCCGTTGGGATATGTCGGTAGCTCTGGTTCTACTGCGGATATACTCTTTTCTAAGTTTTTCTGGCGGTCCTGGATAATTATTTATTAATTATTATTAATTATGCTATTAATACAATAAACTGTGAAAGTCTCTTTGACGGAAGATAAATCAGCAGTCTACATAATGAATCATATTCTTTTTTCGTATAAAATCGAAAAAAAAAACATTTGATATTGACGAGTTCGAGAGAGATTGATGAGTTCAGTGTGACAGCTGACATGTAAACATTGTGCTCCCGTATTAAAATTCCTTTAAATAGTTTAATGAACTGTATACACTCAAATTTATCAAAAAAAGTGAAGAAAACGGTGCAATACGTGTGTGAAAATGTTGTCATAACATATTTTCTACTTGGAACTATGCAAATATAACTTATAAAAGTGGACAAAATTTTGTGACTAAACATTTCTGTGTGTGATATTAAAACTTATTGAAAATATATACACGACTATTTAGTGAAGAAAGGTGTGATACACGACGATATAAAAGAAAGAAAAAACTATAAGTTATAGATAATTTAAGTGCTTTTCAAAATTGACTCACAAAAGCGTTCGTTTTTTATTTGAAATGGTGCGTCTGCAACGGCATCTTGCGTCAGCTCCTTAAAACCAATCTACATCTCCAGTATTGTTATCAACCACTAATCTGTGTTGCTGAGCTAAATTTTTCTTAATAAATATTGAGTACAGAGACATCTATTGACTGTACGGTAACTCACATGAAACAGTAACTCACGTCACATCTTATGGCCAGAATATAAGTGCCAATTTGATCTCTTTTAAACAAATCCGTTTGGCCTTACGGTGTGATTGCCCGCCTAAGAATCTTATAGACTCGGGTTCGTATCATACTAGTCCATATTCTTTTTAATAGTTTAATTGTATACGCATAATGAATTTCTTGGAGAATATAACGTTCCGGCGCACCCGAACACGATCGGAATCGAATGACGATGAAAGCGATATTATTTCACAAACTTTAAATTGTACAGCAAGTAGTTGTACAGGCAATAACTCTTTTGAAGGACCTGGAGGCGAAATTACACTTCTAATTAAGCATGTTGATGTTTACAGCCCAGGCCTGATAACACTTCTGCTTACTGCATGATAAGTCTTACAGGAGCAACCAAAGCAGGGCTGAGCTGCCCACAATGAGTATGTGGTACATGTAATAAATAGTTCCATTCCCTGTAGCACCACATCAGTGACAGAAATAGCAACAGCGCTGGGATTATCCGGCGAGAACCAATCCCGTCTCCATGGGTAGGATGCAAAGAAAGACCGCATTCCGTCCTAATCTGCCGATCTGTAATGCCAAACACGGTGGCAGCGTGCAGAACGCAACCACAAAGAGAGCGCGAGTGGCACCACACTCCAGATCAGACAAGGGTAGAAGAGCCTAGAGGGGCGTCGCCAGAAACCTGATATCCAGCAGCAGAATGTCCAACAGGGAAGATCCTACACATCTGAAATCCGTGTCATCATCATCATCATTACAGCCTTTTATAAGTCCACTGCTCAACATAGGCCTCCCCCAAGGAATGCCACAAAGCACGGTCCTGAAACACCTGCATCCATCAACTTCCTGCATGTCTTACCAGGTCGTCGCTCCATCTCGTGGGGGGTCGCCTTACACTTCACCTACCGGTACGAGGCTGCCACTCAAGAACCTTTCTTCCCCATCGGTTGTCGGTTCTTCGAGCTATATGCCCGGCCCACTGCGACTTCAGCTTGCTAATCCGTTGGGATATGTCGGTAGCTCTGGTTCTACTGCGGATATACTCTTTTCTAAGTTTTTCTGGCGGTCCTGGATAATTATTTATTAATTATTATTAATTATGCTATTAATACAATAAACTGTGAAAGTCTCTTTGACGGAAGATAAATCAGCAGTCTACATAATGAATCATATTCTTTTTTCGTATAAAATCGAAAAAAAAAACATTTGATATTGACGAGTTCGAGAGAGATTGATGAGTTCAGTGTGACAGCTGACATGTAAACATTGTGCTCCCGTATTAAAATTCCTTTAAATAGTTTAATGAACTGTATACACTCAAATTTATCAAAAAAAGTGAAGAAAACGGTGCAATACGTGTGTGAAAATGTTGTCATAACATATTTTCTACTTGGAACTATGCAAATATAACTTATAAAAGTGGACAAAATTTTGTGACTAAACATTTCTGTGTGTGATATTAAAACTTATTGAAAATATATACACGACTATTTAGTGAAGAAAGGTGTGATACACGACGATATAAAAGAAAGAAAAAACTATAAGTTATAGATAATTTAAGTGCTTTTCAAAATTGACTCACAAAAGCGTTCGTTTTTTATTTGAAATGGTGCGTCTGCAACGGCATCTTGCGTCAGCTCCTTAAAACCAATCTACATCTCCAGTATTGTTATCAACCACTAATCTGTGTTGCTGAGCTAAATTTTTCTTAATAAATATTGAGTACAGAGACATCTATTGACTGTACGGTAACTCACATGAAACAGTAACTCACGTCACATCTTATGGCCAGAATATAAGTGCCAATTTGATCTCTTTTAAACAAATCCGTTTGGCCTTACGGTGTGATTGCCCGCCTAAGAATCTTATAGACTCGGGTTCGTATCATACTAGTCCATATTCTTTTTAATAGTTTAATTGTATACGCATAATGAATTTCTTGGAGAATATAACGTTCCGGCGCACCCGAACACGATCGGAATCGAATGACGATGAAAGCGATATTATTTCACAAACTTTAAATTGTACAGCAAGTAGTTTACCAGATATTTCTGAAGACGAAGATCAAATAAAAATATTAAAAAAGGAGATCGAAAGACTAACATCACAACTAAATAGTGCACATAAAGAAATTGAATTTTTATCATTAGAAAACAGTAATTTAAAGAAAAGTAATGAAGAATTTAATAAGAAAAATAACATATACAAAAAAATAGTCAATAGTCCTGCAAAAATTAAAATGACAACACCAAAGAAAAATGAACATAAGCAAACAAAATCAAAACAAACGCAAACAACTGAGATCATCGGAAATGACTGCTCCTTATCTACGATTGACTATAAAACTAAAATCACTAGCAGCAATACAGGCTCGACCAACACAACTAATGATGTACAGGGCACAACAATAGAACATCCGTCCACTAAACACAAAATTTGTTTAATAAGCGGTGAAACATCTAACAGAATATACACTATTGCTGAGAGAACTAATCTACGTAATTATGAAATTTGTCACTATCGTAAACCTAAATGTGGATTGAAGCAAATTTTAGATAAAATTGAAGGCAAAGTACAAAACTTTACGCTGTCTGACTATTGTGTTGTTTATATTGGTGAAGAAGATTTTCGGACAACGCATAATTATATAGAACTAGTCATGTTTATCAGAGAAAAATTATTACCTTTAAATCACACAAATTTTATAATATGCTTACCAACTTTTAAATATATGAAAAATACTAACGTAATGTTTAACAGCCGTATAGAAACCTTTAATAACCTGCTTTACATGGATATTGGTTCTTATAATTATGCATATATCTTAGACTCAAATCTTAATCTACCTTATGACCATAATACGTATAGCAAACGTTATGGAACTTTAAATAACTATGGTTTGAAAATTGTTATATCAGATCTGCAAGATTTAATTCTTGACCTGAGTAACCTAAATACTATGTACCCAGAGGCTGACTGCTTTCTTCAAAACCAAAACATATTGCCTACTGACTCACAACAAAAAAAATCTCAATTTTTTCTTTAACTACCTTAACATACTTCATCAAAATATAGCAGGGCTAATGAGTAAATCGGATACACTAACTGTAAAATTAGAAGAACTATTTAACAAGGGCATCATTATAGATGTTATCTGTGTTACAGAACATTTTATTAAAACGGGTCACGAGGATTTATTACACATATCAAATTTCTGCCCAGCTGCTTTCTTTTCGAGAAATACTAAGCGAGGAGGAACATGTATTTTTGTAAGAGTAGGATTACAGTATAGAGAATTATCAGATATAGCAAAGCAATCAGTTTCGGGTGTTTTCGAATGCTGTGCGGTAGAAATAATAGCTCACAAAATTATTATTATCTGTATATATAGAATTCCTAAACATAATTATGCAGTATTTTATGAAAAATTAGACATTATATTAAGAACATTTTGCCTAACTTCAAATAAAAAAAATATCGTCTTGTGTGGAGATTTTAATATTGATGTACTAAAAAGGAACAAAACTACATTGGAGTTTGAATACTTTCTCATGCAATACAACTTAAAATTAGCACTTTATACACCCACTAGATTAAGTAGTCACACCTGTATCGACAATTTTGCACACAATTACCGAAAGGAATGCAAAACAGAAGTTGTAGATCTAGTTCTTTCGGATCATACGTCTCAAATACTCCAAGTGCCAATTAATAAAACTTTCAAAATAAAATTTTGGAAAACTAAAAAGCAGGACATATCCATTGAAAATTTAATTAATTTTAAAACTCATCTAAGCTGCTTATCTTTCACACAAGTATACAATGCCAATAATGCAAACGAAGCTTTTAACAATTTTATGAATGATTTTTCTCTGTTTTATAGATTATGTTTTCCGGAGAAAATTATAACTATAAAGACTAACAAAGCAACGAAATGGCTATCTCATGGAATAAAAATATGCAGTAAGAAACAAAGGCACTTACTCTGGGCATACAGATTAAATCCTGACGCAAAGAATAAAATAGCTTTTAAAAACTACACCAAACTCTATAGGAAAATTATCAAGCTAACCCAAAAAGTGCGAAATAACCATTTTATAAAAACCTCTCAAAATAAATCTAAAGCTACTTGGCAAATAATAAACAAATCAAAATTGTGTTTGCCACAGGAGCCTATAATGTATATAAAAAAAGAAAATTTGTCTTTTACACACCCCATGGCGATTGCAAATGCATTTAACAATTATTTTATTGATGAAATTGAAAATAATGTAAACGCTGACATCACATTGAATAGTATTAGTTTTAAAAATTTGACATTGAATTCACTATTTATGGAACCTGTATCAATTAATGACATAACAAGAATAATTTGTAGTCTAAAAAACACGAACACTGTTGGATATGATGGATTGTCTACAAAAGTGATTAAATACACCAAGGAAGTAATAGCCCCACCATTAGCACATATAATTAACTTAAGTATTACTGATGGCATATTTCCAAAAAAATTGAAAAAAGTTATTATTAAACCCCTATATAAAAAAGATGACAAAACAGATTTAAAAAATTACAGACCTATTGCAAAAATTCCTATATTCTCAAAAGTTTTTGAAAAAGTAATATATAACTCTTTATACACCTATTTCGAAAAGTATAAATTATTTTGTACAGAGCAAAAGGGGTTCCGAAAAAATACTAATATCAATGTGGCACTGTATGACTTACTAGCTAATATTATGACATCTATAGATAAGAGAAATCCAGTCTGTGCCATTTATACTGACATGACCAAGGCTTTTGATTATGTGGACCACAAGATCTTGTTAAATAAATTACATGGCTATGGTATAAGAGGAAATATTCTTCAGCTCTTAGAATCGTACCTAAGTAATAGAATCCAATGCACAGAAATTTCTAGAATATGTCCAAAGAGTAAATTAGAAAATACATATTTATCGAAACCAAGGCACATCAAATATGGGGTTCCACAAGGTAGCGTACTAGGGCCACTACTCTTTTTAATATATATAAACGATCTACCAAAAATAACGTCACACAAAATGGTTCTCTTTGCAGATGACAGTACAGCTATAATAAAGTGTGCAAATGAAATTAATTATGAAAGTGATGTAAATACCTGTTTACGCGAAATTATAGAGTGGCTTAATAATAATAATTTAAAAATAAATTTAAATAAAACAAAAGTTATGCACTTCCATCAACGCCGTGAAAACCCAAACATTAACATCTCCTACCAAGGCTTTAATATTGAAGAAGCAAATATGGCGAAGTTTTTAGGTATAGTGATTGATAATCATCTCACTTGGAAGCCTCATGTTGAGGATCTATGCAAACGACTCAGCAAATCCGCATATGCGCTTTCTCAACTTTCAAAAAAGGTTAACAGCCAGGCTCTTTTGATAGCATACCATGGACTAGTTGCTTCCGTTTTACGATATGGCATCATTTTCTGGGGACAGTCTTCTGATAGGGAGCTTGTATTTAGGATGCAAAAACGATGTGTAAGATCAATGTGTGGTCTCAAAGTAACAGATAGCTGTTTTCCTTATTTTAAATACTTAAAAATCCTAACACTGCCGTCATTGTATATACTGGAAACAGCTATTTTTGTAAAAAAGCATCCCTTTCTTTTCCAAAAAATATCTGATATTAGAAAGAATCCAATACGTACCCACTACATAAATAGGTTATGTTACATAAAATGTAAAACATCATTAATGAAAAAAAGCTTCTTTGGTATTGCCCCACAAATTTATAATAAACTACCAGATTCAATAAAAAATATGACCTTATTTAAATTTAAAAAGGTGCTGAATGACTTATTAATAAACAAATGTTATTATAAAATTGATGAGTTCTTGAATGACAATTTTGACTAGTAATTTTTATTGAATATTATCATTTTTTTGTTATTGTAATCAATTTAATTTTATAAATGTAGAATTTTCATTAGTATGCCAATTTCAATTATTTCTATTCTATTTTATCTTATGGCATGATTTTTCAAAAGAACACTCAATCATATTTGTATGTCTTTAAGACAAAACATTTATTGTATTTGCACACCTCATAAGGTAATAATACAATGTACATATTATAATTTTCTGTAACACCTTTTATACATGTATTATGCAAATAAATGAATTTGAATTTGAATTTGAGTTTGAATTTGACAATTTTATTAGCTTCTAGCTATATATTTGGTATGTCAAAACATCTTAATGTGTACCGGGTGTGTGGCCGAACGATCGCCTCTCAATCAAAAATACTGCAATGTTGCTGTGCTTTTCCTCGTTTGTCACCTTATCGTATAAAAAAAGTAAGCGATGCATAAAGTTAGAAATGTACATAATATGTACTTGCGCGAGTGTATTTGTGTTTGTGTGCATGCGCGTGTGCGTGGAATTCTTCGTTACCAGCGGTGCTGGTACCCTTCTGTGGTAGTCTTTTCTTTTTCAATTCCATTACCATGTTTTGGGGGGTGGGTGGTTGGGCTTCCAGCCACCTGCACTTATCAAGCGAAACACAGAAGCAAAGCTTCTACATTACGCTGGTATTCCGTGAGGTCATGGTACTTCCCCGGTTCAAGCAGGCCCATCCGTGCAACAGCAGAAAGCTTTAACAATGTTAACTTGCTTTTTTCCTAAAATTTCTATATTTTTAATATGTGTTTACGCCAAGGCGAAAAACCTGTTTCGGTGCCAGTTGAGGCGGAAGTGCTGTACCTATATGGTGTGCGCCGATAGGAGCAGAATGCGACCGACCGTGTATGAAAGCAATATTATATATAAGCAGTTAGTATACATTAATAAAGAAATTGTAAAATTTTAAATGTAAGTACTATTTTGTATGAAGTATTTCCTATTTAATTACCTTAACGGGCTGTACTTAAATATCCGCCCAGACTATGATACAAACTTTGCACAAACTAGCAAATTCTGTTCCAAAACAAAATAAATATTTATTCCAGAAAGCTTGTCTCAAGATTCAAATTGTGTGAATCCTTTGTTTTACATATACATCGGTCTAAAGAACACGTGTCAAGACCAAACGTAAGTGCGGGTATTAATCTTAAAGCGTGTGTGACAGGTATATGGGTTCTATTGTTCCTTTTGTAAATTACGGGAAACACAGTGAAAGGTGCTTTATCTCCCATAGTTTCCTAGTTTCTCAAATTTAGTTTGTTGGGGTTTTAATTTTAGGTTAAATATTACACAGTAATTTTTGTAACAACCAATTTCAGTGAATAAAACTGGTTTTACGAATTTTATCGCGTATATTAACTTAGGCGTTTCGAGCACTTAACAGCACCCAAAGTCACGTGGAGGGACTGAGTTGTTTGACGTTCCAATGTCATAGTTAACCACGGCTACCTCCAGATTAAAATTATTAAGTTTTGTTCCTTTGCACACAAGCGAAACACATCGATATATAGAATAGCTCCGAACTGTCAATCGGAGCGTTAGTCACTCCCCGGGCAGAACACCTTGCGAGGTGGGAGATCACTGTGGCCGGGTGGAAGGAAAAGGGGAGATCTCTCGCTGGGCAAGGTGTTCTGCCCGGGGAGCGGCCAGCGCTCCAAGTGGTAGTTCGGAGCTATTCTATATATACTGCTTTTAATTACGGAACTTTGTTAGCGCGATTTAGGCTTCGATGTGTTTCGCTTGTGGCGCGACGACAGTGCCGCCACATCACCCCCCTGATCAGACCAGAGGTCGATAGTGCAGTCTAGATGTCGACGAATTTGCAAGTGCCAGGGAATTGCCTTGTAAGTCTTCGGTGAGTCGAGAAGAAGGCAAGTAATCTGCGAGAGTGCCATGAAGCAGAGGCGAGCAGTAAGGCTCAGAGCCGTGCTGAACACCGTAGCGCAGACTGCACTAGCGACCTCCGGTCTGAGCTAGGGGGTGATGTGGCGGCGCTGACGTCGCGCCACAAGCGAAACACATCGAAGCCTAAATCGCACTAATAAAGTTTCGAAGTTAAAGCAGCACATATAGAATAGCTCCGAACTACCAATCGGAGCGTTGGACGCTCCTCGGGCAGAACACCTTGCCTGGCTGTAGATCTCACCTTTTCCTTCCACCCGCCTCACCAGTAACAGATATCGATCAATTTTACGCAGATGCTGTTAGAAAGCATGTCCACGGATATTTCACAACTGGCAAATATTCCGCTGCTGCGAAGATGCAAGAAGTTTAGTAGATGCCGGCTTGGGCAATGGTAGTATAGAGTCATTGAGGACCATTTTAAAACGCATGGGTTTCCGATACAAAAAAATTATAAACCCAAAATAATTATGGTGAGGCATGGCATAGTCTTGCCAAGAATAACATTTTTAAGAGAAATGAAAAAAAAATAACCAATTGGGACAACGTTATATTCGTTGAACGTTGAAACCTTGTTAAATGTTAACCACACTGTACCCCAGATTTGTACATATGACACTGCAGCATCTTGCTCAAAGGTAGGAAAAGGTGGGAGCCTCATAATTTACCATGCGGGATCCGCTGGAGGAGGATTTGTAGAAAAATATTTATTGGCCTTCCAATCAAAGAGTACAAGTGAATACTACGAGGAAATGTATGCAGAAAAATTCAAAGAGTGGTTTATAACTCTTTAACAAAATATTTCTGCGTGAAGCACAATAATAATGGATAACACCCCAGCCAAAGCAGATTTAGTAGCATGGCTGCAACGTAAAGGAGTGGAAGCGGATATGAAAGTATTAAACGCTAACACAATAAGTAAAGTGAAATAAATCATGTAAACCTTTGTACGTTAAGCAGAAGACCACGGGCATAAAGTTATAAGACTACCACTATACCACTACCAACATAATGCTATTGAATTGATTTGGGTCCAAATCAAAGGCTAGTTCTTTTTTATATATTCTACTAAGCCAGCGCTTATCTAGGATCCCACCTGGCAACTTATGCCACTCCTTTGCTGTACGAATGATGAACGACGTGGTGAACCCTTTGGATCGAATACGTGGTAAGTCAACTACGAAAGGGTGGAGACTGGCCAAACGTCTGGTTGTCCGATGATGGAAGGGAGAGGGAGGAATTAAATTATACAATTCCGGCGCCCACTCTTCGAAATGCATCCTGTAGAAAACCGAAAGGCTGGCTACTTTGCATGTGTGTTCGAGGCTGGTAAGATTGGTTTTTACTAAATTCGGGTCACCAATAAGCCTCTTAACACGCCTTTCCATTGAGTCCAAAGCTGCTAGGTGGCCCCATTCGGAGACAGCCTGTAGTGTGAGATTCACACGCTCTACCATAGCTTCTCTTTCAGACTGGATTTGATCCCAACTGGCCCGAGGACTTGGTTGGTATCCCTCCAAAACTGTGCTATCGTCTGCATACCCATAGATACCGGGCATAAGCAGATCATTAATATGCAGCAGAAAGAGAGTTGCGGAGAGAACGGACCCCTGAGAAACATCGGCGTTAGAACCATAGGATCTGCTCTCTCTTTAGCCGTATGCACCAGTGTGCCATCCGGTTTTACCAGCAGAGACAGTGTGGGCTGATAAAAGTTTACTCGACCGCTATGGGGAGAGACCAAAAAGCTCTAGTGCCGGATGGTCTGGCAGAGAGTTTTGCATCAATATGTTTGATGCGATCGAGACTAGCTTTCCGTAATGCTTTTTTGTAGGACTTGGCGGTCTGGTTGAAAGTTCTCTTCTTGGAGCCTATATCCGGAGCTTTGCGGTTTCGAGCGTCAACCCAGGATAGGTACGCTCAAAGCATATATGAAATGTTCTAAATGCAAACAAATTAACTCTACTTAGACACACACTAAATGAAAATATGAAGTATGCAGAACTACACAACACCAAGTCACATTTTACGGTGAAGAAGATGGAAAGTTTGCTGAAGGAAGCATGTGCCCATATCAAATTTATTTTAAGTTAGTTTCAGCCTTAAATTTATATAACTTTGCCTCTAGAAATAAATACAAACAAACTGATAAATGTGTTTTAAATTATCCGTTTCTAGTTTATTTTGGTATTTATCGTAATAAAACTGTAAATGATTACCAACTCTAAAGAATAGATATCGATTTTTCTTAAGAATAGAATATAGTACGAACCGATTTTCAGGTTGGCATGCCTGGTCCAATAAGTCTCACAGCTGTCAAGAGGTATTTCTTAGATTTGGTTTGGAGATGGACACATGCAACCAACACTAAACAAAGAATGTTACAGATACGTTGTCATCTCTGAGGACTGATATGGAATGCCTGACGAACTGTAATTATTTTGACTCTCTATACTCTTCAGACCAAAACAGGAGTGCAAGCACTGCTATTTGGCGGCAGAATTAGGGAAGAGGTTGGTACCCAGACGGAACTAGGCAGAAAAGGAGACCTACCACCTAGTATAAAAAAATGTTATCCTTAATTTTCTCTCGTTATACAAGGGTAACAAAGATCGTACGCAATGTCTAACTGATTAAAAAAAAAACATCTCTTAAGTGGCAAAACAGAAAAATGTTTCTAAACTTTGAGTAATAAATCTGTCATATATACATTATTATATTAGACTTATTTCTATCCATCTATAAATCAAAGGTTTTCCAAATATCGTTACTGTACAAAATTCTCACACACATACTTTACATAGACGGAGATAAAATGAAACTAACAAACGCTAGATTTTATTTATTGTAGAATTTTTATGTTTTATACATTAATGCCAACAAAGTGAGTCAATTTTGGGCGGTAATTATCAAAAATCTAATAAGTGGTCCACACATTGGACACAATCTTCGAAGTTTTATTATTTACTTATTTGATTAAAAGAAAACGTTTCCCCTCGTATGGATCCCGTATCATGAAGACGTTTTGCCTACATAAATTGCACAATGCAAATTCGAACCGATTCGGAACGTACCTTGAGACAATCTATGGTGCCGAAACTAATTCAGCAGAGACGGTATAATGACTACAAATTACACTCTAGACAAAACTGATACAAGTACACCTTTAAGTAAAAAACTATCACAATCAAGCCATTTTTACTTTATTGTTATATTTTGTTGTTTATTGTATTCACTTATTAATAACAAGCATATAAATACGAACTATAAAATTACAAAAGAAAAATGGAGTGCTGCCTTAATTGTCTTACAAGTCTATTTAATTAATTGCTATATTCCGTGTCGCTTATCGTAACCCATCTCGAATACACTACGGACCGATGTTGATAGAGTTATCTTTGTTGTTTTATTATATTGTATCGCCCACGTAATGTGTAGGATCCATATCATTGTTTGTGGCTATTGAATTTAATTTTTGTTAATATTTGGTGTGTAACTATAAATGTTGTTGTTACTCCTCAAATGGTTGTGTTCTAATTGTCTAGTGATCTCTGAAACTGTATTCAAGATTCAAACCCACTAAAGGTGTTTGTCACAAACTAAAAAGTTTTAAAACGATAAAAAATATCTAAGTCATTCCAATTTTTATACTATTTATAATTATCTACTAGCAAAACTAAGTATTATATTGCATCGTACAAAATATCTCCCGACCATGGCGGTATGATATCTTACACAATGACTGCTTCATTTGTGTCATGGTCCTAAGCGTGATTGTTGACTATATGGTCCTGGGTTGAAATTAAATACTCGTATACTTATTTGGACATTTAAAAAGCTAAGACACATTGCTGATTTTGATTTATTGCGCACAGTATACTTTACTTTAGCACAATCAATTATAGGCTATTGCATAAGTGTCTGGGGAGGATCGTGCAAAAGTTTTTTAATTAAGCTCGAAAGAGCACAAAGATGTTTACTAAAAACTATAACTTTTAAACCTTATAGATACTCAACAAAATTATTATACAGCGAATGCAAGTTGCTGTCTGTCAGGCAATTATACGTTCAAAATTTGATCACCAAGCAACACGATCGCACTCCCTACGACCCTGAGATCTGTCGTAACAAACGTAGAATACCCAACGTAGTGGCACCGTTTAGATGCCGCACTGTTTTTGCTAGACGACAAAGCGCATATCTCTCTATAGTACTCTATAACAAACTTAACAAAATTCTAAATTTATATCCTCTTTCAAAACACGAGTGTAAAATTAGAGGCGTTAGATTACGATAATACAGAAAAATTATTAATTTAATTTGATTTAATTTAATTTATTAATTTAATTTATAGTTTCAAAATAAATAAATAAACAAAAAAAGTGATTAATGTGTGGACAATTAATATTAACGTTTCGTTTATGTTTATGCATAATTTATATATGAACTTTAATATTTATGTATATGTATATATATTTAATATATATTTATATATATATATATATACACACATATATATATATGTATATATGTGTATATATATACATATATATATGTGTGTCTTGTATATATGTATATTAGATATACGTATAGTATAGATGTTTAGTATTAAATATAACACATAGAATATTTTATTATATTACAATTTTATTATTTTTTGATTTAATTTTGTAAATTTGTTAAATTTGTAAAGTTGTTTACTTTTCTTTTGTTTCTACTATAACAATGAAAACATGCATAGTTCTTTTAGTATTACCTAGTTTAGTTACAACTCTGGGAGAGGCCGCTGATTCCTAAGATACAGACTCGTCTTGTTTAGGAGTCAGAGACTTCATAAAATTTCTTGTGATTTATTTTTGATAATAAAGAATTATTATTATTATTTGGGGCATCTATATAGTTTACTCATCTGGTTGGGCTGTATAAATATATAATTGTAAATGAAAATGATAAACATACATAAATATCAACAAAATAGAATAAATGCATAAAAAATACATAAATAAATAAAAACCCAACCAGATGGAAGCCCTCGGCAGGGGAGACCAAACGGCCGAGGGTTAGGGGGAAAGGGAATTATTATTATTATTATTATTCTTATTAAATCCCAAATAAGATTGAGAGATTATTATGGATGCAAATTGCAAATAACTACATTAAAGAAATAACTAATATTACGTATCTTAACAGTGGTAGAGACACGCGGCAGCTTTTGCTGTTGCACGGCTAGCTCAAAGCGGGGAGGTACCACGACCTCACAGAATACCAGCGTGAAGTAGAAGATTTGCTACCGCATTGCTTTCCGCCCCCCCCCCCCCCCCCCAAATAATATGCAAGCGGAATAAAATGAGATACTACTACCCCAGGAGGGTAGTAGTATCTTCCACTACCATCGGGAGACGGCGAAGCTGACCTTTCTCTTTCTGACCGTGACGCAGGTGTGCTCTCCGGCTGATCTCTCTTTGCGTCCAACTCGACTCTCGATGACGGGGGGAACACACCGCCGACACTCCCGCGGTGTGAGTGATCCATGCCGGATGTGCGGTTTACACGGCGCTTGGTTCGAAAAGCACTTATCTCCCTGGCAGTAAACAAGTGGAGTGGGCCTGAAGGAGTCTCTCCATTGTGCTGAGGATGTGTGCTCTCGAGTTGGCATCGGTTCTGATGCGTCTTTTCCAGTACTTCTCATCCCTAGGCGTAGTCCCAAATTCATGGAAGATAGCTTTGACCCCACAGATCCTTTAAAAAAGGCGACAGCTCAGACCCGTCTAACTACAGGCCTCCATCACATCACCTCCTTGTAGTCCAAATTTATGAAGTCCATTATAAACTGCCAGCTCATGCGGTACCTTGAGGATCACCTGCTGATTAGTGACCGCCAACACGTTTTTCGTCGGGACCGATCAGCTCGTGATCTTCCAGTCTACCTGACGCATAGATGGACGGAGGTAGTAGAGTCTTAGAGTCCAAGAGGGAGGCATTGGCCGTTTGTTTGGACATAGCGAATACTTTTAATCGGGTTTAGCAAAAATCGCTTCCTTCGAAGCTCCCTTCCTATGGGCTTCCCGAGGAATTGTGCAATTAATTCATCAGCTTTATTGCAGATCGGAGCATCAACGTTATAGTAGATGTTGTATGCTCCGATTTCAAGCCTATTAATGCTTGGTGTTCCATAAGGCTGCATGCTATCACCAATGTTATTTCTTCTGCATATCAATAACATTAAAAGCATTGAGCAAACCAGTTACATTAATTGCTATGCGGGTGAAAGTACTGGTGATGCTCTATATACCGGCCGTACCAATATTTATCGGGAAAACATCCCCGAGTACCGGAACAAACTTGGGTCTGAAGTCGAGTCTTTGTTGAACAACGTCTCGGATTGGGGGTGACTAAATCTAGTCCAGTTCAATCCCCAGAAGTCACAAACCCTTTGTCGTATTATCTCAGTTTAAAGACACTCCCCTTGTTGCCTTAGTTAGTATCAGAATCCTCCGCGTCGACATATCAAATGACGTGCAGTTTCGTGATCACTTGGAAGAGAGGTCTGAATGAGCCTCTAAAAAGCTTGACGTACTCAGCAGATTGGGACAGTATTTCATGCCGGCACACCGCCTGCAACTTTACAAGGCGCAGGTTTAGCCTCACTTGGAATACTGTTCCCATCTCTGGGCCGCGACTCCCCAGTGTCAGCTCCTTTCACTTGAACGCGTCGATGAAAAGTTCTCTTCGATCCGCTCCATTCACTGGTGCTGCGAAGAGATGTTGCACCGCTTTGCATTTTCTATCACATCTACCACGGGGAGCGGTCTGAGGAATTGTTAGGATTAGTTCCAGCCGCCAAATTTCACGAACACATATCCCGACAAAACTCACGATAATATCCACACCATCTGGGTGCTTGGCGGTCCACCACTATACGTTTTACTAGGAGTTTTCTTCCTCCTACGACCTCTCTGTGAAATCGTTTACCATTCTCGATTTTTCTGGACTGAACTCAACTAGAATGTTGTCTAAATACTTATATTTTTTCACCCAGGCTGGATTTTTTTTCTTCAAATTTATATGGAATCACCCCTCCATAACGGAGCAACGATAGGGCGCGATATGAAGGAGATCGAAGTCCCCCCCTGCCCGCGACGTCTGCGTTAGTACCGGTCGGCTTCGCTTGCGTACCGGTACGTCCATTCAGGAGTGTCCACACATAAGTATATTTGAAAATATAGTATATCAAATAAATAATACTAGCAATGCTAATCACATAACTAATATGCTTGCGGTTCACGAATGGAGCTGATTTATCATTATCGTGAATTGTTGGTCTGTGACAAAATACTCAGTAATAGAAGTTATAACCCTGGGGATAATATAATGTGGAAAGTAGAAAGTAAACTTTCTTTTTTTGTAGGATAGGATGACAAACGATCACACAGTCCACCTGATGGTAAGTGGTTACTGTGGCCCATAGACATCTACATTTATCCTCGTTTGCGAATCAAAATGCAGATGCGTTGTCACCCGTGAGGACTACGATAGAATGCCTCTTTTCCAGTAAAAAGGGTCTCCGGTTCTCTACACTCACCATACGAAACACAGCAGCATGAAGCTGCTATTTGACGCTGGTATTCTGTGAGAGCGTGGTCCTTCCCCGGTCGAGCCGACCCATTCGTGCTACAACTATACTACTAATATAGCTGCAGCATGACTCTACCACGTTAATAAAAGTTCTAATCTACGTCCAAATGGCACGGGGCTCTTTTCATTTTTAACAGCTTAATAGTACAGTTAGACCACTTTTGTGTTGGCTTATTTCATATGAAATAAGCCAACACAATTTAATATATTCTTGAAATGTTTATACTATTTATACATCATTACATTTTCTTTCACTGCTGGTTAAGTAGAAAATGCCGGCATTGTTTGTCTGCTCCGTTGGTCTAGTAGTGACCGAAATTCTGTCTGGAAGTTATTACTATGGTGCCGGCGGGATCGTACTCATCGTTAATCTTGTTCCGGATTTTTTTTATGGAAGAGGGGGCAATCGAGCATTAGTCTCACTTGATGGTAAATGACTACCGCCGCCCACCAACAACCGAAACACCAGGGGGATTGCAGATGCGTTGGATAATAAATATGTAATTTATGTGTTTATTACGTAATATAATATACTTGATTATTTGACGTAATATATAATGTCGATTCTACTGTAATTAATGAGTAATAATATGATGTCAATCCTACTTCGTAAGCATGTTTTCCAGTCATACAATCTGTATTATATTTTTTATTCAGAGCTGAATGTTGAACATTCTTTTGTTTTTGAACTACAATGCTCTTCTTTTGCTCTTGGCTTCTGAAAAGGCAACAAACTCGGCTCCGCAGGGCAAGCCGACTTTATCATGCTAATAGGCGCATTCTTTGCATTCGGACGCTATCTGTTGCTTTCCACCGACTGTGAAGTTGCCTCTTTATTAATATGAAAACCCTATTTAGTGTAAACCAAAATATTACGGTATTATTGTGTAGGGCTTAATAATTTTATTTAGTATTGCGACAGTGATCCCCCCTGACCGTGATCAAACAAACAAAACCGATTAGCGATGGCAACCCAGAAGACTTAGATGAAATGCTAAGGCATTAATAATCATATTGGCTATTTTTACTTTAGTTCGCTAAGTATATAGGTGCACACAAAAACCGGAAAGAAGGTAGAAAACTCACAAACACACACTCACACACTCACATATTTATTATGGAAATAAATATTATGAGTGATGAATATTATTATTTTTATTAAAAAATAGTTTTTAATATGTTGGAACGAAGTTCCTTGCGTAGTATATTATTATTGATAAGCGTAGATATTATATTATTGATTAACAAATACAAATAAATGAATGACTAGCGTCTATTGAATTGAAGTGTCATTTGAAATAAAATAATATTTTTTCATGGCAAGATAAGAAAAAGTGCGAGGGAGATGGATATTATTCCATCTCACTTCCTTACTTCGCCGCCAAGGCCGTCTACACTATGACACAAGGGGTAGAGAGGAAAAAATCTTACACTTTTGTCGTTTAGCTCCCATCTGCCAAACCCATACCATCCGATAAAGAACTGCTTTATAAAAGTATGAAATTTTGGTCGGCTCGATCGGGGAGGGACCACATACTCATAGAATACCAGCGTAAAATGGAAGCTTGATACTGTTGTGTTTCGTATGGTGAGTGTAGAGAACCGGAGACCCATTTTACTGGAAAAGATACATTCCAGATTAGATCCTCACGGGTGACGACGCATCTGCGTTTTGATTCTTTATTGAGAATAAATGTGGATGTCTATGGGTCACAGCGACCACTTACCATCAGGTGGACTGTGTTTTCGTTTGCCATCCTATCCTATAAAAAAGATACTGTTTTTTTATTGTTTCGATTCAATGTGATTTAATAATATTTTAAGATTGTTAGTATTACATATTATTATACATATGTCAGTGGTATTATATATTATTTTTAACAATTTAAAAAAACAGTACATTTATATGTGCTATTTCATTTTCACCAACCTGCCCTATATGATACACGCCAAATGACCCATATAGTACTGACTAGTGTTGCGCAACTCTTAAGCGTGGTCGCGGAAGAGCAGTGAAATTTGCTCCCGGGCACATCACTGCTGCACTTCAGAAGCGAGGCAACCCTAGTAGTACCTTGAACGCGTTATTGTATTGCACTTGGAGGGTGTAGTGTGCTATTTGAGTTTATCTAGTCCACATGCTGTACGTGTATATGATGTGCAGAAAGCTCTGGATGATTTTAACATTCCGTGAATAGTGTACAAACCTGCAAGCCAACATGTCCGCTCTTAACTACCAAGTCCTCCCTTCCCTCTCTATGACATCACCATACTTTAAATCGGAAGACAATCTATCACTAAGATATTTAAAAATAAGCAATTAAAAATTAGGATATAATTTTAATGTCAAACTTTATTCTGTCAGTGGACTAAGCCTATCATAGTGGTGGTCAACATAAGAAAAAACAGACATGTTAAAAATGTGCAACCATCAGTAAAAAGATTAATGCTTAATTTGAAACTGAGCAAATATGATTTCAAGCTACTCCAATACTGTAACGTTCGTTGCTTTTTATTTATCAATATTAAGTGTGCCAGCAAAGCACTCGAAACATCGTGTATATGAAAAATAAGTAAATTAAACGCAATATAACCCGTGAAAATTATTTTCTTTCAATAGAGATAACCTTTTGGTGATTCTATATATTTCCATTGTCTTTTTAATGTCAATATTGAAAGCACAGTGCCAACGTTGCAATAAGAATGGGATAACTAACCGCCTAGTTTCACAAAGTCCGCCAGGAAATGGAGTAATACGAGATTTTATTAGCTTTCTGTCCACTACATTGAGCTCTTGTTATGACAAAACTAGTACTTGCTTCATAAGAATAGTTGTTACTTAGTTGCATTCTTTAAAGAATGTGCCCATAATGCAATGTTTGCAAAATGTGTCTCATAAAATAGCTGATAACATTGCTTAAAGTGTGATATAACACTAAGGGGTGATTTTACAATTATCTTAAAAGAAATATTCATAAGATAAATTACAACTTTAACAAATTTAAATAACAGTTGTATGAATAAAATATATCAATTATTTCAGTTTTATATTCAGTACTTGATGAATAACTTTTAGCTTCTAATCTACACAAATCAATAAGATTTGAGTGTGGCAAAAGAACAGCTTTTTACTCAATAAATATGAAAATATATACGGTACTTATAACCAAAGAACAAATTTAAAAATTTGTCTGTCTGTCTGTTTGTTTGTTCCGGCTAATCTCCAAAATGCCTGGACCGATTTTGAAGGGAGTTTTACTGGCTGTTAGCTGATGTTATAAGGAGTTACTTAAGTCATTTCATTTTATAAAAATAAATAAGAGTACCGCGCAAAAAATTTAAAACTGATGCAGTTCAATCGTAATAAATTCCACGCGGTCGACGTCGCGGGGAATTAGTTCATAAATACTACACGAGCAAAGACAGGCACAGTAAACAATATCATATCAAAAGCATTTCACTATCGCAGCTCATATAGAATAAAAAGCTAGGTCTAGCTTTTCAGTGAGAAACGCAGCCAGCGTGCTTAGCATTATACCGTGGGGAGTAGGACTGTATGATAACTTAAGTTCTTAGTTTTAGTTTTTTCTTTTTATGGTTATTAATATTGTAAGTTTATATAAATAAATGATACTTAGAAAAGCTTGAATACTTGAGCGATATACTTACGTAAAAATCCATTAGCCACAGTACATTATAGGCCCTGGATTCGATTTCTAGTTGTTGTCAATATTTTGTCCAGAAACATAAATTGCTCCTATAAAATTGCAGTTTTGTATGGGAAAATTTAAATAATATTTATTAGAAAAAAAAAATAATTCAACAAAATATTTGCGTAAATTATTAACATATTTTAGCCATTTGATATGGATAGTTTCTTGATACCCTTGCTGTAGGAGCTCTGCTGCACGAGAATCGACGAACTCGTTAAACGCGTTCTTTACTGTTTCTTCCGAATTGAACTTTTTGCCCTTCAAATACCACCAATAGGCTCCACTTTTTCGAAGTTAAACTAAGTTAAACTTCGAAAAAGTGGAGCCTATTGGGGTAAGGTCGGGAAAATGAGGAAGGATCTTAGTTTTAGCTCTGCTGATTTTGCCAACATCTGTTGTGCAGCAAGTGGCGGACGTTGTCATAAGGAAGCAATTGCGAAGACCAGTTAACTAACCCGGATTGTTTCAGTTCTAGCTTCTCTTAAGATTAGGGATTCTTGACACTAACGGTCAGCAGCACCTGTTGCATCAGATGGCAGGAAGCTATACTAAATAACAACAACAGTAGACCACAAAACTGCCATCATAAGCTTCTTCATTTTACCGATTTGCCGCAAATAATCTAAATATTGTTGTGACACTAACCTCAAAAGACGATACTACCTTAGCTGTAGCTGGAGGCGAATCCACTCAGTATCGCCTTCAGTTCTTCATTATCAATCTTGTCCTCCGGGCGGCCACGAGGTTCATTTGTAAGTGTTTGACGTTTGACGTTAAATTGATTGACGTACAGTTCATTCGTTAGTAGTGCTAGATCTGTATTATACATCATTGATATTGCGTGCCATTGAGACGCATTGTTTCCACGTTGGAACTCATATTTAAAAGAAACCCAAATTTTCTTATTATATTATTTATTTTGATAACAATTTATACCACTTTTTCGATTTGTATTAATAATTCTCGCTTTTATGGGAATAATAATAGCTATTATTAGCATTTTTCATATTTTGTCAAAATTCGTTGCAAATCTAATTTTTTTTTTTTTGTTTTATATAGCGTTTTTTATGGTGTCTTAAGAACAGTTCCAATTAAAGTATTAATTTCTTCTGCTATTGACATAATAAAAATAATGGACTAAATTATTTATTAATTAAAACCCAACAAAAGTGCACTGCTTGATATATGCATAGATTGCCAATTAGGGGACGGGGGATATTTGCCATATTTGCGACGCTTAACTGACGGATTTATTTTATTCTGTTATTAGGAAGATACCGCTGGGCATCTATTGTTTAATTTTCCTCTACCATCTCTTACACCGCCCCTACACAGCAACATTTTGGGGCATGGAATTACTAGATTTAAACACTTTATTAGGGCAGCAACGTATTTCTAATAACAGCTAAAATCAAAAAACTGCGGTTGCCAACCCACCTGCCAAGCCTGGCTACTATAGCAATTACAAACAATACAATATTAAAAAAAGTGAATACATGGTCTTTGCGGTCGCCGGCAAGTGTCTCGAATCTATCCTTTGCAATAAACTTAAATGGATCGGAACTAAAGCGGGTTTATCAATTTAAATACCTAGAGCATATTCTTGCCGACGACCTTAAGGATGATCTAGACATAGAGAGGGAGCGTAGGGCTTTGGTGGTGCGCGGCAATATGCTGGCTCGTAGATTTGCCCGCTGTTCGGACCAGGTTAAAATAACATTATTTAAAACGTATTGCCAGGGGTCTGTACACGGGTGTTCTGTGGATTAGGTATGCCAAAAAATCGTTAAACACCCTGCGAATCCAGTACAATAACGTTTTCAGGATGATGTTGGCACTCGCCCGCTTCTGTAGTGCTTCTGGCATGTTTGCACAGACCAGAACTGATGGTTTTCATGCCGTAGTTCGGAAAAAAGTAGCGTCGCTGATAGAAAGGATACGGAAAAGTGACAACAGCATCCTGAGAACGGTAGCAGATGATCCGCATGCGCCTATTGTGAGGCATTTCGTGCGAACGATGACTCATACAGTGGATGGTAATTCTTCTAGGTGTCGACCGCATGGAGTGCCTCTTAGGTACATCATTATCATCATCATTACAGCCCTTCACAAGTCCACTGCTGAACATAGGCCTCCCCCAAAGAATGCCACAAAACACGGTCCTGAGCCACCTGCATCCATCGACTTCCTGCATGTCTTACCAGGTCGTCACTCCATCTCGTGGGGGGACGCCCTACACTTCGCCTACCGGTACGAGGCTGCCACTCGAGAACCTTTCTTCCCCATCGGTTGTCGGTTCTTCGAGCTATATGGTCGGCCCACTGCCACTTCAGCTTACTAATCCGTTGGGCTATGTCGGTCACTCTGGTTCTACTGCGGATATCCTCATTCCTAAGTTTATCACGCAGAGAAACTCCGAGCATAGCCCTCTCCATAGCTCGCTGAGCGACCTTGAGCTTCCTCCTACGGCCAGCAGTGAAGGACCACGTCTCAGTTCCGTAAGTCATCACTGGCAACACGCACTGGTTGTACAATTTCGTTTTAAGGTTTTGAGGTATGTCTGACGAGAAGATGTGTCGTAGCTTCCCGAACGCTGCCCAGCCGAGTTGAATCCGTCGATTGACCTCTCGGTCGAAGTTGGACTTACCCAGTCGGACTATTTGTCCCAGGTAAACATACTCGTCAACAACTTCGAGCTTAGTGTTCCCAACAACTATCGGCATAGGTGTGACATGGACATTAAACATGATCTTAGTTTTGTCCATGTTCATCTTAAGACCTATCCGTTGGGAAACACTATTGAGGTCATTGAGCATAGTGCTTAGGTCCTCCAGCGATTCTGCCATAAGGACTATATCGTCGGCAAATCGAAGGTGAGTGATGTACTCGCCATTGATGTTGATACCGTATCCTTTCCAGTCCAGAAGCTTGAAAACGTCTTCCAATGCAGCGGTGAAGAGTTTCGGGGATATGACGTCACCCTGTCTTACACCTCTCTGCAATTGGATAGGTTTCGTACTCTGGTTCTGTACTCGGATAGCCATCGTAGCCCTACTGTACAAGCACTTCAACACTTCGATATACCGACAGTCAACTTGGCACCGCTGAAGGGACTGCAGCACCGCCCAAATTTCGACGGAATCAAAGGCTTTCTCATAGTCCACATACGCCAGACATAGTGGCAAATTGTACTCTTCGGACTTCTGTACAATTTGCCGAAGGGTATGCATGTGGTCTATGGTGCTAAAGCCCTTTCGGAACCGGCTTGTTCGGGAGGCTGGAAGTCGTCAAGTCTGCGCGCGAGACGATTCGTAATGACTCTCGAAAACAGCACGTAGACGCGGCTCAGAAGGGAAATCGGTCTGTAGTTCTTCAAGAGAGCGTTGTCACCTTTCTTGAAGAACAAGACCACCGCACTTCTGCTCCACGCCTCCGGTGTAATGCCACCATGGAGGACGGAATTAAAGAGCTTCTGAAGGACTTCAAGTACCGGTCTTCCACCCGCTTTCTTTAATAAAAATAAAAATGCGCCGTAACGTCTTTTCATCTGTTTTATGCTGTTTATTAACCTGTGGGGTTAATATAACCTGTGGGGTTAATATAACCTGTGGGGTTAATAAACAGCATAAAACACATTAAACTGTGGGGGGATAGGCGTTTACTATTGTATAGAAAAATCTTTATGGTCTCGACTAGATTAAGTTTAGAACATAAAACTGCTTTTGTTTCTTGAGCTGGACATGAGCCTCCCCGGTAAAGGGCAGATTTGCGTCTGCTACCTGACACCGGTATGGTTATTTTAAAGGTACCCGGTTATACGACCATCTATCGGAAATTTTCTAGAATTTTCCCAAAACATTCCCGTCGTCAACTCTTACGACACCCATGGGATAAAATGGGGTAAACGCTGCGACTACATGGCTAAATAACAAAAATGTGTTTAAAAATACTTATATTAAATATCCTCGTGTAGGTCTATATTTAAGGCATATCATTGTGTGGTACCTCATGAAATTGTACGTTACTTGCTTCGCTTAATGTTGTCGAGGGCTACCATAATAGCCGGGACCAAACTTGCTTCACAACGTAGTGCGCGTTAGGCAGTGGCACTGATTGAATCTAGCGAGAAACAAGTAAGTATATGCCTTACAAAGAATTAACGAACAGATGTTTTTTGCATGAACAATTTATGTATGAAAACGCCTATACAATACAGGAAAAAAATCCTAGTGTGGATATAAAGTTTTCTTAAACTTATATCGCATTGATTCACACAACATACCAGATTCTTTCCGACGCCTGTGTTTTGTGGGGGATAGGCAGAGCGGGGAATAACGACACGGCGCTAAGTATTTCGAAGATACCGACTACCATCCGATCGACAGGTGACAGTGATATGCGACAGTATAAAAACACCGTCTACATTTGCTACAAATTTCACGTCATTGTAAGTGCGTGTCGCGCTATAAATATACGATACGATGATTCAGAGGGCCAATGAAACAATACAAACAAATTTTGTATTGGCTCATTGGCCCTCTGAATCATTACGGTGTGACATTAGGTCATTTGATTAGTCCGTAAACATGTGTTTGTCACACTTATTTGATATATTACTAATATGGACCGACACAAATGCCAATAGATATTTTTAAAGATATTATTGTATATTTTTCTAGTACACGTGCGGTGAAGTTCCTAAAGAACTGTATCCGCAACTTGTCGTCGCCGCTGGTGATAGGAAGACTAGATTATTCTCGCTTAAAAGCTAGGTCTAGCTTTTCAGTGAGAAACGCAGCCAGCGTGCTTAGCATTATACCGTGGGGAGTAGGACTGTATGATAACTTAAGTTCTTAGTTTTAGTTTTTTCTTTTTATGGTTATTAATATTGTAAGTTTATATAAATAAATGATACTTAGAAAAGCTTGAATACTTGAGCGATATACTTACGTAAAAATCCATTAGCCACAGTACATTATAGGCCCTGGATTCGATTTCTAGTTGTTGTCAATATTTTGTCCAGAAACATAAATTGCTCCTATAAAATTGCAGTTTTGTATGGGAAAATTTAAATAATATTTATTAGAAAAAAAAAAATAATTCAACAAAATATTTGCGTAAATTATTAACATATTTTAGCCATTTGATATGGATAGTTTCTTGATACCCTTGCTGTAGGAGCTCTGCTGCACGAGAATCGACGAACTCGTTAAACGCGTTCTTTACTGTTTCTTCCGAATTGAACTTTTTGCCCTTCAAATACCACCAATAGGCTCCACTTTTTCGAAGTTAAACTAAGTTAAACTTCGAAAAAGTGGAGCCTATTGGGGTAAGGTCGGGAAAATGAGGAAGGATCTTAGTTTTAGCTCTGCTGATTTTGCCAACATCTGTTGTGCAGCAAGTGGCGGACGTTGTCATAAGGAAGCAATTGCGAAGACCAGTTAACTAACCCGGATTGTTTCAGTTCTAGCTTCTCTTAAGATTAGGGATTCTTGACACTAACGGTCAGCAGCACCTGTTGCATCAGATGGCAGGAAGCTATACTAAATAACAACAACAGTAGACCACAAAACTGCCATCATAAGCTTCTTCATTTTACCGATTTGCCGCAAATAATCTAAATATTGTTGTGACACTAACCTCAAAAGACGATACTACCTTAGCTGTAGCTGGAGGCGAATCCACTCAGTATCGCCTTCAGTTCTTCATTATCAATCTTGTCCTCCGGGCGGCCACGAGGTTCATTTGTAAGTGTTTGACGTTTGACGTTAAATTGATTGACGTACAGTTCATTCGTTAGTAGTGCTAGATCTGTATTATACATCATTGATATTGCGTGCCATTGAGACGCATTGTTTCCACGTTGGAACTCATATTTAAAAGAAACCCAAATTTTCTTATTATATTATTTATTTTGATAACAATTTATACCACTTTTTCGATTTGTATTAATAATTCTCGCTTTTATGGGAATAATAATAGCTATTATTAGCATTTTTCATATTTTGTCAAAATTCGTTGCAAATCTAATTTTTTTTTTGTTTTATATAGCGTTTTTTATGGTGTCTTAAGAACAGTTCCAATTAAAGTATTAATTTCTTCTGCTATTGACATAATAAAAATAATGGACTAAATTATTTATTAATTAAAACCCAACAAAAGTGCACTGCTTGATATATGCATAGATTGCCAATTAGGGGACGGGGGATATTTGCCATATTTGCGACGCTTAACTGACGGATTTATTTTATTCTGTTATTAGGAAGATACCGCTGGGCATCTATTGTTTAATTTTCCTCTACCATCTCTTACACCGCCCCTACACAGCAACATTTTGGGGCATGGAATTACTAGATTTAAACACTTTATTAGGGCAGCAACGTATTTCTAATAACAGCTAAAATCAAAAAACTGCGGTTGCCAACCCACCTGCCAAGCCTGGCTACTATAGCAATTACAAACAATACAATATTAAAAAAAGTGAATACATGGTCTTTGCGGTCGCCGGCAAGTGTCTCGAATCTATCCTTTGCAATAAACTTAAATGGATCGGAACTAAAGCGGGTTTATCAATTTAAATACCTAGAGCATATTCTTGCCGACGACCTTAAGGATGATCTAGACATAGAGAGGGAGCGTAGGGCTTTGGTGGTGCGCGGCAATATGCTGGCTCGTAGATTTGCCCGCTGTTCGGACCAGGTTAAAATAACATTATTTAAAACGTATTGCCAGGGGTCTGTACACGGGTGTTCTGTGGATTAGGTATGCCAAAAAATCGTTAAACACCCTGCGAATCCAGTACAATAACGTTTTCAGGATGATGTTGGCACTCGCCCGCTTCTGTAGTGCTTCTGGCATGTTTGCACAGACCAGAACTGATGGTTTTCATGCCGTAGTTCGGAAAAAAGTAGCGTCGCTGATAGAAAGGATACGGAAAAGTGACAACAGCATCCTGAGAACGGTAGCAGATGATCCGCATGCGCCTATTGTGAGGCATTTCGTGCGAACGATGACTCATACAGTGGATGGTAATTCTTCTAGGTGTCGACCGCATGGAGTGCCTCTTAGGTACATCATTATCATCATCATTACAGCCCTTCACAAGTCCACTGCTGAACATGGTGCGTAAACCTGTATGACCTTCAGCGAATACCGGTTGGTGATTCTGAGTATAAGGTACGCAACCCTCGTCGACACACTCCCGATTTTTACAACGTTGTTAACGAGAGACTTGTGGACGATAAATCCGACACCTCCTTGGGACAGATGGTCGCCCTCCCGGTGATAGAGCAAGTTGCCGGATTCGAGGATTACCGTGTCCTCCCCCTCTCTTGGGACTTCAGATAATCCTATAATATGCCAGCGCAACTTGTCTATCTCTTCTTCCAGCTCCACGATCTTCTCGTCAGTCCTCAGGGTGCGTGCGTTGTACGTTGCCAGGTCGAGTCGTCTAAGGTGGCAACCGAACCTCCACCGGAGATTCTTAGCACCCCCTGCCCCGCCGTTACCATGGTCGCCACCGTAGCCAGGAATAGCGGGGCCGCCGGGGACTGGGGGCCGTTTTTTTGTTGCTCTCATCATTGGGGGGTATTTGCCATAGTTGCCACGCTTGGCGAGCGGGTTGGCAACCGCAGTTTTTTTATTGTCATTTGGCTATTATCAGGAAGATGCTGCTGCCCATCTCCTGGCTGTTTCCCTTTGTCGCCTTTTACGACACCCACGGGAGGATATGGGGTAGTGGATATTCTTGACCGCCACTACACGGTCTTAGGTACATGACAAATTTGAATTTAATTTAGTCTAATTTTATTTTGATTTGATTTGATTTAATTTGAATTAATATGATTTATTTGATGTAATTTAATTATAATATAATTTAATATTTAAAAAAAAATACTAACACTTAGTTTTTAAGTGATAATGTAATACTAACCTATGGATCTTTGTTGTCTGAAAATGAATGAATTTGAATTTTAATTTGAAAATAACCTCCCCATGAGGATCTATGGAGTAAGCCTATGTTCAGCAGTGGAGTTTAGATAGGCTGTAACAATATATCGTCTATGTGCGTGCTGCCAGTGATAACAACCGGATTCTAGACGTGTTCCTTCACAGCAATCCGCATGATAAAGCTCACGGTTGCTCAGCTAGCTATGGAGAGGGCTATGCTTGCGTGATAGATCGCGTACTGAGGATATCCACGATAGAACCAGGATAACCGACATAGTCCAACGGATCAGAAAGCTGAAGTGACAATGGGCCGACCATTACGGTATATAATAATAGTAATTTCTTTATTTGCTTAAAACATAATATTTGTTAGTGGTACAGTAAAATAAGTTCACATATTTTGCTTATAATTAGCATGCAAAGGACAATGTCCAGAATCGCTATGATTAATAAAAGCGTCGGACATACACGATAATTAATTGTCTATTTTATTATATTAGTTGCAAAAATACATTTATAACGCGGTCTAGCTGCATGCCAAAATGAATAATAAAAAGTTTAGCTTTTGGAACAAAAACTGCATACCTAATTATCTAGATAGGCACTAAAAATAGCTAAATGTTTTAGGACATCGTTTTTCAGTTGTTAAAAATCACTCGGAGCTATGAAAAACCGAAATATTTGTGGTTCAATTGTAACTTCAAAATGTGATCCCATAACGTAAAATGGAAGCTACATACGCATGGTAAGTGGTAATAGCGGTTTGCAAGTTAGTCCACACACTTGTTTTATAAAGAGCATAAACAAAGCTGTTCATACGCTTGCATAAGGCCTCAATGTGTAATTTCCAGTTTCAATCCTGGTCTATCGTTACACCTAAAATTTATGTACGAGTGATTTCTTTAATCTTTTCGATATTGAGATTAAAATATATAGCTCGATGAATCGGCAACCGATCGAAATGAATCTAAAGGCAGCCTCGTACTGGTAAGCGAAGTATTAGACGGCTCGCCACCCTGTTAAGAGACGCAGACCGGTCAAGACAAGGCTGTAATGATGATGATGGTGATGATGATGATGACGGTAGCATGTTGTCGTCAGAAGCAACTATTGAAAATGATAGGAAGCTGATAGAAAGACGATATAATGTGCTAATTTCTAGACCGCAGCAACGGGGAGCAGAGTCATAACCTCCTAAGTTTGATTATTATATTACTATAGTAATCAAACTTAAGAGGCTATCTTTACCACATTAGGAGTACCCTTGGCCATAAATGGACTGTCGTGGACAGATAAAGGAGAAAAAAACTTTATAATAATAAAATATTGTTGATATAATAAAAATTATATTTAGTTATTATAAAGAATATTTTAAAGAATACAAAGTTCGATTAATATAATACATAAGTCAGGTTGTGCCCTTTACAAAAAATTCTCGCGAGTTCCAATAAGTAGCAAACAGAAAAATATTCATAGAGGTTTTGAGCCGATTCTTTGAGAGCAATGCTGTTAGATAATTAGTTCTACCGTAATCATATATAGAATGCCATAGGATAATCATCAGTCGCCCCCCCGTAATCGTATTCGTGGGGAAAAATGAAGAAATTTGACTAATTTATATAAAATAATATGGAATGTTTATTATATGATATTTCATAGTTTATATTTAACAGCTCAATAATTCAAAAATAGTCAGCCCTCTAGTGTTGCTATCCCCTTGCCCCATCTAACTAGAGGTGTTGCTATCCCCTTGCATGGCAACAACTATCAATGTATGTATACCTATCAATAATAATCTTAAATGTGTAAGGTAAAATGCAATAAACAATCTGAAATTGAATAACAGCCATTATAATCCAAAAATGTTCTAAATAATGCTTGTTGCGAAATCATAAGATGTTAATCAAGCTAATAATACCATTTGTTTGCTCTAAATAGACTACCACATTTAACAAAAAGGCAACCCAATTTCACAGTCACTGGACGGTAACGGATAGCGTCTGAATGCAGAGTGTGCCTATTAGCATGATAAAGCTGTGTTACCTTGCGGCGCCGAGCATTTTACTTTTTCACAAGACAAGATGAAAGGAAGAACAATGTAAGTTCAAAAGCAAAACAACATTAACCATAAACATAGCTTATACTAAAAGGCACTTAGAAAAAACTAAAACCTGAGGATTTGTCATTTTTCAATTTCAAACTGGAAAACGGAGAAATGAGTTATAAATTCTCTTAGTGTGGGTGCAACCTGTAGACGATAGAGAAAGATGACATCGCGACTGTAAACTATAACTTACTTTAAGGTTTCCTTTCGTAGTGTATTGAATGACGTAAGTTACTGTGTTTTAAAAAGTTGTGGGCCAAAGTAAATTCTTAAGAGATGATACTTTATGAAGTATTTATATTTAAGTTTTCGAATAAATACATCATTAATACTTGTGTTCACCACAATAGTTATATAATATTGTTTCTATTTTTGAATATATTTTTATCTCCTTAACCTACGTGGACATGTTGTGCTGCGATGTATTTTCTTTTCATCGATTGATAAATTAGAATAGTATCAGTCAAAAGATCAGATTTTAATCGAACTCCTTTTCTCCCAAGGGGTCGTTCTGGAAAGGTACCACACTCTTACCTATTTATGACGTCAAATACCAGTACCTGCACTTTGTTCTGGTCTGAAATATATAGAGCCAGTATAATTACATGGTTAGGCATACCATCTTAGCCATCAGTGACAACGCATCCATAGCCTTCCTTGCTTGCAGTAGGCTACAGGAGTCCATGGGCTGCAGACATCAGGTGGACTGCTATTTCGTTTATCACTTCAATTTTATAAAACTATTTTAAATAGAAAGTATTTGTGATTATTTAAATCATATAGCTTTGTTTACGCAAATGTTTGTGGTAATGAAATATTATACTTTATCCAGTTAATAGCTCCTGAATAATAATTTACAGGTCATATTAGACGTTTTAATGAGCCTGGAGAACGTGATCACCAATACTATTAATAATCACCCATTATAGAAAAGTATGTCATACAGCAAAAATGTGCTATATGTTCCTCCTATTTCCATTGGAAACCGCTTAGCAATACCCGTTTTGCGGGGTCAAGAACAGCTTACATCCATCTTGCACTGAATAAAATCTCATGATATTTCCATGTAATGGCTACGGGAACGCTTTTGTACACAGCCCAATCAGCACCAGATGTACCTTAGGAGAAGACACTCCTAACCCTATCCTCCACCACAAGCAAAGAGTGCCGAAGCACAAGGTGCACTTTCCTACATGGGCTTTATTTCCACCTACGTCACGGACCTCCTCCCAACCCCAGCTGTAACTGATTCCTTTCTCCACTGCCAATCAAGTTTTGGCCACGGATAGTATTAGAGCATCGCACCATTATCTCTAGACTAAGCGTCACTCAGAAAAAAATTTCTCCTGCCCTGCCTTGACTTGATGATATTAAAATAAAATAAAGGATCCAAAACTAACAGCAAACAAATCGACGTCTTCTGGTTTGTACTTTAATCCTTTCTAATTTTAATGACTTATACTCGTTGCTATTTATACTCCCACAAAATGTTCGAATTATTTGGAAAAATTATGTATCCTTCTTGAAAAATCGTTGTCACCTCCACTAGCGATTGAGCGATACATTTTTTTAATCGTCGTCCAGCTTTAAAGAACTTATAAAATCAAGATTTGTGTGTGAATGAGTAATCATCTAATTTTACGTATTTTATCGCGTATATTAACTTATTTTATATTCCCGACGTTTCGAGTACTTTACAGCAGTAGTAGTTTAATAATTTTTAATCTGGAGGTAGCCGTGGTTAACTATGACATTGGGACATCATACACCTCAGTCTCCCCCCCATGACCATCGGAGCTGTAAAGTACTCGAAACGTCGGGAATATAAAATAAGTTAATATACGCGATAAAATCCGTAAAATTAGTTTTATTTAAATGTGTAGTGTTCGCGTAAATATAAGAAATCGTTGATTAATCATCTGTTACAAATCGTTACATGATCACGATTTTTATGTTAATAATTTTTATACATGTATAGGTGTATATTATATGTGTTGTTAAACAAGTCAGAAAAAGGATTGGTTTTTAGTTTTCAACGATTAAAAAAACGATGTAATTACAAACGAAAAGTAAAATCTAAAACCTAGGAAGCTTTAATTTGATTTAGTTCACAGCATCGTGCAAATTCGAAATCCTAATTTCGCTTCTGACGCACAAAATTGGACAGACTATAAGATAAGTTTGAGAATGTTTAAGGCAATAATTTTTTCTCCATTAAAAAAATGGTGAGTTATTTTCAATTTCACTGTATTTTTTGTGTGTCACCTCAGAACTTTTTTCTATGTGAAGAGGTTTTATAATTTTTTTTTATTTGAAAGGTGGTGCTTCTTATGTGGTGGTCTCATATAAATTTGATCAAGATCTGTCCAATAGTTTTTGAGTTATCCTTAATAATGTGTATTTGACTTCGACTACATTGATGATATTCTCATTTTATTTATATAGAAGTCGGTTGTACAAATTTTTTAATTTTACCTCATTTATTACGTAAGTATTAAAGTTGGTAAATTAGACTTAATACGAAATATTTAAATTATTTTAATAATAATTTACTTGTATACATTATGAAAGTTGTAAAATTATGTCATTATATTTAGGTTTCAAAATTATGTCAAAATCTAATAACTATTCATAAAGTTAGACGATTCTAAGTTATATTCCAACCCAATTTTGTTAATAAAATTACTTAACGTTGTTTACATTTGTGGAAAATTAGATCGGGACCAGCAATACAGGAAAGAGCGGGAATTAAAATAGTGTGTTCTTTATTAAGTAGCGATAATTGCAGTAAGCAATTAAATGTAGATTTAGAGTTTATACAATGAAATAATTATAACCTCTTCGGCCAGCTCCCACGCGCAGATAGTATTGAATAAAGATTCTAGTCCTTTAACTTGATTTTTTTTGATTTTTTTACATATACTAAGATTGATTGAGTTACATATACTAAGTAAAAAGTTTTTGATTTTATTTTCATCAAAATGCTAAGCTTAATTTGACGAAAATACAAAAAGATATATTATTTTTAGAAATTCTTTTATTATAATTTATCTGCATATTTTCACAAATTTTGTTAAGCTTTATAACTTTTACTTTATTTTTTGATATTTTGGCTTACCTAACCTTAGGTAAATTTAGTTTATTAGAACGGTTAGTCTTTCTTGACTATGTGTCATTAGTTACATGAAATTGAACTAGTAAGGATAAACTGGGAATACTTCCGAATGTCAACTGTGATTAGATGTAATCTATACGACAATTTTAAGCTAAATTGCATTGTCTTAAAAAAAACAATTGCAGTACCGGTTTGAATCAAATGAGAAAGCGTCCTCGTAAAATGCGATCCTTTGTGTTAAAGATTGGTAAAACAGATCTCAGCTAGTAGTGTAATATCGTGAAGCTCAAAAATCAGGAGCTTTACATAAACCCTCCTAAGTGCTTTCATAGTTTTGATCCACATGTTGTCCTTGTTCTTCTTCTTTTTATAAGTTCATTGCTGTAGGCCTTTTCAAGCAATAGCAAAGAAAGAATGCAAAATTTTAAAAGATTTACCTATCACACCTAGATAGAGATAGGTGAGGGTGGAGCCAACGCACTGCCACTGTCAAAGCCAATCCTCATCTCCTGTTAGTGGGATTTGGATCCAGCGTATTTGAATGTATATATATATATCTTTTTTTCCTCCTACATTACTAATTTCTCCTGTATCGTGAAGGCGTTTTACGTACATATTGCACTGAGAAAAATATACAAACCCAAAACTACTATTGGTAGGCCATACAAAATAACTGTTCCGTTCGAGATTCTACCTACCGAGTCTGCAATTACTAGAGGTTCGTTCGTAGGCTACCGCGTACATCATATTCGAGTAAAGTCGGCTCCCGTATAGTAGAAATATAATTGAATCAATATTATCGTCGATCTCTATAATCCAGTATTGTATAGCATACCAGGGTATTGTATAGAATACTAAGGTATTCCATAGAATACCTAAAACATTCAGGCAATTTATAAAATATTATTTATTTCATACTTTACCTAGCATTCTATACACCACAGAATATTTTTAACCGGCAGTGTATTGAATAAGAGGTAACGTAATAGCGGGAGTCAGTTCACCTGTTTGTCTTGAGATACTAATCTATGAAAATGATGTCACCAGTCAAGACATGACTAACCTAACCTAACCTAATTAGTTTTTTGTGTTTAATATTGCTTAATATTATTTTAATTAATAGACAGCATAAGCAAATTAATGCTTTTTATGAATGATTGTCATTTAATTAAACTATTTGCTTGCAATAATTCCCTTGTGTTACCTTTATAAACAATTTTTGATCTAATTTGACTGTAATTCTTAATGAAGTTGTTCTTAATAAAGAAGTTAATGTTTAGGTATTCCATAAAATACCTAGGAAAGGTATGTAAGGGTAAACGATAGATGACATAAAATATTAAAAATATGAAGTACAAAATTTAAAAAAAAACCACTAGTTTTGAGATGTGCACGTCGAGAATGAAGCGTAAATGCCAAATTTTAAGTCAACTGGGCGTATAGGTTTGGAGATCTAGTAATGAGTTAGTGAGTCAGTGGTATTTCATTTAGATACATATATATATACACACACACACATATATATATAAAAAACATTCCAAACATTTAACTTAACCTTTAATTACATTTATCTCTCTTACGAAACATTTTAAAAACCTTTTTTTTTGTATATTTTTTGAGCTTTCTAAATAATTTTAACATAAAATTCAATTTAGATTCGTTTTCACTTAAAATTAAAGGTTCGTGAAACATTCCTAACTCATAGCCAAAATATAAGAATTTTATATTGTTGTATTTGAAAATAACAAACAAATAAAGACGATACAATTCATACTTAAGGACGACAACTAACACTAGTTTGATCATTCCGCCTGTTGCACCGCCCCCGAGCGGTTGTGTACAGGTAGTTCGCGTGCGCTCCGTTAGCGCCCCCTCAGTTTCGCGCCCCGCGCGCCTCTCAGTGTTGGCGCTATAAGCGCTGAAGTCGGGTGAGTGTCTCATCGCTAACTCTCAGCTCTTACCCCCCCGCCTTCAGGTCGGGGAGGTCTGACTGAACGCTTTTTATATTGTAGTACACTAGTTCTGTATATGTTAGTAGTTTATTATAATTATATGTGTAGTATATATAACGTGTATATTGTCATATTGTTTCTTGACTTAGCCCCCGTCCTTTTGAGGACGAGGGAGAGTTTCAGAATAAGAACGTCCCGTTCTTTTCAGAACGGTGATCCCTGATCCCCCCACGCCATACGATAGTTCTAATTTTTAGTTTATTTTTAGTTTTGTTGTAGAATCGGTTAAAATGTCCTCGCAGAATTTTAAAGGTTACGTGCGCGATGCATACCATAGGTTCCAAAATGACCCGCTAGCTCTTTCAGCAGCCATCTCAGCCCTTCTGGCTCCTCCCGCCGTTCAGGCACCGCCGCCCGTTATTGCGGACTACCTCGCGTCTCGAAACTCTTTCGCGCCGCTCGAAATCGACATGGAGTGCTCTCACTCCGATTCCGCGTCATCAACATCTGCCTCCCGGAAGAGGCCTGCCAAACAGTCCAGCACCAGGACATCGGAGTCCTCTGACTCCGATGATACCGGTGACTCTAACAACTCTAACACGTCTTACACCACGGTGTCGTCAAAGCGCGCAGCGAAGCGCGCCGCGAAAAACCGTTCGCCCCTCGCCGAAGCGGCCCGTGCCGCTCCCCCCACCCCCGCAGCCCCCGCCGCTGCCGCGTCTACCTCCGCAGCCCCCGCCGCTGCCTCGACCCCCTTAGATATTGCAACGCCGTCGAAGCCGGCTTCACGTTGCGCTCCGCAACTCGCGAAAAAACCAGTTCCGCCCCCTGTCTTTTTGAGAGACAAGGCCGAGTTCACTAGACTGAGCAAGGTATGCTACGACTCCGGAATTAAATATGACATAGCTACGAACATGGGCGTAGCGATAAAAATAGTTCCCCAATCTATTGACGATTTTCGCCGACTCACTAGGCTTTTTACTAACGAACGAGTATCGTACCATACATACGCTCTTCCGGAAGAGCGTAAAGTCAAGGCCGTCATCCGAGGCGTCCCGTTCGAACTCTCCAACGAGGAGATTCTTGATGACCTTAAGTCACAAGGATTCCCCGTCGAAGCTGTTCATAAAATGCACAGTAGGACCGGGTTGAGATACCCGATAATCTTAGCTATCTTAACCAACGTTCCGGAGGCGCAAACCATCTTCCGGCAAGTACGCACGGTGTGCGGCTTGTCGGGAGTTAGGGTTGAGTCACCGCATAGGCGCGGTTTCCCGGCGCAGTGCCACCGCTGCCAACTATATGGTCACGCGGCGGCCAATTGCTCCGCCCCACCCAGGTGCGTTAAGTGCCTAGATCCACACATCACCAAAGAGTGTCCTCGGCCTAAAGATGCCGTATCCCCGCCCGCGTGCGTCCTGTGTCAACAGACAGGCCACCCGGCGAGCTACAGAGGATGCCCGTGCGCTCCTCGTCCGCGCATAGCAAGACAGGCACCACCGCCGGTAAATGACCGTTCATTCCCGGCCTTATATGTTAGGAAGCCCCGTCAGGGCGCATCTCAGCCGTCTCAGGGCTTTGCACGACCCCCTCAGGGTCCCCCGAGACCACCGCAGGCACCGCTTAGGCCACCGCAGGCACCGCTTAGGCCACCACCAGGCTTCTCAAAGCCTATGCAGGCTCCAGTTTTTGCCTGGGGCCCCAAAAAGGTAGATCCACCGCCACAGGTATTTTCTGCTCCGCAGCAGAAACAGTCGACAATTGGCGATGACTTTAACACGGTTTACGCCGCGATAAGGAACATCGACATTAACGAAATCTCGGTTTTAGCGAGTAAACTGCGCGCCGCCCGGTCCCCTCAGGACCGGCTTTTGGCTCTCGCAGAACACAGTAATTTATTGCGTTCGTTGTAAGCTAAGTTAACTTAATTAACTTAGCTTATAATGACAGAGCCTTCTGCTCTGCCTAGAAGTCACGGTCGTATCAAGCCCAAAGGGCTATCGCTTATTTCATTTAATATTCGCGGATTGCGTAATAATCTCCCAGAGCTTAAGCTCTTCCTTAAAGATCGCGAAGCTGATTTTCTCCTCTTACAGGAAACCAATCTTAAACACACAGACAATAAAGGCTTATCCATTAAAAATTATTCTCTTCTTCGTAATGATAGGCACGACCGCCGAGGTGGCGGCACGGCCATTTATTACAAGAAGACACTACATTGCTCTCTTATTGATACTCCACAGCTTACCAATATGGAAGCTACGTTATGCAGGATATCTATGACGGGACATCAGTCTTTAGTCATAGCCTCCTGTTACATTCCCCCTAAAAACCTCCCCCTCAAAGATGATTTTGAGGCAATCTTATCTCAAAGTAATTCAGTCATTATGTTTGGAGATTTCAACTCTAAACATACTGAATGGACATGCCGTACGATTAATACTAATGGTAGGATACTGCGTGATATAACGCAGTCTCTTGACTTAACCGTTTTCAGCCCGCTCGGTGCAACGCACTATCCCGATAATACCGATTATAACCCAGATGTACTAGATTTTGCGTTACTCAAAGGAGTTTCACTCAACCTCAGGTCTATTGAGACACTAGACGATATAGGATCCGATCACCGACCGGTCTCTCTTATTCTTGGCCATCAGCCACCCCCTATTATAACTACGAAAACCTTCACTAACTGGAAGGGTTTCAAGGACTCACTAGCAAAAGCTATGGACTCGCAGGACTCCCCTAATTACCTATCGTCGGACTTAGACTTAGACAGTCCTGTAAAAATCGACACCGCGGTCGAATCACTTTCAACCCTAATTAAATCCTCCCTTAAGGAGAATGAAAGGGTCGTTCCGGTTGCTAATACTAATGGGCTTCCCCTATATATTAGCAACATATTAAAAGCTAAAAAAGCTGCTTTCCGGAGAGCAGCTAAATATCCCACCCCCGAATATAGGCATACGGCTAATCGTCTTCAACGAAAACTCCGTTCGCACCTTTATGAATTTCGAGAGCTCCAAAGGAGTGAACTCATGGAGAATATATCTCCCTCACATACAGCGTACTATCAGATGGCTAGATCCCTCCGTATAGACGCTACAACTCACACTCCCCCTCTCTCCCGCCCCGACGGTACGGTTGCCTTCGAGGACGACGAGAAGGCTGAGTGCTTTGCAGACAGCATTGCCGCACAATGCTCTCCTAGCTCTCAACCTGTCGACCCCTCATATATTCAGGAAGTGGAGGATGAGGTCCGCCGCCGGAACTCACCCCCCACAACCTCTGACCCTATCACTGTGTCCAATGATGAGATCTCGTCCCTCATCAAAGGACTTAAGCCCAAAAAATCTCCGGGCGCGGATGGCATATCCAACCAAGCCCTTAAATACTTTCCAGAGCAGGTGTTAACCCTCTTAGCTATTATCTTTAACGCCTGTTTTAATCTTAGTTACTTTCCCACTTCTTGGAAAGAGGCAATTGTCATTGGTATTCCCAAGCCAGGCAAGCCTCTTAACCTCCCCTCCAGTCATCGTCCCATTAGCCTCCTAAAGGCCATGGGCAAACTCTTTGAAAGAGTCATTCAAAATCGAATGAGGCGCCATCTGTTTCCCACAGACGGTGACCCCATTGTCATCCCACACCAATTTGGTTTCCGCGCAAAACACTCGTGTCCACAACAGGTACACCGCATTGTGGAATATATCCTCAGCGGTTTTTATCCACGTCGACTAAAGACAATCGCGGTCTTTTTCGACATTGCCAAAGCCTTCGACCGAGTCTGGCATGAAGGCCTTATTTTCAAATTATATAGGATAGGACTCTCCGATCGTCTAGTACGTCTCGTAGCCTCTTATTTACAACATCGTACCTTTCGTTTTAGACACGAAGGCACGTTATCCTCTCAGCGCCCCATTAAAGCTGGTGTTCCTCAAGGATCAGTACTAGCTCCCCTCCTGTACATCTTGTACACCAACGACATTCCTATCCCGTCGAATGGTGTACAGCTCTCACTCTTCGCAGATGACACTGCACTATACTTCAAAAGTCCTAGAATATCTTCAGCAAGGAACAAGATCCAAAAGTCAGTCGATGACCTAGGAGACTGGTTCCAAAAATGGCGTATCGATGTGAACCCGGAGAAGAGCTCCGCAGTTCAATTCGATATTAAAAGACGCCGTAATAAAAACAAGAAAAATACTCCACCTATACGAATGCTAGGGACCCCTGTCCCATGGCACATGTCAGCAAAATATTTAGGCGTCACCCTTGACTATAGGCTTACTTTTGAGTCTCATGTCAAAAGAGTAACGCGTCTAGCACGTTTCTATTTAGGTCGGCTTAACAGTATGTTAGGCAGACATAGCAAAATGTCATTGCGAAATAAGCGAACCCTCTATATGGTTTGTATACGACCGGTTATGACTTACTCGGCTCCTATTTTTGCACACGCTAACGATAAAATTATTAACGAACTCCAAGTAGTTCAAAACCTCTTCTGTCGTCGAGCTACGAACGCACCTTGGTACGTCCGTAATGCCGACCTTCACCGGGATTTAGAAATCCCAACAATCCAGCAATGTCTTAAAAAATTCTCTGAAAACTTCTTTAAAGTATCAGAGTCGCATACTAACACACTTATTCGTGAGGCAGTTACTTATACCGCCCCACTCCCTTCTCGCTATAGCGTCCGCAGGCCGAGAAACACTCTCTTGGACCCGCCAAATAAGTTGTCAAACGACCTGAACTGCCTCCTGGCGGCTCAGGCCAATCCTAATTAAATTAAAAATTAGTTAAAATTAATAATATGCCTTCGTAGGCAGTCCCTAAACGGCACTTAGCCGTCTGCGCCCTCTTTTCCCAAAAGAGGGTCGCTTTAGATACGGCATATGCAGCTTTAATAGAGCTAGTTGCCAGTCCCCAAAGGCGGTTTTTAGTGGGTATCACTTAGGTCCCCCGGTAGGCAGTGAGTCCCACATAACCAGGACAGACCGGCTGTCGTGGTATGCATAATGCATTTTCCGCCTCCCTCAGTGGTAGCCCTTTTCCAATTGCTTCGGGCGCAAAAAAAAAAAAAAAAAAAAAAACTAGTTTGATTCTCTTATGACTCCATTTTATTACTCCAAATAGCAGGGAGGCATAAAATAATTTGAAACGTTCCTGTATTTTAAGCATATTAGAGGCATTAAGGTAAGGTTAACACGTGTTCGTCTTGGAATGTAAAAATAGTAACGAGCGCAAGCATTTTGTACCCTTTGAATTAAATTATTTGATTTTTTAAATAGACAAGGTCCATACAAAGTTATACAATAATTTAGTTTAGACAGAACTAAGGTTTCACATAGTTTAACGCGTAAGTCTACAGTGATAAACTGCCTCATTGAATATTAAACTTTCAATCGGAAAAAACAACTTGGAAGCACTAGCATTCCTGACCACACCGATCTTGTGAATGACTTCGCCACCGCCAACCTCACAATTCTGATACTCATTTTCCACGTGGTCTCACCACGCATCATCGGTGCCGACCCGCCAGAGTCGCGGAAGATAGGGCGAGATTCGCATTGCCATTCCAACACTTTCCTTCCTCCGATACTTCACCTCCGCTGCGGAAAAGTAGGAGAGGAGGCCACAGTCCACCAACGAGCCAAGCACCTCGTGCCAGCCAAGGGGTTCCTCATTGTTCACCGTGGGTGACCAAGCCACGGCTACTAAGCCCCGCCACGACAAGACATTTCCTATAGCTCTCTCTTACCAAATGGGTTAATAGATTCTTTAAAGCTGCCATCAAACGGCTAATACTCCGAATTGAAGAACATAATATACTGTGTATGTTTGCTCTTGTAGAAAATTGGTAATTACACTAATAGTTGTCAGCACTTTAAATAATTAGATAGAATAATTATTAAACATTTTCAAAGCAATTAATAAAGAATATAAAAGCCATAAAGCTATTAAACTTTGTGATGTTATTTAATAATTTGGTGTCATTTATTTTTTTAATTATTCATTAATTACCATTTATTATATCAATTTATCGATGTCACAATAAATACTGCAACTTTTTTAGATAAAGGCTTATATTATTCTGACATTACTCTCTATAGATTGTCTATACCTAGATCATTCCTGACATAGCGCTGTTTCATCACAATTCTCTTTTTTTTCCTTTTTTTTTTTTAAATATTAGCCCCACACTAGGATTTTCTCCTGTATTGTGAAGACAGTTTACAAACATAAATTGCACGAGGATAAAAATTCGAACTCGGAACAATTATTTTTAGGCCATACAAATACTTGTTCCGTGCGGGATTCACACCCGCGGCCCCCAGCGCAACAACTCATTGCTAAGCCACTGCGCCATGAAGCCGTCGTTTTTTTTTTGGTTCATCAATTCCGAAGCCCAAACAGACTGGTAGACAATTATTTTTAACAATTTGCTATTCATGTCATAGTGGCATGCAAATAGCCCACTGAGTTCGACAAAAGGTAGATATTTTTAGAAATTACAGATAGACATTTAAATTTTATTTATATGTATAGATTAGTGACTAAAAAAAACATGTTACATATTAATTGTTGTATATTGTAATATACGACTTTTATATATTTACCGTGTAGTGGCGGAGTAAGAATATCCACTACCCCATATCATCCCGTGAGTGTCGTACAGAGGGAAACAAATCAGGAGATGTTCAATTGCGTCTTCATAATAACGACTAAAAATAAAAAACTGCGATTGCCAACCCATTTGCCAAGTGTGCCAACTATAATTTAATAAAACAATCTAACTCATATCTCCTCTATGAGGCAATCTATGGGAGAGACCGATATTCTGTAGTGGACTTTAATAGGCTGTGACGTTAACGGTAACATACTACGTTTTTAAAAAGTGTGTATAACGTTCATCGTCTTACTCAGTTCTCAATTACGTTTCAACTTTTACAGCGTTTTTAAAACTTTATTTTTTGTTAATTATTTTATTAGTTGTTAATAAAATAATAATTTTTAAAGTCTCCTTATTAACTAAAATATCATTATTTTTTTCCTGGCTTCACACGATAAGCCAATTTTAAGAATATTAGTTTTGAATTTCATTCCCATTATATATGTCAGAGAATACCGCTTTACAATGTATTATACGGGTAAGATATTATGATTTACTTAACTAAAAAATAAATGCTATTTCTTTTCGAAATAGAGAATAAGTATGTTTTTAGAAGGCATATGTGAAATAAAACCAACATAAGGGGAATGGAAGATTGCTTTTTATTAGGTTATTCGTTCGCCAACACAAATATTTGGCACGGGTTATCCACCACTTCTTACGAACAACCGTTTAAGCAATTATGTTATGTACGATAACACTGTAACTTTTCCTTTGTACAATTGTTAGAGGATAGATTTTTTATACGCTGAAAATATGTTGTACTTTAAAAGTATTTTTATTTTAAAAGTAGAACCAGGATCGAGGGACTTTATTGGTTTGTGTTTCCGTTTGTCATTTGTATAAAAACGTAAACAAATTTAATAAACCATATTTCCAATAAACGACGGAAGAGAAACGCTTTAGAAATTCAAGATAAAAATAATTGAATGTCACATTTTTCTTATCTACATTAGATAGTAGAATCGGGAAACGAAATTACTTTTTAAAATTTTGTCGATCGATATCTGAACGCGATGTGATAAAGAACAAGTCATGATCGGAAAGTAGATATTGTTTCCATCTTAAATTCCGTTCTCTTTTCATATAAAACGTATTATGGAAGTGTAAATATACACTTTTAATTATTTTCATTAATAATAATATGTATTTATTTTACTAAATATACCGACGGACTCTGCCTTACGGTATCATCAACGTAATAAAAAGGTTAAAGGTTACTTATACACCCCACCCTAAACCACTCTTAGGTAGGAAATGACTGGGAATGTCTACGAGTCCGTCTTGGGAAGTAACTATACTTTAACCTGTTCCTGCCACTAAACAGCAGTACTTGCACAACTTTGTTCCAACTTAAAGAATATAAGGAACCAGTGCTTGAAAATGACAACGCATCTGTATCCTTCTTTATTTGAAGGTGGTATCCACATAGTGCAGTAGGCACTTGCCGCCAGTGAGACTAGTATTTCGTATGTCACTTCATTTTATAAAAAAAAGCAATACCACCAAGATAATTAGTTATAGTTTCATAATACATTCTACGTTACATAATAAATAAATATAATTAATAGAATCAGGCGTTACTTTGCGGAAATCAATTATATAAAAACTTTGGGAAAATTTACTTCGCAAATATCCGCGTTATATATCCGCTTTATAATGCGGATATTTGCGAAGTAAATTTTCCTAAAAGTTTTTTTATAATAAATAAATTAAAGGTTCTCATGTCTCGTGTCAGTCTAAATCTAAAGTATGAAGTCCACAGTCTGTAATTTATTCTCTCTCTCTCTCTCTCTCTCTCTCTCTCTGGCCATTCAAACTGGAGCACCAGTGAGTACACCTCTGTCTGGTGGCAGGAATGGGAAAATGGAAAGTATCAGCCAAAATGAAATCCTAAATATAAACAGAATCGTACCACCTAGTACGCGTATGTCATCATCATCATCATTACAGCCCTTCACAAGTCCACTGCTGAACATAGGCCTCCCCCAAAGAATGCCACAAAGCACGGTCCTGAGCCACCTGCATCCATCGACTTCCTGCATATCTTACCAGGTCGTCACTCCATCTAGTGGGGGGACGCCCTACACTTCGCCTGCCGGTACGAGGCTGCCACTCGAGAACCTTTCTTCCCCATCGGTTGTCGGTTCTTCGAGCTATATGGCCGGCCCATTGCCACTTCAGCTTATTAATCCGTTGGGCTATGTCGGTCACTCTAGTTCTACTGCGGATATCCTCATTTCTGAGTCTATCACGCAGAGAAACTCCGAGCATAGCCCTCTCCATAGCTCGCTGAGCGACCTTGAGCTTCCTCATCCGGCCAGCAGTGAAGGACCACGTCTCAGTTCCGTATGTCATCACTGGCAACACACACTGGGTGTAAAGTCTCGTTTTCAAGTTTTGAGGTATGTCTGACGAGAAGATGTGTCGTAGCTTCCCGAACGCTGCCCAGCCGAGTTGAATCCGTCGATCGACCTCTCGGTCGAAGTTGGACTTACCTAGTCGGACTATTTGTCCCAGGTAAACATACTCGTCAACAACTTCGAGCTTAGTGCTCCCAACAACTACCGGCATAGGTGTGACATGGACATTAAACATGATCTTTGTTTTGTCCATGTTCATCTTAAGACCTATCCGTTGGGAAACACTATTGAGGTCATTGAGCATAGTGCTTAGGTCCTCCAGCGATTCTGCCATAAGGACTATATCGTCGGCAAATCGAAGGTGAGTGATGTACTCGCCATTGATGTTGATACCGTATCCTTTCCAGTCCAGAAGCTTGAAAACGTCTTCCAATGCAGCGGTGAAGAGTTTCGGGGATATGACGTCACCCTGTCTTACACCTCTCTGCAATTGGATAGGTTTCGTACTCTGGTTCTGTACTCGGATAGCCATCGTAGCCCTACTGTACAAGCACTTCAACACTTCGATATACCGACAGTCAACTTGGCATCGCTGAAGGGACTGCAGCACCGCCCAAATTTCGACGGAATCAAAGGCTTTCTCATAGTCCACATACGCCAGACATAGTGGCAAATTGTACTCCTCGGACTTCTGTACAATTTGCCGAAGGGTATGTATGTGGTCTATGGTGCTAAAGCCTTTTCGGAAACCGGCTTGTTCGGGAGGCTGGAAGTCGTCAAGTCTGCGCGCGAGACGATTCGTAATGACTCTCGAAAACAGCACGTAGACGCGGCTCAGAAGGGAAATCGGTCTGTAGTTCTTCAAGAGAGCGTTGTCGCCTTTCTTGAAGAACAAGACCACCGCACTTCTGCTCCACGCCTCCGGTGTAATGCCACCATGGAGGACGGAATTAAAGAGCTTCTGAAGGACTTCAAGTACCGGTTTTCCACCCGCTTTCAGAAGCTCCGCTGTAATTCCATCCTCGCCTGGGGCCTTGCCGTTTTTAAGGTGCTGGAGAGCCATTCTAATCTCGCTCAGACTGACGTCCGGGATATCATCGGAATAATGTCGGATAAGACTCGCTCTTGGATCGTTACTCACACTTGCGTGCGGCTCCAACGATGACGTGTACAGCTGCCCATAGAACCTCTCAATCTCACTCAAAATCTCAGGTGCCCCGGAAACGATGCTGCCACATTCTGTCTTCAGCTTTGACAGTTGGCGCTTTCTGGCAGACAGATCTCTGGCAAAGACTTTGGAGCCTTGGTTCCGCTCGATCGCTTCTTCAATACGAGCTGTATTGAATTTGCGTAAGTCCCGCCGCATGCATTTGGAGATCTGTCTGTTCAGTTGCCTGTATGCTGTTAAATCTGTTGAAGAATGTAGCTTCATCTCCCGTCTAACAGCCATGAGATTAAGAGTGTGATCGGAGAGTTTTTGTGTTCTTCTGCGGCGGGTCTTGCAGAACTTAGCTCCGACCGCATGGACAGTTTCCACGAGCTTGTCATTCAAATCGTCCACTTCATTGCAGTCTTCTAGGCACTGAAAACGGTTTTGTAACTCGAGCTGAAAGGTTTCGGGACTTTGGATTAGAGCACGAGGGGGACGGAGCGTTGACTTCATTAGACGAGACCTCTCCAACTTAACGTTTAGGTTCAGTGTGCCTCTAACCATTCGGTGATCGCTGCCGGTTTTCACCCTCGCGATCACTGAGACATCACTGAACAGTTGAACGCGTATGTAAACATAACATAATATAAACTGTCATGCCTATCACCCAGAGGGGTAGGCGGAGACAACAAACTTCCATTTAGCACAACTCTGACACACCTACCATCCAGAGTTAACCTTAACATATTTCTAAATGACCGCATTTCTACAGAATTTGTTAATCACAAAGCTTAGCTTATAATAACATAGCGGTTACACATTAGAGGGCTTACTTAGAAAAAAAATTACTTTAAAAAAACATAATGAACATTTCCAGAAGTGTGTTTGAAACACTCCAAACTACTGTAATTTAGTTTTACAAATACTCGCCTTACAATGAAAAAAATATTAAAGAATAAGGGTGACAAATGAGCACATAGTATACATGATGGTAAGTGGATGCTATAGCCCACAGACATTTACATATATCCTCGATTAAGCATCGAAATGTGAAAGCTTTGACATCCCTGAGGACTAAGCTGGAATGCTCTTTTTCCAGTAAAAAGCACCTCCGGTTCTTTACATTGATCATACGAAACACATTTTTTCACAGTTATTTTATGTAAGTTTTTCGTGAGAACTTAGTCCTTCCCTGGACGAGCCATCCTTTTGGTGCTACAACCAAACATAGCTGCGGCGTGGCTGTACCAAGTATGGAATTCTATTATAATTTTGATTTCGTTTTTTTTAATAATATAAAGAACGACGTAACTTTACACTGAACCTTTCGCCCCTTGACTTTTATTTTCTTTTACAATAGTTTGTTTTCTGTCTAGACGTACGTCCTTCTGAAACCTATACTTTAAAGTATATTTTTCTCGAAAATTGCTGACGATAAACTGTTGTGTAAACGTCTATTCCTCTTAGATATATTTTTTTTATAGAATCGGGTGACAAACGAGCACACAGTCCACCTGATGGTAAGTGGTTACTGTGACCCATAGACATCTACATCTATCCTCAATAAAGACTCAAGATGCAGATGCGTTGTCACCCGTGAGGACTAAGATGGAATGCCTCTTTGCCAGTAAAAAGGGTCTACGGTTCTCTATACTCACCATACGAAACACAGCAGCGTTAAGCTGCTATTTTACGCTGGTTTTCTGTGAGAGCGTGGTCCTTCCCCGTTCGAGCCGACCCATTTGTGCTACAACCATAATATAGCTGCAGCATGGCTCTACCACATACAAAACATACATAATGTCCTATTTAGATACTCTACCATCTATGTACGTTACATAAGTATTCATAACGCATTTCACTTCGAATACGCCGGGTATAAGGTTTGTTGGTAACACTGAAGTTACTAACGAACATGACGTTTAAGTTTCTGATACTAATTGATTTACCGTCAATGAGAAAGAAGAGCATTTTGGAGTTAAATGAAATTAATAAAATAAACATGGAGCTATCAGCACACATCATATTTTATTGTTTATATATTTAATTTCTGACGGTATTTTATCTTTTTTGCTTTTAATAATCTATTAAGTACAACAAAACTGTAAGGGGACAATTTAAAAGCATTGGATATTTTCCTGAATTTTAATTGAAGTAACTAAAGTACCCGAAAAGTAGCTGAAGTACTAAAAGTACTATACTTGTGAAAGGCTATTAGGATGATGGTGATGATGATACTATACTATCGATATAGCTATGATATGATATGATACTATACAAAATTTTTTGGGACGTTGTCACTCTTTCTGACTGTGGGTTTGTCTATCTTTCTCAGTTTAAAAGTGCATCACACAAAACCTTTGGATGGATGTAGGTGGGACGTTCAATTTATTTTACTTTAATTTTCATTATTGGTTAAGTATTTTGTGAAATCTTCGCCTTAAGGTCATTCATGTACTCAATCGATATTTATGATATAAAATCATATTTATGTATAAATATATCGATACTATTGGTATTTCAGTTTGAGCCTGGAACAATAGTGTGAGTTATAAAATTAAATTTAAGCCCAAATTAATGAACCTTTAAACGGAGTTAACCAACTTACTCGGCTTGAAACCAATCGAAAAAAAATTCTAGGCGAAGGCGATCATAGGCACAGCTAGTTACAAATATTGATGAGTATTTCTGGTCTTTTATCGAAAATAAAATATGACACACAAAACTTAAAATTATATTTAAAAAATAAATCAGAAAATTTCCCTGATACTCATAAGCTTTGGTGTAAAAGATCTTTACCGAGTACAGTCTAAGTCAGCATAGGTCGAGCGCACTCGAACCGCGTATAAAGAGCAATACGTATACAAATGCTCGCCGCCCGATATTGGAAACCACTTTGCATTCCGACTACGCTTTATTTCCGATATCTGAATGCGCTTGATGCGCCCTCGAAAAAGGTTGCGGTAACAGTAACACACTAGTCTTATATCAAAAGAGAATTTCAGAAGTTATAATGACTGAATAAAGACTGAATAAAGACCATTTATTTTAGGAATCCCAATGACAAAGAAAGCTATAGCACATCTTATAAAAAGTGGCTACTGTAGTCCATAAAAATCTGCCTCCTACTTCAAACAAAAAGGCGACAGACTCAGGACTAACACAGAATAACCCAGCCTGTAATTATAATAGCTCCACCTTCATACCAAAATATTCACTGCTGCTTTGCGGCAAAAATAGGTAAAAAGGTTGTACCAACCCAGATAGAATCCTAGGCAAAAACTAAGACACACCACCGAGTAAATTATGCTAATATATGTTTATGTGTAATATCCAGTTTCATAGAGATGGTGATTTTCCTTTTCTTTATATTGTTTTCTTGTTACAGATTGTAATAAGCGAATACTTGATGGTTATTAAACTAAAGTTACAACCAATATACGGAATCTTTTTACGTGGTAGGTCCATGCTGCAGCTATATTAGTAGTATAGTTGTAGCAGGAATGGTTCGGCTCGACCGGGGAAGAACAGCGCTCTCACAGAATACCAGCGTAAAATAGCAGCTTAACGCTGCTGTGTTTCGTATGGTGAGTGTAGAGAACCGGAGACCCTTTTTACTGGAAAAGAGGCATTACTTCAGTCCTCACGGCTGACAACGCATCTGCATTTTGATTCTTTATTGAAGATAGATGTGGATGTCTATGGGTCAGAGCAACCACTTACCATCAGGTGGACTGTGTGCTTGTTTGTCACCTTATCCTGTAAAAAAAAATATCTTTTTTTTTCATGGTAGAGGCGCAAACGAGCATGCGACTCACCTAATGGTAAGTGACTACCGCCGCCCATGAACAACCGCAATTCCACGGGAGATGCAGATGCGTTTCCGGTCTTTTAGAAAGGTGTAAGCTCTTTTCTTGAAGGTCCCTAAGTGGTATCGGTCCGGAAAAATCGCCGATGGTAAACATTTCCACAGAGAAGTTGTACGTAAAAGAAAACTCCTAGTAAAACGCAAAGTCGTGGACCGCCAAGCATTCAGATGTTGAGGATGGTATTGTGATGGTACGTATATTGGTTGTAACTTTACTGCTGAGCACCAATCTACTTCCACTTCTCAGTGGGTTGTGGAACAGTTAGTCATCAAAAAGCTTTGTTTCTAAGAAATGCTTATATCCTTACGGCGATTTCATTCACTACGGTTATCAAAATTAAAGTTCACAATGTAATTGGTTTTTTCAAGTATATTCAATGCTTTTTTGCAGTTCTTTAGTCTCAACTTTTTCAGCCACCACCAAGGCTCTTTTTACGATAGTGAAATTTTGGTCACGAATTTATATAGCAATATCCCTCCCATAATGCGTTGGGCTAGCCACCCATAATTTCTTTCACAATTTGCCATCTATACCTATACTTTTTTGCTAAACTTGATGCGAGTAGCTGTTTGATGTAGCTTTGGATTCTGCCAAGCCCCTGGGCGATTACATGCGTAACACTTTGTATGTACGTATGAGGTAATCTATCGACGAGGCCTATGTTTAGCAGTGGACTTTTGGGAATAGAAAAATTATAGAATTAAGGTGGCAAGCGAGCACACAGCCCATCTTTCCTCAATTATGAATCAAAATGCATATGCGTTGCGACTAAGATGGAATGCCTCATAACCAGTAAAAAGGTCTCCACTTTTCTACACTCACCATATGAAACACAGCAGCAATGAACTGCTATTTTACGCCGATGTTCTGTGAGAGCGTGATCCTTCCCTGGTTGAGCCCACCCATTCGTGCTATAAACATGAGATAGCTGCAGCATGGCTCTATGCGATTTGCTTCGTCATCCGTAATGCGTACAGCAAGGTGAGTGAATAATTTGCCAGGATGTTTTTTTCTTGTCTTCCAATTCCGGTTTTTTTTATTTGTCTTCCGACACAGCACAATTGTTAAGCTTTCCTTCAAAACGTGATATACAAAAGCAAGCGATATTTTATATTCATAAAAGAGATTAAAACTTAGATAATATTAGGAAATTTAAAGAATGTCTACAAAAAATGTATCGGTCTGAAACATATACGGTAAATGATGCTAACGTCGCTTTCAATAGTTTTCATGACTTGTTCTGTCTTTGGTGTAATCTTTGCTTTCCAAAAGTACGAATTAAATTAGATTTAAATAGTAATAAAAAACAGAATTGGATAAGTCCTTTACTTATCCAATTCTGTTTTTTATTACTATTATGTATTACTGTTTATTATTATTATTATTATTGATTCCTTATCAAAGCAAATTGTAAAACCAAACGAATCCTAAGTTATAAATACTATAGAAGTACAAATGCTGTTAATAAAGCAAAATATATGACATATGCTAAATAATTAAGGAAATGTACTTAAAATTTAAAAAAAAATGACAACCAGTGTAAGGCCACGTGAAATATTATTAAAAATGAAATAGGTAGCTTACACAACTAAAATAACATAAAAAAAATTATAATTAATTACACAGTCATCACTAACCCAGTAGAAATAGCCTCTGCAATTAGCAATTACTATAATAATTCAACACACGAAACAACACACACAAAAAGAAAAACTTACTAAGTAACAGTTATCATATCAACTCTATGTTTCTCAAACCTATGTCGAAATACCAAGTTAGGTGCGAGACAATGTCATTAAAAAATACTAGTTCTGCGAGCTATGACGACACAGGTACAAAATTTATAATAAATTGTATCAACAAAATTATAGAAATCTTGACTCATTTAATAAATCTATCTTTTTCGTGTGGAACTTTTCCAGATGCACTTAAGTTATCCATTGTTAAACCACAGTTTAAAAAAGGAGAAAAATATATAGTCAACAATTATCGCCCACTAACGTGGATACCTATTATGTCCAAAATATATGAAAAATGTATGTACAAAAGAATAATCGAATTCTGCAACAAATATAATATTATAATTAACGAGCAATATAAATTTCAAAAAGACAAATCTACAACGTTGGTCAATTTTTCTCTCCTAAAACTAATACTGGAAAATTTAAATAATAATCATTTAACTACAGGGCTATTTTTGACCTATCTAAAGCTTTTGATTTGGTCTCACATGACCTCCTGCTACAAAAACTCAAAAAGCTTGGGATTAGAGGACCTACTCTTCGATTGATATCTTCATACCTCAGTAACAAACAGCAATGTGTCACAGTCATGAAAATAGATGAAAATAAGGATCTCATACCGTATTCGTCTGAATATAGATTCACTAGGTATGGCGTTCCACAAGGAAGTGTGCTCGGTCCTATTTTATTTCTATTATATATAAATGACATTGTTAATATAACAAATCTTAAATGAATATTATTCGCGGATGACATTTCAATAATAATGACCTCTAATAAAAATGTAATACTACTTATGACCACGAGACTGACATAATAATAGTAATAATAATAATAATAATAATAAAAAAGTAAGATAGTCGCCTATGTGAATAATATTTTATTGCCAGAATAAATCAACAGCGATATTGAATTTAAAACATTTCAGGATTTAGTATACTGTGCAGCGTGGACTTCAGCTAAGCTCAACGGAGCTAAAATTGAAATACCTGTACAAGTTGATAACCCTCTCGGAATGGGCAAACAAATGAAATATAATAAACCAAAGTGGGAACAAAGATTAGAATACAAAGTTAGTGAATTAAGAGCAAAGATTGCAAGACTAACACAATTTATCAATGGAAACAGAAGTAAAAAATTGATTAAACACGTAAATGCTATATTTGAGCAAAATAAAACTCATTCCGTCCACGAAGAACATAAAATTAAGCACGAACACTTTTTAGACACACTTAAACAAAAACTTAAACTTGCTAGTAGTCGGCTAAAAAGATATAAAGCATGCTCTCTACGAAAACATCAAAATTTGTTTGCTATTTTGTTCAAATGAAAAGCTTTTCTATCGAAATATAAAAAACCCTGTAACAAATAAAATCAGCAACTCAAAAGATACCGAAAAAAGTTTACCTAGAGAATTATAAAATTATTGGTCTACAATATGGGTGGAACCTAAACATTATAATACAGAAGCGGATTGGATTAAAAATCAAATAGATACATCACAAATAAAACCCATGCAATTTCAACACATCAAAATAGACACTTTCCAAAAAGTTATTAATAAACTGCATAACTGGAAATCACCTGGATCAGATAGTAACTATAACTATTGGTATAAGAAGTTCACAACAATCCACCCGATTCTGTTTAATTTTGTAAATAAATTCATACAAAGCCCGCATACCATGTCGCAATACATTACTTCAGGAATAACGTATATGATACCAAAAGATCCTAGCAATCTTGACAACCCTACAAAATACAGACCTATCACATGTTTACAAACATTGTACAAAATAATTATATCTTGCTTAACCGAAACCATTTATGAACATATATAGACTAACAACATATTGTCAGAAGAACAAAAAGTTGTCGGAAATTTAGTCAGGGTTGCAAAGAACAGCTCACAATAGATTAGAAAGATTCAAAAAGAAAAGATTTATTTAGCATGTATATTGATTATAAGAAAGCTTATGACTCAATCCCGCACACTTGGTTATTAAACATTTTAGAAATATATAAAATGCACCCAAACATAATACAATTCCTACAAGCTGCCATGACCAACTGGACAACGAAACTTAAACTTGACACACTAGATGGCATGATAGAAACAGACTATATTACAATAAGAAGAGGTATATTTTAAGGAGATGCACTTAGTCCTCTCTGGTTCTACCTTGCAATAAAAATCTTATCAAAAATGTTAAACTCTAAAAATATAGGTTGCCCGTTACAATATCATACAACACAAGATCATCTACATACAAATAAACAAGAAAAAAACTTAGTCATCTTTTGTATACGCGTATGGATGATCGTAAGCTATATGCTACTAATCAAGATGAATTAGACCAGTTAGTTAAATTAACGGAAACATTTTCACGGGATATTGGAATGGAATTTGGTATTGATAAGTGCAACATCAATTTGGTTAGAGCTGGACAGCATTATGAACACAATAACCAATTCCAAACAGGATATCAAATCAAATCTTTAGAAGAGAATGGAGTGTATAAATATTTAGGATGGGATATAATCAGTCAATACAAATACACCACAAAGAAATTAAAAATACATTAACAGATCAGTTCCGATATAGACTTCGCTTAGTATTAACATCTCAATTAAATTCCAAAATTATATATAAAGCTATTAACACATTAGTAATTCCTATAATACTAACTTATTTTTTTGGCATAATATACTGGTCCAAAACTGAACTGAAAAAACTACAACGCCCAATAAATACATCTCTTACGAAGCACCGTAAACACCATCCAAGATCGTGCATACAAAGACTAACATTACCACGACATAACTTATATAACAGACAAATAACAACACTCAGAAATTACTTTTCATAAATTGACACCGCTTAATATGTATGATAAAACATTGCAGAAAAATGGGGTACTTACAGATAATAACACAAAAATTGACATATGGACTCAAAAGTCTCTACATGGAAGACATCGCCAAGAGTTGAACCAACCTACCGTAGACAAATTAGCGTCGAACGCATGGCTTCAACGTAGTGAGCTTTTCCCTGAGACTGAGGGTTTTATGTGCGCAATTCAGGACCAAGTCATAGAAACACGTAATTATCAAAAGCACATCATTAAAATAAAAAATCTACATGCCGTCACATATAGACGTTGTTTTAATGCTTCTGAAACAATCCAACATATCACTGGTGCTTGTAAAGCGATCGTTCAGACGGATTATAAGTATCGGCATGATCAAGAAGCAAACATCATTCCCCAAAACCTTACCCTTAAGTGGAAACTAACTGACCAGCCTACTCAAGTATACTATAAATATAAACCTGAAATAGTCTATACTTACCGACAAAACAATACACTATAATAGACCAGATATAACATTAATAGACAAAGTGAATAAATGTGCTTTTATTATCTACATTGCTATACCTAATTCACATAACTTACAGACTACAATTAATGAAAAAAATTCTAAATACATTGATTTAAAACATGAAATTATTATAATGTGGAGCTTACATAATGCCATTATAGTACCTTTAGTCCTCTCTACAACTGGTGTAATACCAAAAGCACTTCATCAATTATTAAAAACTCTTGATCTACCAAAACTTACATCAATTGCAAAAATCAGTTTTACTTAATACTTGTAGAATGGTTACAAAATTTATCTCAACAGAAAACTACCCATAACCAAACACTTTCATGGTATCCACTTGGCTTAGTCCCGTGGTAGTAACCATTAATCCAGTTTTATTAAAAACAAACTGAGAAAACGTAAAAACTTTAAATAAAAATAATAATAATAAATGCAGAAGTCGGTGCTCCTCGATACCGCCCGCATCGTCCGCCGGTTTCTTTCCCTTTCCCCCTAACCCTCGGCCGTCTGGTCTCCCCTGCCGAGGGCTTCCATCTGGTTGGGTTTTTATATATTTATGTATTTTTTATGTATTTATTTTATTTTATTCATATTTATGTATGTTTACCATTTTCATTTACAATTATATATTTATACTGCCCAACCAGATGAGAAAACTTTATAGATACCTCAAAATAATAATTTATATTTATGTATAATATATATTTATGTATTTATTTTATTTTATTGATATTTATGTATGTTTACCATTTTCATTTACAATTATATATTTATACTGCCCAACCAGATGAGAAAACTTTATAGATACCCCAAAATAATAATTTATTTGATACAGACAACACTGATCCATTACTAAATTAAAATTAAATTTTTACATTATACCTTAAATTTCAATTATAATTCTTGGTTAATTAATGATATTATTACATATTATTATTAAGATTTTAATAAATTTGACCACCTACTAAAAATCTCCTACATGCATAAATATTACAAATAATTTTGATGAGATTATTCTGCGACCATCCAACCATCCCTTCCACCATCGGACGACCAGACGTTCGGCCAGTCTCCACCCTTTCGTTGTTGAATTACCACGCATTCGAACCAAACGATTCGCCACGTCGTTCATCATGCGTACAGCAAAGGAGTGGAATAAGTTGCCAGCATCTGTCTTTCCATCCGATTACAGTGTGGGTGTCTTCAAGGCATGAGTAAATAGGCTTTTGTTAAGTCAGTGCGCTTCACCATCTTAGGCTACATCACCACTTACCATCAGGTGGGATCGTAGATAAGCACTGGCTTAGTAGAATAAAAAAAACAATTTGAAAATAAATCTTGACAAATCTGTATAATACGAGTATATATAATTCAATAAATGTATTAATAAGAAATATAATTTTAATCTTAACATAACAAAATAAAAGCAGTATCAAATAAAACATTTTCATGAAATTGCATGTAAACGATGTATCGACGAGATTAAATAAATTTGCATACGCTCTTAAACATTTAAAAAACGTTACAAACATAAAAACGGCTGTTCTGTCCTACCACGCATATAGGTACGTAGAGTCAATACTGCGCTATGGACTTATAATCTGGGGTAAAAGCACGGATCAAAATAGAGCATTTAGTGCACAAAAAATGTACTAGAGCAATATGTGAGCTTAAACCAACTGAATCGTGTCAACAGGTATTTAAAAAACTTGACATTACCCTTCCCGTGTCTTTATATTTATGAAATATGCATGTTCGTATGGAAGCATAAATATTTATTTAACACGGCAAATGATGCAAATCCTCGAAACCGGCGAAACCCATACAAGCTCATTTTAAGTGACACACCTAGAATAAGTAAATATAATAAAAGTTGTCTATCTATGTGTGTACGTTTATATAACAAGCTACCAAATAATCTAAAAATGTTAAATACCAGATTATTTAAATCTAAATTACAAGAATACCTAATTAAGAATAGTTTCTGCATCGTTATAGACTTTTTTAATCATAACCCTAAATGTACAAAACAAAACCTTTGCATGATATATATGTAACTGTAGCAAAAAAAATGTTGTTCAATTGTACAATATTTGTAAAACCATTTCATAGCAGATTTTAAGCAAATAAATATATTATTACAATGCTTAACGCCTATTCACTTTGTCCTCGAGGACTCATCAAGGACAAAGTGAATAGGCGTTAAGCTAAGCCAATGCTTTTCACTATCTTCGTCTACAACACCACTTACCATCAGCATGGAGAGTAGCGAACAAATGGATCTGTCCATTTGTTGGCATGTGATCTGTCACGTGCTGTTCAAAGAACCGGAGCCATTTTCATTCAAAAAAATTGAAGGCAATTTTTTTTTATTTTAATTATGCTGTTTATATTAGTTTTTATACAAAAAAGCGAGCAGCTTTCCCTTTTAAGTTTAAAATGTAAAACTATTCTCCAAAAATTAGGACTGCACACATACTATGATTAAATTTGTTATTTGCAAAATGTTTCTAAAGCACCTGATTATTTAAGAGCTCTCAAATTAATCACTCAGTGAACGTTTAACATAAAGCGTTTCCTGATCCTCTTTTCATCTTACTAAGGAGTACTTATTTAAAATAACTTGTTTTTTTCAATGTTAAAGCATTTTTAATAAATCGAATAAATGATATAGGAAATAATTTATAGATGTAATAGCTATGAGTACCGGCTTCGCACGGTCGATTTCTGAATATGAACCACGGTAGAACCATGTAGGTGACCCTTTAAAAATTGTTAAAAAATTATTTAAAATTGGATAAGCCGTTTAAGAGAGATCTCGACTACATCCCCACCTATTGAGTCCAACTATAGCTAAGAACCTTCCAGGTGACCTTATAAGTATCCTATAAAAATCATCAAAATTGGTCAAGCCGTTAAAGAGGAGAAGGATTACGAACACACGCACACACAATATAAAAAGCATGTGTGCAGTTTACACGTGGTAGAAGTCGTTCAAATGAAATGAAGTATAAAACAAAAGTATTCCACAGCAAATGATTTATTTAATTTGATAATTTTATGCCCGGTTCAGACGCCTGATACCACGCGTCTGAACAGCGCATCGGGAGGCTAGGCATCGACCGCGTCGAGCAGTGTTGAATTGTTTTAATTTTGCATTATCTCATCCTTATTATCTCAATTATCTCATCAGCACCCAATATATAATATATCTGCGTCATCATCATGATGATAATGATGATGACGCAGATATAAGGCATTATTTAGGCAAAATAATCTGATCGTGATGAAAAAATAATTTGACCGTGGTGGTATATCGCTTTAAACAGATGTACGAGTCAAATCGTCTCGTGCCGTGGGTGTCGTAAGGCGCAACTGGGTGATATGTCATAAAAATCTAATGGCTTTTGTTCATAGTGGTATATCGCTTTAAACAGATGTACGAGTCAAATCGTTTCGTGCCGTGGGTGTCGTAAGGCGCAACTGGGTGATATGTCATAAAAATCTAATGGCTTTTGTTCATAGTGGTATATCGCTTTAAACAGACGTACTCGTAATACGTACAGGCGATGTGTAGCAGTGTCTAAGTTGCAAAAATTAAGAATAGAGTTTGACAATAATTATCCGTAATGCTCTTTATTAATATAAGGCATTTCTTGAGCGCTTTTTCTTGACTTGCTTGATAAAAATCAATATTTAAAGCTAGCTGAGAGGTGTAACCTAATGCTAGATAGCCAATACTACACATCATAAATCTGGCTGTTATATACAAAAATAATTTATCAAATCGGACAAGTTCAGTTTAAGAGATTAGCGTTAGCGTGTTTAAACTAATAAAGAAACCTTTTCCGTTTTATTATATTTATTAATTGTACAAATATTAAATATTCCAATTATAACATTTTGTTTTTAATGAATTCGTTTTAGTTTGGCTTTGTTTAAGTGTTGTAAGCAACGTCAAAGGTGCAAGTCGTCTGGTACTATGATCGCCAAACTGTCTGCCAATCGTTACGATAGGTTCAGTCCCGTTATAAGGAATATGATTGGAATAAAAAGAAAGAAGTGTTTTACTTCAATATTACCGTTACCGTTACAGCCTTCTAAAGTCCACTGCTTAGCATAGGTCTCCCGGATAGATTGATTCATAAGAATAGGGACATCTAAATATCCACTTATTTGCCATAGTTGCCACGCTTGGCAATTGGACTGTTTAATCGTTATTAGGAAGATGCTGCTGCCCACTTCCTGATTTGTTTCCTTCTATCGCCTCTTTCCACACCCACGGGATTATATGACTCAGTGGATATTCTTACATCGCCTTTTCACGCTTAAATATTACATGACGTAATTGATTTTTGCGGTTAGGTTTTCATCGCCGCTTAGGGGAATCTACAACCCCATTTCATCCCTTTGGTGTTGTAAAAGGGAAACAACCGAAGGATTCCGACACACGGTGATATAACCAAACATATCGTTTACCCCAAATGTAAAATATATACACCGGCGACGGATCTATTAAAATTAATCGTCATTTGAATTAAAATAATATTTCCTTCATGGCAAGATAACTAAAAGTGCGAGGAAGATGCATATTATTCCATCTCACTTCCTTATTTCGCCGCCAAGGCCGTCTACACCATGACACAAGGCGTAGTGACGAAAAAATCTTACACTTTTTGTCGCCTATCTCCCATCCGCCAAACCCGTACAGTCCGATAAAAAACTTCGTTCCAAAAATCATCCAGATGAAAAAACAATCTCTTCTGTATCGTGGAAACATTTTACATACATAAATTGCACATGGCTAAACGTCCCGAACAATTATTAAGTATAGAGTAAGGTGAAAGTACAAATATTTTTTTCTTAAATCTATCATTACCGCGGCTAGCAGCGCCACAGTCAAATTCTTAACTACGCTTTCCAACAACGCAAAGTGTTTGGTGTTAAACATAAAACATGCAATATTTACAGACGAGATCTGAGAGCTAGTATTTTTTTTAATAAGCGAAGTGACAAAAGCACTTACAATCAACCTAATGGTAAGTCGTGTAAGCCATAGTCACCTGTAACTTACTTCAAATAAAGAAGGTTTTTGCCACCTGTGAAGACAAAGATGGCATGCCCCACCATGCATGTAATTACTTGCACTATAATTCGAATACTCGCTTTATATAGCCTTTAGACCAGAACATAGTATACGAACTGCTTTTTATAGATAGAAGGAGATAAGAGGGTGGTAACCTTCTAGTAACAAACAGTCTAGTAAAATGCCTCAGCCTGGATAGCACAACACAGGCTTATTATCATCATTTTCCTCAACTGTGACAACACATAGTCTGTGGCCTTGATATTTGCAGGTGGCTATGGACTTCAGTAGCCAATTACGACAAGTACTGTAAGCTAGTTTGTCCTCTGACAAAAAAATAAGAGGTCATGTTCAGTTAAAGTATCCTTATAATAAATCATTCTCCGAACTTTTGACTATAAAAACAAAATACGCTATTTTTCTGTTTGCCCCTTGGAAACTGAAGTGAAATTAATCATAACTAAGATGAAAGAACTCTGTTATTCTCAAAGCGGAAAATAATGAAAGCAACTTAGAAGTTTTGATGTTCATAATAAACGCGAATTTATTGTTGTACGTCTTCAGTCCGAGAGCGTGGTCCTTGTTCTTTGTAAGCAGGACCAAACAATAAACTTTTTACATTTCAGGTAAATAAGTACTTGGTACGGGGCTTCACGTACCAGGAACTAAGTGCCGATACTATTCTGTTCCTGTTTATTTTGAAGCAATTTTTTGTTTTATATAAGAGGGGCGCAAACGAGCATGCGGCTCACCTGATAGTAAATGACTACCGCCACCCATTAACAACTGCAACACCAGGGGAATTAGTTGCACGTTGCCGGCCTTTTAAAAAGAGTAGGCTCTTTTTTGAAGGTCTCTAAGTAGTATCAGTCGGGAAAAATCGCCGGGGGTAGCCGATGTTTAGCCACAGGAAGTTGCGCGAGGAAAGTAACTTCTTGTTAATCCCACAGAGGTGGACCGCCAATCTTCCAGATGGTATGGATAGTATCGCGATGTACGGTGGCGAAATTTAGCGACTGAAATTACCACTGCATTACGTTGGATGCGGTAAATGGAAGGAGCTGGCACTGGGGTGCACCGGCCCAGAGATAAAAACAATATTCCAAGTGGGCCGAACTTGCCCCTTCTAATGATGCAAGCGGTGTGCCGGGATAACATACTGTACCACTCTAAAAAGCACGCCAAGCTTATTAGAGGCCAATTTAGACTTCCCTTCCAGGTGAGCACGGGAACTGCACGTCATTCTATATGTCGACACTGAGAATGCAAATCCTGGCTGGAGACAACAAAAGCGAGTGCCTAGAAATTGAGGAGATACGATACAGAGGTATCTTAGCGGTAAACGCACAATCTAGTGCCCTCTATGGAATGAACTGGACTAGATTAAGTCGCCCATAATCCAATACTATTATTGCAATAATGTTGTACTTAATTTATCAGGGATGTAAGGGAGAATGTGCCAAATTTTTATTTAAATTTCTACCTTGCCTAAGGTGCGATTGTGTACCTTTGGGCGAATCATTTGCCGGTGGGAATTACTCCGCAACTGTTACTTAATTATGATAGTATTTTGTAACAACGGTTTATAATCGATAATAATAACACAATACAACTTATATAACCTGTAATTTCTTTTTTCATTTGGTATGTTGAATATCAAGGAAATATAATTTTAGATTTCGAATGAGTCTCGTTTGTGGTAATATTCGTTGCCTTTTCTTATTAAATTTGAAGAATATACTTATTGAAACTGAATATAGTAGCATACAATAGTTTTTGTTTGTTAAATTAATACTCGGAATGAACCCTATGAAGAATACATATGTATTCTTGGTGTGTGTTGGGAAAAGTTACAGATAACTTTTTCAATAAAATTCATACCGCTTTTCTTAGACTTACTGCATTAAGTCAAATTACTTAATAAATCATTTGATTATTTTACTTGAGATAAATTAAATATAATTTTAGCAATTAATTGACATTGTACTTAATTTTCATCCAAAATTATGGAAACGAGAAATAAGTATTGAATAATTCGCCAACCGATCGCCGTTGAAGTGATTATGGCATATATAAATTTTTGGTGGGTAGGTCTGCAGTAGCCACTCTCCGTCACGTGAACTGTAATCTCGTTTCAAAAAAAGTAAAAATCAAAACATCTTACACATCTACATCTCTACAACTATTTAGTTAATTATTTGTATTAAGACTGTTAAAACACATAATCATCATCATCGTCATCATTATATCCCATCATAAGTGCATAGTTGGACAAAGGCCTCCCTAAAGGAATGCCACAAAGATCGGTCTTGAGACATCTGAATCTGTCCTACCTATATCACCAGGTCTTTCCTCCATCTAGTGGAGGGCCGTATAGTGATAATCAAATACCTAAAGTACTGCAATTCTGTCAGCATTAAAAAGTGTTTTAATGAAAATCTTTATAGGTTTTAAAAACATTGTTAAATATCGCTATAAATTTGTTTACTAATGCTCGAGGTAGATTTTTTTAATGTTCATGGATCCATGATAAAGATACTTGGCCTTGTCATAAGGATAAATAGAACGAAAGTATACTTCATGTAACAGCAGTAAAAAAGAAAAAAAACTATACTACTTTTGGTGTTTTATACATCTTGTCTTCTTCAATTCAAAATAATGCTTCAAAATCTTATTTCCATTTTGAATTTTGAAAATAAAACCAAGACAAGCATAATACAAATGGAACCGTCGTGTGATTTGTTCTGGATATGCAATATGCAAGCAATTTTTCTTTAGACTCGTCTATTGCTGTTCAAGAACCGTGAAATTGTTTTATACACGTAAAACAGAAATACCTCATTTTAATAGAAAATGGTTTTCACCCTGTGATGCTATTGCTGGTCGAAGAATCCAACTTGTCTGGGAAGCGATTGTGAAAATGTCTCGTCTAGTATCCTTCAAAATCAAAAATTATGACACGTTGCAGTGATGACATTTTTTTTAGAATAAGGGGGACAAACGAGCACACAGTAAGTGGATGCTTTTGTCCATATACATCTACATTTATCCTCAATTAACAATCAAAATGCAGATGCGTTGTCACCACTGAGGAACCTTCCAGTTAAAAGGGTCTCCCACTCTCTACACTCACCATATCCATACGAAACACATTAGCAAACAGCATTAAGCTGCCATTTTACGCTGGTATTCTTTAAGAGCTTGCCTAGCCGACCATTTTTGCTACAACCCTAATATAGCTGCAGCGTGGTTCTACCACGTATAAAACCGGACCTATAATGTTTTAGCTTAGGGTTTGAGTGAATGATGATAGTTGAGAATTTTTTATAGAAAAGGGGGCAAACGACCGTGCGGCTCACCCGATTATAAGTGTCGACCGCCGGCCCATGAACAACTACAACACCAGGGTAAGTGCAAGTAGTTACCGGCCTTTTAAAAAGGATAAAGCTCTTTTCTTGCAGGTCCCTAAGTGATATCAGTCTGAGAAAATCGCCGATCACCCAGTCCACCTAGCTAAGTGGATTAAGTGGCCCATAAATACGTACCTTTATGCACACGCGTTGTCACCCATAAGGACTAAAATGGAATGTATCCCTACCAAAAGGGTGAGTGAATAAATTAAACGTACAACGGTACTTAAATAAAATCATGTTTAACCGAAAATAATTCAGCTAAAGCCTTCAGACCTGCTTGTTAACTCTATATACGCAAGCACAGAATTTAAAACTGTTTGTTTGGATTATTTGCAAAGTTGTTTTGATACGTGACGAGTAACAAGCGCTCGACGTATAACAACGTGGGCGTAACAACGTATCGTAAAAAAGTTATTTTAAATTTGAACTTTTTTTATAGGACAGGAGGCAAACGAGCATGCGGCTCACCTAATGGTAAGTGACTACCGCCGCCATTGAACAACTGCATCACCAAGGGAATTGCAGGTGCGTTACCTTTTAAAAAGGAGTAAGCTCTTTTCTTGAAGGTCCCTAAGTCGTATCGATCCGGAAAAAACGTGAAACGTACAGTGGTGGACCGCCAAGCATCCAGATGTGAAGAGGATAGTGCACGTAATTGAGGTAGGGCAGAAGGTGATCTTCAAACTAGGTAAGACACATTATTTTATTATATTGTGCGGATATTGGCAAAGTAAATTTTTCCAATTTTAATTTTTCCGCAAAGTAACGCCTGATTGTATTAATGAAAAATGATAACGCAATTTCAGAGTGATTTTCACTAGCAATGGTTTCATAGAAAGTTACACAATCTTACTGCCTCACTCTAAACACCTCAGTCCCCCATGACCACAGATGCGAAAATCACTCGAAGCTTCAGCCACTTAAAATAACCTATTAAACATGCAAAGAAACGTAACATTCAATTTTATTCAATGATTTGTAATAGTTAAAATATTTAAAATCTGTTTTCATTTCCATCAGCTCGTAAAATTTTACAATGGGCCTATATTGTTTAAGGTTGGATTTGCTTGACAGGCCAATTGACGATCGCAGTACAGGCGTCTCACACTGCCGCTTGCCGCTGCGCCCCGTCTCCGATCTACATATATTACGCCTGGCATAAACAACTTTTTTTTTAATAGAATTTACAGGTGAGAGGTATTTTAGGAGACTCGGAGACTAAGTTTATTTCACGTGTAAACGCAAACACAAGTGCGCTCTTTATTCCCTCTCTAATTTGGTCCATTAGGACGGTAATTCAACAAAGCCGGAGAGAGTTCAGGCGCAGAAGCAACAGCTTCAAGCACGCCATATTCCGGGTCGCTACAAAGAATTTGTTGACAGAAAAAACTCAATAAACGATTTTTACCCAACCTGGATTCCGAACCGTAATTCTGAATTTATAATTCATTAATTTCTGATTTTATATTTTCAGAATCGAAAATAGATGCAGCGCAGTAATTAAGCATTTGGCGACAGTGCTGCAAGTGGCGCGTTCGATTTCTGAATGAAATATTTATTTTTATTCTTATGACCTAAAAATAACTGCTTCGGGTATGAGTGAATATTCATGTACAATTTATGTTTATAAAACGCCTGTACGAAACAGGAGATATTCTTAATATTTATTCCTTGACAATATTGAAAATGTATAATATTCAATAAAGAACAAAAAATGTTACATTTGCTCAAGACGTTTCTATTTCGTAAGGAATTTAATATACTCAAACTTTATAAAGCAATTGGAAACAAAATGTTCTGTTTAGTGCTCGATTATCTGCTTCAATGTAAATATTTAACAAATAAAAGTGAAAATGATTGTTATTAGAATCATTTTTGAAAGGACCAAACTACGAATCCGACAAAATTAAAATAAAATTAAACAGGTGTCTAATAACGATAAATAAATGTAAGTTTCCAAATTACAACCAAAGGGTTTTGGGAATGTAATACAATGTAATATGTGTCGAGTACATACTAATCCCAGATTTCATACACACATCCTTTGTTTGAATGAGTTTATCCAGGATTGTTCACCAGGCCGTAAATGCTTACTACTGAGCAACTCGACTCGACCTGACAACGAACAAGGCACGCACCCTGAGGACTGACGAGAAGATCGTGGAGCTGGAAGAAGAGATAGACAAGTTGCGCTGGCATATTATAGGATTATCCGAAGTCCGAAGAGAGGGGGAGGACACGGTAATCCTCGAATCCGGCAACTTGCTCTATCACCGGGAGGGCGACCATCTGTCCCAAGGAGGTGTCGGATTTATCGTCCACAAGTCTCTCGTTAACAACGTTGTAAAGATCGGGAGTGTGTCGACGAGGGTTGCGTACCTTATACTCAGAATCACCAAACGGTATTCGCTGAAGGTCATACAGGTTTACGCACCAACCTCGGCACACCCCGATGAGGAGGTGGAGGAAATGTATGAGCATATCTCTAGAGCCATGCATTCCTCCTAAACCCAATATACGGTGTTAATGGGAGACTTCAATGCAAAACTAGGCACAAGAGAGAATGGTGAGCTGAAAGTAGGGAAATTTGGAATAGGGCAACGGAACCCAAGGGGCCAGCAGCTGGCCCCACAGGAAGTGGACCTGGTCGAGCCCCGACGGTTCGACAAAAAATGAGATTGACTTCATTATGACGACCAGACGACAACTGTTCAGTGATTTCTCCGTGACCGCGAGGGTGAAAACTGGTAGCGATCACCGATTGGTTAGAGGCACACTGAACCTAAACGTTAAGTTGGAGAGGTCTCATCTAATGAAGTCAACGCTCCGTCCCCCTCGTGCTCTGTTCCAAAGTCCCGTCACCTTTCAGCTCGAGTTACAAAACCGTTTTCAGTGCCTAGAAGACTGCAATGAAGTGAACGATATGAATGACAAGCTCGTGGAAACTGTCCATGCGGTCGGAGCTAAGTTCTGCAAGACCCGCCGCAGAAGAACAAAAAAACTCTCCGATCACACTCTTAATCTCATGGCTGTTAGACGGGGGATGAAGCTACATTCTTCAACAGACTTGACAACATACAGGCATCTGAACAGACAGATCTCCAAATGCATGCGGCGGGACTTACGCAACTTCAATACAGCTCGTATTGAAGAAGCGATCGAGCGGAATCAAGGCTCCAATGTCTTTGCCAGAGATCTGTCTGCCAGAAAGAGCCAACTGTCAAAGCTGAAGACAGAATGTGGCAGCATCGTTTCCGGGACACCTGAGATTTTGAGTGAGATTTAGAGGTTCTATGGGCAGCTGTACACGTCATCGTTGGAGCCACACGCAAGTGTGAGTAACGATCCAAGAGCGAGTCTCATCCGACACTATTCCGAAGATATCCCGGACGTCAGTCTGAGCGAGATTAGAATGGCTCCCCAGCACCTTAAAAACGGTAAGGCCCCAGGCGAGGATGGAATTACAGCGGAGCTTCTAAAAGCGGGTGGAAGACCGGTACTTCAAGTCCTTCAGAAGCTCTTTAATTCCGTCCTCCATGGTGGCATTACACCAGAGGCGAGGAGCAGAAGTGCGGTGGTCTTGTTCTTCAAGAAAGGTGACAACGCTCTCTTGACGAACTGTAGACCGATTTCCCTTCTGAGCCGCGTCTACGTGCTGTTTTCGAGAGTCATTACGAATCGTCTCGCGCGCAGACTTGACGACTTCCAGCCTCCCGAACAAGCCGGTTTCCGAAAGGGCTTTAGCACCATAGACCACATACATACTTTTCGGCGTACAGAAGTCCGAAGAGTACAATTTGCCACTATGTCTGGCGTATATGGACTATGAGAAAGCCTTTGATTCCGTCGAAATTTGGGCGGTGCTGCAGTCCCTTCAGCGGTGCCAAGTTGACTGTCGGTATATCGAAGTGTTGAAGTGCTTGTACAGTAGGGCTACGATGGCTATCCGAGTACAGAACCAGAGTACGAAACCTATTCAATTGCAGAGAGGTGTAAGACAGGGTGACGTCATATCCCCGAAACTCTTCACCGCTGCATTGGAAGACGTTTTCAAGCTTCTGGACTGGAAAGGATACGGTATTAACATCAATGGCGAGTACATCACTCACCTTCGATTTGCCGACGATATAGTCCTTATGGCAGAATCGCTGGAGGGCCTAAGCACTATGCTAAATGACCTCAATAGTGTTTCCCAACGGATAGGTCTTAAGATGAACATGGACAAAACAAAGATCATGTTTAATGTCCATGTCACACCTATGCCGTTAGTTGTTGGGAGCATTAAGCTCGAAGTTGTTGACGAGTATGTTTACCTGGGACAAATAGTCCGACTAGGTAAGTCCAACTTCGACCGAGAGGTCAATCGACGGATTCAACTCGGCTGGCCAGCGTTCGGGAAGCTACGACACATCTTCTCGTCAGACATACCTCAAAACCTTAAAACGAAATTGTACAACCAGTGCGTGTGGCCAGTGATGACTTACGGAACTGAGACGTGGTCCTTCACTGCTGGCCGTATGAGGAAGCTCAAGGTCGCTCAGCGAGCTATGGAGAGGGCTATGCTCGGAGTTTCTCTGCGTGATAAACTTAGGAATGAGGATATCCGCAGTAGAACCAGAATAACCGACATAGCCCAACGGATTAGTAAACTGAAGTGGCAGTGGGCTGGCCATATAGCTCGAAGAACCGACAACCGATGGGGAAGAAAGGTTCTCGAGTGGCAGCCTCGTACCGGTAGGCGAAGTGTAGGGCGCCCCCCCACGAGATGGAGTGACGACCTGGTAAGGCATGCAGGAAGTCGATGGATGCAGGTGGCTCAGGACCGTGCTTTGTGGCATTCTTTGGGGGAGGCCTATGTTCAGCAGTGGACTTGTGAAGGGCTGTAATGATGAAATGATGATGACTGAGCATAAGCCTCTCCCAAGTATGTAGAATTTCTCATAATACCTACTTTAAGCAGCTATAGATACTGACAATTGCATAAGTCTGGAGACACAAGCTAGTAGTACAAGCTACTTGATTCAACAGAGTTAGTAATTCATTCTTCGGGAAGATGTATAATAAGCTTTTATAACAAAATCCTAGGAAATCAAGAAATTTATCTCTGACAAGTTCAAAAACTTTACTTAAAAGGGATTGTAAAAAAAGATTTATCATCATCACTACTGAACATAAAGCTCCCCCAAAGAATGCGACAAAAATGTGTTAATATATTAAGTAGTTAATAAAGGAATTTATGGATGATAATATTCCATGGGATGAGTAGGTTGCTAGCAAGCTATTTCTAATTTTGTGTGTCGTGTAACATATTAAAAAATTGCAAACTGTTCTTTTGCTAGTAGTAAATAGAACATAGGAGTGACTGTCAATAAGTATTATTTATAATACATATTTAATAAAAAAAAGTTTATATTTCTATTTCTTGCATCTATCTATCGACGTTCTTAGTATTTTACTACTTGCATATGCGTGTGATAGTGTGCCGTGTAGTGGCGGTCAAGAATATCCACTACCCCATATCCTCCCGTGGGTGTCGTAAAAGGCGACAAAGGGAAACAGCCAGGAGATGGGCAGCAGCATCTTCCTGATAATAGCCAAATGACAATAAAAAAACTGCGGTTGCCAACCCGCTCGCCAAGCGTGGCAACTATGGCAAATACCCCCCAATGATGAGAGCAACAAAAAAACGGCCCCCAGTCCCCGGCGGCCCCGCTATTCCTGGCTACGGTGGCGACCATGGTAACGGCGGGGCAGGGGGTGCTAAGAATCTCCGGTGGAGGTTCGGTTGCCACCTTAGACGACTCGACCTGGCAACGTACAACGCACGCACCCTGAGGACTGACGAGAAGATCGTGGAGCTGGAAGAAGAGATAGACAAGTTGCGCTGGCATATTATAGGATTATCTGAAGTCCGAAGAGAGGGGGAGGACACGGTAATCCTCGAATCCGGCAACTTGCTCTATCACCGGGAGGGCGACCATCTGTCCCAAGGAGGTGTCGGATTTATCGTCCACAAGTCTCTCGTTAACAACGTTGTAAAAATCGGGAGTGTGTCGACGAGGGTTGCGTACCTTATACTCAGAATCACCAAACGGTATTCGCTGAAGGTCATACAGGTTTACGCACCAACCTCGGCACACCCCGATGAGGAGGTGGAGGAAATGTATGAGGATATCTCTAGAGCCATGCATTCCTCCAAAACCCAATATACGGTGTTAATGGGAGACTTCAATGCAAAACTAGGCACAAGAGAGAACGGTGAGCTGAAAGTAGGGAAATTTGGAATAGGGCAACGGAACCCAAGGGGCCAGCAGCTGGCCGACTTCATGGAGAAAGAGGGACTCTTTATGATGAACTCTTTCTTCCAGAAGCGGTCCCACAGGAAGTGGACCTGGTCGAGCCCCGACGGTTCCACAAAAAATGAGATTGACTTCATTATGACGACCAGACGACAACTGTTCAGTGATGTCTCCGTGATCGCGAGGGTGAAAACTGGTAGCGATCACCGAATGGTTAGAGGCACACTGAACCTAAACGTTAAGTTGGAGAGGTCTCGTCTAATGAAGTCAACGCTCCGTCCCCCTCGTGCTCTGTTTCAAAGTCCCGAAACCTTTCAGCTCGAGTTACAAAACCGTTTTCAGTGCCTAGAAGACTGCAATGAAGTGGACGATATGAATGACAAGCTCGTGGAAACTGTCCATGCGGTTGGAGCTAAGTTCTGCAAGACCCGCCGCAGAAGAACACAAAAACTCTCCGATCACACTCTTAATCTCATGGCTGTTAGACGGGAGATGAAGCTACATTCTTCAACAGACTTGACAGCATACAGGCATCTGAACAGACAGATCTCCAAATGCATGCGGCGGGACTTACGCAACTTCAATACAGCTCGTATTGAAGAAGCGATCGAGCGGAACCAAGGCTCCAAAGTCTTTGCCAGAGATCTGTCTGCCAGAAAGAGCCAACTGTCAAAGCTGAAGACGGAATGTGGCAGCATCGTTTCCGGGACACCTGAGATTTTGAGTGAGATTGAGAGGTTCTATGGGCAGCTGTACACATCATCGTTGGAGCCACACGCAAGTGTGAGTAACGATCCAAGAGCGAGTCTCATCCGACACTATTCCGAAGATATCCCGGATGTCAGTCTGAGCGAGATTAGGATGGCTCTCCAGCACCTTAAAAACGGTAAGGCCCCAGGCGAGGATGGAATTACAGCGGAGCTTCTGAAAGCGGGTGGGAGACCGGTACTTGAAGTCCTTCAGAAGCTCTTTAATTCCGTCCTCCATGGTGGCATTACACCGGAGGCGTGGAGCAGAAGTGCGGTGGTCTTGTTCTTCAAGAAAGGTGACAACGCTCTCTTGAAGAACTACAGACCGATTTCCCTTCTGAGCCGCGTCTACGTGCTGTTTTCGAGAGTCATTACGAATCGTCTCGCGCGCAGACTTGACGACTTCCAGCCTCCCGAACAAGCCGGTTTCCGAAAGGGCTTTAGCACCATAGACCACATACATACCCTTCGGCAAGTTGTACAGAAGTCCGAAGAGTACAATTTGCCACTATGTCTGGCGTATGTGGACTATGAGAAAGCCTTTGATTCCGTCGAAATTTGGGCGGTGCTGCAGTCCCTTCAGCGGTGCCAAGTTGACTGTCGGTATATCGAAGTGTTGAAGTGCTTGTACAGTAGGGCTACGATGGCTATCCGAGTACAGAACCAGAGTACGAAACCTATCCAATTGCAGAGAGGTGTAAGACAGGGTGACGTCATATCCCCGAAACTCTTCACCGCTGCATTGGAAGATGTTTTCAAGCTTCTGGACTGGAAAGGATACGGTATCAACATCAATGGCGAGTACATCACTCACCTTCGATTTGCCGACGATATAGTCCTTATGGCAGAATCGCTGGAGGACCTAAGCACTATGCTCAATGACCTCAATAGTGTTTCCCAACGGATAGGTCTTAAGATGAACATGGACAAAACTAAGATCATGTTTAATGTCCATGTCACACCTATGCCGATAGTTGTTGGGAACACTAAGCTCGAAGTTGTTGACGAGTATGTTTACCTGGGACAAATAGTCCGACTGGGTAAGTCCAACTTCGACCGAGAGGTCAATCGACGGATTCAACTCGGCTGGGCAGCGTTCGGGAAGCTACGACACATCTTCTCGTCAGACATACCTCAAAACCTTAAAACGAAATTGTACAACCAGTGCGTGTTGCCAGTGATGACTTACGGAACTGAGACGTGGTCCTTCACTGCTGGCCGTATGAGGAAGCTCAAGGTCGCTCAGCGAGCTATGGAGAGGGCTATGCTCGGAGTTTCTCTGCGTGATAAACTTAGGAATGAGGATATCCGCAGTAGAACCAGAGTGACCGACATAGCCCAACGGATTAGTAAGCTGAAGTGGCAGTGGGCCGGCCATATAGCTCGAAGAACCGACAACCGATGGGGAAGAAAGGTTCTCGAGTGGCAGCCTCGTACCGGTAGGCGAAGTGTAGGGCGTCCCCCCACGAGATGGAGTGACGACCTGGTAAGACATGCAGGAAGTCGATGGATGCAGGTGGCTCAGGACCGTGTTTTGTGGCATTCTTTGGGGGAGGCCTATGTTCAGCAGTGGACTTGTGAAGGGCTGTAATGATGATGATGATGATATGCGTGTGATAGATTATCTTTAGACGGTCACTTTACGACCGCATAGAAAAGTAGCGCACGAGAAATTATCTATCCTTGTCTAAGTAATGGGACAAGGACTATGAAACAACCAGTACGCCATGTGTATATATGACCTTGTCAGCCCCAATCTTTGAATTTCGAATATCCTCAAGTGATTTTATTGCTCAGACCTAACGATTTCTTATCCTTTACCGGACACGTGCTAAAGTGGCACGTGGAACGATACATAAATTGGTGGGAATTGAGACAGTAATAGATCAATTTCCACCAATTTATGTACAATCATTATTATTATTAAGTAAAATGAAATACGAAAACATCTTTTTTAAGTATTTAATTTTATTATAATAATAGATGAATGAAATATTATATCATTCGAAAGTACCAATTACTTATATTACGATTTGAGTGTTCCTTTGAAAACGCTTTAAGTAATTAAATTAAAAATTGTCTACGTTAATGGCTGTATGAGTGATGATGCTTTGCTTTCCCTATACAGGAACCTATCACATTTGATATAAAAAAGGTATAAAGAAACTAGTTTTAACGAAATGGCTAAAAATAACTATGTTTGGACTTTCTATCGATTTCATACACAACACTTTCCAATATATTTTTTTAGGAAAAACTCCAAAATTCTGACTGTAGCCTACACTTGGGTGACATTTGGTTCTTTAGCAACAATATCTCGCTTTTAATTTCGTTACATTTCAGTAGAAGTGGAAAACATAATTGCTAACAACACGCCCCTTCCATGTTAGAACCATCTTTAATGAAAAAAGATGACCGCTCCGCTCCAAACGCTCCCTCCGTATAAAAAAGATAAATTTATAACCCTTTTATTTTACATTTGCTTATCTGTGCTCAGGTAGCATTTCAGTTGTTGTTTAGTTGTAATTTTGTAGGATATGAAATTTAAAGGTAAAACGTGTTTTAGTATTTCTGTAGTTTAAATTTAACAAATTATGAACTATAAATTTATGAAATTGAAACAGAAACAGAAACCTTTTTATTCAATATGGATTACAAATAATACTCTTTGAAAGTCACTTTTTTGTTTAAGGCGCAGGTTGAGCAAAATGTCGCCCTAGTCGTTATTTGTGCGGTTTTTAGGAGCTATCTACTTTTTATTTAAAAGATATATCAACAAATAAAAAACACATTATATTTCTACATAATCTTGATTCCATAAAAGCTATATCCAATTTTTTTTAAAGGAATAATAATAATAATAATAATAATTACCCACGATATATAATACACTAACATCCATTTTGAGCGCGAGAATCACTCGTCACCTGAACTCAAATCAGGTGATGTCGCGCGCTCAAAATGGATGTCGGGGCGGTGGTCGTGGAACCAAGGAACCACTCCTCATTGACGCGGTCATTGGCAAAGTGGTTAAACGCAACCATCGGAACCTATCCGCCGCCTGGATAGACTACAAAAAGGCATTCGACTCGGTGCCTCATACATGGCTGGAGAGGGTCCTCGAGCTGTACAAGGTTGACTGTACAGTTAGAGACTTCCTGGGGCAGTGTATGGGGCAGTGGAGTACGATCATTTGTCATCTAGGTGAGCGGATGACGGCTGCGGAGAACCACATAAGGATAAGAAGGGGTATCTTCCAGGGCGATTGTCTGAGTCCAATCTGGTTCTGCCTCTCTCTGAACCCTCTCAGTACCTTACTGGAGGGCTCCGGGAGGGGATTTCAGCTTCGGAGGGGAGGTACAAAAGTGACCCACCTTTTCTATATGGATGATCTCAAGTTATTCGCCTCCAGTCGTTCTCATCTTATGGAATTGCTAAACATCACTTGTGATTTTAGCAATTCTATTAGAATGGAGCTGGGGACGGATAAGTGTGCGGTCCTCCATGTTGAAAGGGGAAGGGTTGCTAACTCTGAGGGCATAGATTTATCTATGCCTATCAACATAAGGACCCTTTCTGAGGCTGGAACATACCGATACCTGGGTATGTCACAGAACATCGGTGTAGATGAGGCGGGTATGAAACAGTCAGTTTGCGATGTGTTTTATGCACGCTTGACCAAAGTGCTTAATAGCCTTTTGTCCGGTGTGAATAAGACGCACGCATATAACGGTTGGGTCATGCCTGTTCTCATGTATACCTTTGGCATACTTAGGTGGACTCAGACCGAACTAAACGCTCTAGACAGAAAAGTCCGCACTATAATGACGTCCCACAGGATGCATCATCCGAGATCGTCAGTAATGAGGCTGTACTTGCCGCGGAAGCATGGCGGGCGCGGCTTTTTAAGCGCGCTTACCATGCATAATCGCGAAGTGTGCAGCCTCCGTAATTACTTTCTGACGAGAGCGGATGATCCATACTATAGGGACGTTATTTCTTGTGATAAAGGTCTGACCCCTCTATCCTTAGCCAACGAGCAATGGCAAGACCCAGCAGTACAGTGCATTTCCGACCGGGAGACCGTATGGAAGGAGAAGGAGCTTCACGGGAGGTTCTACAAGGCTCTACATGAGCCTTTCGTAGACACAGTCGCCTCCCTTCACTGGCTACGTTTCGGTGACCTCTTTGGGGAAACCGAGAGTTTTGTCTGTGCGATACAGGATCAGGTTATTAAGACCAACAATTATCGGAGATACATCCTAAATGATGGCGCCGTCGACATCTGTCGAGCTTGTCGCCATCCCGGTGAGTCACTTAGGCATGTCATCTCCGGTTGTTCGGCGCTTTCTAACTCTGAGTATTTGCACAGACACAATCTAGTAGCCAGGATTCTACACCAGGAGCTCGCTCTGAAATACGGCCTCGTGGATCGGAAACTGCCGTATTATAAGTACTTGCCGGAAGCCGTGCTCGAAAACGACCGCGCCAGGCTCTACTGGGACCGGGCCATCATCACAGACAGGACTATTCTTGCGAATAAGCCTGATATTGTGCTGATGGACCGGGCACAGTCAAGGATCTTTTTGGTCGACATTACCATTCCTTATGACGAGAACCTAGTGAAAGCCGAAACAGATAAGGTGACAAAATATCTGGACCTGGCTCACGAGGTTACCGGCATGTGGGGTGGTCTGCCGACCGAAATTATTCCTGTGGTCGTTTCTGCGAACGGGTTAATCCCAGTCAGCCTCCCGGGTCATCTGAGGCGACTGGGACTCCGTGACGGACCGCTCCAGGCTCAAATGCAGAAGGCGGTGCTCCTCGATACCGCCCGCATCGTCCGCCGGTTTCTTTCCCTTTCCCCCTAACCCTCGGCCGTCTGGTCTCCCCTGCCGAGGGCTTCCATCTGGTTGGGTTTTTATATATTTATGTATTTTTTATGTATTTATTTTATTTTATTCATATTTATGTATGTTTACCATTTTCATTTACAATTATATATTTATACTGCCCAACCAGATGAGAAAACTTTATAGATACCCCAAAAATAATAATAAACTTTATTTCTCTCTACAAAATAACATTTACAAAATATCATTACATTTAAATATTAAGTAACTTACAAATGCTAGTTGTAGAGACTGGTAACGATACTAGGATTCCCTATGCTACAGCCACCAGGCCTCCACCACCGGACAATAACTCACGTGTAATGTATATTCTGATGAAGAATGTATTAAAAAGGAAATATAATATATTTAAAAAGAGATAAATAAGCAAAAAGGAGGTGTGTGTGTGTGTGTGTGTGTGTGTGTGTGTGTGTGTGTGTGTGTGGGTGTGGGTATGTGTGTGGGTGTGGGTGTGTGTGTGGGTGTGGATGTGTGTGTGTGTGTGAGTTTGTATGTGTGTGTGAGTGCGTGTGTGTGTGTGTGTGAGTACGTGCGTGTGTGTGTGTGTGTGTGTGTGTGTACACGATGGTGTGGGTGTGAGAGCATGTTCAAGTGGATCACATTGTTTTGATAAGTGCCTCAGTTTCATCGTAGTCTTTCGTCAGTAACCATGTTTTTAAGGTATATTTACAATTTGCTCTTGTTAAAGAGTATATAGTCAGTATACGGTTTAACTTATTATATAGTAACGGTCCAATAAAACAAAAAAACCTCTTTGCAAATGCTGTTCTAAATCTTTGGTGGACACAGACAATATCTTTTCTCCTTAAGCGTTGTGTCGAAGGGTCGTACGAAGTTTTAGAATGTTGTTTTAAGACAATGTACAGTATAAAGAGTTGACGAACTGTTAGTACATTCCATTCCTTATATAAGTCCCTAGTCGGATAAAGGAAATGGTGAAACTTTGCAACCTTTAAGATGGCTCTTTGGGCCACTTCCAGAGATCTTAAATAGGATTTAGGTGCACCTCCCCATACAGAAATACAATATGAGAATATAGATTGACAAAGAGCAAAATAGACGCTGCGTATAATTTTGAAATCAGCAATTTGACGAAGTGTTCTAAAAACGTATATGAGCTTACGTGCACGAGCCGTAAGTTGTTCAATATGAGGCCTAAAAGATAAGTTCTGGTCAATGATTATGCCCAGGTATTTAATTTTGGTAACAGTTTCTAATCTGGTACACCTACATATATTTACTAGATCGCAGGTATGGGCTATGAGTGAAAGGTTTTTATCTAAAGGGAGAGAGACATTACGTATGTCAAATGTAATAAATTTGGTTTTGTCGATATTAATCGTTAGTAGATTCCCATTTAACCACTTAAGAACTCTATTTAATCCAGATTGTGCATAAGCAAACGTATCTTTCCAATTATCTCCGCTAAAAACTAATGCTGTATCATCCGCAAAGGACAGAATACTCCCACTAGATACCTTCATTGAACAAAAATCATTAATGTAAATCAAAAATAAAGTCGGGCCCAACATACTGCCTTGGGGTATTCCGTACGTTATTGTTTCTTCCTCGCTGGTGTGCTCTCCAATTTGAACACACTGTGTTCTACCTGTCAGGTAACTTACAAATAGATCTAGCTGCAAATTTCTGAACCCTAGTCTCTCCAGCTTATTTATTAGAAGCGGGACAGAGACAGTGTCGAACGCCTTCGCTAAGTCCAGGAATATTGCGAGGCACTTTTTACCGTCATCCATTCCCCTAATTATACAATCTGTGAGCTCGTGAACCGCATCATCTGTGGACCTGCCTGCACGAAAACCATGTTGTTGCTCCGAAAGAAGCTTGTTTGTTTCCAGGTAGTTAACAAGTCTTTTATTGATCACGCGTTCCAGAATTTTTGATAGGCATGTTAAAATTGATATGGGTCGGTAATTGGAGACAATGCCTCTGTCACCACTTTTGTAAATTGGGCGAATAATACTTTTCTTAAAAGCACTAGGAAAGATGCCAGTAGAAAGACAGATGTTACACAGGTATGTTATCGGGGGAACAAGTATATCTTTGTAGGTCTTTAGTAAGTCACTTGATATACCGTCCCATCCTGTAGTACAACTATTATTTAATGACATAATGAGGTTATGTATCTCATCGTGATCAGTATCTAGCATAACAAATGATTTGTTCGTAGTTTGATTTATATCAGGTTTACTGTAATTACTTATTAGGATTTTGTTGGCTATTTTCGCACCGACGTTAATATAATATTTATTAACTTCATTAACAGAATAATAATATAATCTCCTTACAACGAAACCACATAAATGTGAAATTATTATTGATAACATGCATCTCCTCGTAAAGTAAGTATTATTTTATTTTGCGATTTATACCAATGGATAGGCAATTTATTAATGAACATTTCTATAGTAAATTTTTTTTTCAAAAGACCAAAATTTGATTTTATTAAGAATTTATTTTAAAATCTGGGCATATTCACTGCTCACGGGCTTGCTGAAGTCAGTGAGCCCTGAGCTCTTCGACGTGAAGCCCGTGTCGTTAGAGCGTCGACCAGCACATACACTCACGTCATATCAGTCGATAATAATATTACTTATTAGGTTATTTATAGGTAGTATTATTTGTTTGTTTTGGGTATAATTTTTCGTATTAGTTATACATATATTTGTTGTGTTTTTTACTGCGCGATGAAGCTTTTTGCGTGTATTTTCTTTGAAGTAAATGCAAATAAAAAAATGAAGCATGTAAGGTTCGAATCCATAATTAAAATTTCCACAAATATTATAATTTACACTATAAAAGGCTAATTCAATATTATCACCCAACCACAATATCTTATTAAGTATACTGCCTCCTTGGTCTAGTGGTTGTAGTAGTGCGACTTCTGATCATGAGGTCCCGGGTTCGAATCCTGGGTCGGGCCAAAAAGTCAGTTATGAGTTTTTCATTTATGTTCTAATTTATTATTAGTATTACTAAGTTATAGTTTTTTGCTAAAATATAGTATATTAATTATTGCTTGTTTTTTCTTCTTTTTCAAAAAATAATTGAGTACATAAGGTGTTCTATACTTATAATTCGGTAAAAAGTATCTAAGTAGGTACTAATATACCTACTTTTTACTATTAACTAAAAAAATTTAAAACTAAATTTAACTAAAATGACTAAACTGACCATTTATTTTTTAACTCAAAACAGGACATGGGTTTATTTATACTCTAAAAACTATAACTTTATACAATTATTAGTGTTCACTGTAAAATTATATTCGGTATAGACGGTAATTATTAAATGCAACATATTTTTTTTAATTATTAATTACATTTGTCAGTGGATTAAATTTGCTTTAATAAAGTTGGTGATGATTTTAAATAAAAATAAAATTCTGCTCAAGTTTTTTTATTGTTATCTTTGTTAACAACATCGCCTTTAGAACTCTGGAACCGTAAGTGTTTCTTTCAGACGTCCACAATTTATTCAAAATAAAAAAATACTCTTTCTACCGGAGCATTTGTACCAGGCAGACATAAAATATATTCGATTAAAAAAAATTATGTTGAAGATTGTTGACTTTGAATACTTCCATCCAATGAGTTACGGGACAATTTTGTGTCCCGGAGCTTTGTTTGGGGACAATGGGACAGGTGACCGAGAAAAGGGACAGTCCCGTTCAAAACGGGAAGTATGGTCACTTTAGCTATAACCCAGCGACGGCTCCGTGGCGTAATGGCTTATCAATCAGTTGTTGCGCTGGGGGCGGCGGGTTCGAATCTCGCATGGAACAAGTATTTGTATGGCCTACAAATAATTGTTCCGGGTCTGGATGTTTGTCCTTGTGCAATTTATGTTTGTAAACTGCCTCCACGACACAGGAGAAAATCCTAGTGTGGGGGTAACGTTTTTTTACAATTGAAATTGAAAGAGTGAACCCTTATACTTCTTGTTGATTTTTGTATTACCTTTATTAAAGTTACCCTTATGTATAAATAAATATAATTACGTATGTAGAAATAAAATTGATTTTCATCCTCATCAATCATTGGGGCGAAGATAATGTCTGCCAGCATAAGTAATAAGTAGGCTAAGTTACAAGGTGCTCAGTTCAAAAATTTGTAGATAGGATATGTTACTTTTCAATATGTGACACGTAAAAGTTAACAATAATCAAAAACACATCTACGAAACATCCTATTTATTTATTTATTCTTTATTGCACCAAATATTTGTACAAAAGACGAGCTATCTATTTATTTACCTATAGTGAATAGGTATCTTTTAAACTGAAAATTTTCAATGCTTCATTTTTAATATTAATTAATTATAAAATTTCATAATTAGATAATATATGAAAATACATAATTCTAATATAATGCAACTAATATACCGAATAAAAAAATTAAAATACATTTATCGTTGTACGCTGTGTGTATTTCCATAAATTAGTTTATTGATGTTGAATAAATAATACTACGTAATAGGTGGCGTCTTACATATTTCAAATAAGCAATATATTGAAGCGAGCGGCGCGCCGGCGGCAAATGCTCAAGGTCGTTCGCATGGAGTAGCCCCTTAATTTACCACTCTGTCCTAGAAAGCACCAGCAAGAAACCTAGCGGGATATAAAAAAAACAGTTTGCAATCATATATATTACACAAATAAGGTATTATTATCATCCATAAATTCCTTAATGTGGCGGGTGGAAGTGAAAGGGGAGATCTCCTGCCGGGCAAGTGTTCTGCCCGGGGAGCGGCCAACGCTCCGATTGGTAGTTCGGAGTTATTCTATATATACTGCTTTAACTTCGGAACTTTGTTAGCGCGATTTAGGCTTCGATGTATTTCGCTTGTTGGCAGCGCCGCCACATCACTCCCATGCTCATACTGGAGGTCGAAAATGCAGTCCGATAGCCGGTGCTTCCTTAATGCCGGTGGGGAATGCAAGCTGTGTGCGTAAGGGCAAGTGACACCGGTGCGAACAATATGCCAGTGTGTAATGCATACCATACTACGCACTTGCAAGTGATGCCGGTGAGAACGATTAGCCGAAGCAAGTACCAGGGATTGCCTTGTAGTCTGCGGTGAGTCGAGAAGAAGGCAAGAAATCTGCGAGAGTGCCGTGAAGCAGAGGCGAGCAGTAAGGCTCAGGGCCGTGCCGAACACTATAGCGCAGAGAGAAGCTTGAAGGAACAGGAAGCATTATTATTCCAGTGCTGCGATGAACCTTTGTAAAGCTAGATGGCTTGCAGAATGTGAAGACTGCAGACAATATCTGCTCGGGAGCGAATGACTACTTATTAATACTTGAGGACGATGACGTAGGTTTTAAAGTTGTAGTTTCAGAGAACGGTGAGCTGAAAGTAGGCCATTTTGGAATAGGATAACGAAACCCAAGGAGCCAGCAGCTGGCCGACTATATGGATAAAGCAGGACTCTCTTATAATAAACTCTTTATTCCAAAAGCGGCCCCATAGAAAGTGGACCTGGGAGAGCCCCGACGGCTCGACAAAAAATTAAATTATCTTTATTATGACAACCAAACGACAACTGTTAAGTGATGTCTCAATGATCGCGAGGGTGAAAACTGGCTCAACGCTCCATCCCCCTCGTGCCAATCCAAAGCCCCAAAAACTTTCAGCTCGAGTTACAAAATCTTTTTCAGTGCCTAGAAGATTGCAATGAAGTGGACAATATAAATGAGAAGCTTGTGGAGACTATCCTTGCTGTCGGGGCTAAGTTCTGTAAGACCCGTTGCAGAAGAACACAAAAAGTCACCGATCACACTCTTAAATGTCAAGGCTGTTAGATGGGAAATAAAGCTGCACTCTTCAGTAGATTTGACAGCATACAGGCAACTGAACAGACAGATCTTAAAATCTTTGCGGCGGGACTTCCGTAACTTCAATACAGCTTGTATTGAAGAAGCAATTGAGCGGAACCATGGCTCCAGTCTTTGCCAGAGATCTGTGTACCAGAAATAGCTAACTGTCGAAGCTGAACGCTGAATGTGGCAGCAGCATAGTTACCGATACACCTGAGATTTTGAGTGAGATTGAGAGGTCCATAGAACAGCTGGAGCCACACGCGAGTGTGAGTAACGATCCAAGAGCAAGTTTTCCAACATTCAACAATATTCGGATGATATCCCGGACTTCAGTTTGAGCGAGATTAGAATGGCTCTCTAGCACCTTAATAACAGCAAGTCCCCGGGCGAGGATGAAATTACAGCGGAGCTTCTGAAAGCGGGTGGAAAACCAGTACTTTAAGTCCTTGGCACCACTCCGAAAGCGTGGAGCAGAAGAGCGGTGGTCTTGTTCTTCAAGAAAGGCGACAACACTCTCTTGAAGAACTTTCGACCGATTTCCCTTCTGAGCCGGATACGGTATTGACGTCAATGGCGATTACATCACTCACCTTCGGTTTGCCGACGATATAGTCCTTATGGCAGAATCGCTGGAGGACTTAAGCACTATGCTCAATGACCTTAATAGTGTCTCCCATCGAATATGTCTTAAGATGAACTTGGACAAAACAAAGATCATGTTTAACGTCCATGTCAGAACTATGCCGGTAATTGTTGGGAGCACTAAGCTCGATGTTGTTAACGAATATAATTTACCTGGGACCTGCGACCGAGAGGTCAATCGATGGATTGTACTTGGCAGGGCAGCGTTTCGGAGATTACTACACATCTTCTTGTTAGGCATACCTCAAAACCTCAAAACTAGATTAATAGTACATTCAGTGCGTGTCGCCAGTGGTGACCTACGTGGTCTGAACCATATGAGGACGCTCAAAGTTGCTCAGCAAGCTATGGAGAGGGCTATGTTCAGCGTTTCTCTGCGAGATAGGCTTAAAAACGCGGATATCCGCAGTAGAACCAGAGTGACTAACATATCCCAAAGGATTAGTAAGCTGAAGTGGCAATTGGCCGGCCATATAGCTCAAAGAATCGACAACCGATGGGGAAGAAAGATTCTCGAGTGGCAGCCTCGTACCGGCAAGCGAAGTGTAGGGCGTCCCCCCACTAGATGGAGTGACGACCTGGTAAGACATGCAGGAAGTCAATGGATACAAGTGGCTCGGGACCGTGCTTTGTGGCATTCCTTGCGGAAGGCCTGTGTTCAGCAGTGGACTTGTGAAAGTCTGTAATGATGATGATGAAAATGATGATTTTTTTGTTACTTAATTTTGGTTCAAAGAATCGAAGGACCAAAATACTTTTTTTTAGTTTAATTTAAATTTTAAAGGAGGCTCGAAGTGCGAGAATGTCAAATAGTTGTTTGTTTAAATATTAACTTAGTTATCCTTCGATAACTCGACTACCTGGCTGCACATGAATATGGTAGGAAGTAGTATTAAACCCTACAGACCTTTACTAAATTCCTTATACCTAGCAGTCCCTAGCAGTACCTAATACCCTAAAACACCACCATATAAATATATATACATAAATTAAATAAGTAAGGGATGTCTGCACCATGAGACCTAAGGTAACAGACGGACAGAGACAGACTGTCAGGGTTAGGTGATGAGGTTCTTTCACTGCCAATCAAAATCAAGCAGACTCAAAAGACTGTACAGTAAGAGAGAGGTCTTACCAGAAGTCTCGGCGGTGGTAACGTAGACGTCGTCCATCGTTGAAAGAGGATTTTATTAATAAATCATTACAATTAATACACAATTGCACTGAGGTCAATTGCGATGATGTACGTGAGTTCTGTTAACGCGGTTACAGTGTCGCTGCTTTGCAGTGTTAATAGCTGAAGAATAACTTCTAAAATTATTTTTAATGCCAAAATAGATTCGTACTCGATGCTTTAAAGAACTATATCCCTCAAGATATGTAAATTTCATCTTTCAGATCTAAAAAAATCTATACATATAATAAAAATATAAATAGCAGATGTCTGTACATTTTATATTTTTGTAATAAAAGTGATTGAGAGGTACTAAAAATAAGTAATTAAATACATTTCTACCATTTTTAGATTTTTCTGTCTGTCTGTCTGTCTGTCTGTCTGTCTGTTTGTTTGTTAACGTATCACGTGTAAAGTACTAATTTATATCATAAGAATAGTTAAGGAAATTATTAAGTGTATATTCAGGTTACATTTAGTCTTTATTTCATTAAAATTGGTTTATTCCATCAAAAGTTATGACAAATATTCTGAAGTATGGGTACTAAGTATAGGTACGAATTTGTTCAATAGTGGCGTTGGATGAGTCATCAAGTACATTTTAAAATTAATATCATATTACAAATCATAATTAAATGATGTAAAATAATGTTCTATAATGATATAATTATATCTAAAACGCAGTAAACAAAAGTATAACATAAAGAACGTAATAAATATGTACAAAATATATTAACCTTATTATCTAAACTAAATTAAAGTACAATAGTTAACCAATTTCATCGATAGATGGTGGTGTGGCACAAATGTGACACAAAAGGCAGGTTAAAAATTTTTCCTGTAGATGAGTTTCATATTTGCTTCTAACCTTTATATTAACGACACGCTGCCCTACTGCGTGTTCAATCTCATTTATTTTTTATTTTTTTTACCGCTGAGTACTCTTATGTGGTAAATCAAATTTTAAGAGCTATTAACAATTTCGTTTTTCGGCGAGGATCAAACTTTCTTTTTTGCTTACTATGCAGGCACTGATTTATAAGTTATTTTATGTTTTTTATTGTATCAATCGTGTCAATTAATCTCTTATTTTTAGAATTGATGTTAACAGCGCCATCTCTCTTTAAATGTATACATATAATAAAAATGGTAATAACATGTGTCTGTTTCTGAATATTGTATAGTACATTAATTTGTGACTAAAATCATTATGGGGACTGTAAATCATTAAATAAGTACATTTTTATAATTTTTAGAATTATAAAAATACTATCTGACGGTCTGTCTGTTTGTTTATGGACGCATGACGTTTTGAGTAAACATCTTTTTTTCAATGAAATCCTTAAGAAAATCATAAAGCGTATTATCAAGTTCATTTAATCTTTGTTTTATTGAAATTGGTTAATTCTATCGAAATTTATGATTATTATTTTGAAATGTAGGTTCGAATTTGTTTAATGGCGCCACAAAATCTCAGAAATAGTAATAAAAAGATTCGTGTGTAAAAAAACGTTCTATTATAATATATTTCGTATCGTTCTATTATAGTACTTAAAACACAGTAAAAATATGTTTTCCTTAAATTAAAAAAGATGTTTTCTCACAAAGAACGTAATAGATGGTGTTGTACAAATTACAATTTTTTCTGAATTGCGGTGTTAAGATTTTTCGCAGGTGAATCGTATTGAGACTCATTGAAATAATATATGTCCATGAGTATAACGAAGTTGCAAGCCTGTAAGGTATACATATATAGTAATCTATGCCTGCCTGTAAGAGCCGTGTAGGCTAACAACACATCACAAAAAATACCAGAAACAAAAACCAGAAAAAAGAGATATTGAAATATTCAATTATTCAACAAAACTCGACTAAAAGTTGCAAAATTGCAATAAATGTCGTGATAGTGATATTGTTTTATAAACAGAATCCCTCTAATACCAAATAACTTTCCTTTTAGTTTTAAGTAAAGTAAAGTAAAGTTGCAGCCTATTTACGTCCCACTGCTGGGCACAGGCCTCCTCTCATTTCTGAGAGGGTTTTAGGGCAAGGAAATGTCCACCGCGCTGCCCCAATACGTGTTGGCGAACTTCACATGTCATCGAAATATTTTTTTTTATTTCTCAGACATGCAGGTTTCCTCACGATGTTTTCCTTCACCGCCGAGCACGTGGTAAATCAGCACTTAAAATTGCAATTAACAATTTCATTGGTGCCGGCGGGGATCGAACCCGGGTTGCTCGAGTACTGTGAAGCTTACAGCGAGCGCTAACTATTTGAGCTACCACGGCTCAGGCTTCAGTTTTAAGATAGGGATAATAACATCGATGATGACATCGATGTTGGCATCGATAGCTCAACATCGATGTTCGATGTTTAGGCTACTCAAAACATCGATGTTGACCATTATCGATGGTTTTTGTATATGTATAGATACTTACACATTGTTTCAAAATTATGTGGGTATACACAGCAAGGGAAAAGTAACAATTAACTTGAATATCAATTTACGTAGAATAGTTATTATGCGACAACCGACAACGACACTACAAAATAAAGCGAAAACAGTGACCATTGTGACATTACAGGAGACACTTGACAATTAAGTTTGACTCACCATACTGACATTTTTTTAGGTTAACAATGCGTTCAAAAATTCTGAATTAATCAAAATTTTTAATCTTCAGAGCAGATGCAAGATTTAGTTGATATTGATTTCGCGAGTTCGCATTGTTTGCAAGTTCCCAATTATCGATTATGGGTTCATTGACGTCGATGTTTCGATGTTTGACATATGTCAACATCGATGTTAAAACATCGAAGTTTTAATTTTTAACATCGATGATCATCTAACATCCCTATTTTAAGTGTGTTTCCCACTCCACCAGCGTGTGTTATGCGACGATCGTAAATAAAGCGCAAGGTCAAACTTTACGTGTTGCAGGAGTGGACCTCAGTACTGACTGTTTTGCACATGGCCAACTCTATGTTGCTTTTTCCCGCGTTAGTAGTCCCCGTAACCTTTTTCTGTACGCCCCGGCTAAGTCTACTTCTATCGTCGTTTACACAGAAGCTCTATCATAAACGACTTAGAACTTTGAGCATATCGATTTATTTTGTTACCAATTATTCATACAGTAATGATATAAATCGTTTAATATTCTCTTACCCTAAACGTCAAATTCTTTAAGTAAAACCTATATTCGCGAGCTACGCCGCGGGCACAGCTAGTTATATCATAAATGTAAGTAAATTTACTATGTGGTGGCTCATATTGATCCATGAGTGTCTTAAGAGACAACAGAGGGAAACAAACCAGGAGATGGGCAGCAGCGTCTTCATAATAATAAAAATAAACTGCGGTAGTAAGACCGCCAGCCAAGCGTGACAACTATGGTAAATATCCCTCCTATGAGGCAACTTATGAGTAATAATCTTCATAATATAATCAACAGTAGTATTTTGAGAGGCAGTAACGGTAACGGTAATGGTAAATAGATTTTATTATCATCATAAATTATTATCTTTTTTCTTATTATTCCCTAACTGCCACAAAAATCGCGAAGGAAGTACGCCAGAAAAATCGCTTGACTTTCGTTCACCATTTTTTGAACATTTCAAGAATACTCATAAATCAACAAACATAATTTTTGTGTATTTACTTAAACGTACCTACGTAAGTTTAAAAACAGCAATGGAAGAAAGATGCTTTCTCGAGTATACGCGAGATGGATTGTAAATATCGGCTGAACTATTGTATCAAGCTCTCCGGTAAGATCGAGAATCGAAATAAATCTTTTCCATTTGAGCGCCATCTGAATATATGGGAGTATACTTCCATTTTCTTGGAGCGTGTACAATTCCAAATTATTTATTGAAGCATAGCAATAGTGCATTTTAGTGAGAGAAAAATGAGTACGATCCGGGAGGCCAACACTTTTGTCACTTTCAACTTGTTTAGCAGAAAGTGACAAAATACGCAATCTCAAATATGAAATAAGAAAGTAGAACGACTCATGTAATTATTTATATGTTATTGTCAAAACATATAAATAATTACATGAAAATAGTTTTTACAGATTTTATCGCGTTATATTGACATATTTTATATTCCCGACGTTTTGAGTACTTTACAGTTTGTAGCACCCATGGTCACGAGGGAACTGAGGTGTTCGAAGTCCCAATTTTATAGCAGCCACGTATTTAAAACTATTAATCATTGTTTCCTTACCTTACAATATCTTGATGTCGTCATACAGGGGTATGTTTTGTGCTTTTAATTTTATTAATTATACTATCCCAAGCAGATGGTAGCGTCCAGACATCATCTCTATTGAAATTAGGATATTTTTGGATTCAATAGCACTATCCTTGTAAGGAATCAGTGAGCTTCTGCGAGAATTTTTTGTCTATCTAATCTGACTCAGACTCAGACTGAAGACTCCCCGGAACGTCGACACTTCGCGTAAACAAAGCAATCATTACTATTATATTTAAAAAATTATATAAGGCTAGTACATGTTGTTAAAATGATACAATAGGTTTTTTTTTGTAAATGAACGAAAACCTGAAATGTAATGTAAACGCTCAACACTATCGGGTGACAAATGCTCCTCTGACGCCAGATTTATTTTTCACGTGGGCTAAGATTCTTCAACATCATCAAACACAGACGTGGATGTATTATGAATAGAAGCTCGTTACGTTATTATATTCTTAAAATATAACGAGTTATACTTTGGAACGTCTGTGTTCTATTGTACCGCAATACGTTTACTTTATTTTTGGCGTGCACTTAGGTAAAAAAATTATTTTGTTACGCAGCGTTATGAGAATAGAGACGTACATTCTTATAAATGTAGTATATAGTGTTTTAATAAAGAAAATTTTTAGCATATAGGTAATTCAAGTATTCCCACCTTTAGAGGTGGCGCACCCATGGGTGACCTAAGAGATGATAGAGGGAAATGCACCAGAAGACGGGCACTAATATCTTCCTAATAACAACTAAAATAATAAAATCTGCGGTTGCCAACCCGCTTGCTAAGACAAGCAACAATGGTAAAACCCCCCTATATAGAGTGCCAACCTGGTAAGACAGGCAGGAAGTCGATGGGTGTATCTGGCTGCTGCTTTATTGCATTTAAGAGGAGGCCTGTGTTAAACAGTGGACTTGTAAATAACTGTAATATATGATGATGATGACGTAGCACATATATATTACCCTATAAAAAAGGCATAGAAATGCAAAAAATATCTGTACAAAGACACGATTAAGGCTGGGTGTTCCTGTTTTTGTCCGTTTAAAATTGGTTTTTGATAGCCAAATTATTACATTTAAAATCTGAAAAAAAAATTTAGATATCTTTTTTCTCCTTACGTTGTGTTGTATCCGGTCACTACACGATACGATACAATTTTCTCGATAGAAGAAATTACCGAACTACGTTCGATTTGCAGTTTTTTTTACAAGCCAAATTTATTAAAATTTACAATTTACTTCACGTACATCCGCTCGATACAAAAAATTATGCGTCTTACCTAGTTTGAAGAGCACCTCCCGCCCTCCCTGAATTACGAGCAACATCCCCGTCTCCACTACTACAACCACCACTACCCTAGGAAAGGCACACCACCGACGATGATAAGACACGTGTTTCGCCTCTACACGAGTCATCTTCAGGTGTAGTAGGCTCTGCGGTTGCTGGCCTCTAAGTGAGCGGCGAGCCAAAAAACAACTGCTATTTATACTACTCGCCGACGCATCCGCTCCTCACTTAAGTAGCGAGCGACCGCTTCATTTTCGGTTATCGGTCTTCGGTTCCGGTCTACATTTACCTTACGAAACACAGCAGTTGAGCTTTTATTTTACGCTGGTATTCTGTGAGAGCGTGGTTCTACCACGATTCAACCAACCCATTCGTGATGAAACCATAATATACGAGTACCTATAGCGTAGCTCTACCACATTACATAATAATAAAGGGTAATGAAAACAAATCAGTTTTGTAATATTTGGAAGCGAAACTGCGAACAAAATTGTACTTATGTTTTTAATCGCAGTAGACATTACGGAAATAATTTGTTAGCAATATTATCCACAGAATTATGGAATAACACACTTCATTCCTTGAAACAGCTGACGCGTAACTGAGGGGACGGCAATATAGGGAAGCGTATCGCGCATCAAATCTCGGGATTACACTTTGGTGTGGGTCGTTTTCCTCCTTATGTCGTAAAACATCACTTTGTATTATATGATTGTCACATTAACCCTTTTCGGGCATGATTTCATCGACCATACATACGTTATTATTTTGGTAATATAAATTATTTTATTTCAATAAAATAAGTAAATAGGTCTAACAATGTGCTGTTATTTAGATTTTACATAATCAAAGACCATTTATTTTACCAATATATTAAAATAATTATAGTCTAGATCACTCCTGGAATCGCTCTCCATCTGTACGTAAAATTTTGTTACAATCGGTTTTGTACAATCGGCTATTTTGAAGATTAGCCCGAGCAGATAGACAGAGACAAATAGCCCTTTCAACTTAATAGACAGTTATCTCGATATTATGGAGAGACGCTTTAATTTTATTAAATGTGTATGTATGTTTTTTATATAGGGTGACAAGCGAGCACACAGTCCACCTAATGGTAAGTGGTTGCTGTGGCCCATAGACATCTACATCTATCTAGGACTACGAATCAAAATGCAAATGCGTTGTCACCCATGAGGACTAAGATGGAATGCCTCCTTTCCAGTAAAAAGGTTCTCCGGTTATCCACACTCGCCATACGAAACACAGCAGCGTTAAGCTGCTATTTTACGCTGGTATTCTTTGAAAGCGTGGTCCTTCCCCGGTCGAGCCGACCCATTCGTGCTACAACTATAGTACTAATATACCTGCAGCATGGCTCTACCACGTATAAAATACCATGTATAGATCACAATGTTCTTTTTTGATTACGCGTTTTTTTTCTACTTAATCACCCGTAAAAGTACATTAATGGGTATGCGCATCTCCTATTTTAGGACCATAATAAACAAGCCTAGCAGGCGGATTGGTATAACGAGTATCAGATGTTTCGTGCGTTTCACGCTGCTTCCTGTCATCGATCTGGGTATTTTACGTCTGGCGTGTAGGCGGTACATCACTCACCTTCGATTTGCCGACGATATAGTCCTTATGGCAGAATCGCTGGAGGACCTAAGCACTATGCTCAATGACCTCAATAGTGTTTCCCAACGGATAGGTCTTAAGATGAACATGGACAAAACAAAGATCATGTTTAATGTCCATGTCACACCTATGCCGGTAGTTGTTGGGAACACTAAGCTCGAAGTTGTTGACGAGTATGTTTACCTGGAAAAATAGTCCAACTTCGACCGAGAGGTCAATCGACGGATTCAACTCGGTTGGGCAGCGTTCGGGAAATTACGGCACATCTTCTCGTCAGGTATACCCCAAAACTTGAAAACGAGACTGTACACCCAGTGCGTGTTGCCAGTGATGACATACGGAACTGAGACGTGGTCATTTACTGCTGGCCGGATGAGGAAGCTCAAGGTCGCTCAGCGAGCTATGGAGAGGACTATGCTCGGAGTTTCTCTGCGTGATAAACTCAGAAATGAGGATATCCGCAGTAGAACCAGAGTGACCGACATAGCCCAACGGATTAGTAAGCTGAAGTGGCAATGGGCCGGCCATATAGCTCGAAGAACCGACAACCGATGGGGAAGAAAGGTTCTCGAGTGGCAGCCTCGTACCGGCAGGCGAAGTGTAGGGCATCCCCCCATTAGATGTAGTGACGACCTGGTAAGATATGCAGGAAGTCGATGGATGCAGGTGGTCCAGGACCGTGCTTTGTGGCATTCTTTGGGGGAGGCCTTTGTTCAGCAGTCGACTTGTGAAGGGCTGCAATGATAATGATGATGTGTAGGTGGTAGTTATACCGCCTTCTGCCGGAAGATATTTGGCTTGATTTAAGTTTAAGTAGGTGAATATGTAAAGAAATCGAGCCAGTATTATACGTGATAGAGCCATGCTGCACTATATTATAGTTGTCACGAATGGGTTAGCTCGACCGGGGAAGGACCATGCTTTCACAAAATATCAACGTAAAATAGCAGCTTAGTGCTGCTCTGTTTTGTATGTTCAGGACAGATGTAAATGTCTATAGGCCACAGCAACTTACCATCAGGTGGACTGTTCGCACGTTTGTCACAGTTATTCTATAAAAAAAAACAGTATGCTTAGCTTTGCCAGAGTAGTGTTCAAGCTTCAAAATTTCTGTAATCTTAAATTGTGTGATTGGATATATATCCCTGGCTACCACGTCAGGGATTGTGCGTGAAGATAAGTAAGTAAGTAAGTAAGGATATATAATAACTAAATGATCATGCAGTTGATCCGGGTAATATCTATAAAAATACAAAACGTATTGTTAGTGTAAAACTTTCAATTTAAATATTACCATCTACTTCTCGAAAAACAAAGTACTGTGGCCGCATGCATGCAATTTTCCACTTTGCATCGCATACGGGCGATAACATTACTATACAATATGGAAGCACATTTTAAAGTTTAGTCGCGGAATATTTTTACCGTCTTTGCGGTAAAACTACGGGTCTATTGCTGTGCTAAAATTTTGTTCTTTTTAAGGTTTTCGTAATGGAATCTTATATTTTGGCTACATACATATTAATTATACATTGATTTAAACAAATTTTACGAATATCATCGCGTTTCATCTCAAATATTTTGTAAGCGCTTCTTACGTAGATCAGATTAAAAGTTTATAATTATAAGGTCAAAAACCTTAGTTCGCAGAAGCGCGATAATGTCTAATAAATTAGACAATTAAATTCTACACTTTCGTTATAAAGTTTTTATTTAAGTAGCTTAAATGTAAAGCTTTAATGTATTTAACTTAATTTTGTGTTTCTTTAACAGCTTGGGCAGCTGTTAAAGCTGCTTTTAAACTTTATTATGTACATACAGTATGTGCTTAAAGTTTTAACGTCAGTCCCAAATTATTCCGATTTATATTGGTATTCTTTTTGAAGTGAAACTTGTTTAGATTCGGCGTGCGACACTGCAAGAGACAAACATACATTTAGCCTGCGAGGGAATGATAAGATTGAGAAGGAGAACTCAAAAGGTTGAGGGTTTCAATCCACCATTCGACTACTGTCTTGAACTACTCCTAACACAAGAGTTTTCAGCTTACCAGTAGTGGTTAATGGAAATGTTAATAATGCTAATAGTATTGCTAGTATTTTTGTTTGTAAAATATAGTTTTCGTTTTGTAAAGTGCTTTAAAAATGGTGAATATAAGTTATATCTGTTAATTAAACAATATAAGAATTAATTTTTAAAAAAAAAATAAAAAAACCATATTGAATAAAATTATCTTACTAGATAAATCATTTTCCGTGAAATATTTTTATTTTATATTTCGTTTCAAAGTTTCATATCTACCACGTGTGAACTGTACATGTTTTTTAATAGAATAAGGGTGATAAAGGAGCATGCACCTGATGGTAAGTTAATGCCACGACTCGAGACGTCTACATCTATGCTCGATTAAGAATCAAAATGCAGATGTGTAGTCACCCCGAGGTCTTTGATGGAATGCCACGTTTCCAATAAAATAAGTCTCCGACGCTCAACACTCACTCGCTCACATGCTCACTATACGAAATGCATTAAGCTAGTTTTTAAGCTCGTATTCTGTGTGATCATGGTCCTACCCCGGTCGAGCCGACACATTCGTACTGCAACTACATTACAGCTGTAGTCTGGCTCTTCCATGTAAACGTCTTATTCATCAAAATAACACACAAAATGCTCCATGGAGAAGAATTTAGTAATCCGGGACATGTTGAACGCATTAAACTTTCTGGCAATATTACATATTTATATATTGAACTTTTTAATTGTATATTTATATTTTGAAATTTTTATTTATATATTAAATTTTCTTTGTTAATTTTTTTGGGATTATGAATTCCTTGAATGGTTGAAGGCTATGTCCAGCTGCGGACTCTTACGTAGATTATTTGATGAGTTATTGCAATGTGAGAATTGAAATGGAATTGGAAAATGGAAACTGTTATTGCGGATGTTTCTCGCAACTAAGCACAACGCAAAGCAAATATTCTTCGTATTGTGGCGATACATTATTATTAAAAATAAATAATAAATAATTTTTACATAAAGTCGTTTAAAAATATCATAGATATAATATTTTGAACAATTAAAATGCATTACTAAGCATTATGTTAAAATATATTAATTTCAAACATTAAGTATTATAGTATAGTGAAAGCCTAAAATTGCTTTATAAATCTTTAAATTTATTAAAACTTTTCTTAAAATATTCAAAATATATTAAATAATAGAAATACAAGTAGATTATACAGCAATAATAAAGTTTTTTTTATAGGATAGGGTGACAAACGAGCACACAGTCCTCCTGATGGTAAGTGGTTGCTGTGACCCATAGACATCTACATCTATCCTCGTTTGCGAATCAAAATTCAGATGCGTTGTCACCCGTGAAGATTAAGATGGAATGCCTCTTTTCCAGTAAAAAGGTTATCCGGTTTGGAACATAAATAGCATTTGTAATATAATTGAAAAAAGGCGGCAGTCATTTAAATGATGTTGTCTTCCATTCCCTAATGGAAAGGTTCAATCTTTCTAATAAATAAATAACTGTGGTTCTGAGGTATGCGGGTTGTGATGTCAGCTGGGATTGTATAATAGTCGTATTGATGCTTGTTGCGTTATTTAGCATTGCATCTTTGCGATGGTTGTTTGGCGGGTCGCTATTCTCAATGGCGCTCTCTGCGTCTTGGTTTGACTAACAACCTAAGTAACTTTGCACGGCGCTGCAGACTGTCTGACCTCCATGATGTTTTATATAACAACTGTGAGAACCAATAAACTGATCAAACCTCGAAATATTTATTTTATTCCTCAGACATGGTTTCCCCGCGATATTTTTCTTCGCCGCCGAGATCATGTTCAGTAGTCCTTTAGCTCTGAGGATAAACATTAAGCACTCGCCTTAAATTTTCATAGTACGCTAACAAACTGAGTTCAATTTCCGCCGGCACCAATTGTATTCAATGCTCTAATCGGACGTATTTTTATTACAATAGTTTAATTTATATGACGTAAGTGAATTTATGTTAATGGTAGTATTGTATTGCAGTAAGGCCTAATATTAAGTTACACACCGGAAGATTATAATTAACCTTATAGATAAATGAAAATCTGATATCCACTAAAACTCAAAGTCAAAGTTAAAGTCAAAATATGTATTGTAAGTTAACCAATGGACAATATTTGTACGTTAAATAAACATTTATGAACGTTAATTTAACGATTCATATGGAACCTGGAACTTAATCGATAAGTATTCAGAAATTGCCCCTATCGCTTTTCATGTGAAACATCTATTGCCGCGTCTTGGCAGTAAAATCGACTCGTATGCCGTGACGGTAAACTGCATGATGCTGTCTTATGTCGTCATGCCCTCTCTACACTCTCAACTCCCTTGTGTGCGTGCGCGTATATTATACACATCGTTTTCTTTTTTTATAAATAATATTATCTTTATTTTAATTCATATTTCTTTATCATTTTTCAATAATTATAAATTCTACCTTGTTTCAAATCTGCCGGCCAATTTCTTCTATTTAAATATTTTCGGAACAGTTTCAAAGAATGTTTGAAAATAACAAAAAATATAAACTCATGCGTATTGGTTGAGGCCCACAATCACAACGGCGACTTTATTGAACAATAAAAGTAATAGAGTTGTTAGCTTCTAGCTCGCAAAAATGTCCTTGCTAACACTATAACCGTAATACTATTACGGAATGAGGCCCCAAAAAGGTAGAATGTTTTACGAGCTCTATTTGCGAAACATGATACACCAAAAAATCCTAACCATAACGTTTATTTAAACAAAAAAATTATATTAATTATACATTCTAAACAAAAGGAATGGCTTAAACGCGTAATGGGAAGGAGGGGTCGCAAATTTAGAGATTATGCATGATTCGCGGCACTTCACATCACGCCCCAAACTTCTCTAGCAGAGACTACCATTCGACTCCTAACAAACTTCCCTCGCCCCCTTCATATATATGGACTTCCGCATACGTCTCTAAATTTATCTCAATCCAATTGGTTCAATTGGCCACTTTGGTCAATAAACATCCGCATAAGACATCCCTAGCCACCTCTGCCATATACACATATATTTACATAAACACAAACTCTCACGCCGGTTATCCAGAGGTTACCATTAGGCACGATCCTAACACACCTCTTTTTTTGCGCCCAAAACAAGGGGCTACCCTCCGGGAAGCGGGGGAGGGAGGTGGTGAATGCTCGTAGCATACCACGCAGCCGGCTGCGTGGTTATGTGGCACTCACTATGAAGTTCCTACCCACTAAACACCACCTGTGGAACTGGCTTTGGCCTGTATGGCCTTTCTGCCGAATCGAAAGCGACCCTACTTAGGGAAAGGGGGTGCAGGGACCCACCTCTTTCGCTTCATTGAAATAATTTTCGTTTTTGTTCTTGATATCGTGGAAGTCCTATCGCGGCCGCTAATTCTTGTTCAGAATAAAACAAGGGAGAAAATATATCTCGATCGATAAAATAAAGCTCCTTAGAACTATTTTACAAGTATATTTCTGATACAATAATTACGGTAGGTATAATTCGGTTGAGTGCCCGTCAAGATATTAAATTTTTTGAACTGGTTCTAACGAACGTACAGTACTTATATATTTGAATTGCACCGAAGTATAAACTACACCATTATTGCAAACTTATTATTTATGGATTGAACAATTGTAGATTATATATTATTTATAAAGCAGATAATGAATGTATATTCGTATAAATGAAAGTTTATATTAACTGTCTGCGGCGCAAACAAACATATGTATATATTGTAAATGTAGAATAATTCAAAATATTTTTTAGTCTCAATTTGTAGCTCTTGTTCACTTTGTATGCGTGCCTATACATAATCTAACCCTTGCAATAGCACTTATATTATAAAAGCCCTCACTTAGCCTCGTAAAATATTTGAAACAACGCTTTATCGCTTCTGAATGGCCGGCGGACCTTTTGCCATTATTTTGTTGAAAACTTCTATAGCAATAATAAGTGAGCTTTGTAGAAGTGCATTACAATGATTTGTATGAAATTAAATAAACTAAAAATATTTGAAATATTGTCTTGTTTGAGATTCCTGCAATTTTAAGTGCTTTGCGGTACCCATAGACTCGGCGTATTTGAAGACCCCATAGATTGCCTTATATTGGGGATATATGCCATAGTAACCCCGCTTAGCAAGCAAGTTGGCAACCGCAGTTTTTAATTTTAATTCGTTATTAGGAAGACGCTGCTGCCCCTCCTCATTTGTTTTTCTCTGTTGCCTCTTACGAAACTCACGGGATGATATTTGTATAAAATACTTAAAAAGACTGCCTCGTTAATCCAGTGGTTGTGAGCGTGTGTCTCAGAATTTCTATAAATGTAAAATATTATTAATTATTATAACAATATTATCCATGTAATTTACAATACCAGTCTACAAACACTTTTGTCACCGCTGTTGACAAGAGCTCTGTATTTCTCTCGCTCAACGTCTAAGTAATAGCCATACAGCGAGGAAACGCATCCTGCGTTATACCTACACCAACGGGAGTAGGGCTAATATGAAAATTTTAGTTTTTGTGATTTTTTTTAATTGGCTTTTTTGTTGTTTTCTATATCGTTACTGTAATATTTATAAGCTAAGACTTTCCATCCGATTACAATGTGCGTTTTCATGGCAAGAGTGAACAGGCGTTTGTTAAGTCAAACATACAACCCATCTGCAAATTATAATGAATATGGGGAAATTTATCTATTTTACGCTAGTATTCTGGAAGAGAGAGGACCTCCACGATCGAGACGACTCATTCGTGGTGCATGTTTTGACGGCTTCGTGCCGCAGTGGCTTAGCAGTGAGCAAAAGTATTCGTATATAAAAACTGTTCCGGGTTTGCATATTTCTTTAACTGCCTAAAAGATACAGAAGACAATCTCAGTGTAGAGGGAACGTTTTTCATAAGAAAAAAATTGAATCTATAATATAATTGCGGCGTAGCTCTACCAATGCTAGTGGGGTGTAAAGTAACAGCGTGATACTGTAGAGGCCTTCTCTCTCTCTCATTCTTAAGAGGGTTTGGACGCTCAATGTTTAACTTCACCCTCGATCACGTGATGAAATAGCATTTACATTGTAATCGGTTTGCTCCTGTACTATAAAAACTTAAGGTGAAAGCTCATTCCATTACTTGTCACAGCTATCTTTTAGCAATTTTTTAAATATTATAAATTGCTTAAAGAAATACAAGCCATGTTGTATGTAATAATAACGAAATCGAATGTTTTTACATATTAAAAGTACATCACTACATGAACAACAAAATGAAGGTAGTTTCTACGTGAAGCGAAATATGTAAGAAGTGAATAAAATTATTAAAAAAAATAACTAAAAACGTATAAGGCCTAAAACAATATTTGTACTGAGTACGAATTTGCAAAATGGACGTATAACCTTACAAATACAATATAAAATTTATAGTTATAATTAGTCCGACCATAAAAAATGTTACATTTTATAAATCTCTTTTGTTCTTACTTTCTATTGAAATGTGTCTGTTACGAGTATATAGGAAACCTCGATCATTTTGCCTCTTGCAAGTAATTACTTTTTTATATTTAAATATTTGTATTTGAATTATCGCTAATACTATATTAAATGAAACTACTAACCATTTAATTCAGTTGATTTTATCTAATTTTGAAAAGCTAATAACGTGCCCAGTGCTTTACATCATGTACTCCTTAGTTTCGTTCATGTAAAAATATTTCGTTTGTTAATTAAGAACTGTAAACTTCACTGACCTACCCGTGGTAAGTATGAATAAATCCAAGACATAAATCCCACACAATATGTCAAACATCGGATCGAATAAAAAAGATTAAAGAGATATGATAATAATGATACCGCTTATTCAAGGTCAAAGTTGGTACACAAATGATCTTAACTTTAAAATATTATTTATTCAAGAAATATATTTTAATGAAGCTTTTAAAGCACATACAATGTTTCATTATATTTTGATCAATGTTGCAGCGTTATTATGAAACAGATTGAGTCACGATCAGCTATTGAGCTAATATTGCCTCTAGCTAGAGCCTATCGCGTTTGCATCGAAGCAAATAATAGCGGGCTAATTCCTGTAATGTGACATTTTGAATGTTGTTATATTCTGAAATGCTTATTATTTTACCAGTATATGGCATTAATATCGTTCAAAGTGAAATGAATTTTAACAATCACTTTTAAAATCCATACTGAGAATGAGGAAATAACATTATCGAGTAGCTTTCTTGTATCGGTAAGCGAAAGTGTGCGAAAGTGTAGGACGTCCCCATATAGATGCAGAACGTCAATGAAGGTAGTTGGCTCAAGATCGTGCATGTGACGTTCCTTGCGGAAGGTCTATGTTCAGCGGTGGACTTGTGATGAACTGTAATGATAATAGCGATGATGATAATGATAATATTAGCAATATAATATTATTCCATTCTAGTAAATAGTGTATTTTGAAGAGGTTGTTCCGAGAACGAAGTCACCCTTGCTGTTCCAGTGCAGGTTCCTTTTCTATCCTATCGAGAACACATGTCAGCATTTAAAATTGTTATCAATAATTTAATTGGTCCAACTGTTTGTTTGCGTATTGTAATATTTTAATATGGACATTCTCTTCGAGAATTAAGAAGAGGGATGTGTCGTTTGTAGTATACCTAGAGGCTGTCACTTTGAATGCTTTACTTTTGTATATAAAATAATTTTACATTTAACGAAAAGTCATAACCGACTTCAAGAGCAAACGACTAGAATATAGTCTAGGTAGTTACATTAAAATCTTCATTCCTTGTTTTACTATCCTTAACCTTTACGTATTAACGTCATTTATTATTTGCACTACTCTGGACGTGGAGACTCACACACTCCCAATATTCACACGCACGTTTTTTTTTTTATAAAAACAGTATAATGAATCGATTCAAAACTATACCATTATAAAAATTATTGTATCTTCTAATAAATCAATGTAAATATTTAATGAACTTTTATCACAAAATTTATGACATAATTAAAAATCTAACATTATGGCACATTATTGTTTAAAACTAAGGTTTAACTTTGAGCACATTTTGTAGTTTATTGGAGTTTACTTTACTCGGTTTTCATATATAAGCCCGGAGTATGAAAATTTATGGGGAGTAAAATCAAAAGTTACGTCACGCGTTACGTTATGTATTCATGTTTCCATGACTACGTAATGTAGTGCGCAACTTATCTTGCGCAATGGGGACGGAGTACTCTGGGCTGTACTACTTTATATAAACACATAGCAATTACTGTCAACCAACTGTCAACTTGTAGTGTTTTAGTATTAAATTTCATATATAATGGTTCGTAAGGAGTAAACTCCAGTGGTGCGTCGGAGCTGACACACACACTTTTTTAACTTCTTAACGTATTAACACAACAAAATAACTCTTTTTTTTTTCTTAAATGACATAAAACAATTAACTTAAAAACCAGGAATTTTTTCTCTTCTGTGGTCAATCCGATGCTGTCAAAGTCTTTTCCGGAATAAACATACCCGTTATAGAAATAACAGTTTTTGGCATCACATAAAGCTTGCATTATCAGGATCGTATTACTATAACAAATATGAAAACATTTTCAATTCATAACAGCGTTTTGGAATACATATTCAAAGTAATAAATTACTTTTCAAAGCAAATCTCTTCACAAACAAATTCGAAGTGTTGTAAAAAGCGTACTTCATTAGCAATTTGATAAAGCAATTTTGCAGTTGGTGAAAAGCAATGGAGAGACGCCGGAAGAAAACGTGCGAGAATTACCATAACAAAAATCTTTCGCTATATAAGCCCGGAATTCCTTATCATTTTCCTAGAAGTATATTCCTTAAGTCCCGCTCTAATCGTGAATTGCAGAAAATAGAAATTATTTTATTACTATTCTTTGAAATGAGGCAAATAGTGTTCTGAGTGCATTGGCTAATCAAGTATTTATACAAACAATTGTATTGGGCCTGTGATTTTGTTCATGATCAATTTTCGTTTGTGAAATATTTCCGTGGAGAAATTCTTAGTGAAGGGATAACGTTCTTTAAAAGAGAGGAAAAACTTGAAACGTGTTTTCGTTTGTTCGTAGTTTGTTATGCCTAGGGATCCATCAGTGTGGGTGTCACCCTCTTACCTAAATAGGCAGAAATCTGCCACCAAGTAGCAGTGATTGCAATGCTTCGTTCTCATCTAAGAGTTATAAGAGAGCCAGTATAATAACAGGCTGTGATGTAGAAGATTACAATAGCAGAAAAGGAGTGATACCACATAGTACAACTTCCTTTCCGATATCATCAATTACGATATCATCAATTGACGGCTCCGTGGCGCAGTGGCTTAGCAATAAGTTGCAGCACCAAGGGCCGCGGGTTCGAATCCCGCACGGAACAAGTATTTGTATGGCCTACAGATAATTGTTCCGGGTTTGGATGTTTGTCCTTGTGAAATTTATGTATGTAAACTGCCCCCACGATACAGGAGAAAATCCTAGTATTGAGGTAACGTTTTATTAAACAAGAGAAGTACATTTTGGAATAAACTTCCACGAGATTTAAAATATACTCCCTCAATAGACACATTTCAACGTAAGGTTGAGGCACATTATTTAAAATTACTTGTATTTGTTTATATATTATTATATTTCTATACTAGATTGTATATATTTATATTGCTATAATATGTATTTTTATGTATACACGTGTCCCAAAATTCAACGATAAGCCAACACCGGAGGATAGACCTGCCCCGGACTAATCGGGTAAAAAAAGAAAAAAAAATATATCCCAATTATATTTTAAGTTATATAAAAAAAATGAAATTCTCCAGAAATTGAGACCGTTTATGATATTTTTCACTACCAGGACCACAATTTTTTAAATATTTTTTTCTTTTTTTTTTATAGGCAACCTGAATAGTACTGCTATCTACCACAATTCTTAAAAACTCCAGAATAACTCTTGTTTTATCACGAAAATTAATGAAACTTATTTTATTCCCTAAATTTTTTGAAGACTTTTACTTTTAACCAAATTTAACTTATCGTGGTGTAAAAAAAAAGTATGAACACTAGTATGGCAAGTTTTTTTAAAAATTGACGCAACTAACCAATATTCCAAAATGGTATAATACTCTAGGAAAACAAGTTATAAAAAAATATGGGCCTATTATTTCTTAACACCAAATGGGGCCAAATGACGGTCGGGTGTAATAAAAGTATTATTTCTTGAAAAATGTTTAATATTTCAAAACAAATGGTACAAACAGTTTCACGTGTAATTTATTAAGTTATTAACATTATAGCAAATGTTCGAACTGTTTGCCACCAGCATTAATACATGCACGACATCGCCTTAAAAATGATCGTTTTATTTGTCTTGCATATCTTCTGCTATTAATGTAATCAGCAGCCTGAGTGATATTTCGACGAAGCTCGTCCAATGTCACAATGGGTTTTGAGTAGACCCTGTTTTTAAGACAACCCCAATAGAAGAAGTCCAGGGGGTTCAAATCGGGTGAACGGGGTGGCTATAAGATAGGACCAAGTCGCCCGATCCAACGCCCTGGATACTCTTGATTTAAATATTCTCGCACAGGACGGGCATAATGTGCTGGGCAACCATCATTTTGGAACCACATGTTTTGAAGATCACTTAAGGGCACGTCGTTTAACAATTCTTGCAAGTCATTTTGTAAAAAGTTTAAATAACTATTGCCATCTAAGTTTCCTTGTAACTCAAAGGGCCCAATTACTTTTCCATTTAATATGCCGGTCCATAGGTTAACCTTGAATTGATATTGGGATTTGTCTTGTCTCATCAAGTGTGGATTTTCATTACTCCAACTATGTAGATTGTGAAGATTTAAATACCCATCTTTCTTGCACGTTGTTTCATCCGACCATAGAATTTTGTCTAGGAAGTGGGGATCTTCACTGTGCCTTTGCAGCATTACACGGCAAAATGTGACCCGTAGCGGATAGTCCCGCGGTAATAACGTCTGCACACGCCTGTAGTGATATGGGTGAAGCTTGTGACGTTTTAATATTCGATGTGCAGAACTTTTCGGGATTCCTGTAGCTTCTTCTATGGCACGTACCGAAGTAGTCGAGTCATTTTCTATCTCCTTGAGAACTTCTTCATCACGATCCAATCTAGGTCTTCCAGCGCTGCTCCTATTGGATGGCATACGACCCTCCGAAAACGCTTGATGCACATTAATAAACACTCGATAATCAGGATATCTTTGAGCATTTGGGTATCTTTCTGGATACAGTCTGCTAGCAGCGTTAGCATTACATCGGCATTCTCCATAGATTAAATGCATATTAGCGTATTCCTGTGGTGTGTACGGTTGCGGCATGTTAAACGCCAAACAGTCCAAAATGCGCCAGAACTCTAAATCACAAAACACACAATCGTAGTCCAAGATAATGCCAGGTCAGTTCAGTTTGCAGATCACTTCCAGTCCAAATAATGCCAGGTCAGTTAAGTTTGCAGGTCGATTCCAGTCCAAAAAGCCAAGCCAAAAGTCGATAGTATGTACGAGGGCCACGTAAGTTGAATTGGGTACGGTGCGCAGTAAACAAAGGAGCAGAGCGTACTGAACCGACTTGCTGAGAATAATAACAGCTTCTCTACCTGCCCTGTTGTTGTCTCTTTTTAACGTAAATATCTCTATCTATCTATCTATCTCTAACATCTAAGGTATTAATGCCCCATTCGAATTCCTAGAAATTGTAACAGGAACCCATTTTGGGCATGTAGTAAAAGTGATTACTGACAATTACAATTTAAGGAATTTGGCCCCTGTTAAGAAATAATAGGCCCATATTTTTTATAACTTGTTTTCCTAGAGTATTATACCATTTTGGAATATTGGTTAGTTGCGTCAATTTTTAAAAAAACTTGCCATACTAGTGTTCATACTTTTTTTTTACACCACGATAAGTTAAATTTGGTTAAAAGTAAAAGTCTTCAAAAAATTTAGGGAATAAAATAAGTTTCATTAATTTTCGTGATAAAACAAGAGTTATTCTGGAGTTTTTAAGAATTGTGGTAGATAGCAGTACTATTCAGGTTGCCTATAAAAAAAAAGAAAAAAATATTTAAAAAATTGTGGTCATGGTAGTGAAAAATATCATAAACGGTCTCAATTTCTGAAGAATTTTATTTTTTTTATATAACTTAAAATATAATTGGGATATATTTTTTTTTTCTTTTTTTACCCGATTAGTCCGGGGCAGGTCTATCCTCCGGTGTTGGCTTATCGTTGAATTTTGGGACACGTTGTATATGTGTGTATAAAAAATTTAAATATGTATAAAGTAACATATTTATATTACTTATATTTTTTGAATAATATGTGAAAATAAGTTAGTTTTTTCTGTTGCAGCTCTACCCATAGCTCTCACCACACTACCAAAGGTTAGCTGGCAGAGAATGTACCAAAAATGTTTGTTTATTTGAGTGCAACAAAGAATTTTCTATCAGTTTATCTATCCATTTACAAATGTTCATATGTACTTTATAAATAAGCGAAAATTATAAGATATACATTATAAAACATTTTATTTAGCTATGATATAACTAAACAGAAAATTAAATTATTCCTAATAATTTTATGAACGGAATTAAATTATAAACGGAAAAATGTCAACGTTATTTATCCATTAGTCAAAAATAAATGAATAAATACTTGAGTGTTTTTAAATATAGAGCTTTTTGTTTAAAAGAGTTCATTATCTTATAAAACAAAGGCTGAATTGAGTGTCTTTTGTAAGATGCCGTAATAGAATATTTATTTTAAGAGAACAGTACCATCCGTTAATAGAGCCCTGCGTCGTTGTAAGTTGCAGCGCATTTTAGTTAATATAAAAATATACGTATGTCTTCTTTTCAGCCAAAGTAAATATTTTAAAGATACATTAATTTAACTGTTATTTATAGAGTCACGCTGCAGTTACATTATAGTTGCAGCACGAATATATCGATTCAGCCGGGGAAGGCCTACGCTCTGACACCATACCAGCATATAATAGCCGCTTAACGCTGCTGTATTTTGTATGGTGAGGGTAGAAAACCCGAGACCCATTTATTATACTAGAGACGAGGCAACTCGCCTAAGTCCTCAGGAGTTGCAAACAATGCATTCTGCATTTAAATTCTGAATCGAGGACAGATAAAGATGTCTATGGGCCACAGCATCCGCTCACCATCACTTGGACCGTGTGTGTGCTCATTTGTCACCCTTATTCTATAAAAAAGTGTACATTATTTTATCAAGTTGAGAGTAACCTAGGCGAAGGGCGATTGTCTTAATGTTCTTAGAATAAAACAAAGTATGGACAAGCCGGATACGATCCCCGCCAACACCACAAATAATTTATTTTCTATAAAAAGACCCATTATTGTTGTTAATTGCAACTTTGAGTACCGAAATTAGTGTACGCGGTGAAGGGCAACAGTGTAAGTCGTGTAATGATGTAGGTATCAGATGAAGCTGTAAAAGCCAAAAAGGTTGAGGGTTATTTTTCAAAGAGTAGCCAAATTTTAAACTCAAGTTCAAATATATAAATAAAGATTTACCGTTATTGCAGTGTTTGAAAATACAAATAAATTAGGTTTCTACCTTTATTTGAAATCATCCCAAAATGAATGTGATTTATGGGCAACAACGTTTTGGCCTACCGATCGATCCTTACGAATGTGTGTGTGCGTAGTAAATTCAGTCAAAACAATGCATTACCACGCATTAAGATATAAACAAACCTTCGTACATCCGCGGACACACTGGCACCGCTGCCCTATACAATACAATACAATACAATACAATAACTTTATTTCAGGCATCAAGGACTTAAAAATTAAGAACATTGGCCCATAGCAATATATACCTTAATCTAAAAATATATATAAAATATAGACATAACTTAATACTATTTAGGGAACTTTTTTCTTTGGCGCGTCCCTGTATCGGCGAAACACTACCCCAGAGGGCCAGAAATCGGGAGCGAGGAATGTCTCTTTATGTTTTGCAGGAACCTGGAGTACGTAGGATTTGAAGTTCGTTGACCTATTAGACTCCAGACGCTGCAAATGTAAAGATATCGGATCCTCAATGCGGCATCGGCTTCGTTCTTCCACGAAGCGCAGGATTTCTTCTCCCGACGTACTTTTGTCCAAACGGGAGATGTAGAGTTGTATGGTTGGCTCCACAGCACGCAAAGTTGTACTCGCGTTTATTTTCGCGGTCCCACGCTGGTTACAGACGGGTCGCGACCGACGTCTCTTCTCAACAAGAGTAAACCCGTCCTTATCAATCTTGTCTTGGGTGACTACTGGAACTGATTTTATTTCCACATTCTTCCGCTTTCGACCACAAGAGAGTGCCGGTTGTAAAGATTTTCGGGCAACATCCGCAAACGTCTTCCCTTGTTGACAGCCCCTCCTCGGGAGAGAACTTTTCTTCCCCATTCTCCTTCTCAGGTAAGGCGCACCAGAAATACAATCCTCCGCGGCCTCTTACTTCACCTTAGTAACGGATAAAACACGAGTATTCCTGGCCCCAGCGGTGGATCTGGTCTGTGACCCAGCCGCGAAACAAATACCAATACCCGCTCCCTCCGTTGCCCCACCACCACCTCATCAACGGTGCGGTCCCCCAGAGTCGCGGAGGATAGGGCGAGTAGCGCATCGCCATCCCAATACTCCTCTTCTACTACTAGGCTACTAAGCTCCCACACCACACAAGGCGGGAATCCGTTCGGGATATAAAAAATGGTTTAATGAATAATAAACAGTTTTAATATTTATATGACGTTGTTTTAAAATATTTGTTTTTAAAATTAAAAAAAAATAAGCAATAAATTCTATGAAATATATTTCAATCGAACTGTCGGCTAGTTTCGCCGTAAACCATCACTGAAGTCGAACGACTACATTATAGAGCACGTCTGTGATAGAACTTCTCAATACAGGAAATGTCCGATAAACTATTGTATCGAATTTCAACGTCAGACTATGAACAGAAATCAAACGTTTCTACCACAATTCCTTCAAAACGAAGTACGGTTCCGATTCGATGTTTCCATAGTCTTCTAATATTGGAACTTTAGAACTTTCATCGTTGCGCAAATTCTGGTTTAAGAACTTTATTTCCTATAATTTAAAATTAAACATTTTGTAAAACCGACTTCTATATAAATTATTAAGAATAACTCAAAAACTATTGGTCAGACCTTAATCATATTGGACCATAATGATTTCTTATATTTACGCGAACACTACACAGTACGGACTGGTAATTGCAAATAAAATTCACCGATTAGAAGATCTCATGACCAAGCGCGTAAGATATTTAACATCATTGATATTCTTGAAGAGGTACCGCGATCACAATCTCATTCCTACGTGTGTCAAAATATTCACTAAAAAGAACATTCGAGGTAGCGCTAAGATCTTAAATTAGGCAAGTAAAAAGTTGTTACGAACGGTAATCCAACAAAAACGCTCCGATCTACATACCATAAATAAATCCATAGACACATCATTCAGTGAGTTAAAAGTAGTTTTAACGACATTTGATTATAATGTTTGCATTGAAATGATAAATAAACGAGAAGTTAATAAATATAACGAATGCAAAAACAAACATATACTAAAATATCAAAAATTAACGACCAAATTAAATGTCAAACATCTGTGTCAACGTGAAAACGAAACGCAACCGTTGACTACGAACGCGGATCATAGATTAAGCGTGGTCTATAATCTGTCAAAACAAACTGGATGATGCAAAAATTTGAGTATTATCAAAAGGCCTTAATTTTGCTTTAACGCCGAAAATTTACCGTACGAGGAAATTATCTGTAGTGTTGAGGACTGTTTATTTAAAAACAATATCCAAAAGGAAGATTTGGAAGCGATACGGCAAGACATTTCGTCTATGTTACGTCGAAGTTCAGCGCCAAAACCGAATCTAACCAAAGATGAATTTAAAGCGTTGAATAACCTACACAATAAACCAGAAATCACGATTCTCCGCTCAGATAAGGGAAATGCCACGGTAGTTATGGATACGTCGGATTATAATTCTAAAATACAAGAAATTTTGTCGGATGTAAGTACGTATAAAAAGGTTAAAAATGACCCAACAACAACTAGTCATCTCATAAAGAAACACTCCAAAAAATTAAATCTAGACGTAAAATCGATAATACCTACGTATGCAAAACCACCGAAGTTGTATGGGTTACCAAAAATACACAAGCCCAATGCTCCACTACGTCCCATAGTGAGCCAAATCGATTCACCAACTTACATATTGGCTCAACACTTAGCGAATATACTCTCACCGCTCAGGGGACATTCAAGAGAACACACAAAGGATTCCTACCATTTTGTCAGTGAGATTAAAGACCTACATCTGGCAGACAATGAAACTATGGTCAGTTTTGATGTGGAGTCTCTGTTCACATGCTTACATGTTGAGGACTGCATCTCGATTGTTACTAGAAGACTAGAGGAAAACAACATGCCCGTAGAATATGCAGTATTACTCTGACACTGCCTTACATCTGGCTACCTATTGTGAAAGGAGGAGTTTTACAAGCAAGTAGATGGAGTGGCGATGGGCTCACTTGTATCTCCCATTGTCGCCGATATATTTATGGAGGACTTTGAGGAGAAAGCCTTGCTTACTTCTCCTGTAAACCCAAGATTCTACAAGCGGTACGTAGACGACACTTTCACATTTCTACCTTTAGATAAAGTAACTGCATTTTTAGACCATCTTAACTCCTTAAATTCTAAAATTCAGTTCACTATGGAGTTAGAGGCAAATAATTCTTTAGCTTTTCTAGATGTGTTAGTAATTCGGAATCCTGATAACACCTTGAGCCACACTGTGTATAGAAAAAAGACCCATACATATTTAAATTTTTATACCCATAGATATTTAAACGGTGATTCTCACCACCATCCGTCACAGTTAGCTACCGTGGGTAAATCTTTGTTTCAGAGAGCACGAGGGATCTGTGACAGTAAACACCTGGCCGCCGAGCTCCAACACGTCAAGCAAGTTTTGCACGACAATAAGCTTTGGGTCCCGCGGCTACGTCACATTGAACGAGTGAAGTCGGCCACAGTCGAGCGAGTGCCTGCTGTACTGCCATATGTCAGAGGTGTCACTGACAAGATTGGCTACATCTTGAAGCGTGCTTCCATTAAAACATACTTCAAGCCGCCGAAGAAGATTAGTCAGTTTTTACCATCAGTCAAGTGTAATATTCCTCTGCAAGATGCAGGAGTGTACAAGCTTGATTGTAAATGTGGTCTCTCTTATATAGGACAAACTAAAAGATCCATAAAAACCCGCGTTAAAGAACACATAGCTGATGTGAAGAATCGACGTTCCGGGAAGTCTGCAGTCTGTGAACACGTACAGGATGGCCCCCGTCACTACATTAGATTTGATAGACCACAAATCCTCGCTAAAGAACACCGATTCCTCCCCAGGATGATTCGCGAGGCTATTGAAATTAAAAAAACATCCTAATTTCAATAGAGAACATGGCTGGGTGCTACCATCTGCTTGGGATCCCATAATTAATAAAATTAAATCCCAACCCAAGCATACAACTGCAAGACTTCATGATACTGTCAGTTCATACTGCGTAGATCGGAACAAAAATTAATAATTTTTAATCTTAAGGTAGCCGTGATTAACTATGACATTGGGACGTCATACACCTCAGTCCCCTCGTGACCATGGGTGTTGAAAAGTGCCCGAAACGTCGGGAATATAAAATAAGTTAATATACGCGATAAAATCCGTAAAATTAATTTTATTTAAATGTGTAGTGTTCGCGTAAATATAAGAAATCATTATTAAAGAGGTCTATCATTTCCTCGCGAAATTCTGAAAATAATTACTCCGTTTTCTCTTCATACGGGTGGTGATATCGCCACTTGAGGAGTCCTCATCTACTGTATTTAAATTAGGTTCCAACTGTGTCTTGTCTAATAGTTGTGAATCCATTTTTAAGTTATGCGGCTCTTTTTGTTCGTAGTAAGTAACAAACCGGTCGTAGTCCTTCCGTAGCGGCACTACACAATCGCCGTAGCAAGTATTTGCTGCGAAGGTTGCGTAATGCCGCTAACTACTTTTTACTATTCCTGAACACACTCTGAAATGCATACTAAAGCCTTACTATTTTGCGCCTGTGTTCGAGGATGGTGAGAATGTTCTTTTACGAGATTTCATTTGCCAAAAAGCCTCTTAACACGCATTTTCATTGAGTCCAAGACATTTTTCAGCACCAGTCCATATATGGCAGCTATACTCCATACACCTGACTAATACACTAAACTAACTACTACTAATTAACTAATAAGTTAATATACGCGATAAAATCCGTAAAATTAGTTTTATTTAAACATATTGGACCACATGAGAAGCACCAGCTTCCAAATAAAAAAAATCATCGAAATCAGTTTACCCAGTAAAAAGTTATGAGATGGAAATCATAAAAAAGAACATACAGTCGAATTGAGTACCGTCTCCTTTTTGAAGTCGATAGAAAATAGTTTACAATCGATTACTGTGAAATATTAAAGAAAAACTTAACAAATAAAGTGTAACTATTGTATTTATTATGAATATAAAATATTGTTTTTTTTTTAAGTCAATATAATATATTTAACCTCTCAGGACCCGACACTTTATAGGACAAGCTTAGTCAGAACTATGGTTAAGAGTAGGTCAGGCCGAAGGCATTTTTTTTAAATGATGGTAAATGTAACTTAGAATCATTACTACGAATATGTTCTTATCCAAAAAAAAAAAAAATATCAACAATTAAAATATCGAATTATTTCTATGAAGGTCAAGTGAGCGCTAGAGTAATGACGATTGCAAGACGTTGTCGTTAAATGAAATGTTGTGAGAAATTGTGAATTAACGTGTAGTGGCGGTGTATGAATATTCACTGTTCTACGGTACACGTACCTGGTTACGCAGTAACAAGGTACGCGTAGTTCATTTTCTTTGGTTAAATCAGTGACAGGGGTAACGAAGAAAATGGTACGGTGGCGATGCGAAGGAATAAGGTCATTTTGGAACTTACTGCCCCTGTGTTAACAGTACGAACAAATGATTATCTATTTGATATACCAGAAAAAAATGGTTTAGTCTATGTGTCGAGATATTTGTATAGAAAATGTTGTCTCGAACACCACAAATTAGTGTGTTTGATGAAATTAATAGATCTGAACAAACTATAAATATTTGAAAAGATTATTTTTTAGCCATTACAAGGATTTTAATAAAGATAGTGTTCAATGGGGTTTTTTTATAATGCTTCCTGACAATTTTATCGCGTTTGTTGAATTGCTTGAGCAAAAATTTCACGAATATTTTGACCTCGAAAAAAGCATTGCAAATATTGGTAGTGAAATATTAATAAGTGTGCAAGACTTTATATTTGTTATGAAATAGAGAAAGCACTCGGCTTTCCAACAGACTATTTAAAAAAAAACTTACATTAAATTTAGAATTTACCATTTAATTAAAAGCCACAACAAATTTTTGAAGAACAATAATTATAAAAGTAAAATATTTAGAATACGTAGGTAGTTTGTAAAAAAATATTATATCTTAAGTATCTAGTAAAATGCTGATAAACGTTTTGTTTATTTAATTTTAGTCTACTGTGCCAACCCTACCAAAATAGGTAAAAATTTTGACAGCTCCTTAGAAGCTTTGCCTCTGGTATAAGTCCGGAAAATACAGATTAAGAACACAATAAAAAAGAAATAAAGAGAAATTTACATAAAACCTCTTTATAGTTAACGTAGGAGTAAATCTGTCTCAGTATAGCCCGTCATACCTTCACTGTCAATATAGGCCTCCCCAAGTATTAACACTAAACACACCGGCCTGGCCCTCATTCTATCCAGTGGAGGGCCGCCCTAAAAGTCCGCTTATCGTTTAAGGATGCTACTCAAAACCTTTCTTTTCTGCTGAATAACGGTTCTTCTAAATTTTCACAATTTAGCTTATATTATTATTATGTGTTATAAATATTTTCTCAAATGTAAGTGCATAAATCTATTTAAAGTGATAAGTTACTACGTTCTCAGCGGTGAAGGAAAACATCGCAAGAATACCTGCATGCATAAAAGATTAAAAAAAAATCCACCAATATGCATTGGCTGTACGCTTCCTTGCCTTAAAATCCTCTCAGAAATGAAAAGAGCCATGTAACCTTTAGTGAGACGTATATAGGCGGTAAAACCATACTTTATTTTGTTTTTCAACGCTTATTCGCACAAAAAATTATTCGAGTATGTGTATATACTCATTACTCGTATATAAAATCAATTTAAACATTCACCGCAAATTGGGCAATAACATTTGATGGCAATTCATCTAAAAGCAAATTTTGACACATTAACAAAATGCAGAATTGAACAATGCCCGTTATTGAGGTTGGAAGTAATTACATAAGTGTTCGTTTTGGATTTAGTATTGCGTTTTAGTCTCATTCTGTTAAAAATTAAAACTAAAAATATTTCTAAAGGCCACTAAATTAAAGAATATGGTTGCACGAATGGGTCGGCTAGAACAAGGGATAAACGCACTGGTACAGAATTGTTTAATTAATTCATTCATTACAACATATCATAAGTCCACTGCAGAACATAGGCCTTCCCATAGGAGGCATATCTGCAATAGTTTAGCAAGAGAGTGTTGCATATTATGAATCGAAAAATTGTAGCATAACGCTACTGTACTGTGTTTATAATATATTATATAAGACTACAATTAAATAAAACCACCGAATGAGGAAACAATTTTCATTCAATTACAGTGGCAAAGATATGGATCTTTAAGGGAAAACACAAATTGATTTTATTTCGGTTACTGAGTATTACGCGATGTTATCACTTTTGCTTACCGTTGATTCCCGGAACAACATAAAAGAGGAAAGTAATGAAAGACATAATCAAATTGAATCTGTATCGCTTTACGGTTGACTTAATTATGTAACAGCTTTGACGAAGGTGTTGACGCAATATTTACTAACTCAATCACATGATATTGTTTATTTTGAAAAAAGTTATTAGTAACTGAGTTTTACGAGAGGATAAATTACTAACTCTCACTCTGCACTTGCAAGTCTCCTGGATAATGTACTGTTATATTTAATTTAATTCATATTTAAAAATATGTTACTATACGTTTGATTGGAATTTCTCGCTGGTTTATCTCTGATGTATTATTTTGGCGAACCCGTGCAGATACTGACGTTCATAACCAGCAGTTAAAATTTGCCCTTACCCTTAATTACTCCAAAACTCGCAGCTCGGGAAAACCTAAATAAGCCTTACTTAAACATAATAGTTTATATGTTAACGTACTTTGGAATATATGGCCCTTAACCTAATTAACCGGCCACCGTTATCCATAAAAACTGAACTGACTCCTAAGAATGTTAAATTAAAATTAAAAACTACTTCATGGAGTGCATCATTAATAATTCAAGTTAATTTACATATATATGACATGTATTACTAATAAATATTTCGATAACGCTTTAGAAATAAACTTCCTGTATATAAAATGGATCTTATATAGCGGTACGTCCTGTAATAGTAGGTAATTCACATAACAAAAAACAAACGTAGTTTTTTACATGAGGTTATTATGGTTGTTATTGTCGGCGATACCGGTGCATGGTAAAGTTTCTATATACTTATTATTGTACCGTAATGTAAACCATACATAAATCTAATTAATAAATTCTATTTATAATAATAATAAACAAAACATGGTGGGCGTCACTTTTTAAGCGTTCTCGCCATGCATAATCGCGAAGTGTGCAGCCTCCGTAATTACTTTCTAGCGAGATCGGATGATCCATTCTATAGCGACGTCATTTCGTGTGATAAAGGGCTTACTCCTCTATCCTTAGCCATCGAGCGATGGTAAGATCCAGCAGTACAGTGCATTTCCGACCGGGAGACCGTATGGAAGGAGAAGCAGCTGCACGGGAGGTTCTGCAAGGCTCTACACGAGCCTTTCGTAGATACAGTCGCCTCCACTCCACTGGCTACTTTTCTATTACCTCTTTGCGGAAACCGACGGTGTTGTTTGTGTGATACAGGATCAGGTTATTAAGACCAACAACTATCATATGTACATCCTAAACGATGGTGCCGTCGACATTTGTCGAGCTTGTCACCATCCCGGTGAGGCACTTAGCATGTCATCTCCGGTTGTTCGGCGCTTTCGAACTCTGAGTATTTGCACAGACACAACCTAGTAGCCAGGATTTTACATCAGGAGCTTGCTCTGAGATGCGGTCTCGTAGATCGTAAACTGTCTTATTATGATCGCGCGAGGCTCTTCTGGGACCGGGCTATCATCACAGACAGGGCTATTCTTGCGAATAAGCCTGATATTATGCGGATGGACCGGGCACACACAAAGATATTTATGGTCGACATTACCATTTATCTGTTTCACAGATTCTGTGAAAAAGATAAACAGACAAAATATCTGGACCTGGCTCACAAGGTCACCAACATGTGGGGTGGTCTGCCGACTGAAATTATTCCTGTGGTCGTTGCTGCGAACGGGATAATACCGGTCAGCCTCTCAGGTCATCTGAGGCAACTGGGATTCCGTGATGGACCGCTTTAGGCTCAAATGCAGAAGGCGGTGTCCCTTGATACCGCCTACATCTTCCGACGGTTTCTTCCCTTTCCCCCCTCACCCTCGGCCGTATGGTCTCTCCAGATTCGGCTTTTATCTGGTTGAGTTTTTATTTATTAATGTAATTCTTATATATTTATTTTATTTTATTGATATCTACGTATATTTATCATTTTCATTTATATATTTATTCTGGCCAACCAGATGAGAAAACTATATAAATTAAGTCAAATAATAATAATAATCATTTACAACTATATATTTATATTTATACATCCCAACCACATGAGAAAACTTTATACATACCCCATAATAATAATAAGAGCTTTAAGCAAGCTTAAATTATTAAAAAATATTTTGTCTTTGATTTTGACTTTGACAAATCTGATGACTTAGATGTAATGACCATACGAAATCAACATCATTCTGCTATTTTACGTTGGAAATCTGTGAAAGCGCAATCCTTTCTCCGGCCCAGGTGACCAATTCATGTTTCATTCATAATACTTGTATAGCCGCAGCGTGGATAAAATACTAAAAGTGCGGGCTTTAATGTCTTTTTTAATGTCTCTGGAATAAAAAAAAAACACGAACATTCATTAAAGTATCCTATAACTCGGCTACGATAATATAAGTATCGCGTGCAAAGGGTATTCAGAATATAAATTGACTGACCTTAACTTAATGTGGCACTTTGGGCTACTGAAGCACATCAAACGTGATTACGCAACATAAATTACAAGTGTAATTTATCAAGTCATAAGTAATAACAACGGAAACCAACGGAAACTTTTAAGCGAATGTTGGTCGTTTTGCACGCTACGTGAAACAAATTATTTATTTGTACAAATCGTGCCATATGGTGCTGATTTAAGAGAATCTATGGCGACTGCTGGAAATCCAGAAAAAATGTATAAACTTAAATGAAGGCAGTATTATCATTATTTTGTCTTTTAAAGGCTATTCGCACATAATATATATATATATCATAATTATCAGCTCGGGGAAAATGTTTCTTCGTATTTTATATACAAGTTCAATAATGTTTTTTTCCAAAGTTTAATTGGCCATTGCCAGTGCGATTTTATTCGATAACTTATTGCCATCTTGTAGGTAGTGTCATAATCCCGTTACTATAGAAATCTTGGGATTTTTGATCAAAAAAGCCGAGAAATGGTTTTGACAGTCCTCTCTTGGTGTCAAACACTACCCAAAGAATTCTAAAGAGACGGAAATAGGTGAAAATCTAAGGGCGCAAGATCAGGACTATATGGTGGATGCATTAATACTTCCCAACCAAGCTATCTCAATGTTTGCTTAGTGGCCAAATTTGTGTGTGGTCTGGCGTTATCATGATTAAATACCACTCCTTTTCTGTTGATCAACTCCGGCCGTTTTTTCTCAATTTCTTGCTTGAGTCTCATTAGTTGTTGGCAGTAGAAATGACAAATGAGTACACGATTCATTAGGTTTCTTTCTGTGAGCTCGTGTGGTACCCAAATATCGAGCATTTTTGTATTGCCAGACTTTTTAAAACCGTTTTGCGATCAATCTTGAATTCCTCGGCTATGTCGTAACTACTAATATGCCAATCTTGCTCCACCTTTTTTAAAAATTGCATCAACTTTATCCGTGTGTAGGCTACCAGAGCGAGTTGCATCTTTGACATCAAAATTCCCGGACTGAATACGCTTGAACCAATTTTGTGCTACTATTGCTGACGTTAGCCGGACGAAAATCACCTGTATTATAATTAATGTTTGTTTGTTCGTATTGTATGCCTTGCCATGCCGTTCATCAGATTGCAGTAAAACTTTATCTACTTATTGCTTGCACTTGCGCAAAGGTTATAGGCATAGTGCAATTAACTGACAGTAGGTGGTGCGCGTATCGTACCAAAAATTTATTCGAATGTTATACATCATTCAACTTCAATGAATGTATTATCATTTCTAATAAAACAATATAACTCTTAAAATTAAAACAATATTTCCACAATTATTCTTCTTCGGCAGGTACTCGCTAGTCGTTGTGAACATTTATTTATATAAAATGATTTGACAACAGAAAAAATAATACTTTTTTATTTCACAAAACAAGGCATTCCACTTTGCATTTGAATATAGCAATTTCACAGCTGTTGAATAACAATATGCAGCTTCCGGAAGAAAAATAACTTGAATATCCTCATCACGACGTTCTATCAACCTGAGTATGAGGCACCAGTCGCCTTTAATGTCTTTAATTTAGAGTTCAGTTTACAAGCTTACAAAACATCGTTTTTTCATTAAGCCAAATCATTATGAATATAAGTAAACAAATGCCACATTTGTCCATTGTCATTAAGGGGAAAAAAAGTTGTATCATTGTTTGATGATGAGCCAGTTAGTTGGAGAGCTTTTAAATTGATTAATATATAAGTAATTATTTTATTTTCTGCCTGTTACGATTTCTCAACAAGCAGTTTTCTAAAAACGAATAGTTTCTAATATGACAATATTTTTTATGTTCGTTCTCCGATTTCTTAGAAACGACGGAGCTGATTTTATTAACTCTTCTTTTTTAGATTGGTTAGACATCAGATATGCTCCCACATAAATTAAAAAAAAAAACTTCACCGGTGGAAACATATGAAATGAAGTTTTTATTTTAACTATCTGAACGACAGCGACATTCTAGTTGTATTGATATCTTGAACTTGTGAAATTCCTTAATCCCCCCTCGAAAGGGAAAATAAAAAATTAAATTGAAAAATCAATACCAATTTTTAAAAAAATCCAAATTAACTTTAGTATTTGGATCGTTAATAATTTTTTGCTATCCTATGTTTTAGCATCGACTTCAGAAGGTAATAGGTGCAAATTATTATTTTTATTTTTCAAGTAGGTTTTTCTTTTTAAAAGTTTAAATATCTAATGTTATATAATATAGTATTGCCTGTAAATTCAAACGTTACTATAAAGTTAGTACTACAAACGCAACGGATCATCAACCCATTACCATACCATAACATACCCATACCCATAACCCATCTTTGTATGATAAGGTTGGCAACATTTTAAAACCAAATATAATATAAAATACAAAATAATAAATGTTGATCATGGTCCTGTTCATCATGGTCATAATCAAGAATATAGTCCTATAGATTACACTTACCATCATGCTGAAATTAACGCTTACTCTTGCGTTATCTTAACTCCGAACGAAAAATAAAAATATGTATATAGAATGTGGGGCTGCACGAGTTTTGTTATGCTAATGTACACGCTATTTTTCTTCCGGCAATTGCTATTCAGTAACTGTGAAATTGCAGTATTGGAATACTGAGCAGTGGGTGTCTTGTTTATAAAGATAAGAGTGGTTAATCAAACTATAAAGATTTTTTTGGTTACAACATTCCAGCCGATGAACAAAAATATGGTAACCAAAATACGAGTATATATAATGGTTCAGCGGTTTCTAAGATTAAAGTGGACTATATGAGCGGTGATCGTAGGAACTAAAACAAAATGGCGGACGCGGTATGTGAAATATAGGTTATTTAATTTGCTAGATAGCACGATGGGAGATTAACTGCTGAGGAATAAGTAACAACAAATAAAATAGTACCTTGAGAGGAGCGGCGTGCCTCGCATCTCGTAACGACTGCTGCTGGGCACGCGATGAATTATGATGACACTTGATTTCTTCTCAATAAAATCATATGCACCAAGCGAATATCCAACGATTAAATTATTTTTAAGACAACGATAATGGCCGCGTGCGTTCTATACGATATTTCCTTCTAGCGGAGAGCGATAAAACTAAAGTGTCCGTTCCTTCGCAGTTTGCGTCTAATATAAGTATTATAACTTCGGCGGCAGTTGAGACGGCTTCCTCTTCATTTTCTATTGAGTATACAAAATAGTTCATATAGAGATATGTCTCAATTGCCTCGCAACTGATGGAGGCTCCTCTTACCCTAAAGCTAGTTTAGGGTAAGAGGAGCCTCCATCAGTTGCGAGTTGCTTCACAGACCGCAATGAATGAAATAGGCTTAACTTTAAGCCAAAGCAAATGCGGTTAAATTCAAAACCTATAGAGGGTCTTTTGGGCTAAAGCGATGTAAAATGCGCTGCAATCCATGATCACATTCACGAATTCCAATGCAAAGAAACATTTGGTGGATATCAGAGGATAGTTCGAATCGAAACAAATGAAAAGGAGAATGAGATTTTTGGGCCTGCAATTAACTAATTGGTTTATACTTTAAATAATTGGCTATATTTTGCTAAAGTAAAATCCATAAGTAACTGTCTCTTTTTATAATCTAGAATTCGAGAAAAGAATAAAACAAGAAATAAGTTAGAAAATAGATTGTATTAATTAAATCGATTTTATATTTATTTGGATCCAAAAAATAAAATTAAAAGTTTCCGTGGTTTCATTAAAATTGTATTATTTACTTTGAATTATATATTCATTTGGAATTAAAATATATTATTCGCATAAGGCACAACAAATATAAACATTTTATGGCAATAAATCGATTACCATAAAGAATACACTAGTGAAATTCTCGTTTCTGAACGCTACCCAAGGACTTCTCATTTTGAAACTTGACAGTTCAAACTTCAACACTATTCACTTAAAAAGAAAAGAGCGATTTTCAATTCGATTTGAAAAGAGCGCAATACACTCAATCCTCCATTAAATTGAGCATTTTAATATTAATTTTAATAGTTTTAGTTTTTTTATTATTATAGTTTTTAATCTATACTATATAATATTATAAAGCTGCAGTGTTTGTTTGTTTGTTTGTTTGTTTAAACGCGCTAATCTCTGGAACTACTGGTGCGATTTGAATGATTCCTTCAGTGTTGGGTAGTCCATTTATCGAGGAAGGCTATAGGCTATGTTTTCTTTTTTCAAAATTAGGGATCCGTAATAAAATTGCTATTTTGTAACACAAGGTGTAAAATCGAAAACCTATTTTTGCATGCGCTGCAAAAACTATTGATAATAAAACAAAATGATGTATGGTTTGTAGATCTCATTAAGACCTACAAAAAAGTCCGCGAGAACATATATCTAGCTATCATGGTTTAATCACAATAACCGATTTTGTGTTCAAATTAATTATTAAATCGTGTGAAGAAAAAAAAACTACGTGAAATATGTATCGTTATATTAATCTTTATCGAAATTAAGCATTATGTTATCAAGAGTATTTATGTAGAAGTAAAATACTTTTTGTTTCATCTCAAATTTTCGTTTAAAAGTTATCACGTGTGTAAGATGTTAAGAGTTGGTACCTATTAATGAGTTATGGACCATAGAGTTTTTTATCAACATAAAATCCTGTAATAATCTTTTTCGAAATATAGTAAGTAAGATCTTTGAAGAGTATAATAAATACATTTCTAAAAGAATTCTGCTAAGGAAATCCACGCGCGCTTGATGCAAGCAAGACGAGACGCTGGCGGCGCGGCGGCGGGCGAGACGAGGAGGCCGCGCTGGCTGGCCGCCTGTCGCTCCCCCCCCCCGCCGCGCCGCCCGCGTGTTTTGGTTTACAAGGTACCATGCCGCGTGGCTCAGACGCGTGGTCGGCTCCCTACGGAACGGTTGAATGCAGCGTTGCGTTTTTTGAAGTCATTTACGATCGTTCCTTTGACATATATTTCATACGACTTTTAATAATTACTCACCTTACGTTTCTTTTATCTGATTACTACGTTTCAGTTTATTTTAATTAAGTTTTAATTTTATACGGTTTTCTCTTATCTCTTTACTATAATGCCTAGAAAAGAACTCAGCTTTCTAGGCAGACTGCTACTGCAAATCGATTGCGACTTCTACGCAGCAATGAAACACTCGAAGAAAATCTGCACAGGTTGGCTACTCAACGAGCGATCAGTGAACAAAACCGTTTTAAGGAATCGAGTGTTGAACGTTCGCAGCGGTTAGTCTCACAAAATATCCGTACTTCGACGAATCGACAACGGGAATCAAGTGCTGAACGTTCTCAACGTTTAGCCGCACAAAATTCCCGAACTTCGGCAAATCGCGAGCGGGAATCAAACGCTGAACGTTCTCAACGTTTAGCTACACAGAATTCCCGCACTTTGGCAAACCGGCAACGGGAATCAAGCGCTGAACGTTCTCAACGTTTAGCTACACAGAATTCACGCACTTCGGCAAACCGGGAACGGGAATCAAGTGCTGAACGTTCCCATCGATTAGCACAGCACAATGCACGAACAGCAGGGAACAGAACTCGCAGGCAATATAATTTATTGAATTCAGCATTTGCTTATGATTATACCCTTGACTATGCTGAGCTAAATGGTATTAATATTTGCAGAATGAATAAAATATGTAATTCATGTCAAGCAAAAAAATGGCCGGCTGAAGCTCCTGGACTGTGTTGTAGTGGTGGCAAAGTAAATATTCCTAAAATTCCAGCACCAACATCAATTCTTAAAGATCTAATATCAGGCTCACATCCATCTTCTAAGCATTTCTTAAATCACTCTAGACAATATAATACTCTGTTTCAGATGACTTCATTTGGTGCCGAAGAAATTCGTGAAGGAAAATTTATGCCCACTTTTAAAGTCCAGGGGCAAGTTTACCATCTAATCGGTAATTTACTTCCACCTGAAGGCGCACAACCCGAATTTTTGCAAATATATTTTATTTCTCATACAGATCAGGTATCTTTACGCTCAAATTTAAACCCAACGTTAAAAACCGATCTTATCGACGCTCTCCAAACATATCTTCACGATCACAATACTTATATTCAAAGTTTTAAATATAATCTCGAAAACAGACCAACGAATGATTTTAAACTTATCATTCATGCTGATGTGAAACCTCCTAATGAACATCGAGGTCGATATAACGCGCCCATGGTAGATGAAGTAGCTGTTCTTTTAATAGATGAAGACAAAGGTCCCCGAGATATAGTGTTAAATACCAGAGACGGGCGCCTTCAGCGAGTTTCTGAAATACATAGATCTTATGACCCACTTCAATATCCTTTACTGTAGATATTGTATAAATATTCCACAGCAAAATACTGCTGCTAGATCTAAAACTATATCATGTATGCAGTTTTATGCATTTAGACTCATGGTGAGAATAAATGACTTTAACAGCATACATTTTTTCAAAGGATTATTTAATCAATACAGTGTTGATATGGCGGCAAAAATGATTTCTGAGAGGCTTGACTTCATAAAAAGAAATCAAAAAAAATTAAGAGCAGAAGAGTACATTCATTTAAGAGATTCCGTGGTTAATGATGGCAATGTAGACGCTTCTAATGTTGGCCAGCACGTTATATTGCCATTGTCATTTACAGGATCTCCTAGATACATGAATGAAAAAAGTCAAGATGCCATGATCTATGTTAGGAAATTTGGAAGACCAGATCTCTTTATACCATTCACATGTAACTCCGAATGGCCAGAAATAAAAATTGAGTTACTACCCAATATTAAATTCTTACGATAGACATGATTTGATTTCTAGAGTATTTCATTTAAAACTAAAAAAAATGATAGACCTATTAACGAAGAAAAATATATTTGGACCATCGAAAGCCTTCGTTTATAGTGTAGAATTGCAAAAAAGAGGTTTACCTCACGCTCACATTTTGTTGTGGCTGGCTAACAAAGTGCAACCGGAGTCCATAGATGCAATAATATCGGCTGAAATACCTGACAAACAACAAGACCCAATGCTTTATAACATTGTAATAAAAAATATGATACATGGTTCTTGCGGATTTCACAATCCTGCGTCACCATGTATGAAAGAAAACATTTGCTCTAAAAAATACCCCAGGCAGTTTATTTCTGAAACACAAACCGGGGATGACGGTTACCCAACCTACAAGCGCCGTTCACCAGATAATGGTGGAAACACCGCAATAATTCGTGTCAAAGGTACAGAAATGAGAGTGGATAATAGGTGGGTTGTTCCCTATAACCCTGTGCTATCACGAAGTTTCAATGCACACATTAACGTAGAGTTTTGCCAATAGGTCAAAGCCATTAAGTACATCTGTAAGTATATTCATAAAGGTTCTGATCAAGCCACATTTTCGTTACAAAATAATAACGATGAAGTAGAAAAATATTTAAATGGTCGCTATATAAGTTCCTCGGAAGCACTCTGGAGAATTTTCCAATTTCCGATTCATGAACGTTTTCCGGCAATAGTTCATTTAGCAGTTCATTTAGAAAATGGACAAAGAGTTTATTTTTATAATAATGAAAATCTTCAAGATCGCGTCAACAATCCTTCATCAACGACACTTACAGCGTTCTTTGATCTTTGCAAAAGAGACGATTTTGCCAAAACCCTTTTATATGACGAAGTACCCCAGTATTACGTATGAGAAAGAAATTCATTTTCTAGAAGAAGACGTGGACAAGATGTTGAAGGATATCCCGGTATAAAAAAAGACTCAACTTTAGGTTGTGTCTACAACATTCATCCGACACAAACTGCATGTTACTATTTAAGAATGTTACTGCATCATGTTCGCGGTCCAATGTCATTTGAACATCTAAGGACAGTAAATAGTGTTATTTTCAATACTTATCAAGGAGCTTGCAAGAAATTAGGTTTACTGGAGGGAGATGAACATTGGCAAAATACTATGTCAGATGCTGTCATGTCCGAGCCGGCTCCAAAATTAAGAGAATTATTTACCATAATCCTCATATTTTGCCAACCATCTGATCCCTTGCAGCTATGGAACAAATTTCGGGAAGATTTGTGTCAAGATATATTATACAGAATGCGTAATGAGACCCAGGATATGACATTAGCATATAGTGATGACATATACAATGATGGACTTATCATAATTGAAGATAAGATTCATGAGATTTGTGATAAATCATTTTGGGCTTCCTGCAACAAAAAGGAATAACACACACCATATTTTGGATCCTTTAGAAATAGCGTTGCGGAAGCCATACGATGTAAATGAATTAAATGAGTATATTACTGTAAATGAACCCAAGTTAGTTAATGACCAGGTGATGGCATACAATAGTGTTATGCACAGTGTTCGTTTCAATGAGGGGAAAATATTTTTTTTGGATGCTCCAGGCGGAACCGGCAAAACTTTCATTATTAATTTGATATTAGCAAAAGTAAGGTCTCAGGGAAAACTAGCTTTGGCAGTAGCGTCATCAGGAATCGCTGCAACTTTATTAGCTGGTGGACGCACAGCTCATTCCACTTTTAAACTGCCCCTAACCGTTTCGTTACAGAAAGATAGCGTGTGCTCTATTCGTAAAAATGGCCCTTTAGGAAAAGTTTTGCAAGACGTCACTTTAATAATCTGGGATGAATGTAACATGATTCATAGAGCTCACGTAGAGGCTCTAGATAGGACTCTTAAAGATATTAGAAGCTGTGATAAAATCATGGGTGGGATTACTGTCATGTTTGCTGGGGATTTTCGGCAAACTTTACCAGTAATAGTAAGAGGAACTAGAGCAGACATTGTAAAATCTTGCCTCAAAAGTTCTCCATTATGGAAATTTGTTCATACCTTAAATCTATCTACGAACATGAGAGCACATTTGGGGGGAGGTAGTACAAATTTTCCTTTGAAGTTACTTTTAATTGGAGACGGAAAAGTACCTCATTTTGAAAATAAAATACCTATTGATCAAGATTTAGGAGAAAAAGTGACTAGCATTGAGAGTTTAATATCAAAAGTTTACACAGATATCGTCGAAATAGAAAATAAAGATTATCAATGGATGTGTCAACGAGCAATATTGGCGGCGAGAAACAGTAGTGTTGACGAAATTAACGATTTAATTTTAACTAAACTTCCAGGGGATATAGTCACCTACACTTCTATTGATAATGTAATGGATCAAGAAGATGCAGTCCATTATCCACAGGAATTTCTTAATTCCTTAAACCCGAGTGGCCTCCCCCCACATTCTCTCAAGTTAAAAATTGGTGCCCCAATTATTTTACTTAGAAATCTTAAGCCACCAAATTTATGTAACGGGACTCGACTTCAGGTTAAATTTCTTCGCAATAACGTGATCGTTGCAACAGTTTTGACTGGTCGAGCGGTTGGTCAAACAGTACTTATACCTCGGATCCCAATGATTCCAAATGATTTGCCTTTTCATTTTAAAAGAGTCCAATTCTCAATTAAATTATCTTTTGCCGTAACGATAAATAAATCACAGGGGCAAACATTTAAATATGTAGGATTAGATTTACGGCAAGACTGTTTTTCGCACGGCCAACTATATGTCGCGTTGTCAAGATCAGGTTGCGGAAACAATCAATATATTCTTCTGCCACAAGAAAATAAAACGAAAAATATAATTTACTCAGAAGTACTTTAAAATAATATTTTAACCCGGTTTAAAGTGGACGGACACTCCCGCCTGTAGTCGTAATTCTTATGTGTCTGGCTGAATGTCGAACAGACAGACAGCTATTGCCTGCGACTTATACAATTTAACTTAATCTATATTTTTCTTAATATTATAAAGCTGAAAAGTTTGGTTGTTTGTTATGAACGCGGTAATCTCGGGAAATACTGATCTGATATGAATACTGTTTAAATATTCAATAGTCCATTTATTGAGGGAGGCTATAATACAGGCAATATTTTATCTCGGTATTTCCACGGAAACGAGAAAAACGCGGGTGAAACCGCGGGGCACAGCTAGTATTGTATATAATAAAATATTTTTTGAAAATTTTAATATCTATTTTCGATTATTTTTTGATATTAACTAGAAAGATAAAAAACGATAATAAAAAATACAAAATAACCACATGCTAACATGCCAATAAATAACAGTAACAACAACTATTCAAGTAACCGATCTCAGATCGATATGCCTAATATTCACTTCACTTAGTTGTTGTTGTTTTACTTTCATTAATCGTTTCACCATTTCGTTTCCTTAATAACCACAGCTTTTCTTTAGTGATTTTATACAGATCCTACTTTTATATCATTAAGTAACTATAGTGAAAAATAGCCTGTTCCAGTATAATTACAGTTGTAAGTAAATCGCCTGTTGCAGCGTATGTAATACATAACCTCACTTTTACTTATTCTACAATAACAGAGCTCCTAGATTGACAAATCATGCCATATTTTTAGCTATGAAGGCTTTAACACGTTCAGACCGGCGTGTACCACCGGTGAAGCACGGAGTATTTGCTGACACGGCGAGGTGTACTACCGGTGGCCACATCACACTATACTTTCAACATACTAAGAAATCCGCGCCGCTTTGAGAAAAAATGTTGTATTTACCGTAAAGAGAGAGAAAGCATAATTCCTGTCTAATCCTATCCGTGTCCACCAGTGGTGCACGCTGCCCGGCAAGGCTTTTGGTTCATGGGGCGGTGATATGTAACCAGTGACCATATGAAGATTTGCGCCGTAAGATACCAATTACCTACTCATGAGATGCCGGTCTGAACGTGTTAAGTGGTTCGCCTTTCATCTTGTTAAGATTTGGGTCCAAGAATTTATGAAAATGTCTCCTTCTCCTTTATAATTATGTTTAACAGGTTTCCTTGTAAATTCTGTCCGCTATGAAGAACGTCGTAAAGGGAGATGCGGGTGCCAGTTTTAGCACTAGCATCAAGTAATACACCTAACTTAGATATAAGCTTGTCTTCCCTAATGACACCATGGTGCAATCTAAAATATGACAGCGACTCTGTTGTAGAGTTATCCACGCTTGGAACCGCAGGCGATATACAGAGTTATTTTTCAAAGAGTAGCCAAAACTTTAAGCTTACGTTCAAATACATAAATAATGATATTCCGTTATTGCAGTTTTAGAAAATACAAGTAAATAAGGCTTCTAATTTTATTTGAAATTATCGGGCGTTGGACATTTATGAATGAAAATCTGTAAAAATAATGCATTACCACGCATTATGAATTTAAAAGATTAAAAGTACAGAATGTTTGAGTTTTTTTTTTATTAATTTTTAGTCCCAATTTGCCTATATTACTTATTCTGAACTTTCTCTGCAAGTTTGGCCGGTTATTGCAAAATAACCCTGTATAGCTCTTTTCAGGTATTCGTTAATGACATCGTCATAAGCTTCCTTTTATTTAAGCAAAGCAAGCATCTTGCGTTCCAAACAATAGAAACGTTTTTCTGCCATTTGACGCGAATCACCTAAAGATAAAATTTACCCTTTAAAGGGTAGAGCTACGATGTATCAACCATCATGAACACATGACATGACACGAAATAAATTTCTTCGCATAATCTATCATCAGGGATAAGTATGGGCGGACAAACTACTTCCTCAATTTCCCAAAATTTGCGAAGTAATAATTCGAGAGATTTAACGGCGGTGCAACAACAAGAAACTGCCGAATTATTATCAACGGCAGGAGCGAAACCAACAATAACATAACCTAAAACAGTTTCAATGCATAAGATGCGATACTTGAGAGGTTACCCTTAACTTTGTTATATAATAAGAGGTGAGGGAAAATAGATGACCCACTGAGCATAACAATGTCTCCAGGGACGGCGTAAGTGTTATCCGCTAAAGCCAAATAATTAAAATTTGTCATTACTGACGTATCAACCGAAACATGGGCAGACGCTTGGTCACTTTGTCTATACCCAATAATTTTTTTTTTTATACTAAATTTAATACTGCAACCGAAGCGCGAGTAAAATTTTAAATTTACCGAACCTTGAACCGTTTTATTGAAGCCTCCAATACACTTCACTACGGGACATGAATGTCTTTCTTAAAGTACAAGTCAACGCGTTCCTATGCGTACAATAAAACTAGATAAAGCATTACTGCTTACTAGACTTAATCTAATTGCACGGTTCAATCAAAGTCCTACAAATATGCCGAATTGTTCAGTTTTTTACTGCAAAAAGAGATCTGTCACGAATTTACAAAAATTATGTCGGATTCGTTTACCAATACAGACCGCTCGCCCTTATACATGCAGATCGGTCGAACGACTGGTCTGAGTCTGTATCCACGTTGTCGATCTAACCGAGCGATACTGTTATAATGTATCTATGTGTGTGTGAAATAGTTAGTTTATTGTTTTATTTGTCATGTGCGAGTGTTCCTAGAGACAGAGAATTATTTTTGTGTGCGCAGATTTCCCCCGCAAAAAATGACAGAGAGTTCTGTATCGGTAAAAATGTTATAGCTACTCCCCTCCGATCTGCCAGTGGCCCGTGTTGCTCGATGGTTTCTAAAAATCGAATACGAATAATGTTTTTGAGAAGACGGAGACGCGAATCATAATAATTGATTCCACGTTGTAGAGATTAATAGTAAAGCCGTGCAAAACTTACATCGAATGAAAACTGAATGTATATTTTTATCTTAAGAAAATAATAAACAAAATGAAACAGTTCAAACGCTCGCGATCATACCGTTCAGATCATCTAAGGGCCAGTGTCCAAGAGTTCTGCTAATCTTTCTCCGGTCATTTTGAATTGCCGTCCCATGGGACTATGAGAGGACGCAATTGAGTAGTCTCTGTTAAAACTGCCCGCCGTGACTGAAATCGGTCTGGAAGATATTATTATTATTTCGTATAGTGAGTGTAGAGAACCGGAAACTCTTTTAACTGGAAACGAGATATTCCAACATAGTCGTCAGAGGTAATATATAATAAACTCCTACAGTCTACTTGAGGGTATGTGAACGCAAGCCTATAGAAACCTACAATTATTCTCGATTAAGAGTCAAAATGGAGACAAGTTGTCACCCTTCAGGACTAAATGGAATGCCTCGTTAATAGTAAAAGTCTCCGCTTATCACTCACCATACGAAACACAGCAGCATTAACCTATTTTGTGCTTAGTTTCCCCAAACAACGGAATAATTTAAAACTAACATTGCCAAGTTTCTGCGACGGGAATAAATTGTTTGTTTAACAAAAAATATATTGTAGTCTTCTTTTTGTTGTGTGATGTCTGCTTGTTAGGTGAAGCGCATTTGTTCAGCTGAGTAAACATTCAGATCAAACAGTTTTTAAGGTCCCCTTTCTGATGGTTAACAACAACGTAAGCACCCGTAATTGATGAGATTTTCTTCAATTTGTATTTGTTTTCCACAAATAACTCGTGCGTGATATATGGTTACTAAAATAATAAAAATATGCTCAGTGACATTGAATGCGATTGTACTAGACTACGTAGGACTTCATTATTGGTAAGGCGTCCATCTGGGTTAGTCCACTTACCTGTTGTCTATTAATTAGAAGTGATATAACTTAGTTTAGTGTATTAGTCAGGTGTATGAATTATAGATGTCTGACTGGTGCTGAAAACTGCCTTGGACTCAATTAAAATGCGTGTTAAGAGGCTTGTTGGCAAACCAAATATAAATATATATATATATATATATATATATATATATATATATATATATATATATATATATATATATATATATATATATATAATAATACCGATAGTGCCGCTACGCAATCGTCGTAACAAGTATTTGCTACGACTATTTCGTAGCGGCGACTGCACTATGGAAGAACTATGACCGGCTTGTTACTTACTACAAACAAAAACTGCTGGATCTTGAAATGCTCGTTGACTAAGGATAGAGGAGTAAGCTTTTTATCACACGAAATAGGGACCGATACGACTTAGGGACCTTCAAGAAAAGAGCGTACTCCTTTTTAAAAGGCCGGCAACGCATCTGCAATTCCCTCCCTGGTGTTGTAGTTGTTCATGGGCGGCGGTAGTCACTTACCATCAGGTGAGCCGCATGCTCGTTTGCCCCCTCTACTATAAAAAAAAATCTATCCTCGATTACGAAACAAATTACAGATGCATTGTCACCCGTGAAAAATATAATGGAATGCCTCGTTTCCAATAAAAAGAGTCTCCGGATCACTCACCATACAAAACACAGCAGTGTTAAGCTGCTATTTTACGTTGGTATTCTGTGAGAACGTGGTCCTTCCCCGGTCGAGCCGACCCATTCCTGCTACAACTATACCAGTAATATTATAACTGCAGCATGGCTCGTGGTAAAAGAGTTTCTATAAAAACTGCCAGCACACTAAATTTTTCCTCTGTATCTTGAAGACGTTTTACATATACTAGTTGTATAATTTACAAAATATATGTAAAACGTCTTACACTCACGTCTTACTTAATATGTACACTACGTTTTACATATAATAATATAATTATTATTTCTCATGCGGAAGCAGCTTATTAATATTCCCTTCTTTGATATAATGGATTTTCGCAAAGTGCTATTTCATTGGCACAATGCGTTTAAAAATTACACGTCAAAATTATTTCCTAAGATAACTTAATGGTTAAAATTTTAACTAAAGTATAGATTTTTAATGGCAATACTAGGATATAAAAATGACTGACTCGCTATACTCTTCAAACTGGAATACAGGAGTACAAGCACTGTTATATGACAGAAGAAGGCAAGAGGATGGTAGCTACCCAGACGAACTCCAGGGCATAAAAGAAGTTCTTTCTAGTAAAAATAAATAAAATAGGTAATCTAATCACAGACCTAAAGTAAGTAACTCATTTCTGAATGACACTTTTAACATTTAACTGCACCAACGGAATGTCCTGCCTTTTTATATATTAACGAATGCCTCGTTGGTCTAGTTGTTGTAGCAGTAAGACAGCTGATCATGAGGTCCCGGGATCGAATCCCGAGTCGGGCCAAAAGAAATCAGTTATTGAGCTTTTCCATCAAGAAATTCTCAGTAGCTGCCCGGAGTCAGGAAGTTGGCGGTGTCTGACCTCCATTGATTAAAGCCGCTGATCCTGCGCCTGATCTCCCTCCAGTCGTGTCGGTTTACCGTCTCATCGGATTATATATGTTATATCTAGATCAGGACGAGAAACTGCGTGAAAGGCGAGACACACCACATGGTACTGCGATCGTGAATCGTACTCTTTTACGGGTAGACTCTTAAGATATACTCCATTATCTATACAAATACATAAAATTAAAGTGTCTGTTTGTAATGTCAAAATAACAGCTTTTTACTAATTGCATAAGAAAGTACATACTGTTTGTTCCGGCTAATCTCCGAAACGGCTAGACCAATTTCGACGGGACTTTCACTGGCAGATAGCTGAAATTATAAGGAGTAACTTAGGCTACTTATATTTTAGAAAAAGAATGATGGTTTTGCGCAACATAATTAAAACTCTAAATTACACGCGGGTGAAGTCGCGGGGAACAGCTAGATATATCATAAATAATAATAATAATAATAATGTCCTCCAGACCGAATTTGGGTCACGGTGGCCAGACTCAACGGAGACTAGCCATCGGCGCAGGACAGGATTATAGTGCCCAAGTGTATGCGCAAGCACAGGTGCACTCTCTATTCCCTCACTCTTATGTTATGTAAACTACATGGTTAAATCACAACCTGTCGGAGATACAGAGATCGTTCTGGCATTTCCCACAATTGCCTCTTACAACACCTCCTCATTCTGGAGCATTGAGCAATTAATATCCTTACTAAACGGTAATAGTACTGTGAACAGATTAGCTGCCACGGATGCCTCGCCTCGACCATAATACATATAGTTTATTAGAATAGAATAGAATGATTTTTATTCAATATGGATTATTACATAATACTTATTGAAAGTCATTATTTTATTTACCACTGGTTCGGAAAATACCTTTGTCCTGGGAAGAACCAGCAAGAAACCCAGCGGGACTTTTTTTTAAACATAATTTCACTTAACAATAATTTTGTTTATACAATTTTAAATGAATTTTCATAGAACCAGCATGGTGGCGATCAACTTATTCCCAGGGGTTATTTTCAGTCATGTATTCTTTGATATTATATATAATATATATATAATAACCCTTTTTGTATAGTTTTATTAAATTAACATCAAAATTGTTAAGAAAATAATTGATCTTTTTTAAATATTCTGTAAGATTTTTACGCAAACCTCTTGAAATCGTAATTCTCGTCAAACACTTTCATTGTTTCTTTTGTTTCTCTTATTTTTCTACGTATTTCAACACCAATTAAATATCATGTTTACGAAGAACTTTTTTATACATTACAGTATTTATTTACTCATTAAGAGTAGAAAAAAAGTGTTAATATATTACAGTTCGTATTTTATAAATGAAATTTTACAGACATTCCAATTAAGACATTTAAGGTGCCTATCTAAATTGCTTTTTTGATAAAAATGACATTATCTATTAATAATTTAACATAAGATATTATATAAAGTAATAAGCTATCACGAGTTCGACAGAAACTTTTAGATTAATGAAATTCTTTACATTCTAATAACATTTATATTAAACATATTTACCTATTAATTATCTAAATAATTTTTGTTGCATAAAAGCATGTTGTAATTTTAATTTTCTACTGACTTCAAAATGGAGGAGGTACTCAATTCGACTGTAATAATATTTCTCATAACTTTTTTCTAGGTGAACCGATTTCAATGATTCTTTTTTTATTTAAATGCTTGTGCTTCTCATGTGGTCGCACGTAAATTTGATCAAGGTCTGAAAAATAGTTTTTGAGTTATCCTCAATATTTTATATTGAAGTCGGTTGTACAAAATTTTTATTTTACCACTTGTGTATTACAATGTTAATTATGACGAGCAAATTATATTTAAGAATGATGGGTTTATACCAGTTAGTATTCATGTTAATATTCAGTATATTTGTTACTAATTTGCTCATAAACGGCTAATCGGATTTATATGTAATTTTGACACACAGATAGATCGAGGTCTTGGATTAATTTTTGAGATAAAAAGTATCTCCTCTGTTCCTATTGCCAAAGAGGCGGAATCTTAAACTCATTAATTCATTACAGCCTATAAAAAGTCTACTGCTGAGCATAGACCTCTCCTACAGATGGCTTCTTGGGTGAGATGATATTTGCCATAGCTACCACGCTCATATGCTATTTTAAAAATGCGTCTGGTATTATTGGCATACAAAATTTGATACAAAAATGCAAGATCTGTAAGAGCAGATATTGATGAAGGCCTCACATAAGCAATGCTTCTGCCCGTCAGCAGTCTATGAAATTTGTTCTTGGCATTATTAAACCAACACTTTGTCATGTGCCGTTTGCTCGTTCGTTAATTAAATAGACGCACTTTGAGCATGACTTTGCTATTTGTAGAATAAGTATTGATATTTCTTGCACTCTAACGAATTCTTAAGAGTACTTAAGAAACGAATGAAAATAAATGTTTCTACGCACAAGACAGCAAAACAACAAACAGAACGTTCACATGACACAACGTACAAAAAAATCAAAACAACAAACCAAAAAAAAAACACAATCTTACCCCAATAGATTGGGTGCAGCAACGACGAATTACCATCTATAGTTTCATCGCCACTTACTAATAGAAAGGATTATAGCCAATTACTAGCTTATATTATGTAAAAAATACAAACACGCTCTATCTGAGTATCATTGGAATTCACCGACCCCTTTCAGTTGCTGTGGTTGACGTTTCCTGGAATCTGAACTTTGAACGGTTCATTGAGTCCAGATCCAAAGCAGCTGCTAGGATGTTAGGGGTCCTGGCGCAGTGAGGTGATAGTTTGAAACGGGACAGTTGATTATTTATTTATTTTTTATCTAAGAAAGGGCAAACGAGCATGCGGCTTACATAATGGTAAGTGACATATGTACAGATATATATTTCTGCCATATATGGGCTGGTGATAAAAAATAAATGCCGTCATGGTGTCACCAATATGGCTAGTACCACTCTTACTAATGTCAAACACAGGTGCAAAGTAGCCTGGCTTTTGATGTTTTACAGTTACACGATACATTTCGAAATGTGCGCGCAGTAATTGTATGACATGATTCCTCCCTCTCAGTTCCATCATCGGACCAGAAGAAGCTCGGCTAGTCTTCGCCCCTTCGTTGTCGACATACCATTTGAGCCAAACTGTTTGCTGCCTTGTTAATAAAACGTGCAGCAAAGGAGTGATATAATTTGCCAGAGTCTGTCTTTCCATCCGATTCCAATCATTGTATCTTGAAGACAAGACTGAATAGGTAAGTCAGTGCGCTTTACCATCTTCTTCTGCCTCACACACTGGCAAATAATAGTTAAAAACTTCTTCTCTTTCGTTCTCTTACGTTCTTACATAATAAATAATTATAAAATCAATCAAATAACTTTTTTATAGGATAGGGTGACAAACGAGCACACAATCCACCTGATGGTAAGTGGTTGCTGTGGCCCATAGACATCTACATCTATCTCCGTTTGCGAATCAAAATGCAGATGCGTTGTCACCCGTGAGGACTATGATGAAACGCCTCTTTTAAAGTAAAAAGGGTTTCCGGTTCTCTACACTTACCATACAAAACACAGTAGTGTTAAGCTGCTATTTTGCGCTGATATTCTGTGAGAGCGTTGTCCTTCCCCGATCGAGCCGACCCATTCGTGCTACAACTATATTACTAATATAGCTGCAGCATGGCTCTACCACGTAAAATACTTATATATAATATTACTTTGTTATACATACCTTATAGTAAATACATAACAGTATAAAGGAAAAATATGCCAACATAAAACAAGCCCACAACAAAATACAAGAAAACATTTTAATTACACCAAATGAAAATAATTTCCTCTCTAAAAGCTTTTCATTAAAAATAACACAATTTTAAAACAAAATCGAATAAACAAAATTTAATTCAGATTTTTTAAGTTGAGCCTTTCTTTCTTTTTTTTTATTTCCCTTATTTAGAAAATAATCGTTACTTTATTATTAGGATAGTGAATGATAACTCGAATGAATAAATAATTCTACTGGCGAAAACGTTGAAGAATGTCGAATGATAATTCGATAATAGATTAGCAAATCATGCCAATAATACAAGTGTAATTTATTCACTTAACATCAAATGTTACGTATCTTTGGTTATTAATATAGGAGACCATATTATACATATGTATAAGGCTAGCGTACATACTTAAGGTAATACAGACAAAGAAATAGTAAACAATTTTATAAATTAGTAGATTTTGGAAATTTAAAAAAATAATTTTTACGAATGTTTACCTGGAAAAAATCCGACTAGGTAAGTCCAACTTCGACTGAGAGTTCAATCAACGGATTCAACTCGGCTGAGCAGCGTTCGGGAGATTACGACAAATCTTCTCATCAGGTACATCTCTAAAGTTGAAAACATGATTGTACAACCAGTGCATGTTGCCAATAATGAATTATGAATCTGATACGTAGTACTTGACTGCTGGCCGTGTAAGGAAGCTCAAGGTCACTCAGCGAACTATAAAGAGGGCTACGCTCGGGGTTTCTCTACGTGATAATTTTAGAAATGAGGATATCCGCAGTAGAACCAGAGATACCGACAAAGCCCCAATGACTTAGTAAGCTGAAGTGGCAAGGGGCTAGCCATATAGCTCGAAGAACCGTCAATCAATGGAGATGAAAGGTTCTCGAGTGGCAGCCTCGTATCAGCAGGCGATGCTTATTTTATATATTAAGGGTGAAAAAACGACGCACAAAGTTCACCTGCTGGTAAGTGGCATAAGTGGATGACAAAATATAAATTTTGTTGACAATAAAAAAATAAAAAAGTAGTGTTTAAAATTAAACATTAGATTTTTTGCAATTTAAAAATATCGCTTAAGTTTCTACTCTTCATCCCTTGAACTTAAAACCTCCCTTACTCGATTAATTTTAACCGGAGGAAAAATCACATAACCTTTTTTATGAATAAATTTAAGCCCTACACATTTTATTAGATTTTTTTTTGTAATTTATACCGTCGCGAAAAAACTCTACTAAAACTATATTATATCAAAAATGCAAATTTGAGTGCCAAATTTTTGGTTTCAGACCTTACATAATTAGACTACACCCATTGATCATGCTGGGTCGAGCTGTGATGATCTTAACAATTATTTTATTTTATCCTGGTGATTCTGATCATTATATTAGGATAAAGTTATTAAATTTTTGTATTGCCATCGGTCCTTAATACGAGTGCAAATATTCAAGTTAATCGCCGTCTACGTGTTGGTGAAAATAACACTGAAAAAATTCGTTACATAGATAAATAAATACACGCGAAGATAATAGAAGAAAATTTAAGGAAATTAATATATTAACTTTGGCCTCTAAATACATTTATGAAAATGTAATGTACGTACACAAAAATAAAAGTAGTTTTACAAAAATAAGTGATATTCATACTGCAAATATTAGGACAGACACAAGCTAGTAGTACCAGTTCCTCGACTCCACCGAGTTAGTAATTCATTTTTGGAGCAATGTACGACAAATGTATGCTTTTACAACAAAATCGCGGAAAATATAAAAAATTTGACCTACTCACAATACAAAAACTATATTAAACAAAGTTAGTATTAAAAGGGTTATTATAGGAATTTATGGATGATAATAATCCTTTAATTGTGTAATATATAAATGAACTGCTATTTTTAAAAATAAGTCCCACTAGGTTTCTTGCTGGTTCTTTCCTAGACATAAACTTTTTCCTAACCAGTGGTAAATTAAACAAAAGAGTGACTTTCAAAGAGTATTATTTTTAATCTATATTGAATAAAAAAGTTTCGGTTTCTGTTTATGTTTCATAAATTTATAATTTAGAATTATTTAAATTTAAAACTATAAAAATACTAAAACAAGTTTTATCTTTAGATTCCATATCCTACAAAGTTGCAACTAAACAACAAATGAAATGCTACCTGAGCACGGATAAGCAAATGAAAAATAAAAGGCTTATAAATTTACCTTTTTTATACGGAGGAAGCGTTTGTAGCGGAGAGGTCATCTTTTTTCATTAAAGATGGTTCTAACATGGAACGTTCGTGTTGTTAGCAATTATGTTTTCTACTTCTACTGAAATGTAACGACATTGAGAGAGAGATATTGTAAACTGCTTTTGTTGCTAAAGATCCAAATGTGACCGAAATGTAGGTTACAGTTAGAATTTTTAAGTTTCTCCTAAAAATATTATGGAAAGTATTGTGTGTGAAATTGATGGACAGTCCAAACGTAGTTTTTTAGCCATTTTGTTAAAACCAATTTCGCTTGTGGTCTAATTCCAAACATTTGTGTGGAAGCAAAGTATTTTAAAGCTAAGTATTTTTGTTGCAAAACTTTTCTCATATATAAAAACAAATGTGATATTTTCCTGTAGAGTGAAAGCAAAGCCTCGATGAGGTTCATACGCTCACAAACGTTAGTATGTAGTTATGTTTTTATTTAATTGTTGAAAGCGTTTTCTAAAAAAAACCCTCAACTTGTAATTTAAATAATGGGTCCTTTCGAATGATATAATGTTTAATTATAATAAAAGTAAATACTTATAAAAGCTACTACGATGTTTCATTTTACGTATTAATAGTAATGACAGTACATAAACAGAAAAAAATTAATCTCTCACAATTTTCATCTATTTATGTATCGTTCCACGTGCCACTTTGGCACGTGTTCGGCGATGAAGGAAAACATAGTGAATAGTAAATCGTTAAGTCTGAGCGATAAAATGTTTTGAGGATATTCAGAATTCAAAGACTGGGGTTGCCAAGGTCACACACGCATAGACACATACGCATACACACACACACACACACACAGGGCGTACTAGCTGCTTTATAGTGTTTGTCTCAGTAATGAGACAAGGACTATGAAGTCAATAGTACTATATTTTTTTCTATCAATCGTAATAGCAATCATATTTGCTCGAACTGACCGAGCACTACGTTCCCTTTTCATGTCAATATTATCCTTGAGGTCGGACGTAGCCATATTACCTAAATATTTAAAAGTCTACCCTAGTTAATGGTGTATTATTTAATTTAATGGGAGGCGCATTACTCGTACGGACCCGTCCGGCCTCAAGGATCATATTATACTGACATTTTTGTACATTGTACTTCAGCCCATATTCGGCCGCAAATGTGTCACAAACACTTAACAATTTTCTTAACCCACATACTGATGCACACTTATTCCATCTATATGACATCCGACATGAATGCTACTAAGCGCCTCAATAAGTCCATTTATACGAGTATAAAGAACCAAATGATAAGTATTTTATAAGACATTTCATGTAAAATTGACTAAATACATTTATATAAAGTTATAATAATTTACAATAATTATTGTACAATTTGTTTGTGTGTATTGTGTTGTGTACACTTTATTTGATATATAAACGTATATTTTTAATTTAGGACTGCATTAAACTTTGTACTGTTTTTGTTTAATTAATTAGTCACATCCATCTTATGTGTCTTGTGAATTTATAATCTTGAATTTATCATAAAATTATAATTAAATATATATTTTTTTAATAGAATCATGTACCTACATTTTATAAAATTATGTATTTGCATGCCGCTGGCAAAATACGAGTATCCTTGTACTATCTTTAATTATAATGTCTGTAACCACCATATTTCTGGCAAATAAATTATTATTATTATTATCTGGGTTATCTATAAAGTTTTTTCATCTGGTTGGGCTGTTTAAATATATAATTGTAAACGAGAGATAACAATATACATAAATATCAATAAAATAAAAAAAATACATAAGAATACATAAATAAATAAAAACGCAACCAGATGGAAGCCCTCGGCAGGGGAGACCAAACGGCCGAAGGTTAGGGGGAAAGAGAATGAAACCGGCGGACTATGCGTGCGGTATCGAGGAGCACCGCCTTCTGTATTTGTGCCTGGAACGGTCCGTCACGGAGTCCTAGTTGTCACAGATGACCTGAGAGTCTGACCGGGATTGGCCCATTCGCAGAAACGACCACATGAATAATTTCGGTAGCCTTAATCGGCAGACCACCCCACATGTCGGTCACCTCGTGAGCCAGGTCCAGATATTTTGTCAGCTTATCTGTTTCGGCTTTCCCAAGGTACGACCTGAAGCTTGTCAGTCTGCCGATTAGGGCTCTTGCCTTTACGATACGGTCCTCAATTCTTTTTCTCCAGGCTGGAATGGCGCTACTTTGTGTAGTAGCACGTCCGGCCTTGGGAAGCTTGGCGCCAATAATACGGCATACTGCCAGTCCAGCGCCAAGTAGAATTGAGTCCTTATCGCAAAGGTCCCGGCTGGTTTCCAAATAGGTCACCAGCACTGGGTTAAGAGCCCTTACGACAGTCCCATTCCGCTTCCTTAGGGGTATACGGGGAAGTCGCTGTCGATTCTCGAGAGGCGTACTGCGCGTTTCCCTAATCGACTTTTCCAATATGCTCCTCATTTGCTCTTGTTCCTGGGTGACTATTCCATCGTCGTCTAAGTCAACCACAAGGAGATCTACGGTGGCATCTACGTGTGCGGGTTGCTCTGTAACTCGCAGAGCCGCATCTCCTGTCGTAGTATTTTCATTCGACGAGGGAATAGCCTCACGTAGCCGCTCAAGTTCGGCGTCATTAAATAATTTTGAGCGCATGATGTACCGAACTCGGTCTGCCAGGTTTTAGTCGATGACGGAAATAGACGGCTCCAGCTCAGCAAAAAAGTGATGCATCCTAGCCTGGTACGCAAACCTCCAATATCTCCCCTTTTCGCCCTAAAATACGCCCGCAATACGTTTGTATTCATTTTCATCGTCCAACGCATGCGGCGTACTCCACCAGTCGCGGTTGCCGCTTGCTAAGTCCGGGAGGACCCTGCCGACATCAAGCCATCGTGTGGGGACGATGGATACGAGGGGCTACGAGGTAGTCGTGCAGCCCCTCGCGCTCGGTTGGCGGTCCACATGCTGTCACGTCCGGCGCCAGCTCCAAACGCGCTCTGGCAACCTCCAGGCAGCAGCCCTATGCGCGTGCCTCGTTGTACCATCATCCATTTTTTGGGCGTCAATTAACGGGAGACGTCGAGACCGGGCACCGTTTCATGGTTCGGCCATATACACAAACGGACCTTTGCACCCTCAATTTTGCCAAGGCACGGCACTAACACCTTTTGGTAGGGCGCTGACTGACAGAACCGACCTAGCAGTTTTGTCACTTAACTATTACGTCAGCGGGCGATGGGATCGTTAGTTCTCGACGCATATTTATTATTATTAGTAAGATTAGAGATTATTATTATTATTATTACTAAGATTAAAGAGACTAGGTGAGCTTAGCCCACCCTGTCTCACTCCGCACTCTAACCGGTATGGTTCAGATAAAGCGTTTGCTCATTTAACGTAATTGACCTGTCCCCCATACCAATATTTTAAAATCTGTATCAGTTGACCTAGTACTTTAATACCCTCTAATTTTTTTCACAGTATATTGTAGGAGACCAGATCAAATGCCCTCGACAGGTCGAGGAAAGACGCGTAGACAGGTGTTTTCCTATCAACATAATATTTGACAGTGTGCTTAAGGCAAAGTATTGCAATTTCTTTGGACACTCCGGAACGAAATCCGAACTGATTGTCATGCAGTTTTAGATATTTATTCATTTGCATATTAAGCACACTGTCCAATATCTTTGCTATGATGGTTGCCCAGGATATTGGTCTATAGTTACATTTGTTCGACAAGTCATCCGTTTTATTTTTTACCACCGGTACTACTATGGTCTTCATTATTATATCAGGAGGCAGATATGCATGCCTTATACGTGTAGTGTAAAACATAGCCAGTACTCGGTGTAGATGTGGGCCAGCATACTCTAGATGCTCAATACTGCGACAATCATGACCTGGAGACATACCCCTGGACATAGATTTTATGATATTTGCGACCTCCTTCACACTAATTCTGTCTCCTACTTCATCACTGACAATCTCAGCATCGTGCACTGATTCACAAGAAGGACTTCACAGATAACATCTCTCTAAGTTGGCAATATCCTTAGAGTCATACACCCCGTCCACACTCATGGGGAGGCCGGGCCGAGTCCTCATCTTATTAGTGATTTCCAATAAGTACTAAAATCTTTTTTGGTATACGATGACACTGTGTTGTCTATCTTAATTTTAAAAATTTTATATTTCCTGGGATTTTGTTGTAAAAACGTATACCTCTCCCCAAGAATGAATTACTTACTCTGTTGAGTCGAGTAGCTTGTACTACAAGCTTGTGTCTCTAGACTTATTAAACTGTCAGTACGTATAGCTGCCTAGAGTAGGTATTATGAGAAATCCTCGATACTTAGGGAGAGGCCTATACTCAGTAGTAAGCTTTTACCGTCTGATGAAAAATTAAAAAATCTGGATAAATTAATTCAATCAAACGATGTGTGTTTGAAATTTGGGATCAGTATTTACTCAGCACATGTTACATTGTGTCTGCATTCCCAAAAATCTATGGTTGTAACTTTGAACACCAGTTTAATTTTGTTTTAATTTTGTCGTATTCGTAGTTAGTTCCTTTCAAAAATGATTCTAATAAAAATCATTTTTAGTTTTATCTGTTAAATATTTACATTGAAGCAGATAATCGAGCACTAAAGAGAACATTTTGTTTCCAATAACTATATACTAACAAAAAACTAGCGATTATGCGAAACGTTTTAAGTACGTCTAGACTAGAATTGATTGCTTAATAAAGTTTGAGTATATTAAATTCCTTACGGAGTACAAACGACTTGAGCAAATGTAACATTTCTTGTTCTTTATTAAATATTATATATTTTTAATATTGTCAAGGAATATTATCCCCATATTAAGAATTTCTCCCGTTTCGTACAGGCATTTTACGTACATAAATTGTACATGAATATTCACTCATACCCGAAGTAATTATTTATAGTCATAACAATAAATATTTCGTTCGGAAATCGAACGCGCGACTTGCAGCACAGTCACCAAATTCTTAATCACTGCGCTACATCTATTTTCGATTATGCAAAATATAAGTGGTAGGTACAATTGAGAAATACTTCAGGTTCGAAATTTCAGGTTGGGCCAAAATTATTTAGTGAGTTTCTTCTGTCAACAGATTCTTAGTAACGGCCCGGAACTTGGCGATGTTTCGCCCTCGTATCTTGAAAAATGTTTGAAGCCGTTGCTTTTGCGCCTAATCTCTCTCCGGTCTTGTCGGATTACCGTCCCAATGGACTATATGAGAGAGGGAATAAAGAGTGCACTTGTGTTTGCGTTCACACGTGGACTAAGCCTAGTCTCCGTTGAGACTGGCCGATGTGACCAAAATTCCTCTCACTTGTAAATTAAAAAAAATTTTTATGCTAGGCCTGCGTAGACGGGCGACGGGACGCAGCACGTCAGTCAGGATCGTCAATTGTCATGCCAAGCGTGACGATCCAATCCAACGTTAAACTGGACAGGCGATTTGTAAACTTTTACGGGCTGATGGAAATGAAAACAAATTTTAAATGTTCATACAATTACAAAACATTGAATAAAATAAAATGTTACGTATTTTTGCGTGTTTAATTTAAATTATTTTAACTTGCTGATGCTTCGAGTGCTTTCCGCACCTGTTGTCGCGGGGGACTGAGGTGTTTAGAGTTTAGCAGTGCGATTGTGTAACTTTCTTTGAAACCGTTGCTGGTGCCAATCGCTCTGTAACTGCGTTACCATTTTTAATTATGATAATCTGAGATCTTGATATCTAAAACAAGTTAAGTGAATCAAAACAATTCTCACCTGAGTTAAAGGGACAGTAATCTAATGGCAGGGAACGGAGGGTGAACTCAAAAGGTCTAAGGTTCGAATGCACCATTCGACTACTGTCGTGAACCCATCCTGACACAAGCATATTAGTAGTAGCATTGCTAATATTAAAAAAAAATACACAATTGTACTGCTGATGTGATGGACCCAGGCCACGCAAAATTTCTGTTTGATCTAAACAATAAAAAAGAAGTTTAAATTTAAAATAACTTTTTACGGCACATCGTTACGCCCATGTTGTTATTCGACGAGCGCTTGTTACTCGTTACGCATCAAAACAACTTTGCAAATAATCCAAACAAACAGTTTAGAGTTCTGTGTCTGCAAATATAGAGTTAACAAGCGTGCCTGAAGGCTTTAGCTGATTTATTTTAGGCTTAACATGATTTTATTTTAGTACAGTTTTAGGCTTTATTTTTTCTGGTAGCGAGACATTCCATCGTAGACATTAGGGGTGACCACGCATCTGCATTTTGTTTCATAACCGAAGATAAATGTGTAAGTGTGTGTGTAAATGTAACCGAAGTATAAGTTTATGGACCACACAATCCAATTACCTAGGACTGTGTGCTCATTTGTCAATATTTCATATATAAAAAAAACTCCAAAAATATTGTTTATTTTCGAACCGTTACTAACGCTAATCCTATCGTTGGTATTTTTAAGTCCACCGCTGGATATAAACCTTTTTTATTAATGCGCCAGTTGGTTTAAATTACTTCAAAGATTAGCAATGGTGGCTTCACGAGAGACTGGCAATGCTCACCTTCAACAATCTACGTGGTAGCGCCATGCTGCAGCTATATTAATTGTATAGTTGTAACACGAATGTCCGCTCGACCGAGGAAGGACCACGCTCTCACAGAATATCAGCGTAAAGTAGCAGCTTAATGCTGCTGTGTTTCGTATGGTGAGTGTAGAGCACCGGAGACCCTTTTTACCGCAAAAGATGCATTCCATCCTAGTCCTCACGGCCGACAACGCATCTGCATTTTAGGATAGATGTAGATGTCTATGGGCCACAGCAACCACTTACCATTAGATACTCGCTTGTCACCCTTATCCTATAAAAATAATCTATACAATTTGATCAAAGCGTTTTAGATGAATATTTCCGATATCAGTTGGTGGCAAAAGATTTATCCGCTCATATTCGTAATAAGGGACATACATTGACGGTGTGTGGTAATGGTGTAAGAAAATCCATCACCTTATCTCCCTGTAGGTATCATAAAAACTTTTATAAATTCCATGAAGAATTCCAAGGGATTCCAGTGGCCTTCAATGGTCGCTGAAATAGTATCTCTCATAAAATATCTCCTTTTCAGTTATCAGGTATTTCAATCCAATGCTTTTTATGGGCTTTTTCCATTGTAGTGAGAATGTCCGCCAATCCGCATAGTACCGCACGCATATGAAGCTTAAGTCTAAAGAAAAAGTTGGCATGTTCACCGCAATAGTAATGCTATGCACATCCATTTATTTATTTAGTGTGGCAATTAAAATTTCACTGCTGACTTTTGATGGACTGGAATAAATTAACTTATACATAGGCTTCTTTAAAGAGCGAATATAAATAAGGGATGTTATTATGATATATAGAGTCACATGAAAAGGCTTTTAAAATAGAATAGAATCACTTCTTTTCAATATCAGCCGTTCCCCGAGATTTCACCCGCGTGAAATTTATTACGATTGGATTTCAAGGGTTTTAATTTTGTTGCACGGAACTCTTATTATTTATCTGTTTGTGAAAGTCCGGTCAAAGTCGGTTCAGCCATTTCGGAGATTAGCCGGAACAAACAGACAGACAGACAAAAAGTTATACGTAAGTGCCGTTTATACTTTCATCATATGCATGTGGTAAAAAGCTGTTATTTTAACATTACAAACAGACACTTCAATTTTATTTATTTGTATAGAGTATAGATAGTGCTACTACCACCGGTTCAGATAAAACCTCTGTCCTAGGAAGAACCAGCAAGAAACCCAGCAAAATTTTTCTTTTAAATAAGGTTAATTTACAATATGTTACTTAATACAATTATGAAATACATAGATCACATTGACAAGAACAGAACTGATCAGCTATAAATTGTACCGAGACTAATTTAGTAGTTGAGAATAATAATTAATTCGTTGTAACGGAATACGACAAGTGCACCGTGCCACGCCAGAGCCAAGACTCCCTCTTATACAAGCAAAACTAGCCTACACGTAGCTAGCCACACAGACGCCACTGCAGGTACAACGCGCAGGTGTGCGGTGCACGTGTTGTTTAATGGCGGCTCTTCACGTTGGCCAACATAGTGACGAGTGTGTTGGCCAATGGTCATTATTACTGCCATTTTGTAGACACTAGTTACGATGAGTAAATATAAATTTTAAATCAAGTGCGTGCAATCAATCTGGGAGCGCGTAGCAAACTAAAGTGCACCCAACGTGTGGACGCGGCGGCCAACACTATGCCACAACCCTTTGATCTTTTGTAAAAAACCGACACCACACGGACCTCGCGCCAACATGTGGGGCATCATTCCAATACGTACCAACGTAAGCACAAACACCCGTTCAACACAATGGCCATTGGTATTGGCCAACACATACGCCACTATGTTGGCCAACGTGAAGAGCCTACTTCTCGCTAACCACACAGGCTCCGTCGCACGTGCAACTGCTCACGCGCCGTCATATGTAATACTTTTACTTAAATATTTAATTAAGGCCTTTAATTTTACTTAAAATTGAAATTAACAATTACTGTATAGTCTGGGTTTTTTGAAGTAATAGTAAAGATAAGTAGTAAAGGCATCCACAATCAAAAATAACCTGGTACAAATTTTAGATATCACTCACATAGTTCTGAGTTACGTCGTAGTGGAGGGCCTTCACTTACCGTTTCCGCTTACCCGTACTATGTCCCTACGTGAAAAATTTTCTTCGCACTCAATTAACAGTTGAAAGTGTCATACCAACTCACTAATCTCTTCCATTTGATTTACTTTGCATATCTTTACAACATATGTCATCACTACACTATATTCTGGAAAGATTTTGATGGATACTAGGCCAGAAATTTTCTCGTTTGCTTCCTATCGAATCGGATTCGTCTACCAGCAATTGTAACACGAGATAAGATCCATTTTCTATTAAAATGAGGTGTTTCTGTTTAGCGTGTATAAAACAATTTCACGGTTCTTGAACAGCAATAGACGAGTTTAAAGAAATATCTTGCATATTTCATACCCAGAACAAATCACACAAATGTCCTATTTCTGTTATAAGCATAACTTAGTTTTATTTCCATTTCAAAATGGAAAGAAGATTTTGAAGAATTGTTTTAAATTGAAGACAAAACACTGAAATTAGTATAGTTTTTTTTAACTGCTGCCAAATGAACTTGCCCTTATAATTTTGTTCTATTTATGATTTATTGCAAAGATTTTTAAAACCAAAAAAATATTTTTATTAATATAGTTTTTAGTGCTGACAGAATTGCAGTACCGTATGTTTGACTAGCATTATACGGCCTCCACTAGATGGAGTAAAAACCTGGTGATATAGTGATGCAGAAAGTCGACAGATGCAGGTAGCTCAAGACCGTTCTTTGTGGCCTTTGGGGAGGCCTTTGTCTAACTGTGGACTTATGATGGGATGTAAAAATTAAGATGATGATGACTATGTTCTTAAAAGTTGTAATATAGATAATTAACTAAATAGTTGTAGATAAGATATTTTAATTTTTACTTTTTATTAATTACTTAAGAGCAATTTTGAACATTGTGGTGACAAACGATATTACAGTTCTCGCTTCAATAATTTCAAATCAATATCAAGTACAAAATGAATTTATTCTTAAAATTCATAATAAATTTCCCTCAAGCAAAATAAATTCACTTAATTCAGTTTTAAGAAAAACGTTATGAATTTTATAGATAAAGTTTTTCCATCGCATACCGAGAATAGCGTTCATTCCGAGTACTAATTTAACAAATAAAAACTATTGTATGCTACTATATTCAGTTTCAAATAAGTATATTCTTCAAATTTAATAAGAAAAGGCATCGAACATTACCACAAACGAGACTTTCATTCGAAATATAACATTATATTTCCTTAACATTTAACATACCAAGAAAAAATAAATTTGCAGCCTATTAACGTTGTATTGCGTTGTTACAATCGATTATAAGCCGTTGTTATTTTTATATTAATATTTTATTTAAGGTAACAAAAAACTATCATAATTAAATAACACTTTGAATAACAATTGATTCTCAATTTCGATTCCCATCGGCAAACGATTCCCACCCGTTACATAATCGCACTACAGACAAGTTTGACATTTAACAAAAAATTTAGAACATTTTCCCTTACATCCCTGATAAAATAAATACAATATTCTTGCAATAATAGTCTCGGATTAGGGGGGGGGGGTTAATCTAGACCAGTTCATCCACTGAGGGGGCAAGATGGCGCGTTTACCGCTAAGACCCTCTGTGTCGTATATCCTCAATTTCTGAGAACTCATTTTTGTTATCTCAGACAGTATCTGCATTCTCAGCGTCGGCATATAGTATGACGTGAAATTCCGTGGTCACATGGAAAAGAAGTCTAAATTGGCCTCAAAAAAGATTTGCGTGCATTTTAGAGCGGTACAGTTTTTCATCCCGGCACACCGCTTGCATCTTTACAAGGCGTAAGTTCGGCATCACTTGGAATATTGTTTTATTCTCTGGGCCGGTGCACCCCAGTGCCAGCTCCTTCCAGTCGCTAAGTTTCACGACCGCACATCGTGATACTATCCATACCATCTAGAAGATTGGCGGTCCACCTCTGTGTGATTAACCAGAAGTTTCTTTCCTCGCGCAATTTCCTGTGGCTAAACATCAGCTACCCCCAGCGATTTTTCCCGACTGATACTACTTAAAAACTTACATAAAAGATGCTACTCTTTTTAAAAGGCCAGCAACGCACAAGTAATTCCCCTGGTGTTGCAGTTGTTAATGAGCGGCGGTAGTCACTTACTATCAGTTGAGCCGCATGCTCGTTTGCGTCCTTATTATATATAAAAAAAAAATTGTTTCAAAATAAACAGGAACAGAATAATATCGGCACTTAGTTCCTGCTACGTGAAGCCCCGTACCAAGTACTTATTTACCTGAAGAGTAAAAAGTTTATTGTTTGGTCCTGCTTACAAAGAACAAGGACCACGCTCTCGGACTGAAGACGTACAACAATAAATTCGCGTTTATTATGAACATCAAAACTTCTAAGTTGCTTTCATTATTTTCCGCTTTGAGAAGAACAGAGTTCTTTCATCTTTGTTATGATTAATTTCACTTCAGTTTCCAACGGGCAAACAGAAAAATAGCGTATTTTGTTTTTATAGTCAAAAGTTCGGAGAATGATTTATTATAAGGATACTTTAACTGAACATGACCTCTTATTTTTTATTTCAGAAGACAAACTAGCTAACAGTACTTGTCGTAATTAGCTAGTGAAGTCCATAGCCACCTGCAAATATCAAGGCCACAGACTATGGGTTGTCACAGTTGAGGAAAATGACACTGGGGCCCTTAGTATCTATAAATAGTGCTAAGGCCGGATGTCACGGGGACGTGCCACTGTTGCGCGTTACTGGAAATCAGGTTAGAGCTAAAAATAATGACCGGTGGCAAGTTCCCCGGTCATGACGGTATTAGTGTAGAACATCTGAGGCATGCGGGGACCTCATCTGCCGAGAGTGCTGGCCCTGTTCCTCTCAATGTGCATAAATCACTCTTATTTACCATGTGACCAGACCAAGAAGTAAAGACCATCGTTGTGCCCATTGTCAAGGACAAAACCGGTGACATCTCGAGCAGGGGGAACTACCGCCTTATATCACTTGCAACAACAATTGCTGTTTGACTCGGAATTATGTAAATATGCAAACATACATGACGCGCAGTTCGGGTTCCGACCTGGACTTTCTACTGTAAGCACAATCCTCAGCCTAAAGCACACTGTCCAATACTACACAGATCGCAAGACGCCGGTGTACGCTTGTTTCCTTGACCTCTCCAAGGCCTTTGACTTTGTGTCCTATGAGGTACTTTGGAGAAAGTTGTCGGGAAGGGGTGTACCGGCTGAGTTGCTGGAAATGTATAGGTTTTAGTATTCCAACCAAACCAACTTTGTAAAATTGGCTGATTCTTTGTGAATGGGAAGGATACGTGTTGGAGTGCGGGGTGAGACAGGGGGGTTGACGTCTCCTAAGCTCTTCAACATGTATGTAAACCTTATCGTGGAGTTGAGCAGCATGCGCGCCGGATGTCGCATAGATGAAGTTAGCATTAATAATATAAGTTAACCAACGGTGGCAGGACTAAGAGAAATGTTAAAAGTATATTAGATGTATGGTACTAAAAATGGGCTCACATATAATGTCAAAAAAATAGAGTAAATGGTCTTTGAGGCCGCTGTTAAATGTCACAATATTGCCCTTAATGGCATGAACGTGAAACGTGTCACTAAATTAAAATATTATTATTTTAAATATTATTTATTTATCTTCACGCACACAATTGTTCTTCAAGAAAGGTGACAACGCTCTCTTGAAGAACTACAGACCGATTTCCCTTCTGAGTCGCGTCTACGTGCTGTTTTCGAGAGTCATTACGAATCGTCTCGCGCGCAGACTTGACGACTTCCAGCCTCCCGAACAAGCCGGTTTCCGAAAGGGCTTTAGCACCATAGACCACATACATACCCTTCGGCAAATTGTACAGAAGTCCGAAGAGTACAATTCGCCACTATGTCTGGCGTATGTGGACTATGAGAAAGCCTTTGATTCCGTCGAAATTTGGGCGGTGCTGCAGTCCCTTCAGCGGTGCCAAGTTGACTGTCGGTATATCGAAGTGTTGAAGTGATTGTACAGTAGGGCTACGATGGCTATCCGAGTACAGAACCAGAGTACGAAACCTATCCATTTGCAGAGAGGTGTAAGACAGGGTGACGTCATATCCCCGAAACTCTTCACCGCTGCATTGGAAGACGTTTTCAAGCTTCTGGACTGGAAAGGATACGGTACCAACATCAATGGCGAGTACATCACTCACCTTCGATTTGCCGACGATATAGTCCTTATGGCAGAATCGCTGGAGGACCTAAGCACTATGCTCAATGACCTCGATAGTGTTTCCCAACGGATAGGTCTTAAGATGAACATGGACAAAACAAAGATCATGTTCAATGTCCATGTCACACCTACGCCGGTACTTGTTGGGAGCACTAAGCTCGAAATTGTTGACGAGTATGTTTACCTGGGACAAATAGTCCGACTAGGTAAGTCCAACTTCGACCGAGAGGTCAATCGACGGATTCAACTCGGCTGGGCAGCGTTCGGGAAGCTACGACACATCTTCTCGTCAGACATACCTCAAAACCTGAAAACGAAATTGTACAACCAGTGCGTGTTGCCAGTGATGACTTACGGAACTGAGACGTGGTCCTTCACTGCTGGCCGTATGAGGAAGCTCAAGGTCGCTCAGCGAGCTATGGAGAGGGCTATGCTCGGAGTTTCTCTGCGTGATAAACTTAGGAATGAGGATAACTAACTCTAATAACTAACTAATCTAACAGTGGTAGAGCCACGCGGCAGCTTTTATTGTCGCACGGATGGGCCGGCTCGAACCGGGGTAGTACCACGACCTCACAGAAAACCAGCGTGAAGTAGAGGTTTACCTCTGCGTTTCGCTTGGTGAGTGCAGGTGGCCGGAGGCCCTTTTTACTGGAAATGAGGCATTCCATCTTAGTCCTCACGGGTGACAACGCATCTACATTTTGATTTGTAACAGAGGATAGATGTAGATGTCTATGGGCCGCAGCAACCACTTACCATCAGGTGGACTGTGTGCTCGTTTGTCACCCTTATCCAATAAAAAAAAAAAAAAAAAATCCGCAGTAGAACCAGAGTAACCGACATAGCCCAACGGATTAGTAAGCTGAAGTGGCAGTGGGCCGGCCATATAGCTCGAAGAACCGACAACCGATGGGGAAGAAAGGTTCTCGAGTGGCAGCCTCGTACCGGTAGGCGAAGTGTAGGGCGTCCCCCCACGAGATGGAGTGACGACCTGGTAAGACATGTAGGAAGTCGATGGATGCAGGTGGCTCAGGACCGTGCTTTGTGGCATTCTTTGGGGGAGGCCTATGTTCAGCAGTGGACTTGTAAAGGGCTGTAATGATGATGATGATGATGACGCACAATCCCTGACGGGGTAGCCAGTGAGAACAGATCGCCAAGTGTCACGATCCTTACAAACCTCTTTCGCTTCTTTCAGATTCATTATCTTCTTCATACATGCACGTCTAGGTATCCGAGTACTCTTGACCCTACCCTCTTCGAGCAATTTGCTCACATGGTCTTCGAAAGTTAGTCTCGGTCTACCTCGACACCTTTTAATATTAACTTTCGCGCTATATATTTTCTTCACCATTCGGTCTTCACTCATTCGCTCAACGTGCCCAAACCACCGAAGCAGGCCCTTATCGATTTTTGTGATAAGGTCATCTTTCAAACCTGCCATATTGCGAATCTCTTCGTTTCGCTTACGATCGGCCATGGTAACGCCGCACATTTTACGAAGAGATCGCATCTCCACTGCATTCAACTTGCTTTTATGCTTCTTCTGGCATACCCAGGTTTCGCTGCCATATAACAAAGTCGGTACCAACACTGCGTTATGTATTGCAAGGCGTCCACTCTTCGCTACGCCTTGCCTTTTAACTAACGCAGTCCATTTGCACAGTAACCATTGACTTTGTTCCCGGCAGCGACACGCCTGTCCACATCTAAATCACATCTTCCATCCCGGCTAAAAGCACTCCCCAAGTATACAATTTCAAAATATCTGGGAAATAATATTTTAAAATATCTGGGACATATTATTACTGTGACCTCAAAGATTATGCGGACATTGAAAGGGAGTGCAGGGCTCTAGCGGTTAGAGGTAATATGTTGGCTCGCAGGTTTTCCCGTTGTACAAAACAAGTTAAGGTTACGCTTTTTAAAGCATACTGCCAGAGCGTATACACGGGGAGCCTGTGGCTCAAATACACCAAAATATCGTTTGAAGTCCTGCACATTCAATATAATAATATATTCAGGATGCTTACTTCAATTTAAATTCAAAAAAATTAACTTATTAACTTAGAATGTCCTCTTACAGTTTTGTTGTACTTATTAGATTATTAAAAGCGAAAAAGTTAAAAATACCGTTAGGAATTAAATATTTGAATAATAAAATTTGAAATCTATGTGCTGGAAGATCTATGTTTATTTTAATAATTTCCTTTAACGCTAAAATGCTCTTCTATCTCATCGAGGGTAAATCGATTAGTATCAGAGATTTAAACATCACGCTCGTTAGTAACTTCGGCGTTACCAACAAACATTACATGGCGTATTCGAAGTGAAATGCGTTATCGATAATTAACATACATAGATAGTACAGTGTTTATATAGGACAGTCATGATCATCATTATCATTACAGCCCTTCATAAGTCCACTGCTGGACATAGGCCTCCCCCAAGGAACGCCACAAAGCACAGACCCGCGCCACCTGTATCCATTGACTTCCTGCATGTCTTACCAGGTAGTCATTCCATCTAGTGGGGGGACGCCCTACTCTTCGCCTGCCGGTACGAGGCTGCCACTCGAGAATCTTTCTTCCCCATCGGTAGTCGGTTCTTTGAGCTATATGGCCGGCCCATTGCCACTTCAGCTTACTAATCTATTGGGCTATGTCGGTTACTCCGGTTTTACTGCGAATATCCCCGTTTTTAAGTCTAGCACGCAGAGAAACCCCGAGCATAGCCCTCTCCATAGCTCGCTAAGCGTCCTCATACGGCCAGCAGTGAAGGACCACGTCTCAGATCCATAGGTCATAACTGGCAACACGCACTGATTGTGCAATCTAGTTTTGACGTTTTGAGGTATGCCTGACGAGAAGACGTGACGACGATTGACTGTTGTGTAAATATGAAGAGACATTTACACAACAGTCAATCGACAGGAATTTTCGAGAAAAAGTATAGGTTTGAGAATGAGGTTCCTCTAAATAGAAATAAAACTATTGTAAAAGTAAAAAAGTGAAGCGACGAAAGGATCAGTGAAGAATTTCGCCGTTCTTTAAAAATTAAAAAACAAAATAAAAATCAAAATAGAATTCTATACTTGGTAGAGCCACGACGCTGTTATTTTATGGTTGTAGCACCAATGGGTTGGCTCTCACGGAATAATTACATAAAATAACAGCTTAATGATGTTGTGTTTCGTCTGGTCAGTGTAAAGAAGCGGAGGCGCTTTTTACTGGAAATGACGCATTCCAGCTTAGTCCTCAAGGATGTCAACGCATCCGCATTTCGAATTTTAATAGAAGGTAGGTGTAAATGTCTGTGTGCTACATCATCCACTTACCATCAGGTGGACTGTGTGCTCATTTGTCACCCTTATTCTCTAAAAAATATTTGTTTTCTTTTACATTGTAAGGCGAGTATTTGTATAACTCATTTATAATATAACATAACATATTTATCCTTTGAAGGGCTTCAAACACACTTCTGGAAATGTTCATTATGTTTTTTTAGTCATTTTTTTTTCTAAGTAAGCCCTCTAATATGTAAGCTTGTTAGCGATCACCTCATTCCCAGGGGTTATTATCTATCACTTATGAATTTTATTATGAAAATTTAAAATATATTATGACCCTATAACTAACTATCTTAGTGGTGTTGCTCCTTTTTTATAAAATGAAGTGACATACGAGAAACTAGTCTCACTGGCGGCAAGTGCCTATGTGGACACCACCTTCAAACAAAGAAGGATACAGATGCGTTGTCATTTTCAAGCACTGGTTCCTTATATTCTTCAAGTTGGAACAAAGTTGTGCAAGTACTGCTGTTTAGTGGCAGGAACAGGTTAAAGTATAGTTACTTCCCGAGACGGACTCGTAGACATTCTCAGTTACTTCCTACCTATGATTGATTCTAGGTAGGTTACATACATAGGCTGCACTAAAAGTATCGGGAATGGAATATTTCCACTGTTCCTGTCATATTAAAATCTTTATAATTGAAAACACCTTGGTTTTAAAAATCGAATACCATTTATTTATTTAAAAAAAAGATTCTCGGTCTTGTCACAAGGTTTTGTCAAACTTGTTTAGTCGATGAGAAAAAGGAATTGACTCGAGAAAATTCAAGAGCGATGATTTATTATGACTTTCGAAGTGGTTTAACACAAAAATAGTGTGTTGACCGGATGATTTCTGCATTTGGTGATGAAGCCCCATCCAAAACCACAATTTATCGCTGGTTTGCTGAATTTCAACGTGGACGTGTCAAGCTCAGTGATGTGCGTAAGCTGATTGAGGAAGATCGACATGTGACATACCGCGAAATTCAGGCAACTTTAGACATTGGCATTAGTCAAATACAAATAATCTTGCATGAACAATAAGGTGTAAAAAAGTTGTTTTCCTGATGGATACCGCGTTTGCTCTGTGAAGAGCAAAAAGCGGCTCGCGTTACTTGGTGCGTCAGAACTCTCGAAAGATTCCACGCAGGATCCTCAAATGCTGTATACAACATTGTATCAGGTGACAAATCCTGGATATACGCGTACGAACCCGAAACAAAAAACCAGTCACGAGTTTGGGTGTTCGAAAATGAGTTAAAGCCAACAAAAATTGTTCGTTCACGGAGTTTTGCAAAAAAAATGGTAGCCACGTTTGTCTCCAAAACCGGCCATGTTACGACTATTCCTCTTGAGGGACAAAGAACGATTAATGCAGAATGGTATGCTAGCATTTGTTTGCCACAGGTCGTTTCTGAACTCCGTAAAGAGAACTGCAACCGCCGCATCATCTTCCATCACGACAATGCGAGTTCTCACACCGCACAGAGAACAAAAAAGTATTTAGAGCAAGAAAACATAGAATTATTAGACCATCCGCCGTACAGCCCCGACCTAAGCCCTAATGATTTGTATACTTTCCCTAAAATAAAGAATAAATTGCGTGGACAGAGATTTTCATCTCCTGAAGAAGCTGTGGACGCCTACAAAACGGCCATTTTGGAGACCTTCCGAATGGAATGGTGGCTTCAATGATTGGTTCCATCGTATGGAAAAATGTGTCAAGTTTCGCCGAGAATACTTCGAAAAGCAATAAATACATTTTTAAATAGTAATGTTGTATCACTTCCTTCATTCCCGAAATTATCAGTGCAATATTCAATATCAATCATAAGGTACCGGTTAATTACTTACCTTTTTATTACTTAGGATGATACTGTAAGGCAGAGCCCGTCGGTATATTTAGTAAAATAAATAAATATTACAAGTTAAAATAAGTAAAAGTGTCTATTTACACTTTCATAAAACGTTTTATATAAAAACGAACGGAATTTAAGATGGAAACAATATCTACTTTCCGATCATGACTTATTCTTTATAACATCGCGTTCAAATTTAGATCGACAAAATTTTAAACAGTTATTTCGTTTCCCGATTATTCTACTATCTAATGTAGATAAGAAAAATGTAACATTCAATTATTTTTATCTGCAATTTCTAAATCGTTTCTATTCCGTCGTTTATTGGAAATATAGTTTATTAAATTTGTATAAAAATTATATCCTCTAACAATTGTACAAAGAAAAAGTTATAGTGTTATCGTATATAACATAATTGCTTAAACAGTTGGTCGTAAGAACTGGTGAATAACCAGTGCCAAATATTTGTGTTGGCGAACGAGTAACCTAATAAAACGCAATCTTCCATTCTCCTTATGTTTGTTTTATTTCACACATGCCTTCTAAAAATAGTAATTAGTAAAAAGCTGTTATTTTGACATTACATACAGACACTTAAATTTTATTTATTTGTATAGATAATGGAGTATATCTTAAGAGTCTAAGTAAAAGAGCACGATTCACGATCGCAGTAACATATGATGTGCCTCGCCTTTCACGCAGTTTCTCGTCCTGATCTAGATATAACATATATGTTATGTAAACTACATGGTTAAATCACAACCTGTCGCAGATACAGAGATCTTTCTGGCATTTCCCACAGTTGCCTCTTACGACCCCTCCTCATTCTGGAGCATTGAGCAATTAATATCCTTACTAAACGGTAATAGTATTGTGAACAGATTGGCTGCCACGGATGCCTCGCCTCGACCATAATACGTATAGTTTATTAAATTAACATCAAAATTGTTAAGAAAATAATTGATCTTTTTTAAATATTCTGTAAGATTTTTACGCAAACCTCTTGAAATCGTAATTCTCGACAAACACTTTCATTGTTTCTTTTCTTTCTCTTATTTTTCTACGTATTTCAATACTAATTATATATCATGTTTACGAAGAACTTTTTTTATACATTACAGTATTTATTTGCTCATTAAGAGTAGAAAAATGTGTTAATATATTACAGTTCGTATTTTATAAATGAAATTTTACAGACATTCCAATTAAAACATTTAAGGTGCCTATCTAAATTGCTTTTTTGTTAAAAATGATATTATCTATTAATAAAATCAATTTTGTATAAAGTAAGAAGCTATCACGAGTTCGACAGAAACTTTTAGATTAATGAAATTCTTTAGATTCTAATAACATATATATTAAACATATTTATATTATTATCTAAATATTTTTTGTTGCATAAAAGCATGTTGTAATTTTAATTTTCTACTGACTTCAAGTTGTTGGGAGCACTAAGCTCGAAGTTGTTGACGAGTATGTTTACCTGGGACAAATAGTCCGACTAGGTAAGTCCAACTTCGACCGAGAGGTCAATCGACGGATTCAACTCGGCTGGGCAGCGTTCGGGAAGCTACGACACATCTTCTCGTCAGACATACCTCAAAACCTTAAAACGAAATTGTACAACCAGTGCGTGTTGCCAGTGATGACTTACGGAACTGAGACGTGGTCCTTCACTGCTGGCCGTATGAGGAAGCTCAAGGTCGCTCAGCGAGCTATGGAGAGGGCTATGCTCGGAGTTTCTCTGCGTGATAAACTTAGGAATGAGGATATCCGCAGTAGAACCAGAATAACCGACATAGCCCAACGAATTAGTAAGCTGAAGTGGCAGTGGGCCGGCCATATAGCTCGAAGAACCGACAACCGATGGGGAAGAAAGGTTCTCGAGTGGCAGCCTCGTACCGGTAGGCGAAGTGTAGGGCGTCCCCCCACGAGATGGAGTGACGACCTGGTAAGACATGCAGGAAGTCGATGGATGCAGGTGGCTCAGGACCGTGCTTTGTGGCATTCTTTGGGGGAGGCCTATGTTCAGCAGTGGACTTGTGAAGGGCTGTAATGATGATGATGATGATGATGACTGACTTCAAAATGGAGGAGGTACTCAATTCGACTGTAATAATATTTCTCATAACTTTTATCTAGGTGAACCGATTTCAATGATTCTTTTTTTATTTGAATGCTTGTGCTTCTTATGTAGTCGCACATAAATTTTATCAAGGTCTGAAAAATAGTTTTTGAGTTATCCTCAATATTTTATATTGAAGTCGGTTGTACAAAATTTTTATTTTATCACTTGTGTATTACAATGTTAATTATGACGAGCAAATTATCTTTAAGAATGATGAATTTATACCAGTTAGTATTTATATTAATATTCAGTATATTTGTTACTTATTCGCTCATAAACGGCTAATCGGATTTATATGTAATTTTGACACACAGATAGATCGAGGTCTTGGATTAATTTTTGAGATAAAAAGTATCTCCTCTGTTCCTATTGCCAAAGAGGAGGAATCTTAAGCTCATTATTAATTCATTACAGCCTATAAAAAGTCTACAGCTGAACATAGACCTCTCCTACAGATGGCTTCTTGGGTGAGATGATATTTGCCATAGCTACCACGCTCATATGCTATTTTAAAAATGCGTCTGGTATTATTGGCATACAAAATTTGATACAAAAATGCAAGATCTGTAAGAGCAGATATTGATGAAGGCCTCACATAAGCAATGCTACTGCCCGTCAGCAGTCTATGAAATTTGTTCTTGGCATTATTAAACCAACACATTGCCAAGTGCCGTTTGCTCGTTCGTTAATTAATTAGACGCACTTTGAGCATGACGTTGCTATTTGTAGAATAAGTATTGATATTTCTTGAACTCTAACATTAAGAAACTAATGAAAATAAATGTTTTTACGCACAAGACAGCAAAACAACAAACAAAACGTTCACATGACACAACGTACAAAAAAATCAAAACAACAAACCAAAAAAAAAAACACAATCTTACCCCAATAGATTGGGTGCAGCAACGACGAATTACCATCTATAGTTTCATTGCCACTTACTAATAGAAAGGATTATAGCCAATTACTAGCTTATATTATGTAAAAAATACAAACACGCTCTATCTGAGTATCATTGGGATTCACCGATCGCTTTCAGTTGCTGTGGTTGACGTTTCCCGGAATCTGAACTTTGAACGGTTCATTGAGTCCAGAGCCAAAGCAGCTGCTAGGATGTTAGGTGTCCTGGCGCGGTGCGGTGATAGTTCGAAACGGGACAGTTGATTATTTATTTATTTTTTATCTAAGAAAGGGCAAACGAGCATGCGTCTTACCTAATGGTAGGTGACATATGTACAGATATATATTTTCGCCATATATGGGCTAGTGATAAAAAATAAATACCATCATGGTGTCACCAATATGGCTAGTACCACTCCTACTAGTGTCAAACACAGGTGCAAAGTAGCCTGGCTTTTGATGTTTTACAGTTACACGATACATTTCGAAATGTGCGCGCAGTAATTGTATGACATGATTCCTCCCTCTCAGTTCCATCATCGGACCAGCCGGGCTATTCACAATCGTCTCGGAAAGCGGAATCTAAAATATTTTTTATATTCGATATCAATGGCTAACACCAAAATATTGCCTTATGGCTTTGTTCAGGCGTTACTCTAAAAAAATACAAAATGCCTATTTATCTACAAAATTCGTAAATGCATGTAACTAAATGACGATACATTAGTTATGGGATGTATCTAAGTGACCTTTATCCGAACGTTAAATGCGAATAGCGTTTATTGGTTTCGGTGCGAGAAGTTATCGAATCCGAGACGATTGTGAATAGCCCGGCAGAAGAAGCTCGGCTAGTCTTCGCCCCTTCGTTGTCGATATACCATTTGAGCCAAACTGTTTGCTGCGATGTTAATAAAACGTGCAGCAAAGGAGTGATATAATTTGCCAGAGTCTGTCTTTTCATCCGATTCCAATCATTGTATCTTGAAGACAAGAGTGAATAGGTAAGTCATTGCACTTTACCATCTTCTTCTGCATCACACACATCTATCCTCGTTTGCGAGTCAAAATGGAGATGCGTTGTCACCCGTGAGGACTAAGATGGAACGCCTCTTTTACAGTAAAAAGGGTCTCCGGTTCTCTACACTCACCATACAAAACACAGCAGTGTTAAGCTGCTATTTTACGCTGGTATTCTGTGAGAGCGTGGTCCTTCCCCGGTCGAGCCGACCCATTCGTGTTACAACTATATTACTAATATAGCTGCAGCATGGCTCTACCACGTAAAATACTTATACATAATATTACTTTGTTATACATGTTATGTATATACCTTATAGTAAATTCATAACAGTATAAAGGAAAAATATGCCAACATGAAAGAAGCCCACAACAAAATACAAGAAAACATTTTAATTACACCAAATGAAAATAATTTCCTCTCTAAAAGCTTTTCATTACAAATAACACAATTTTAAAACATAATCGAATAAACAAAATTGAATTCAGATTTTTTAAATTGAGCCTTTCTTCAACAGTGTTTTTTTTTAAATATCCTTGATTTAGAAAATAATAGTTTCTTCATTATTCGGATAGTGAATGATCAATCGAATGAATAAATAATTCTACTGGCGGAAACGTTGAAGAATGTCAAATGATAATTCGATAATAGATTAGCAAATCATTCCAATAATTCAAGTGTAATTTTTTCACTTAACATCAGTTGTTACGTATCTTTGGTTATTAATATAGAAGACCATATTATACATATATATAGGCTAGCGTACATACTTAAGGTACTACAGACAGAGAAATAGTAAACAATTTTATAAATAAGTAGATTTTGGAAATTAAAAAAAAATTTCGACTAAAAGTTCAATCAACGGATTCAACTCGGCTGGGCAGCGTTCGGGAGATTACGACAAATCTTCTCATCAGGTAAAAATTCGTTACTAAAAAAAAATATAAATAAATACACGCGAAGATAATAAAAGCGTGTTAAACAGTTGAAGTGCATACCGTACCATAAAAAATCTGTAAAAAAACTATAAACTATACCATGATATAATCCTTGCATCGAATTCACGAAATATGTAAAAAATATTTAAAAGACAACATTTTCCACCAAGCTTGTAACTTTTTTACCTATGTTTTACAAATAAATTATTTTGAATTTGAATTTGAATTTGAAAGAGTGTGCTCCACAGAAAAGTCTCTGCATTTGACAAAATTAAGACGGCTTTATAAATTTCTTTATAATTTAATTTTATACAATATTAAAAACTATAATAATAAAAAAACTAAAACTAGAAACTTAATTATTATATAGTCCTACTCCCCGCGGTATCGTGCCAAGAACGCTGGCTGCGTTTCCCCGCTGAAAATTAAATTGACATGAAGTATAATTATTTGTAAAACTAGTAAGGTCAAGTCTCGTAATTCAACGAACAGTTAAGTATTAAAAACAAATTAACCAAATCAGATCAGGACGTTGCATTGTTTTATGAATAATATTTTACTGATATTCCGATCTTAACCACTAAGTCACTGAATTATTCATTTGTCGTCACCGAATCTTTACTTAAAGAAAATGCAAATGCGTGTAGAAAGAATTTCATATTTCATAAAGTATCATTAAAAGATATTATAAAATATTTAAAAACTATTTGTATTGAGAAAACCGCAGATTTGTGGGGGATTTCCGTTAAAGTTATTGAGTGTATTTTAATGAAACATAGTAAAGCAATTCCTTTATTTAAATCTGGTAATACACTGGACCCTGCCAATTTTATACTTATTTTTATACTGCCAACACTTAGTAAACTTTCGTAAAATAAATATTATTGCATAATTTTTTTTTAAGTAAGTAACTAACTTTATATAAATCAATTCGGTTTCACAAGGGTTAGCTCGACAACTGATCCTGCTTTTGAGCTGATTAAATACAATTTCAATGCATGAGAAAATTCACAGAATGCTTTGGGTATACATAAAATGTGACCAATCCAAAGCCTTTCATTGTGTTCACAATTAAACATTAATCAGGAAACTTCAGCACTACGGCGTAAGAAGTGATGCTCTTAAATTATTTTTTTCATACTTAAGTAACAGAAGGCAAAAATTTGTCATTAATAGTATGACTTCTTCCGGGTCGATAGTACAAATCGGCGTGCCTCAGGGCACAATTCTCGGCCCCTTCATGTTTCTTGTATATATTATTGACTTACTTTACATAGTAGGGGATAACCATGATATAGTATTATTTGCTGATGACACTTCATTAATTTTTAAATTAAAACGTCAATTACTAAAATATGATGAAGTAAATTATGTTATATCTAAATTAGTATATTGCTTTAATGTTAATAATTTGCATTTAAATAGCACTACAACTAAATGTACGAAATTCATAACTCCAAATGTCTATTAATTAAATACTAATGTAAATAAATGGTAAGTAACTGAGTCTTGTCGATAATACCATTTGACACATACTAGACGCAAAGCTTCAATGGGACCCCCATATATCAAAACTAGCAACTAGCATACTTAGTTTTGCAGATGTAAAAAAGATTTTTATTTTACTTAATTATGCTGTAGAAAAGATTATAAATCTTACCAGTGTTGATACAGATAGACTAGTTTACTTTAGCTATTTCCATAGCATGATGTCGTATGGTATTTTGCTGTGGGGACACGCTACTGATACTGAAATTATATTTGTTTTACAGAAGAGATTCATAAGAGCAATCTATGATTTAAAGCTTAAAGAGTCGCTGCGACATAAATTTAAGGAAATTAATATATAAACTTTGGCCTCTAAATAAATTTATGAAAATGTAATGTACGTACACAAAAATAAAAGTAGTTTTACAAAAATAAGTGATATTCATTCTGCAAATATTAGGATAGAAACAAGCTCGTAGTACCAGTTCCTCGACTCCACCTAGTTAATAATTCATTTTTGGAGCAATGTAAGACAAATGTATGCTTTTACAACAAAATCGCGGAAAATATAAAAAATTTGACCTACTCACAATACAAAAACTATATTAAACAAAGTTAGTATTAAAAGGGTTATTATAATATTAAGGAATTTATGGATGATAATAATCCTTTAATTGTGTAATATATAAATGAACTGCTATTTTGACTTTCAAAGAGTATTATTTGTAATCTATATTGAATAAAAATGTTTCGGTTTCTGTTTATGTTTCATAAATTTATAATTTAGAATTAGTTAAATTTAAAACTATAAAAATACTAAAACAAGTTTTATCTTTAGATTCCATATCCTACAAAGTTGCAACTAAACAACAAATGAAATGCTACCTGAGCACGGATAAGCAAATGAAAAATAAAAGGCTTATAAATTTACCTTTTTTATACGGAGGAAGCGTTTGCAGCGGAGAGGTCATCTTTTTTCATTAAAGATGGTTCTAACATGGAACGTTCGTGTTGTTAGCAATTAAGTTTTCTACTTCTACTGAAATGTAACGACATTGAGAGAGAGATATTGTAAACTGCTTTTGTTGCTAAAGAACCAAATGTGACCGAAATGTAGGTTACAGTCAGAATTTTTAAGTTTTTCCTAAAAATATTATGGAAAGTGTTGTGTGTAAAATTGATGGACAGTCCAAACGTAGTTTTTTAGCCATTTTGTTAAAACCAGTTACGCTTGTGGTCTAATACCAAACATTTGTGTGGAAGCAAAGTATTTTAAAGCTAAGTATTTTTGTTGCAACACTTTTCTCTTATATAAAAACAAATGTGATATTTTCCTGTAGAGTGAAAGCAAAGCCTCGATGAGGCTCATACAGTCACAAACGTTAGTATGTAGTTATGTTTTTATTTAATTGTTGAAAGCGTTTTCTAAAAAAACCCTCAACTTGTAATTTAAATAATGGGTCCTTTCGAATGATATAATGTTTTATTATAATAAAAGTAAATACTTAAAAAAGCTACTACAATGTTTCATTTTACGTATAATAGTAATGACAGTACATAAACAGGTAAAAATTAATCTCTCACAATTTCCATCTATTTATGTACCGTTCCACGTGCCACTTTGGCACGTGTTCGGCGATGAAGGAAAACATAGTGAATAGTAAGTAAATCGTTAATTCTGAGCGATAAAATGTTTTGAGGATATTCTGAATTCAAAGACTGGGGTTGCCAAGGTCACACACGCATAGACACATACGCATACACACACACACACAGGGCGTACTAGTTGCTTTATAGTATTTGTCTCAGTAATGAGACAAGGACTATGAAGTCAACAGTACTATATTTTTTTCTGCGTACTACTTTTCTAAGCGTTGGCCGTATTCTAAAGTAGAATTTCCATACTATCAATCGTAATAGCAATCATATTTGCTCGAACCGACCGAGCCCTACGTTCCCTTTTCATGTCAGTATTATCCTTGAGGTCGGACGTAGCCGTATTACCTAAATATTTAAAAGAGTCTACCCTAGTTAATGGTGTATTATTTAATTTAATGGGAGGCGCATTACTCGTACAGATCCGTCAGGCCTCAAAGATCATATTATACTGACTTTTTTGTACATTGTGCTTCAGCCCATGTTCGATCGCAAATGTGTCACAAACACTTAACAATTTTCTTAACCCACATACTGATGCACACTTATTCCATCTATATGACATCCGACATGCATGCTACTAAGCTCCTCAATAAGTCCCGTTACGGCCTACGGCTGCTCCCTTAAAGGGTCAAATCCTCTGGGGCCCATGAGCAGAAGACTTCCCGAGCAGACGTAGGTCGGGCCTCAATGTGGCCACGTAGAATTTCTCTAATTACACTAAAGTATATGGGGGAGCGTTCTATACTACAGCCAGTCGACCGGGAGGATATTAGATGGAACTTACTTACCTGTATCCAAGGCGACTGGTCCCTCCGGAGTCGGTCAGGTCGCATGTGGTTGTGTAGTGCAAGGGAAATAAGGTGATGTGATGTGTATCCGGGTATGACTGATGGTGATTGACCCTAGACCTTGGCCGTCGGCAGCAGCCAGGGCGTCGACACCGCTCCAAATTGAGGGAACCTTCCGCAGCGTTGTCCACAGTCACTTTCCTCGTTCGTCACGATGACAGTCAATTAACTCTATCGTACGATTAACTGACTTACAGAAGCCACTAACTCTCGCTGGGTATAAGGTTAATGCACAAAACGCACACGGAGTTTCCGGATCAAAGGTCACTACCGTTTCGCGTAGCAACAGTTGTTTCTAGAATATCAAAGGCCGCACTCGCTAATATTGCCGAATGCACCTATGCAGGTTCTGAGTTCGACACAATGAGTCCCTGGAAAGTTCTCCAGCAGGAATGCGCGCCACAAATCCTAGACCGTATATTTACTGTCCGCGCCTAATTATTCCGAGTTCCCGACAAAAATGACAGCGTGCTAACGTTAGCACCGCTTACAGACGACTCCACTGCACCTTTACGCGTTCTCAACCCCACCGCTCGAGCGGCGTCAAAACCGGTATGGCACCGAGCGTCGCGCCTCCTAGACGTCGATTCCGACAACAGCGTTTGGCGCGAACAAGTCCATTTATATAAAGAACTAAATGATAAGTATGTTATAAGACATTTCGTGTAAAATTGACTAAATACATTTATATAAAATTATTATTGTTCAATAATTATTTTACAATTTGTATATATTGTGTGTGTGTGTGTGTGTGTGTGTGTGTGTGTGTGTGTGTGTGTGTGTGTGTGTGTGCGTGCGTGTGTGCGTGCGTGCGCGTGTGTGTGTGTGTGTGTGTGTGTGTGCGTGTGTGCGTGCGTGCTCGTGTGTGTGAGTGTGTGTGTGTGTGTGTGTGTGTGTGCGTATGTGTGTGTGTGTGTGTGTGTGTGTGTGGGCGTGTGCGCGTGCGCGCGTGCGTGCGTGCGTGCGTACGTGCGTGCGTGCGTGCGTGGTGCGTGTTTGTGTGTGTGTGTGTGTGTGTGTGTGTGTGTGTGTGTGTGTGTGTGTGTGTGTTGTGTTGTGTACACTTGATTTGATATATAAATGTATATTTTTATTAAATAAAACTACTTTTACGGATTTTATCGCGTTTTAATTAAGTTATTTTATATTCCCGACGTTTCGGTTGCTTTCCATCAATATGATACGATAAAATCCGTAAAAGTAGTTTTATTCAATGTGTAGTGTTCGCGTAAATATAAAAAATCATTATGTATATTTTTAATTTAGGACTGCATTAAACTTAGTACTGTTTTTGTTTAATTAATTAGTGACATCCATTGTTTATGCCCAAATTTGGTCATGTTTACCGCAAACCAACCTCGGTGGCCCACCAGACACGATGCAGGGAGCCCGTGCGGCTCTCTTAGCGAAATTCAAGACCCGTCGCGGAGCTAGATAGCTCTAGATGAAGTACGTGTTTCTTCGTCACGTAGATATGTGAATGGTGCGATATTTAACTCGCGCGAGAGTGCGGAATTGTGTACACGCGTCTAGTAGATATACGGTCTAGGATTCGAGCCGCGCATACCTAGTTGAGAGCTTCTCCCGGTTAATTGTCAAGATATTATTATAATTGTGATGGCGCTTTTATTGCCCCTTTTGTGTTTTGGTTGCCTAATTAGATTAATTTGCGTGTCAACGAGGCGTATTTTGACTCTGGCGCGACGTGTTATTCTGGTGCCGAATTTATAATTTGTGATAAGGGAATCCGGAAAATTCAATATCGATTTTTGTGCTACTGTCGTCTCCGTGTCGGATATCACGTGTTCGATTCTGTGATGAGTGTGGAATTAGGCGAATTGAAGTTAGTTAAATGTACGATGAAGCTGAGAGACTGAGTAGTGACAGTGAAGAAAGAAGTGGTCCGGCGCTGAAGCCTGCTGGAGCGATGCAGCATTTTAGGGCAGCCTGGAACTCGGCCGCTACTGGTCGCCTAAGCTTGCTCAGGTCGCAGACATTTACACCTCACTACTCGCCATCCACTATTACTCACACTCACGGCCTGCCCAAGCCTTGGTGCGAAGTTAGCTACGGATAATGGTAAGTACTACGTGTTTCTAGCTTTCTCCCATATAGTTTATTGTGATAGGAAATTCCACGCGGCCATATTGAGGCCCGACCTACGTCTGTTCGTTGAAACTCCGCTGATGGGCCCCGGAGGATTGAACCTTTGTGGGAGCAGCCGTAGGCCATAACAAAGTGGTAGCAGAGCGTGGTTCCGGGTTCGATTCCCGGTCGAGCCCGACCGTAGTGTTTGATAAAAATTAAACAATTTTGGTGGCAGGGAGTGTTGGTTTGATTGGTTTAATATTGTGTCTACAATCACGCCCGGCCGTAATACGTAAAGATAAAATTATTTTCTTTTGCTGCTTGCTTTTTTTTGTTGTTGGTGGGTAGTTGCAATTGCCACGCCCTAGGTTGCGCAAGCGGAAGTTTGCTAGAGAGATGCGTTGGGTAGGTAGATGGATATTATCACGTAATCGGATAATTATCGTTGTCGTATAATTATGGTTGATTACTTTATCAAAGGGTCGGTTGCCTGAGCGAGGCATTTTTTGTAGATCGAACGGGATGTGTATCTTTATTGTATTGTTGTTCATATTTAATCTAATAAATGGTAATAATATAAATCTAATAAATGGTAATTTGTATTTGTGTAATTGTATTTAACTTGATTTGATAGAAACGGTATTTTGTTACTCGTTAATTCTTATTGTATTTGTTATTTGTTAATTTGAATTTGAGCCGCGTAGTAATTTGTATTTAGAAGTAATGCCATCGCGTGGCTGGGGCTATCGCCATGCCGTTTTGTGTCTGGGTGCGAACGGCGTTTCCTCTCAGGGCTCTCCGGGCCCTCGACTCCCACGGGCGGGGGCGCTCAGCCGCGCCACCTGTCGGGGGTTATTCCCCCAGGGGCGGGGGGTCGTCACCCCCCCCCTCTCAGTATGTTGAAAGGGACTTCACTGCCACTCAGCGGTCAGCTAGACACTTCTCGCCTTCGTCAGCTGAGTGGCCGCGGCTCGGGGTACTACCGTTCCCCTTTGATGTAGGCAGCCCAGCTTGGTAGCTGCCGCCTTAGCTCCTACCACTGCCATCTCCACTAATTCTGTGGGCCGTCAACATCTCACATGTCAATCTGTTCTCTTGTCGACGGCCTCAGTGAGGGCGTACCGCCCGAGCGTCGAGTGTTTGACGGTACGCGCTTTATTGTTCCGGGTTTCTCACCGTGTTTGGCCTCTGCTTAGTTGTTGGGAAGACTAGGGCTCCATGGGAGCGTTGAATTGCGCTATTAGGGATTGTTAGATTTGGTTTTGGTCGAGCACTTAATTAACGATGCTTTGAATTAAAATTGGGAATGGTTTGTGCCTTCCGCGAAATGTTTCATTTTGTGGCGGTTGTGATTAAAAGGGTTGAATTTGATATACTCCTTGAAGGCTTGTGCACATGTTTGTAATTGTAGTTGATCACTGTGTTTGTTTTGTCGCAAGGAAAATTATGTTATAATCACTCGCTAATAGTTTCGCACAGTATCGAGGCCACATTCCCCTCGCCCAAAATTGAAATTGAATGATGTGCCCTTTGAATGCTTGTGCGTATGTTTTTGTAAATGTATTTGATCACTGTGTTTGTTTCGTTGCACAGAAAATTGAAATTGAATTATGTGACCTTTAAATGCTTGTGCATATGTTTGTAGTTGTGTTTGATTGCTGTGTTTGTTTATTGCGCGGAAAATTGAAATTGAATTATGTGCCTTTTTGAATGCTTGTGCATATGTTTTGTAATGAATTTGATTATCGCGTCTGTTTTGCTAAAAGGAAAATTTGAGTTCATTTGAAATTGAATGACGCGTTATTTGGATATTTGTATATATGTTTTGTGGATGTGTTTTGTCATGGTGTTTGTTGAAGACAAAGCTGAGGTTGGATAACCCTATTTGTGCCGAAAGTAATAAAGAGACATTCCTCCTTTGGTTTTCGCATTTGTAGGCACTGTCTAAGATATTTATTTGAAATAAGAAATAGGGCGGTCTCATACGTTTATTGTTTTGTTTAATTTGTCAGTTGACCTATGTGCATCGGTGATTGGTCTGTTGAGGTTAATTCTGTGGTTGATCATTGATGCATTTGAGAAATTAGTTGAAATATGAGCATAGGACTACTTGTGTAACAGGCTAGCTAAATTTGGAGATTATCAGATTGAAATCAGCGGCCGCACTATTTAACTTATCTTCACGCACAATCCCTGACGGTGTAGCCAGAGAGAACAGATCGCCAAGTGTCACGATCCTTACATACCTCTTTCGCTTCTTTCAGATTCATTATCTTCTTCATACATGCACGTCTAGGTATCCGATTACTCTTGACCCTCCCCTCTTCGAGCAATTTGCTCACATGGTCTTCGAAAGTTAGTCTCGGTCTACCTCGACACCTTTTAATATTTACTTTTGCGCTATATAGTTTCTTCACCATTCGGTCTTCACTCATTCGCTCAACGTGCCCAAACCTTCGAAGCACGCCCTTATCAATTTTTGTGATAAGGTCATCTTTCAAACCTGCCATATTATATCATATATTACAAGGCCACTCTGGGCCGCTTCGTGTAGCGTCGCTGTTTGCAGACCTGATCCGGTCGGATTGCGGAACTAATCATAGGGGCAAAGATAGGTGTTTGAAAGAGGTCGTCGGACTTCTGTCCAGTACAGGACTTGTTAAAGTGCTGCGATGCCCAGGAGGGGCATCCAGTGGAGGCGGACCCTCCGGCTTGCCCACATTGGGGCTGTCTTTTGAGGCGGTGGATAGGGTTGCAAAATATGATGAGGTGTCTAAGGTGGCCTAGTTTTGGTTGTAGATTCGGTCTTGCAACGTGCCGTCGCGACCCTGTCCCGCATGTCGGTTTGCTCGCGGACCTAAGTCCTTATGTCCGGGACGGGGGTTTGTTTATGCCCAAATTTGGTCATGTTTACCGCCAACCAATTGCGTTCAAGCTGGCGCCTCACCCGATGGTATGTAGGTGAGATAAGCGGTAGGTGAGGTAAGTCGGTGGGGCGACCGAGGTCGACGCGTGGGCGGACGCGGGGGCAGTCGCTCGACGCATGGGCAAAACGTCGGTGGCCCGCCAGACACGGTACAGGGAGCCCGTGCGGCTCTCTTAGCGAAATTCAAGACCCGTCGTGAAGCTAGATAGCTAGATGAAGTACGTGCTTCTTCGTCACGTAGATATGTGAATTGTGCGATATTTAACTCAGGCGAGAGTGCGGAATAGTGTACGCGCGTCTAGTAGATATACGGTCTTGGATTCGCGCATACCTAGTTGAGAGCTTCTCCCGGTTAATTGTCAAGATATCATTATAATTGTGTCGGCGATTTTAATGCCCCTTTTGTGTTTTGGTTGCCTAATTAGATTAATTTGCGTGTCAACGAGGCGTATTTTGACTCTGGCGCGACGTGTTATTCTGGTGCCGAATTTATAATTTGTGATAAGGGAATCCGGAAAATTCAATGTCGATTTTTGTGCTACTGTCCTCTCCGTGTCGGTTATCACGTGTTCGATTCTGTAATGAGTGTGGAATTAGGCGAATTGAAGTTAGTTAAATGTACGATGAAGCTGAGAGACTGAGTAGTGACAGTGAAGAAAGAAGTGGTCCGGCGCTGAAGCCTGCTGGAGCGATGCAGCATTTTGGGGCAGCCTGGAACTCGGCCGCTGCTGGTCGCCTAAGCTTGCTCAGGTCGCAGACATTTACACCTCACTATTATTACACACACTATCCAATATTACACACACTCACGGCCTGCCCAAGCCTTGGTGTGAAGTTAGCTTCGAATAATGGTAAGTAATACGTGTTTCTAGCTTTCTCCCATATAGTTTATTGTGATAGGAAATTCCACGCGGCTATATTGAGGCCCGACCTACGTCTGTTCGTTGAAACTCCGCTTATGGCCCCGGAGGATTGAACCTTTGTGGGAGCAGCCGTAGGCCGTAACATCCATCTTATGTGTCTTGTGAATTTATAATCTTGAATTTATCATAAAATTATAATTAAACATATATCTTTTAATAGAATCATGTACATTTTATAAAATTATGAATTAGCATGCCGCTGGCAAAATATCCTTGTACTATCTTTAATTATAATCTCTGTTACCACCATATTTCTGGCAAATAAATTATTATTATTATCTGGGTTATCTACAAAGTTTTCTCATCCGGTTGGGCTGTTTAAATATATAATTGTAAACGAGAAATAACAATATACATAAATATCAATAAAATAAAATAAATACATAAAAATACATAAATAAATAAAAACGCAACCAGATGGAAGCCCTCGGCAGGGGAGACCAAACGGCCGAGGGTTAGGGGGAAAGAGAAAGGAACCGGCCGACGATGCGTGCGGTATCGAGCAGCACCGCCTTCTGCATTTGTACCTGGAACGGTCCGTCACGGAGTCCTAGTCGTCACAGATGACCTGAGAGTCTGACCGGGATTGGCCCATTCGTAGAAACGACCACATGAATAATTTCGGTAGCCCTAATCGGCAGACCACCCCACATGTCGGTCACGTCGTGAGCCAAGTCCAGATATTTTGTCAGCTTATCTTTTTCGGCTTTCCCAAGGTACGACCTGAAGCTTGTCAGTCTGCCGATTAGGGCTCTTGTCTTTGCGATACGGTCCTAAATTCTTTTTCTCCAGGCTGGAATGGTGCTACTTTGTGTAGTAGCAAGTCCGGCCGTGGGGAGCTTGGCGCCAATAAAACGGCATACTGCCAGTCCGGCGCCAAGTAGAATTGAGTCCGTATCGCAAAGGTCCCGGCTGGTTTCCAAATAGGTCACCAGCACTGGGTTTAGAGCCCTTACGACAGTTCCATTCCGCTTCCTTAGGGGTATACCCTGCCGACATCAAGCCATCTGGTGGGGATGATGGATACGAGGGGCTACGAGGTAGTCGTGCAGGCCCTCGCGCTCGGCTGGCGGTTCGCATGCTGTCACGTCCAGCGCCAGCTCCAGATGCGCTCTGGCGACCTCCAGGCAGCGGCCCTATGCTCGTGCCTCGTTGTGCCATCATCCATTTATTGGGCGTCAATTAACGGGAGACATCGATGCCGGGCACCATTTCATGGTTCGGCCATATACACAAACGGACCTTTGCGTCCTCAATTTGGCCAAGGCACGGCACTAACACCTTTTGGTAGGGCGCTGACTGTCAAAACCGACCTAGCACTTTTGTCACTTAACTATTACGTCAGCGGGCGATGGGATCGTCAGTTCTCTACGCATATTTATTATTATTAGTAAGATTAGAGATTATTATTATTATTACTAAGATTAAAGAGACTAGTTGAGCTTAGCCCACCCTGTCTCACTCCGCACTCTAACCAGTATGGTTCAGATAAAGCGTTTGCTCATTTAACGTAATTGACCTGTCCCCCATACCAATATTTTAAAATCTGTATCAGTTGACCTAGTACTTTAATAACCTCTAATTTTTTTCACAGTATATAGTAGGAGACCAGATCAAATGCCCTCGACAGGTCGAGGAAACACGTGTAGACAGGTGTTTTCCTATCAACATTATATTTGACAGTGTACTTAAGGCAAAGTATTGCAATTTCTTCGGACACTCCGGAACGAAATCCGAACTGATTGTCATGCAGTTTTAGATATTTATTCATTTGCATATTAAGCACACTGTCCAATATCTTTGCTATGATGGTTGCCCAGGATATTGGTCTATAGTTACATTTGTTCGACAAGTCATCCGTTTTATTTTTTACCACCGGTACTACTATGGTCTTCATTATTATATCAGGAGGCAGATATGCATGCCTTATACGTGTAGTGTAAAACATAGCCAGTACCCGGTGTATATGTGGGCCAGCATACTCTAGATGCTCAATACTGAGACAATCATGACCTGGAGACTTACCCCTGGACATAGATTTTATGATATTTGCGACCTCCTTCACACTAATTCTGTCTCCTACTTCATCACTGACAATCTCAGCATCGTGCACTGATTCACAAGAAGGACTTCATAGAGAACATATCTCTAAGTTGGCAATATCCTTAGAGTCATACACCCCGTCCACACTCATGGGGAGGCCAGGCCGAGTCCTCATCTTATTAGTGATTTCCAATAAGCACTAAAATCTGTTTTGGTATACGATAACACTATGTTGTCTATATTAATTTTAATTAACTTCAATTTGAATTAACTTGGCTGAGATCAAATTTTTTATATTTCCTGGGATTTTGTTGTAAAAACGTATACCTCTCCCCAAGAATGAATTACTTACTTTGATGAGTCGAGTAGCTTGTACTACTAGCTTGTGTCTCTAGACTTATGAAATTTTCAGTACGTATAGCTGCCTAGAGTAGGTATTATGAGAAATCCTCTATACTTAGGGAGAGGCCTATACCCAGTAGGAAGCGTTTACCATCTGATGAAAACTTAAAAAATCTGGATAAATTCATTCAATCAAACGATGTGTGTTTGAAATTTGGGATCAGTATTTACTCAGCACATGTTACATTGTGTCTGTATTCCCAAAAATCTATGGTTGTAACTTTGAACACCAGTTTAATTTTGTTTTAATTTTGTCGTATTCGTAGTTAGTTCCTTTCAAAAATGATTCTAATAAAAATCATTTTTAGTTTTATCTGTTAAATATTTATATTGAAGCAGATAATCGAGCACTAAAGAGAACATTTTGTTTCCAATAACTATATACTAACAAAAAACTAGCGATTATGCGAAACGTTTTAAGTACGTCTAGACTAGAATTGATTGCTTAATAAAGTTTGAGTATATTAAATTCCTTACGGAGTACAAACGACTTGAGCAAATGTAACATTTCTTGTTCTTTATTAAATATTATATATTTTTAATATTGTCAACGGGAGAAATTCTTAATATGGGGATAATATTTATCTCCATATTAAGAATTTCTCCCGTTTCGTACAGGCATTTTACGTACATAAATTGTACATGAATATTCACTCATACCCGAAGTAATTATTTATAGTCATGACAATAAATATTTCGTTCGGAAATCGAACGCGCGACTTGCAGCACAGTCACCAAATTCTTAATCACTGCGCTACATCTATTTTCGATTATGCAAAATATAAGTGGTAGGTACAATTGAGAAATACTTCAGGTTCGAAATTTCAGGTTGGGCCAAAATTATTTAGTGAGTTTCTTCTGTCAACAGATTCTTAGTAACGGCCCGGAACTTGGCGATGTTTCACCCTCGTATCTTGAAAAATGCTTGAAGCTGTTGCTTTTGCGCCTAATCTCTCTCCGGTCTTGTCGGATTACCGTCCCAATAGACCATATGAGAGAGGGAATAAAGAGTGCACTTGTGTTTGCGTTCACACGTGGCCTAAGCCTAGTCTCCGTTGAGACTGGCCGATGTGACCAAAATTCCTCTCACTTGTAAATTAAAAAAACTTTTTATGCTAGGCCTGCGTAGACCGGCGACGTGACGCAGCACGTCAGTCAGGATCGTCAATTGTCATGCCAAGCGTGACGATCTAATCCAACGTTAAACTGGACAGGCGATTTGTAAACTTTTACGGGCTGATGGAAATGAAAACAAATTTTAAATGTTCATACAATTACAAAACATTGAATAAAATAAAATGTTACGTATTTTTGCGTGTTTAATTTAAATTATTTTAACTTGCTGATGCTTCGAGTGCTTTCCGCACCTGTTGTCGCGGGGGACTGAGGTGTTTAGAGTTTAGCAGTGCGATTGTGTAACTTTCTTTGAAACCGTTGCTGGTGCCAATCACTCTGTAACTGCGTTACCATTTTTAATTATGATAATCTGAGATCTTGAAATCTAAAATAAGTTAAGTGAATCAAAACAATTCTCACCAGAGTTAAAGGGACAGTAATCTAATGGCAGGGAACGGAGGGTGAACATAAAAGGTTTAAGGTTCGAATGCACCATTCAACTATTGTCGTGAACCTCTCCTGACACAAGCATATTAGTAGTAGCATTGCTAATAAGGCTTTAACTAGCCTGAATGACCTTGACGAAACGGCGATCGCAGAGATTTTAGCCGATGTCAACACCGTCTAGCAACTACGTTCTGTATTACTTATAAAAGTGCAAAGATTAATAGACTGCAGAGATGACAATTATATAAGTGACATACTGCCTGTTATGCTTGCGCATCACTGAGAATTATGTCGCGGTTACGCATCTTCAATTACATTGCACGGTGTGGTGCTGTAGCTTTGTCCGGTAGGCATCACGAGCTATCAAGTGTTCAAGTTTCAAGTACGTAAGAATTTTTATTATATATATTAAATCGTATTTATTTGTGTTGTATTAAAAATATGTCATCAAAGCGTTCGCTGTAAATTTTCCCGGGTTTGATCCCCGACAGCACGAATGAAATTTTAATTGCAATTTTCGTCAACACGCATTGGGGAAGCACGGCGGGCATTTCCTTGCCCTAAAACCCTCTCAGAAATAAAAAAAAGAGTCCTGTGCCCAGTAGAGGGACTTGTATAGCCTATTACTTTACTTTGTAGCAATATTTATATTCGTTTCAGATATAGAAGGGTACCTTATGCTGACAAAAATATCATGTGGAGGCGACGAAAACGTAAAACATCTTTGTACCTAGATAAAAGGTTCGAAAGATTGTCAGTCATGTCATACGCCACATTTTCTATAGAGCGTAGAACATTGCAGAGAGAGCAAAATAAAAAATAATCCAATATATTATGGGAACTATTTATTAATAATATATATATTTATAGGTATTTATAATAAAAATAATGAACAAGCTGCAAGGTTCAACTAATAATGTTTTTTGTAAACACAATCGTAAAATTCCTGTTTTAATTTTTACCAATGGTTAGTTGATGAAACGTAGTCAAGATCACTTCATATAAAATATATTTAATTAAAATTGACACGTGACCTATTTGGCCTTCTACTTACAACTCGGCGGAAATTTGAAAAGAAATTTTGTCTTTTCACACAAGTATTGTTTACAACTGGCGTGGTTTCGAAAAGCATGATTAAGTGTCAGCGGTATATAATCAATTAAATACTGAACTTTATTTTTTTGTTTATTTTTGTTATATTTTCTTAAAAACTGACGCAATCTCACTATTTTATTATTTGTTTTTTTTTTTGTACGCATAAGGATAAGTTAGACTAAGTTAGATTAACTTGGAAAAGTTTATATTTTTTTTTAATTTTATCACAAAATTTCCGCAATAAATTATTACCTTTTCTACAGTGATTCTCTCCTCTTAGTTTCGGCGTGACTGTAGGATGTTATAGTGAGTCACCGTCAATTACTAAGCGGCCATAAATCATTATATGTATGTATAGACATACATATATACATTTTTTGATTTTAATATTTATGTTTTTTGAATTTTGATTGATTTTTTGAGACCTGGTAAAATTATTTTTTTCCGTACCAATTGATGGGCCTGAGTATAATGCCAGTTATGCTCTTTGGCTGAAGTTATTTTTTATTTTATGCTCAATTGATGACAAAACAATATTGATTGCGCATTTCTAAAACAAAATTTTACCTCTTCTCCTTCTAATAATAGCTCCTGCACCTAACACGGCGCAATAGTTATTATTATCTATAAGACCATTTGCGAAAACAGTTTTTGTTAACAGTTATGAGTGTAACATTTTATCAGCTGCTTTGTTTATAGTGCCTTGAGCAACACTGCCGGTTTCTGTACAGAAAATGATGCTGGCTTTGCCAATACGGATGGCCGCTACCATTGAATATAATACCCGCTATGTTACACTTATTTACATAGAAACTTTAATTATCATTTGCATAAAATTCTAAATAGCACTTTTTACACAAGAAAGTAAACTTTTAGATCAGTCCATTTTGTTTTTCACTAATTAAGTGAAAAGTAAAACAAACCAATAGGGCCGGGAATTAAAATTTCTTGGAACTTTTTATAGAAAAGCATGACCTTATCATAATATAAAAGTCAATCATTTAGCCATGTGATAAAACTTTTAAGTGTGCCAGTCAAACATTAATGATGATATGTCATTATACTGGAAATAGTCTTTTAAATATTTTGTAGTACAATTGATAATCTTCAGTATGATTGACCGTGTATATGACTTTTATAAGTCTATGTTATTTTTGATGAAAATTATTATTGCAGATAAAAGCCCTTTCACATTTATTTTAGTCTCGAATTAAATTAATCAAAATGAAAATAATAACATTGGCTCTTTATAACTGATCTTTAAATGTAAAACACTGACTTGAAATTATATAATTATTAGCATTTTTTTAATTGATTGAACTTTTTTAAGATTTTTGTTGAAACTCTACTGGTAAAAAAAAAACAAATATATATAAAAAATATATATTATAGTTCTTGATGAAAATAATGTATGCACGTTACATCGCATCCCATCAAGAATTTCTAATGTAATTCTTGGTGTAAAGCTAAGACGTGATAATAACTGTAAACAATAGAATAACAAAATAATGAAAACATTTACATTTACATACAAAATATTTACAAAAATACTTGCTTTATAACCTAATAAATATTATTTGACCGTAATAAAATAAAACAAGGTAGTCTTGGGCATAAAAGTTAAAATAAATATTTTCGATTATTTTTGCAATATCAAATAGCCGGATCAGCGGGCGATTCTGATCCATCTATAGATGCTAAATTTCAGCAAGCACTGTCAAATTCAGTAGGAGTGACAGAAAAACGGTTCTTGATATAGAAAGGTAAATAAATGATTTAACCTATAAAGTAAAATCACTTTATTACAAATCAAAATAGCCCAATAGCTTTATTAACATGAGACATAACTGTACGAGTGCTTACAATACTTCGATTACGTATCAAAATGTAGATGCGTTGTCACCCGTGAGGACTAAGATGTAATGCCTCGTTTCCAGTAAATAGGTTCTCCGGTTCTCTACACTCACCATACGAAACACAGCAGGGTTAAACTGCTATTTTACATGTTATTCCGTGAGAGTGTGGCCCTTCCCCGATCGAGCTGACCCATTCGTGCTACAACTATACCTAATAAATATAGCTGTAGCAACCACGTAAAAAAAATTGACGTTGAAAATTTAAGTATTTTTACAAGCAACTTTGCAATTATTTTTTATTGAGTAAATTTTTGTGGAATCGTGTTTTGCAAACCGCCACCTAAAATACGTACAATTTTTTTTCGATAATGACGTGAAATTACAAAATGATCCCCATGCATTTCAATGTGGCTCTATTCAGCCTCTTAATATGAACATACCTCGGATTTCAGAGATAATGGAAGATATAATATTATATTATTACTGTTGCGTGTGAGGCAACCTTTATACTTATATACATATTCTCATCATATTTTTATGGTTGGTTAGAAAAATTATATCTAAATGGAAACTTTCACAGGGTAAATTTTTTTTTTTTTACTATTTTTACCCAGCAAGTAGTAAAGCAACTACAATCCCATCGGTAAGTGGTTATGTAGTCTAAGATGGTGAATTGCACTGACTTAACAAAAACCTTTCGCTTACCTGTACGAGGTTGCCACTCGAGGACCTTTCTTCCTATTTTTTATATGTTTTCCAAGTTATATAGCTAGCCCATTGCCATTTCACTGTAATATTCCGTTGAGCTATGTCAGTTACTCTGATTCTAATGCAAATACCTTCATTTCTAACTTTATCACGTAGAGAAACCCCTCTCCAATTTAAAATTTTTACATTTTTTAGATGATAGTTTGTCTAACATAAAAAAAACCATAAACCCAAGAATATCATTATATAGTTATTTATACTTAGGTAAGCACCATTCTTTTATTTATTTAAATTGTTTGATTTAATTTGATAACAGTGTACCTAAATGTAAGTATCTGTATCTTTCTCTCCCCAATAATATTTTATAAAGTCATACTTATAAAAACAGCGTTTTATTGTAATACGTAATTATAAAATTCATTATCAAATAATTAATAAAAATATGCAACAATAAAATTACATGTGTATTAAAAACTATCGAAATCTAAGTAACGAGAGCATGTTCGTCGTTCCACATCTAAATTATATAAAAATGCATTTTTCAATTTAACTAATCAACGTCGCCGCAAAAATTTCTTCTTCTTTGGGCACTTTAAAAATTCATTTATTTAGAAAATAATATTTACAGGTACCAGTGTACAGATATTAACTAAATTAAGTATTTCTAGTCATAAAAATATTTACAATTGAGTATAAACTTTTAAAAAACTAATATATATTTGAACGAAGTCGCTCCATCACCGACGTGCGGTCCACCCTCGACGATGTCCGAAACCGGACTGTGACAGAGCTTACATGGCGACGGAGCATGCGCGCTCGCGTAAATATATTCAATTTCAGGGAAAAATGATATATTCTCTTATAAAACGGGTAATAAAAATAAAACTCTCAATTAAAAATATTAATATTTTTAAGACCTTTTTTTTAGTGTAAGAACTATTTAAAAAGCTTGTGCCGTTTTGGAGAAATTTTGCAAAATATGACAAAGATAGGTACTCTTTGGGGATTTTTTTTCTAATAAGGGATTGACAAAAATACAATTTTGTTAAATTAAAAAAATTTACCAAATCTTCTTCTGTTACCTTGTATTTTTTCTTTGTGGATTAAATGAACAGTTATTGAGATTTTTTTACTTAAATATCCTAGATTTAGACATTTCAACCACTGTTAAGGCCTTAAAAAAAATACACAATTGTACTGCTGATGTGATGGACCCAGACCACGCAAAATTTCTATTTGATCTAAACAATAAAAAAGAAGTTTAAATTTAAAATAACTTTTTACGGCACATTGTTACGCCCATGTTGTTATTCGTCGAGCGCTTGTTACTCGTTACGCATCAAAACAACTTTGCAAATAATCCACACAAACAGTTTAGAGTTCTGTGCCTGCAAATATAGAGTTAACAAGCGTGCCTGAAGGCTTTAGCTGATTTATTTTAGGCTTAACATGATTTTATTTTAGTACAGTTTTAGGCTTTATTTTTTCTGGTAGCGAGACATTCCATCGTAGACATTAGGGGTGACCACGCATCTGCATTTTGTGTCATAACCGAAGATAAATGTGTAAGTGTGTGTGTAAATGTAACCGAAATATGAGTTTATGGACCACACAATCCAATTACCTAGGACTGTGTGCTCATTTGTCAATATTTCATCTATAAAAAAAAACTCCAAAAATATTGTTAATTTTCGAACCGTTACTAATGCTAATCCCATCGTTGGTATTTTTAAGTCCACCGCTGGATATAAACCTTTTTTATTAATGCGCCAGTTGGTTTAAATTACTTCAAAGATTAGCGATGGTGGCTTCATGAGAGACTGGCAATGCTCACCTACCAAATCTACCTGGTAGCGCCATGCTGCAGCTATATTAGATGTATAGTTGTAACACGAATGTCGGCTCGACCGAGGAAGGACTACACTCTCACAGAATACCAACGTAAAATAGCAGCATAATGCTGCTGTGTCTCATATTGTGAGTGTAGAGCACCGGAGACCATTTTTACTGCAAAAGATGCATTCCATCCTAGTCCTCACGGCTGACAACGCATCTGCATTTTAGGATAGATGTAGATGTCTATGGGCCACAGCAACCACTTACCATCAGGTACTCTCTTGTCACCCTTATCCTATAAAAATAATCTATACAATTTGATCAAAGCGTTTTACATGAATATTTCCGATATCAGTTGGTGGCAAAAGATTTATCCGCTCATATTCGTAATATGGGACATACATTGACGGTGTGTGGTAATGGTGAAAGAAAATCCATCACCTTATCTCCCTGTAGGTATCATAAAAACTTTTATAAATTCCATGAAGAATTCCAAGGGATTCCAGTGGCCTTCAATGGTCGCTGAAATAGTATCTCTCATAAAATATCTCCTTTTTAGTTATCAGGTATTTCAATCCAATGCTGTTTATGGGCTTTTTCCATTGTAGAGAGAATGTCCGTCAACCCTCATAGTACCGCACGCATATGAAGCTTAAGTCTAAAGAAAAAGTTGGCATGTTCACCGTAATAGTAACGCTATGCACATCCATTTATTTATTTATTGCGGCTATTAAAATTTCACTGCGGACTTTTGATGGACAGGAATAAATGAACTTATACATAGGCTTCTTTAAAGAGCGAATATAAATAAGGGATGTTATTATGATATATAGAGTCACTAGAAAAGGCTTTGAGAATAGAATAGAATCACTTCTTTTCAATACTAACCGTTCCCCAAGATTTCGCCCGCGTGAAATTTATTACGATTGGATTTCAAGGGTTTTAATTTTGTTGCACGGAACTCTTATTATTTATCTGTTTGTGAAAGTCCCGTCAAAGTCGTATCAGCCATTTCGGAGATTAGCCGGAACAAACGTACAGACAAACAAAAAGTTATACGTAAGTACCGTTTATACTTTCATCATATACATTTGGTAAAAAGCGGTTATTTTAACATTACAAACAGACACTTCAATTTTATTTATTTGTATAGAGTATAGATAGTGCTACTACTACCGGTTCAGATAAAACCTCTGTCCTAGGAAGAACAAGCAAGAAAAACAGCAAGACTTTTCTTTTAAATAAGGTTAATTTACAATAGATTACTTAATACATTTATGAAATACACAGATCACATTGACAAGAACAGAACTGATCAACTGTAAATTGTACCGAGACTAATTTTGTAGTTGAGAATAATAATTAATTCTTTGTAACGGAATACCACAAGTGCACCATGCCACGCCAGAGCTAAGACTCCTTTTTATACAAGCAAAACTAGCCTACATGTAGCTAGCCACACAGACGCCACTGCAGGTACAACGCGCAGGTGTGCGGTGCACGTGTTGTTTAATAGCGGCTCTTCATGTTGGCCAGCATAGTGGCGAGTGTGTTGGCCAATACCTTGATCATTATTACTGCCATTTTGTAGACACGATACTAGTTACGATAAGTAAATATAAAATTTAAATCAAGTGCGTGCAATCAATCTGGGAGCGCATAGCAAACTAAAGTGCACCCAACGTGTGGACGTGGCGGCCAACACTATGCCACAACCCTTTGATCTTTTGTAAAAAACCGACACGACATGGATCTCGCGCCAACATGTGGGGCATAATTCCAATACGTACCAACGTAAGCACAAACACCCGTTCTACACGATGGCCATTGGTATTGGCCAACATATTCGCCACTATGTTGGCCAACGTGAAGAGCCTACTTCTTGCTAACCACACAGGCTCCGTCGCACGTGCAACTGCTCAGGCGCCGTCATATGTAATACTTTTACTTAAATATTTAATTAAGGCCTCTAATTTTAGTTAAAATTTAAATTAACAGTTACTGTATAGTCTGGGTTTTTTGAAGTAATAGTAAAGATAAGTAGTAAAGGCATCCACAATCAAAAATAACCTGGTACAAATTTTATATACCACTCACATAGTTCTGAGTTACGTCGTAGTGGAGGGCCTTCACTTACCGTTTCCGCTTACCCGTACTATGTCCCTACGTGAAAAATTTTCTTCGCACTCAATTAATAGTTGAAAGTGTCATACCAGCTCACTAATCTCTTCTATTTGATTTACTTTGCATATCTTTACAACATATGTCATCACTACACTATATTCTGGAAAGATTTTGATGGATACTAGGCCAGAAATTTTCTCGTTTGCTTCCTATCGAATCGGATTCGTCTACCAGCAATTGTAACACGAGATAAGATCCATTTTCTATTAAAATGAGGTGTTTCTGTTTAGCGTGTATAAAACAATTTCACGGTTCTTGAACAGCAATAGACGAGTTTAAAGAAATATCTTGCATATTTCATACCCAGAACAAATCACACAAATGTCCTATTTCTGTTATAAGCATAACTTAGTTTTATTTCCATTTCAAAATGGAAAGAAGATTTTGAAGAATTGTTTTAAATTGAAGACAAAGCACTGAAATTAGTATAGTTTTTTTAACTGCCGCCAAATGAACATGCCCTTATAATTTTGTTCTATTTGTGATTTATTGATTTATTACAAAGATTTTTAAAACCAAAAAATATTTTTATTAAAATAGTTTTTAGTGCTGACAGAATTGCAGTACCGTATGTTTGACTAGCATTATACGGCCTCCACTAGATGGAGTAAAAACCTGGTGATATAGTGATGCAGAAAGTCGACAGATGCAGGTGGCTCAAGACAGTTCTTTGTGGCGTTCCTTTGGGGAGGCCTTTGTCTAACTGTGCACTTATGATGGGGTGTAAAAAATAATATGATGATAATTATGTTCTTAAAATTTTTAATATAGATAATTAACTAAATAGTTGTGGATAAGATATTTTGATTTTTACTTTTTATTAATTACTTAAGAGCAATTTTTAACATTATGGTGACAAACGATATTACAGTTCACGTGACGGAAAATGGCTACTGCAGCCCTACCAACCAAACATTAGTATAATATGCTATAGTAATTAATCACATCAACGACGACTGGTTGGTAGATTACTGTATATTTCTCGCTTCAATAATTTCAAATCAATATCAAGTACAAAATGAATTTATTCTTAAAATTCATAATAAATTTCCCTCAAGCAAAATAATTAAATGATTTAGTTAATTCAGTTCTAAGAAAATCGTAATGAATTTTATAAAGTTTTCCCATTGTATACCGAGAATAGCGTTCATTCCGAGTACTAATTTAACAAATAAGAACTATTGTATGCTACTATATTCAGTTTCAAATAAGTATATTCTTCAAATTTAATAAGAAAAGGCAACAAACACTACCACAAGCGAGACTTTCATTCGAAATATAACATTATATTTCCTTAACATTCAACTTACCAAGAAAAAATAAATTTGCAGCCTATTAACGTTGTCTTGCATTGTTACAATCGATTATAAGCCGTTGTTATTTTTATATTAATATTTTATTTAAGGTAACAAAAAACTATCATAATTAAATAACAGTTTGAATAACAATTGATTCCCAATTTCGATTCCCATCGGCAAACGATTCCCACCCGTTACATAATCGCACCACAGGCAAGTTTGACATTTAACAAAAAAAATTAGAACATTCTCCCTTACATCCTAGATAAAATAAATACAATATTCTTGCAATAATAGTCTCGGATTAGGAGGAGTTAATCTAGTCCAGTTCAATCCACTGGTGGGACAAGATGGCGCGTTTACCTCTAAAAACCTCTGTGTCGTAAATCCTCAATTTCTGGGCACTCATTTTTGTTATCTCAGACAGTATCTGCATTCTCAGCGTCGGCATATAGTATGACGTGAATTCCGTGGTCACATGGAAAAGAAGTCTAAATTGGCCTCTAAAAAGTTTAGCGTGCATTTTTCACCCCGGCACACCGTTTGCATCATTACAAGGCGTAAGTTCGGCCTCACTTGGAATATTGTTTTCTTCTCTGGGCCGGTACATCCCAGTGCCAGCTCCTTCCAGTCGCTAAGTTTCACGACCGCACATCGTGATACTATCCATACCATCTGGAAGATTGGCGGTCCACCTCTGTGTGATTAACCAGAAGTTTCTTTCCTCGCGCAACTTCCTGTGGCTAAACATCGGCTACCCCCAGCGATTTTTCCCGACTGATACTACTTAAAAACTTACATAAAAGATCCTACTCTTTTTAAAAGGCCAGCAACGCACAAGTAATTCCCCTGGTGCTGCAGTTGTTAATGAGCGGCGGTAGTCGCTTACTATCAGTTGAGCCGCATGCTTGTTTGCGTCCCTATTATATATAAAAAAAAAATTGTTTCAAAATAAACAGGAACAGAATAATATCGGCACTTAGTTCCTGCTACGTGAAGCCCCGTACCAAGTACTTATTTACCTGAAAAAGTTTATTGTTTGGTCCTGCTTACAAAGAACAAGGACCACGCTCTCGGACTGAAGACGTACAACAATAAATTCGCGTTTATTATGAACATCAAAACTTCTAAGTTGCTTTCATTATTTTCCGCTTTGAGAATAACAGAGTTCTTTTCATCTTTGTTATGATTAATTTCACTTCAGTTTCCTACGGGCAAACAGAAAAATAGCGTATTTTGTTTTTATAGTCAAAAGTTCAGAGAATAATTTATTATAGGGATACTTTAACTGAACATGACCTCTTATTTTTTATGTCAGAGGACAAACTAGCTAACAGTACTTGTCGTAATTGACTACTGAAGTCCATAGCCACCTGCAAATATCAAGGCCACGGACTATGTGTTGTCACAGTTGAGGAAAATGATGATAATTAGCCTGTGTTGTGCTATCCAGGCTGAGGTATTTTACTAGACTGTTGGTTACTAGAAGGTAACCACCCTGTTACCTCCTTCTGTCTCTAAAAAGCAGTTCGTATACTGTGTTCTGGTCTAAAGGCTATATGGAGCAAATGTTTGGATTATGGAGCGAGTAATTACATCTTTGTCTTCGCAGGTGCAACAACCTTCTTTATTTGTATTAAGTTACAGGTGACTATGACTTGCAGGCCTTACCATTAGGTGGATTGTAAGTTCGTTTGTCACTTCAATTAAGAAAAAATACCAGCTCTCAGATCTCGCTTGTTAATATTGTATGTTTAACACCTAACACTTTGCGTTGTTGGAAAGCGCAGTTAAGAATTTGACTGTGGCGCTGTTTGCCGCAGTAATTATAGATTTAAGAAAAAAGTATTTGTACTCTCACCTTACTCGAAACTTAATAATTGTTCTGGAAGTCTAGCCATGTGCAATTTATGTATGTAAAATGTTTTTTTTTAATCTGGATGATTTTTTTCCTATAAAACTGAAGTAACTAACGAACATGCAGTCCACCTAATTGTAAGTTGGCTTACGATCGCAGAATAAGACGTCTCGCATCTTAGGTGCTACTTTTCGGCACCGATGTATATATTTTACATCTGGGTTAAACGTGATGGTTAAATCACCATGTGTCGGAAGACTTGGCGGGTTTCCCTTTTACAACACCCAAAGGATGAAATGGGGTGATAGATTCCCTTAAGCCGTGATGACAACCCAACCACAAATGTCAGTTACAAGAATGTAATATTGAAGTGAAACACTTCGTTCTTTTTATTCCAATCAGATTTCCTACAACAGAACTGAACTAATACTCAAGTAATAATTGGAAGGCGGTTTGGCGATCATAGTACCATGTGTCTCTCACCTTTGACACTGCTTACAACACTTAAACAAAGCCAAAGTAACACGAATACATTAACAAGAAAATGTTGTAATTGTATTGTACTATATCAGTAACTGCCGGAGCTATATTTAATATTTGTATAATGAATTATACATAACGTAGAAATTTGCAATAATTATTATCACAATAAAAACTAAAACTTAAAACTAAAATTATCAAACGATCCTACTTTCCGCGGTATAATGCCAAGAATGCAGTCTGCGTTTTTTTGCTGTATGACAATACTTAGCTTAGAGCTAGAAATGAACCAGCGTATCTTATCATATATAAAATTTCGGTGATCGTTATCGTTATCATTCTCCTTCATCTCCAGAAATTTTTATGGGATACTTATGAGGTCACCTGGATGGTTCTCAGCTATAGTTGGACTCAATGAATGGGGCTGATGTCGAGATCCCTCTTAAACGGCTGACCAATTTTAAAGAAATCTGAATTTAAAAAAAATTATTTCCATTCCTAAAAAAACATAGTCAACATCTTTATTCAGTCCAATACTGACGCAATATGTCTAAATTTGGAAGAAATAACATTTCTATTACTTCTGAAATTCTCTTTTGATATAAGACTAGAGCGTTACTGTTACCTCAACCTTTTTCGAGGGCGCATCAAGCGCATTCAGGTATCGGAAATAAAGCGTAGACGGAGTGCAAAATGGTTTCCGATATCGGACAGCGAGCATTTGTATACGTATTGCTCTTTATACGCGGTTCGTGTGCGCTCGACCTATGCTAACTTAGACTGTACTCTGTAAAGATCTTTGACTCCAAAGCTTATGAGTATCAGGGAAATTTTCTGTTTTGTTTGTGTAGGTAAAATAAAAAGTGTTGCCAAGTACAAATCTCGTTAAAAAATCGATTCTGTTTTTTCAATCGATTTTTTATGGTGGGTTTATATTATTTTCAATAATTATTATGATGTTATGATAAATAAACAAGCGAATTGCTGGTTGATTTACCATGAACTCTGTAGAACTTAACAAAAACGCTAATGCACAATTTAACTGTTATACGGGTGTTAGGCCGGATGTATGACAGTATTGTACGTGCCTTGAGTGACGCGGCTAGTAAAACTAAGAAAAGACCTTGTACCAAGCCAAGTAAAAACGAGTTGAATGTAAATTCAAGAAAAACAACTTCCTTCTGCGTAAATCCCATATCTCTGGTGCCTTTTGACCTACAGGACCCAAATTTAAACTCGACCGAGCTACTACCTCAAGGTATCCACATACCAAATTTAAACTCAATCAGTCCAGTGGAACGGAAGTTATCGTGTCGGCATACAGACTAACAGACTGCCAACTAAAACCATTAACTTCCTTTCAATGCTACGCAGAAGGAAGTTAACAAACACCTCTGTGGCTGGAACTAACATGTTTAAGAGGTGCATCGGGTGGCCAGGCTTAACTTTAGGATATGTTTGTCGTACAATAGGCCATATTTTAGAAGGATCTATGATCTAATGAACGAGTCCCGTAAAATAGTCAAAATTCGGTTGAAATGGTGTCAACAAAACCAAGAACAATTGAAAATGGACATCCTAGCACAGCATAGGGTGTACAACAATTTTAAACAGTTTTGGAAGGCTACCAAGAGATGTGATGTTAAGCCTGACCTCCCGGTGAGTGTGGGGGGAAGAGCGAGTCGGTACATATTGCGAATATTTTTGCTCAACATTTCAAAGAGCATTTCCCACTGGGGCCCTTAGTATCTGTGAATAGTGCTAAGGCTGGATGTCATGGGGACGTGCCACTGATGCGCGTTACTGCAAAGCAGGTTAGAGAGGCGCTAAAAATAATGACCGGTAGCAAGTTCCCCGGTCATGATGGTATTAGTGTAGAACATCTGAGGCATGCGGGGACCTCATCTGCCGAGAGTGCTGGCCCTGTTCTTCTCAATGTGCATAAATCACTCTTATTTACCATGTGACCAGACCAAGGAGTAAAGACCATCATATTACCCATTGTTAAGGACAGAACCGGTGACATCTTGAGCAGGGGGAACTACCGCCTTATATCACTTGCAACAACAATTGCTGTTTGACTCGGAATTATATAAATATGCAAACATACATGACGCGCAGTTCGGGTTCCGACCTGGACTTTCTACTGAAAGTGCAATCCTCAGCCTAAAGCACACTGTCGACTACTACTCAGGTCGCAAGACGCCGGTGTACGCTTGTTTCCTTGACCTCTCCAAGGCCTTTGACCTTGTGTCCTATGAGGTACTTTGGAGAAAGTTGGCGGGAAGGGGTGTACCGGCTGAGTTGCTGGAAATGTTTAGGTTTTAGTATTCCAACCAAAACAACTTTGTAAAATGGGCTGATTCTTTGTGAATGGGAAGGATACGTGTTGGAGTGCGGGTTGAGACAGGGGGGTTGACGTCTCCCAAGCTCTTCAACATGTATGTAAACCTTATCGTGGAGCTGAGCAGCATGCGCGTCTGATGTCGTATAGATGACGTTAGCATTAATAATATAAGTTAACCAACGGTGGCAGGACTAAGAGAAATGTTAAAAGTATATGAGATGTATGGTACTAAACATGGGCTCACATATAATGTCAAAAAAAATAGAGTAAATGGTTTTTGAGGCCGCTGTTAAATGTCGCAATATTGCCCTTAATGGCATGAACGTGAAACGTGTCACTAAATTAAAATATCTGGAACATATTATTACTGGTGACCTCAAAGATTATGCGGACATTGAAAGGGAGCGCAGGGCTCTAGCAGTTAGAGGTAATATCTCGCAGGTTTTCCCGTTGTACAAAACAAGTTAAGGTTACGCTTTTTAAAGCATACTGCCAGAGCGTATACACGGGGAGCCTGTGGCTCAAATACACCAAAAGATCACTTGAAGCCCTGCGCATCCAATATAATAATATATTCACGATGCTTACTTCAATTTAAATTCAAAACAATTAACTTATTAACTTAGAATGTCCTCTTACAGTTTTGTTGTACTTATTAGATTATTAAAAGCGAAAAAGTTAAAAATACCGTTAGGAATAAAATATATGAATAATAAAATTTGAACTCTATGTGCTGAAAGATCTATGTTTATTTTAATAATTTCCTTTAACGCTAAAATGCTCTTCTATCTCATCGAGGGTAAATCGATTAATATCAGAGATTTAAACATCACGCTCGTTAGTAACTTCGGCGTTACCAACAAACATTACATGGCGTATTCGAAGTGAAATGCGTTATCGATAATTAACATACATAGATAGTAAAGTGTTTATATAGGACATTCATGATCATCATTATCATTACAGCCCTTCATAAGTCCACTGCTGGACATAGGCCTCCCCCAAGGAACGCCACAAAGCACGGGCCCGAGCTACCTGTATCCATTGACTTCCTGCATGTCTTACCAGGTATTCACTCCATCTAGTGGGGGGACGCCCTACTCTTCGCCTGCCGGTACGAGGCTGCCACTCGAAAATCTTTCTTCCCCATCGGTAGTCGGTTCTTTGAGCTATATGGCCGGCCCATTGCCACTTCAGCTTAGTAATCTATTGGGCTATGTCGGTTACTCCGGTTTTACTGCGAATATCCCCGTTTTTAAGTCTAGCACGCAGAGAAACCCCGAGCATAGCCCTCTCCATAGCTCGCTAAGCGTCCTCATACGGCCAGCAGTGAAGGACCACGTCTCAGATCCATAGGTCATAACTGGCAACACGCACTGATTGTGCAATCTAGTTTTGACGTTTTGAGGTATGCCTGACGAGAAGACGTGACGACGATTGACTGTTGTGTAAATATGAAGAGACATTTACACAACAGTCAATCGACAGGAATTTTCGAGAAAAAGTATAGGTTTGAGAATGAGGTTCCTCTAAATAGAAATAAAACTATTGTAAAAGTAAAAAAGTGAAGCGACGAAAGGATCAGTGAAGAATTTCGCCGTTCTTTAAAAATTAAAAAACAAAATAAAAATCAAAATAGAATTCTATACTTGGTAGAGCCACGACGCTGTTATTTTATGGTTGTAGCACCAATGGGTTGGCTCTCACGGAATAATTACATAAAATAACAGCTTAATGATGTTGTGTTTCGTCTGGTCAGTGTAAAGAAGCGGAGGCGCTTTTTACTGGAAATGACGCATTCCAGCTTAGTCCTCAAGGATGTCAACGCATCCGCATTTCGAATTTTAATAGAAGGTAGGTGTAAATGTCTGTGTGCTACATCATCCACTTACCATCAGGTGGACTGTGTGCTCATTTGTCACCCTTATTCTCTAAAAAATATTTGTTTTCTTTTACATTGTAAGGCGAGTATTTGTATAACTCATTTACTGTACTTTGATGGGCTTCAAACACACTTCTGGAAATGTTCATTATGTTTTTTTAAAGTCATTTTTTTTTCTAAGTAAGCCCTCTAATATGTAAGCTTGTTAGCGATCACCTCATTCCCAGGGGTTATTATCTATCACTAATGACTTTTATTATGAAAATTTAAAATATATTATGATCCTATAACTAACTATCTAGGTGGTGTTGCTCCTTTTTTATAAAATGAAGTGACATACGAAATACTAGTCTCATTGATGGCAAGTGCCTATGTGGACAACACCTTCAAACAGAGAACGCTACAGATGCGTTGTCATTTTCTAGCACTGGTACTTTTATTCTACAAGTTGGAACAAAGTTGTGCAAATACTGCTGTTTAGTGGCAGGAACAGGTTAAAGTATAGTTACTTCCCAAGACGGACTCGTAGACATTCTCAGTTACTTCCTACCTAAGATTGATTCTAGGTAGGTTACATAAGGTACCGGTTAATTACTTACCTTTTTATTACTTTGATAATACTGTAAGGCAGAGCCCGTCAGTATATTTTATAAAATAAATAAAAATTATAAGTTAAAATAAGTAAAAGTGTCTATTTACACTTTCATAATACGTTTTATATAAAAAAATAACGGAATTTAAGATGGAAACAATATCTACTTTCCGATCATGACTTATTCTTTATAACATCGCTTTCAAATTTAGATCGACAAAATTTTAAACAGTAATTTCGTTTCCCGATTCTACTATCTAATGTAGATAAGAAAAATGTAACATTCAATTATTTTTATATGCAATTTCTAAAGCGTTTCTCTTCCGTCGTTTATTGGAAATATAGTTTATTAAATTTGTATAAAAAATTATATCCTCTAACAATTGTACAAAGAAAAAGTTATAGTGTTATCGTATATAACATAATTGCTTAAACAGTTGGTCGGAAGAACTGGTGGATAACCCGTGCCAAATATTTGTGTTGGCGAACGAATAACCTAATAAAACGCAATCTTCCATTTTCCTTATGTTTGTTTTATTTCACACATGCCTTCTAAAAATATACCACTTTTCTATTTTGAAAAGAAATAAGCATTTATAAAGTAAATCTTAAATAAACATCTCACCCCTATGTAATGGGAATAAAACTCAAAAATAATATTATTAAAATTGGCTTTTTGAATAAAGAGGCTTTAAAAATTATTACTTTATTTATAAAAAAATAAAGTTTTAAAAACGCTTTCATCGTTGCAATGTAATTGGGAACTAAATAAGACGGTCTACGTTTTCATATTTTTTTAAATCGTCGTATGTTACCGTTATCGTTACAGCCTATTAAAGTCCACTGCTGAACTTAAAGCCGAGTAGTACGAGTAGATTGCCTCATAGAGGATGTATTTGCCATAGTTGCCGCGTTTGACAAATCCGCAGTTTTTTATTTTATTGGTTATTAGGAAGACTCTGCTGCTCATCTCGTGATTTGTTTCCCTCTGTCGCTTCTACGACACCCATGACATGATATACGTATAATATTAACAATGCAAGAAAACATGTGTAATTTATTTTTTTAGTTACTAATATGTATAAATAAAATTGAAGTGTTTGTCCGTAGTTTCGATATATCTGCCTTTTATTGAGCTCAGTGGGCTATTTGCATGCTACTGTAACATGAATAGCTATTTGTAATAAAAATCCTGTCTATCTGTCCAGGTTAATCTTCTGAATGTTTGAACCGATTGTGATGAAACTTTACGGACAGATAGAGAGCAATTCCAGGAATCATCTAGGTTCTAGGCTATATTTTATCCGAAAAAATTATAGTATTTTTTGTGATATAGAAAAATTGATTAAATAAATGGCCCCTGATGATTATTTTAAATGACGACATGTTAAAGGGAGAAAGGTGGATTGGGTCGCTAATTTAAAACTAAAAAAAATTTAAGCTCATAATAATAATAATAATATTTATGTATTTTTTATGTATTTATTTAAATTTATTGATATTTCTGTATGTTTATCAATTTCATTTAAAATTATATATTTATAAAGCCCAACCAGATGAGAAAACTTTATAGATACCCCAATAATAACAATAATAATAAATCTTTATTTCGGATAACAAATGAGATCCATATTAGAGATATTAGAAAAATCACAAAATATTAATACATACAGCTATTAGCTACTAGCAGCAGGAAGTAAAATAACACGCACGCAGCACGCATTTGTATGCTTTATAAATTGCTTTGAAAATATTTAATAATTATTCTCTCTAATTACTTATAGTGGTGACGATAGCACCATTAGTGTAATTACCAATTTTATATAAGAGCGAACATACACAATATATTATGGGTTTTTTTATAGAGAAAGGGTGACAAACGAGCACACAGTCCACCTGATGGAAGGTAGATGCCCTAGCCCATATAAATCTACATTAATCTGCGATTAAGAATGAAAATGCAGATTCTTTGTCATCCCTGAAGACTAAGATGGTGGATGGACTCGTTTTCAGTAACAAGTGGTAAATTTAAAATTTGTACAAACGACTTCAATATGAATATAATTTATTGCTGATTTTTTTAAAACACCTCGACCGATTTCGATAGTGTTAAATGGGACTACCTAAAAAGTGTACCCTTTGAAACAATAAAAAAAATTTCAAAGAGTACATTACTCAAAGACGCATGATTTGAGTAATCGGTGAACACACAAAAAAAATTCCGACGAATTAAGAACCTCCTACTTTTTTGGAGTCGTTTGAAAAGAGTCTCCGGTTGTTTCACGGTTCACACGCAGCATACGAAACACAGGCAACAATAACCTGCATATTTTACGCTGGGCTTCCGTTAAAGGCATGGTCTTACCCCGATCAAGCCGATCCATTTGAGCTACAACCATAGTACAGCTCCAGCGTGGCTATATAATGCCACTAATAATACCACGTAATAATGGTCTTCTGTTCGGAGTATTTACCATTTTTTAGCGGCTTAAGAGCATCCATTAATCTATTTCGTTTCATGGCTTTAGTAAGAGGCTATCGGAATATATGTCTTGCTGTGGCGATGTCCTAGTAGCCGTGGCTTGGTCACTCACGATGAACAAAATGAAACCTACCTGGCTGGCGCTTTGGTGAACTTTACCCTCCTCTCCCCCTTCCCGCCGAAGCCGAGGTGAAGTAGCGGGGGAAGGGAAGTTTTGGTATGGCAATGCGCCCCTCGCCCTATTCTACGCGAATCTGGCGGAGCCGCATAGAAAGATGAGTGTCGGAATTGCAAGGTGCCGCCTTCCATATCCGCTGCGGCTGATACTTGGTTGGCGGCGAAGCCATTGACTAGATCTGCCACTGGGGTCAAGCTTCCGAGTGCTCGATTTTCCTGGCCCCATGGCCTTCGCGGTTTGGACTCGGGGTGTGGTAGGTCATCCTCTGTGCAGGTAGAATTAGAAGCCGTGGAGGAAAACGTAGCTAGTGTTCTGGTGCGCCTTACCTGAGAAGGAGAAGTTGTCCTCTCTCGAGGAGGGGCGGCCGGTACTCGTAGGGCGACAGATGTGAGCAAAAGCGTTTCCGTGGCCCTGCCAAAACTGTCTGCACTTGCGATCGGTGAGACTAGGCATTTCCCCATGTAAAAAGGCTAGAAAGAAGTATAATATAAAGATAATAAGTACCAAGGATTTGTAGTCAATATTCGCCTTTAGATATAAGTCGCAGTCGTTCATTCCAGTAGCCGTTATGCAAAAACAATAAAAAATCTAGATAATGGACAGTATTTTTAAGCATTTTAAGGAAACAGTAACAGAACAATAAAATAAACAATAAACCAATCAACGTTTGTACTCATAAGTGGCCGATGATTTAAATATAAGCTCCGTAAAGATCTAGAAATAAAGAACAAAAAAAATTGGAAAACCTAAAAGTGCACGTCTCAGGAGTGTTTCATTTCATTTTGATGAAAAAAAAAATAAAAATAGGGACGATAATTTATACAAGAAAAAAAACAGTGAATCTGATCGACTTTCATCAATAACTTTTAATCGGTTCCTTAGAATGTATGGAATCTTATTTAATACTATATATATCTTAATCTATTGCTTACATTTCTATTAAGCGAAAAGACTCACCGATGCATATACCAACGGATGGCAGTCCATATATTTTTTCAATTACATTATTTGTGATGTAATTGAAATACAATTAATAAATCAAAAATTAAATAAATTAATCTTATAATCCAATGTCTAGTTATTGGAACGTTAATAATTACCTATATGGATTTGATGTCTAGCCAAAAGTATAAGAACGATTTCATGTAGCGAAATTGAGGTATAGCCACATATCGAAAGTAGAGCACTCCCTCACGTTGTGTGGCGGGCAAAATAGATTAAAAAAATAGTAAATAGATGAAAAAGGTACTTCTTTATTTCTTTCAACATATTGTGTGTTAGTAACAGATAGATCTTTTCTAATCTTTAAAAGTATGCTTTTCTTTCCTATGTTAATGTTAAATAATTCTCTATGCCCATTCCTGTACATGGAGAACTCTTAGTATAAAACGAATTTAACATAATCGCGGCCACGGCAGGCTGTTTGACGATCGCTGTTAGATTAACTAATGTCATATTTTCTCCTTCTTTAGCCCTTAAAAGTCCACTGTTAGATACGACGTTAAAAGACATGGTTACACCGTCATGCATCAGATATGTGTCAAAATATATGCGATTACATGCCATATATATTATCTATCGAAAACCACGTAATCTTTCTAGCATTTTCCATTTGCGCCTCTTACAATAAACGGGACACAATTATTATGTGATGAATACTATCATAAAGTCATAAGATAATCACAGTCGTTTTAGTAATTTTCTTCTTTATGTATAAATTATATCGTCTTCATTTGTTATTTTCAAATATAATAATATAAACGAACTTTTAATTTTAACTTAAAACGAAAACGAAAAATTGAATTTTATGATAAATGTATTTTGAAAGCTCAAAAATTATGCGAAGAAAAAAGTTTTTAAAATGTTTTCGTATTTATTTTTTGTTTCGAGCCATTGTTAAATTATTGAAAGACGGGTAAATGTAATTTAAGGTTAAGTGAAATGTTTTAAAAGAGAAATGATACATCATAGCAGTAGAGAGTCCTTATCAGTTAAAATATCATCTAAACAACTTTGAGAATGTACTGTTGTGGTGGCAGCGTAAGAGAATCTATCAGTTCGACGGCTCCGTGGCGCAGTGGCTTAGCAATGAGTTGCAGCGCTAAGGGACAGAGGTTCTGATCCTACACGGAACAAGTATTTATCGCTTGAAAATACTTGTTCCGGGTCTGTTTGTCCTTGTAAAATTTAGGCGGAGGTAATGTTTTAAAAGAAGATTAAATATTAAAGGTACCAAACCAAACTTCTCGCACCTTTGATGCTGCTTCCAGTCCCAGTCCTCTCTTACGAAATCTACGGGGTGAAATAGGATGATGGATATTAAATGGTATACGTAAGGTATACTATTTTGATTATTCCAGATATAAAAAAGCCAGACCGGCCTTGATAATCTCTAAACATGCTGAGCTTTGACAGTGGGAGTGCATAGACTCTACCCTCACCTATCACCGTCTAGGTGTGATAGAGATTCTTGCGTTGATATAGCTTGAAAAGGCATATAGCAGTGAATTTATAAAAAGATAAACAAAAAATTAAACAAAATAGAAAACTGACTTCAAAACAAAATATTTTAAAACAAAAAAATGTCCTAAAAAGTAAATAAAAATTACGTATCCTTGTGCCGTAGACTTTACGCAATTTTTATTTATTACAATACTTTATAAATACTTTATAAATATACTTTATAAATACTTATTTTTTTCTACTCAATGTACGATCCATACGTTTAAACTTCACATCTAACTCAACATATACCTAGGACTAACAAACAATTATCAAAATATGTTTTTAGAGTTTAACTATGCAAAAATGTATAAATATATGTGTAGACTGCTTAAAAGACAATCAAATTATTAGGATAATATTATCTACAATTATTGTTGGTATTTTGTTGCATTAAGGTTGTTAGATAGGTATTGTCACAGCATATTGTCGTCATTATCATTCATCATTACAGCCCTTCACAAGTCCACTGCTGAACATAGGCATCCCCCAAGGAATGCCACAAAACACGGTCCAGAGCCACCTGCATCCATCGACTTCCTGCATGTTTTACCAGGACGTCACTCCATCTAGTGAGGGGACGCCCTACACTTCGTCTGCCGGTACGAAGCCGCCACTCGAGAACATTTTTTCCCCATCGGTTGTCGCTTCTTCGAACTATATGGCCGGCCCATTGCCACTTCAGCTTACTAACCCGTTGGGCTATGTCGGTCACCCTGGTTCTATTGCGCATATCCTCATTTCTAAGTTTATCACGCAGAGAAACTTCGAGCATAGCCCTCTGCATAGCTCGCTGAGCTACTTTGAGCTTCCTCATCTGACCAACAGTAAAGGACCACGTCTCAGTTCCATAGGTCATCACTGGCAACACGCACTGGTTGCACAGTCTCGTTTTCAAGTTTTGAGGTATACCTGACGAAATGATGTGCCGTAATTTCTCGAACGCTGCGCAGCCGAGTTGAATCCGTCGATTGACATCTCGGTAGGATTTACTTCGACCGAGATGTCAATACTACGTCTGCATGCGAGACGATTCATAATGACTCTCGAAAACAGAACGTAGACTTAGGAGGGAAATCTGGCTGTAGTTCTTCAACAGAGCATTGCCGACAATGCAATGCACTTCTGCTCCATGCTTCCGGTGTAGTGCCACCATGGAGGATGGAATTAAAGAGCTTCTGAAGGACTTCAATTCCATTGATTGAGATTCCATCCTCACCTGGGGCTTTGCCGTTTTTAAGGTGCTGGAGAGCCATTTTAATCTCGCTGAGAAAGACGTCCAGAATATCACCGGAATAGTGTTGTATAAGACTTGATCTTGGATCGTTACTCTCACTTGCGTGTGGCTCCAACGAAGACGTGTACAGCTGCCCATAGAACCTCTCAATCTAACTCAAAACCTCAGGTGTCCCGGAAACGACGCTGCTAGACTCGGTCTTCAGCTACGACAGTTGGCTCTTTCTGGCAGACAGATCTCTAGCAAAGACTTTGGAGCCCTGGTTCTGCTCGATCGCTTTTTCAATACGAGCAGTATTAAAGTTGGGTAACTCCCGCCACATGCATTTGGAGATCTGTTTGTTCTGTTGCCTGTATGCTGTCAAATCTACTGAAGACTGCAGCTTCATTTCCCCTCTAACAACCATTAGATTAAGAGTATGATTGGAGAGTTTTAGTGTTCTTCTGCGGCAAGTCTTGAAAAACTTAGCTCCGACCGCATGGAAAGTTTCCACGAGCATGTCATTCATATCGTTCACTGCATTACAATCTTCTAGGCACTGAAAACGGTTTTGTAACTCGAGCTGAAAGGTTTCGGGACTTTGGAACAGAGCACGAGGGGGACGGAGTTGACTTCATTAGACGATACCTCTCCAACTTAACGTTTAGGTTCAGTGTGCCTCTAACCATTCGGTGATTGCTACCAGTTTTCACCCTCGCGATAAGAGACATCACTGAACAGTTGACGTCTGGTAGACTCATTTTTTGTTGAACCGTCGGGACTTGACCAGGTCCACTTTCTGTGAGGCCGCATCTGGAAGAAAGAGTTCATCATAAAGAGTCCCTCATTCTCCATGAAGTCGGCTAGCTGCTGGCCCCTTGGGTTCCGTTGCCCTATTCCAAATTTCCCTACTTTCAGCTCACCGTTCTCTCTTGTGCTTAGTTTTGCATTGAAGTCTGCCACTAACACCGTATATTGGGTTTTGGAGGAATGCATGGCTCTAGAGATATCCTCATACATTTCCTCCACCTCCTTATCGGGGTGTGCCGAGGTTGGTTCGTAAACCTGTTTGACCTTCAGCGAATACCGTTTGGTGATTCTGAGTATAATCTACGCAACCCTCGTCGACACATTCTCAATCTTTACAGCGCTGTTAACGAGAGACTTTTGGACGATAAATCCCACACGTCCTTGAGACAGATGGTCGCCCTCCCGGTGATAGAACAAGTTGCCGGATTCGAGGATTACCGTGTCCTCCCCCTCTCTTCGGACCTCGGATAATCCTATAATATTCCAGCGCAACTTGTCTATCTCTTCTTTCAGCTCCAGGATCTTCTCGTCAGTCCTCAGGGTGCGTGCGTTATATGTTGCAAGGTCGAGTCGTCTTGGGTGGCAACCGAACCTCCCCCGGAGGAATCTCACGGCAGGGCAGGGGATGCTAAGAATTTAGCACCCCCTGCCCTGCCGTTACCATGGTCGCCACTGTAGCCAGGAATAGCGGGGCCGCCGGTGACTGGGGGCCGGCTTTTTGTAACTTTCGTCATGGGGGGTATATTACCATAGTTGCCACGCTTGGCATGCGGGTTGGCAACCGCAGTGTTTTATTGTTTTTTTGCTGTTATCAGAAAGATAGCAGCATCTTAGCCCATTTTCTGCCTCAGTTTCCCTCTGTCGCCTCTTACGACAGCCATGGGAAGATATGGAGTAGTAGGTATTCTTACCCGCCACTGCACGGGTCGTATTGTCGTATTAAAGTTAATTTGGAAAGAGAATAATTAAATATTATAATAATATAAGGTTTAAAAATATAAGGTTGTTAGTTAGGTATTGTCACAGCATATTGTAAAATTAATGTTCATTTATAAAAAGGTTAAATTAGGTATACGTATTTTGTTATATTAAGGTTGTTAGTTAGTTATTGTCACAGCATATTGTCGAATTTCAGTTCATTTGAAAATAGGATTAATTAGATATTGGTATTTCGTTTTTTATATTAAGGTTGTTACATATTACATTTCTCGTATTCACATTCTCGTATTACAGGGTATTTCGAGGAATTCTCGTATTATTATTGCTAGGTATATTGTCGTTTTTCATTGGCTGACACTGACTCCAAAAATGACAATCATTGTAGATTATAATATTATCCTAATAATTTGACTGTCTTTTAAGCAATCTACATATATATTTGAAAATTGTTGCTTAGTTAAAACATTAAAAAAATATTTTTATAATTGTTTGTTAGTCATAGGTATGTGTTGAGTTAGATGTGAAATTTAAGTCGCTAACTGCCTTGTTGCGTGGTAAACGCAATGAGTACAATGAGTAGAAAAAATAAGTTGATTGTAAGTTGAAGACACAAGAATACGCAATTTATTTTTTTTACTTTTTAGTACATTTGTTGTTATAAATTTTTTTTTTAAAAGTCGGTTTTCTATTTTATTAAATTTTTTGTTTATTTCTCGATTTTTAGTGAACCTGAAGTTCGATAACTGATGGACCACCGTCTCGGCGTGATCCACGTTCATCTATTGAATGAGACGGAAGAGCAACGGTCCCACCGCCTCGGCTTGATCCATGATCATCTATGGAATGAGACGGAGGAGCAAAATGCCCTCCGACTCGGATTGATTAACGACCGCTTATCTAACGAAACACCTAGAACTCGTTCGGTTCGACTTAGTAGAATGCGTCAAACCAGTCAAAGTTGTTGGGACATCGCACATGAAATTTTTTTTAAGCAGCTATTAATATTTTTTTTGATGTACCTTGCGCAAGAAAGTCAGCTGTTACTTTTTTTCACGGGCGGTGCAGGCAGTGGTAAATCATTTCTGCTGAAATTAATTGTGGAGCATATTGAGCGTTGTTACGCATCAACAGTAGATATATTGCTGAAGCCTAAATTTATTAAAGTTGGTGAATAACCAGGGTTGCGCTCGTCAAATTTTTGGTAAAACGCTACATAGTATTTTCTTGCTTCCGGTTGAAAAAAATACTATGACATACAAAAAAATTACAGGTCAAAGACTAGAAATAACTTTCTTTTTAAAATTGGACTATATTTATTTTTAATTTTATTTAAAAAAATATTTTTTTATTTTATGTGGTTTTATGACCTCTTACTTACACTAGCCGATGCTAACGCTAAGTAAAGCGGGATCTTTGACAACGCTCTTACTCCCCAGACAATGCAGAGGTAATAAAACCACATACAATTTGCATACAATTTTTTTTTAATAAAATAAAAAAATATTGTTCGAATTTTAAAAAAGAAGTTATTTCTATATGTTTGAATAATGATACTGATAACGTACTTAACGGAAACCACAGGGTTTTGTTACATATTGTATAAATTGGCTAGTAATAGACGAAATGTCTAAGGTCTCCTATGAGAACTTAAGAATAATTCATCTAAGACTCCAAGAATACAAAAACATCGAGAAGTTATTCGGTGGAGTCAACATTTTAGTATTTGCTGAGATATTTCAGCTTCCTCCGGTGAAAGGAAATTGGTCTTGGCAGCCATCGTGGTTTTCAGTGGAGGTCAATAATTTGTGGCATCACTTTTCTTTTTGTGAACTGACCATAAACATGCGACAGCGCAATGATAGCGAATTCATCGATATATTGAACAGCTTACGGGTAAGTGAATTATCAACGGCTCAGCTAGAATTACTATGCGATTGGCGCCACGTGCCTGCCTATAAATGGTGAATTTGCGGATGGAGTCGCCGTTCCTATTTTTCCCACGGTCAGGCCAGTCGAAAATTATATTAATATTCTCTCATATTAAGCTGGGCGGTTACAGTCCACAAACTACAGGGACCTACTACGACCCTCGAAAGAGCTGTGATAGACCTATGAAAAAAAAACTTTGCAAAAGGGCAAATATATGTTGCACTAAGTCGTGTTAAAAGTTTGGAAGGCATAGCTTCATCAAATTTGGACGCCAACAAATTATTAAATAAACCAAACGACGACAGATCATTGACCGAAATGACGAGGCTATGAAATCTGTCTTTCGACAATGAAGACGATACATAACACGGCTCAAGTAGCACAATTAGAATGCAAGATATACCGTTCAAATCATTTTTGGCCATAGGGTATCTGATGATAATTTCAAATATGGCTAGGATACTATATTTTATTCCGGAGTTCCGATGCCTGATGGCTTCATCGTCAGATGAAAAGTTGTATTATAGAAATAATTTTGTTTTTAGGATTTTAGTGTATACCTTGTTGAGTTTTATAGTGGCACAACATCTTATACTATTAAATGCCACCAAAAACAGATTTGAAATTGTATTAACAATACCTATAGGTACATGTGTTTGTAGCAATCACGGCAGATTTGCTGTCATTTATTGAAGAGTTCAGTTGTATTTCACCGAAGATCTTTATCAGAAAATCACCAAATTAAAATGGGACCACCTCGAAATACTACGATGCTCTTCCAAACAACCCTTTACCAATTTTCTTGTTGTTGTTCATTTTACATCGAAAAGTAATAAATATCAATATAAAATGAGAACATCGTCAATGAAGTCGAAATTAATTAAATGCGCATTATTAAGGATAACTCAAAAACTACTGGCCAGACTTGGATCAAATTATATATGAAGCACCAGCTTTTAAATAAAAAAAGAATCATCGCAATTAGTTCACCCAGAAAAAAGTTATGAGGTAATACACATAAAAAAACATACAGTTAAATTGAGTACCGTCTCCTTTTTGAAGTCGGTAGAAAAAGAACAAGTAAAACATGTGGATCAAAACTATCAAAGCACTTGTGACGCAGCACTAGCTGAGATCTGTTTTTATCCAATCTTGAACACAAAGGATCGTTTTTTACGATGACGCTTTCTCATTTGATTGAAACTGGTGCTGCAGTTGTGCGATAATACAGCCTTCGCAATTTAGCTTAACCTGTCATATAGATGACATCTAATCCACGGTCGATATTTGCAAGTGTCCTCAGTTTACATTCATGTGAGTAATGAAATATGGTCAAGAAGGACTTTAGAAAGACAGAAGAAGAACAGGTTCTAATAAACTATATTTACGTAAACTTAGGTAGGTAAAAGTATTAAAAGATAAAATTAAACAGTTTCTGAAAATAAGCAGATAAAATATAATTATGGAGTTTTTTAGGACATTGCTAGGCATTTTTATGAAAGTTAAAAAAAATTACAATAAACTTTTTAGTAAAGCTCAACGAATAGCTAATAGATTAGGATCTAGATTCAACCATATCTGCATGTGACGGCTGGCCGATCTGGATAATTCTAAAACTATATTTAATTATTTTTATAGGAGAGGGGCCAAACGAGCATACGGCTTACCTGATGGTAAGTGACTACCACTGCCCATGAACAACTGCAACACCAGGGAAAGAAGGATCTTTTCTTGAAGGTTTTTTATCTTGAACGCTCGTTCCTTGAAATTTTATGGAATTATCGTTACATAAAAAAGAACACATGATTTAAATTCCCATTCTTTCGTGAATTGCTGGTTCCGATCAAATTTTCCACGAATGTTAGCAACGTTAGTTAACAAAATTGGGTTGAAATAAACCTATGACGCGTCTAACTTTGTGAATCGTTATTAGATTTTGATATAACTTCGAAGTCTAAACTGAATAACATAATTTTACTTATTTAATAATGTAAACAAGTAAATTATTATTAAAATAGTTTAAATATTTCGTAGTTAGTCTAAGTTAACTTCGTTACTTCGATACTTATTGAAATTAAACTAGAGTAATAAAATTACTCACCACAATTTATTGCCATAAACGTTCTTCTATCTTATATTCTGTCCAATTTTGAGCGTTCAGATTTTCTATTTTGATTTTTTGATTTGATTTCGATTGATAATCAGGATTTTGGATTTTGCAGAAAGTTTTGCACGAAGCTATGAACTCAAACGAATTTGGTTCCTAGGTTTTAAATTTTACTTTTCCTTTGTAATTATATCCAAAACTAATTAGTAAAAATTGAAAACAAGTCCCACTTTTTAGCTAATACATATAGTATTCCATCATATAATCAAATCCTTTAGTAAGCAAGTATATTTATTCAAAATACCGTACATAAAAATTATTCACATAAAAATCACAACTTATAAAAGAAGATTATTCATTACATACGAATCGTGATTTTATTATTTGTTCAAAACGGAACGTCGAGAGGAAAAGTCTTGAAAGATACGTAATTTTTCGAAAAAAATCAGACATCTTGTCTCCCTCTCAAATATTTTTTAGGATCTAGAAACTCTTTCTGTTCATAATATTTGCCAAAACAGAGATATATAATTTATGAAATCATTAAGTACTTTCTATTTAAAATATATTTTTTATATAAAAATAAAGTGAAAAGTGAACTAGCAGCTTACCTGATATCTGCAGCCCATGGACTCCTGCAGCCTACTTCAAACAAAGAAGGCTATGGATGCGTTTCAGCTCTGAGGACTCACATCCTCCAGACCGCAACGCAGCAGTTCAAGTACTGTTACTCGGCGGCATAAATAGATAAGAGTGTGGTACTTTTCCTGTACGACCCCTAGATAGAAAATGAGTCCGATTAAAATCTGATCTTTTGACTGACTATACTCACATTTATCAATCAATGAAAAATAAAAACCATTGTAGCAAAACATATCCACGTAGGTTTATGAGATAAAAATATATAAAAAAAAAAATAGTGACAACAATTTTTTTATAAAAACAATACTAGTACTTTACTAATATTCCCTTAAATCACTTCTGGTAAGCTTAGATGTTATGTTAGAAGTAGTTCATGACAGTAGTCGAATGGCGGATTTGAACCCGCGACCTTCGAGTTCGCGGTCCGCGCCCTGCCATTATGCTACTGACACTTAAACATTACATTATATAAGTATTGCGGTGAACACAATTATTAATAATGCATTTATTGAAATAATGAAATATTATATTTTATAAAGAATCATCTCGTAAAAATTTACTTTGATCCACAACTTTTTAAAACACGGTAACTGACGTCATTTAATACACTATGAAAGGAAGTTAAAGTAAGTTATAGTTTACAGTCGCGATGTCATCTTTCTCTATCGTCTACAGGTTTTACCCACACTAAGAGAATTTATATCTACCTCATTTCTCCTTCTTCCAGTTTAAAATTGAGAAATGTCAAATCCTCGGATTTTAGTTTTTTCTTTTGCTTTTTAGTATAAGCTATGTTTATGTATAATGTTGTTTTGCTTTTGAACTTACATTGGTCTTCCTTTCATCTTGTCTTGTGAAAAAGTAAAATGCTCGGCGCCGCAAGGCAGCCCAGCTTTATCATGCTAATAGGCACACTCTGCATTCAGACGCTATCCGTTATCGTCCAGTGACTGTGAAATTGGGTTGCCTTTTTGTTTAAATGTGGTACGCTATTTAGAGCAAACAAATGGTATTATTAGCTTGATTAACTTCTTATGATTTCGCAACAACCATTATTTAGAAAATGTATGGATTAGAATGGCAGTTATTCAAATTCAAATTGTTTATTGCATGTAACATTACAAATTTAAGATGGTACATTAGTGATAGGTATACATACATAGATCGGTGTTGCCCAGCAAGGGGATAGCAACACTAAAGGGCTAACTATTTTTGAATTATTTAGGTGTTAAATATAAACTATGAGATATCATATCATAAACATTCCATATTATTTTATATAAATTAGTCAAAATAATTACAAATTTAATGTAGTCGAATTATTCTTTCTTTGTCATTATTTACCGTGAAAATATTAATTAGAAGTATAATAACATTTATTAATTGGAAATTATTTTTAGATTAATAAGTAAATAGGGGATAATTTTCGTTACAAAGTTTGCTAGTTTTGTCACAAAAATTATCACAATATATAAATAAAATGTATTAAATATATAAATGTCCCTCGTGTAGTGGCAGGTGAGAATACCCACTACACCATATCTTACCGTAGGTGTTGTAAAAGGCGACAGAGAGAAACTAAGGCAGCAGCATATTTTATTTTTTGATTATCCTAGATTCGAAGAGAGGGTGAGGACATGGTAATCCTCGAATCCGGCAACTTTTTCCTATCACCGTTGCGACCATCTGCTCCAAGGAGGTGTCGGATTTATCGTCCACAAGTCTCTCGTTAACAACGTTGTAAAGATTGAGATTGTGTCGACGCGGGTTACGTACTTTATACTCAGAATCACCAAACGGTATTCGCTGAATATCATACAGGTTTACGCACCGAACTCGGCACATAACAATGAGAAGGTGGAGGAAATGTATGAGGATATCTCTAGAGCCATGCATTCCTCCAAAACCCACTATACGCTATTAATGGGAGACTTTAACGCAAAACTAGGCACAAGAGAAAACGGTGAGTAAAAGGTAGGGAAATTTAGAAGAGGGCCACGAAACCAAAGGGACAGCTGGCCGACTTCATGGAGAAAGAGGGACTCTTTATGATGAACTCTTTCTTCCTTAAGCGGCCCAACAAGAAGTGGACCTGGCCGAGCCCCGATGGTTCGACAAAAAATGAGATTGACTTCATTATGACGACCAGGCAACAACTGTTCAGTAATTTGTCAGTGATCGCGAGGGTGAAAACTGGTACTGATCACCGAATGGTAAGAGGCACACTGAACCTAAACGTTAAGTTAAGAGAGGTCTCGTCTAATGAAGTCAACGATCCGTCCTCCTCGTTTTCTGATCCAAAGTCCCGAAACCTTTCAGCTTGAGCTACAAAACCGTTCAGAGTTTAAGATGGGTTAATACCGATATTTGTCAGTATTAGTTAATATGAATATATTCGTCAAATGATATTATAATATTTAAACTAATATATGAATATTACTGATATCTTAATATAACGGTTATACGTATCACTATTCTATTCATGTAGGTAATAAGTTTATTTTACCAAACAATCTTATTAGTTTTTATACGAATCTATGCTCGGTTTATATGCTTTGATAAATATTCATGTTGTTAATAAATAAATGATATTGTGAGGAATTGGAATGAAAAAAAACAAAATTTTTATATAATGTGTATATGAAAATTTTATTTTTTATTCGTGTGCAACAAAACATTAATAATTTTAGCTTTTCTGACGACAGACGAGTTCGTCGGTCAGAAATTAGTTCCCCAGATTTAGAGAAATTTTTTTCGCAAGTTACTGAAGTGGCTAGTACACAACAGTGCTGTTTGAATACCTTGATGAGGTTAGGGTACAAAAAAGAATGTTTACGCTACCAATCATTGGGGCTTGCATTCCTTGGTAACATTTTATCATTTTTAAACCTCTGAATCTCAGCAATAGCTATTGCTGTTGGCGACTCCAGTGTATGAACGTCTTGGATGTCAATATCCGCCCAAATATCTATGAAATTATATGGCTTGCTGGTATCTTCTGATATTCCGGTTTCTGTTAATATAGTCGGCGCTGTTGACGTTATCGTTGACCGTGATTCCTGTCTAGCACTTTCTTTATTTATTTCAATAACTGCCATTTCGATCACCCTTTTTTGGCTGCTTTGGTTGCTCTTTTATCAATTAAAAATTATCAATAAAAAATGCCATTTTATATCTTTGGTCGAGAAATGTAGCTACTCCGAAAGTACCACTCATCTCTATATTACTCAATCTTGTCATCAAGCCACGTATAATCCTATTGCATACAACTTTAGCACCGGAATGTATTGTTTCATCGTGTGAAATTTTATCGGAATATACATTATTTAATAATCAATTAATTATTATGACAACACTACCTACTACTACTATGTAAGGTATTTTTCTCCACTAATCTGGACAGTAACTTTCTCTAACAGTTTTAAAACTGTGCATAAATCTGAACACAGTTTCCATTCATCGGCACAAATATTTTCAAGGCAAGTACTGCTAGCGGAGTCTAAGATTGCCAATGTACTTGTTAATGCATCCTTTAACAATAAAGCTCTTTCTCGCATATAAAGGTGGAATTCTATCTGGTTGCGGCATCTATTATCATTTTTTTTTCGTTTTTGAGTTTTTCGACAGCAGCGTTACTTTTTCGACTTCCGGTATCATAGACTATTTTTGGCTATCAAATTAATTGTATGTGCAAAGCATCCAAAATGTTTTAAATGAAGATCTTCAATACAGTTTTGAATATTTGGAGCATTGTCAGAAACAACTAATTTAATTTTTTTTGTGAAGTTACAATCGTTTATGAACTCATTCAACTCCGTACTCAAATTCACTGCTGTATGCGGCCCAGCCAAAATGCGACATTGTAGAAGAGCAGTTTCTAAATTAAAGTTTTTATCTTTGTAGTGCGCTGTTACCGCCAAGTCGCCCTCTTGTGCTCTTGATGTCCAGCAGTCTATTGTGAGACAAGCAGAATCGACATTACTGAGTTCTTCTCTGACTTTATTTAAACAGGTTGATATTCAGCATCTAACAGGTTTGCGACTCGGAAGCTGGTAAGCTGGGTTTAGCTGTGCTACAAAATTTTGGAAATATGTAGTGGCTGTGTAGTGGCGGTTAAGAATATCCACTACCCCACTTCCCGTGGGTGTCGTAAAAGGCGACAAAGGGAAACAGGCAGGAGATGGGCAGCAGCATCTTCCTGATAACATCAAAATTACAATAAAAAACTGCGGTTGCCAACCCGCTCGCCAAGCGTGGCAACTATGGCAAATACCCCCCTATGAAGGTAACAAAAAGACGGCCCCCATTCACCAGCGGCCGCGCTATTCCTGGCTACGGTGGTGACCATGGTAACGGCGGGGCAGGAGGTGCTAAGAATCTCCGGTGGAGGTTCGGTTGCCACCTAAGACGACTCGACCTAGCAACATAAAACGCACGCACCCTGAGAAATGGCGAGAAGATCGTGAAGCTGGAAGAAGAGATAGACAAGTTACGCTGGCATATTGTAGGATTATCCGAGGTCCGAAAAGAGGGGGAGGGCACGGTAATCCTTGAATCCGGCAACTTGCTCTATCACCGGGAGGGCGACCATCTGTTCCAAGGAGGTGTCGGATTTATCGTCCGCAAGTCTCTCGTTTACAACGTTGTATAGATTGAGAGTGTGTCGACGCGGGTTACGTACTTTATACTCAGAATTATCAAACGGTATTCGCTGAAGGTCATACAGATTTACGCACCAACCTCGGCACATCACAATGAGGAGGTGGAGGAAATGTATGAGGATATCTCTAGAGCCATGCATTCCTCCAAAACTCGCTATACGGTGTTAATGGGAGACTTCAATGCAAAACTAGGCACAAGAGAGAACGGTGAGCTGAAAGTAGCGAAATTTAGAATAGGGCAACGGAACCCAAGGGGCCAGCAACTGGCCGACTTCATGGAGAAAGAGGGCCTCTTTATAATGAACTCTTTCTTCCAGAAGCGGCCCCACAGGAAGTGGATCTGGTCGAGCCCCGACGGTTCGACAAAAAATTAAATTTACTTCATTATGACGACCAGACGACAACTGTTCAGTGGTGTCACCGTGATTGTGAGGGTGAAAACTGGTAGCGATCACCAAATGGTTAGAAGCACACTGAACCTAAACGTTAAGTTGGGGAGGTCTCGTCTAATGAAGTCAACGCTCCGTCCCCCTCGTGCTCTAATCCAAAGTCTCGAAATCTTTCAGCTGGAGTTACAAAACCGTTTTCAGTGCCTAGAAGACTGCAATAAAGTGGACGATATGAATGATAAACTCGTGAAAACTGTCCATGCGGCAGAAAAACACAAAACTCTCCGATCACACTCTTAATCTCATGGCTGTTAGACGGGAAATGAAGCTAGATTCTTCAACAGATTTGACAGCATACAGGCATCTGAACAGACAGATCTCCAAAATCATGCAGCGGAACTTTCGCAACTTACGAACGAGCGGAACCAAGGCTCCAAAGTCTTTGCCAAAGATCTGTCTGCCAGAAAGAGCCAACTGTTAAAGCTGAAGACCGAGTGTGGCAGCATCGTTTCCGATACACCTGAGATTTTGAGTGACATTGAGAGGTTCTATGGGCTGCTGTACACGTCATCGTTGGAGCCACACGCAAGTGTGAGTAACGATCCAAGAGCGAGTCTTATCCGACACTATTCCGATGATATCCCGGACGTCAATCTGAGCGAGATTAGAATGGCTCTCCAGCACCTTAAAAACGGCAAGGCCCCAGGCGAGGATGGAATTACAGCGGAGCTTCTGAAAGCGGGTGGAAAACCGATATGTGAAGTCCTTTAGAAGCTTTTTAATTCCGTCCACCATGGTGGTACTACTTCGAAGGCGTGGAGCAGAAGTGCGGTGGTCTTGTTCTTTAAGAAAGGCGACAACGCTCTCTTGAAAAACTGCAGACCGATTTCCCTTCTGAGCCACGTCTACGTGCTGTTTTCGAGAGTCATTACGAATCGTTTCGTAAGTAGATTTGACGACTTCCTCCTGAACAAGCCGGTTTCCGAAAAGGCTTTAGTACCATAGACCACATACACACCCTTCAGCAAATTATACAGAAGACAGAGGAGTATATACTGCCACTTTGCCTTGAGTACAATTTGCCACTATGTCAATTGAAATTGACCCTAAGGACAAGGCAAAAACTGCATTCTCCACAGGAAAGGGTCTGTGGTAATTTGAGGTCATGCCGTTTGGATTGTGCAATGCTCCAGCAACGTTTGAAAGGTTGATGGAGCTTGTACTTACCGGGCTAATTGGAGATGCCTGTCTGGTCTACTTGGATGACATCATCATCGTGGGCCGTACGTTTGAGGAACACCTTCAAAACCTGGAACAAGTTGCGAGATGGATTGAACTACTGCAGGAATACGACTTTGTGATCTAACATAGCAGCGGGAAATCTCATGGCAATGCTGATGCATTGTCAAGAAGACCTTGAAGGCCAGTGCTCCTAAGCCCAAGTGGAGAAACGTCTCAGCAATCAGTTCGGCCATGTAAAGCTATTGGGCCCAATGGGACAGCTTGCTGATTCAGGATGGAGTCCTGTGCCGTAAATGGGAAAATGGTCGGGGAGACAGGTGTCATTTGCAAATGGTTGTTCCTAAGGCTAAAGTACCGGATGTTCTACAGCTGTACCATAGTGGTTGTTCAGGAGACCACCTGGGAGTTAAACGGACTCTACTGAAGATCCGAGAACAGTTTTACTGGGTCCACTATCGTGACGATGTCGAGGACTGGTGCCGCAAATGTACATGTTGTGCGGCTGTAAAGGGACCTCAAATTCGCAGTAGAGGCGCATTGAAATTGTACAATGTTGGTGCACCATGGGAGAGGATATCCATTGACGTTGCGGGGCCGTTTCTGGAAAGTGAAAGTGGTAACAAGTATTTCATGGTTGTGATGGATTACTTCACTAAGTGGCCAGAAGTCTTCGCCATTCTAAATCAAGAAGCTTCAACAGTTGCAGATAAACTAGTTCATGAAGTTTTCTGTCGTTTTGGAGTACCTTTAGAGATTCACAGCGATCGAGGAAGGAATTTTGAGTCTCAAATATTCCAGGAAACTTGCCGAGTTATGGGTACTCATAAAACACGAACAACTTCTTACCACCCGTAATCTGATGGAATGGTAGAACGATTTAATCAGACATTGGAGAGGTACCTAGCAAAAGTTGTGGAAAAACGGCAACGAGACTGGGACAGGCACATACAATTTTTGTTGTCATATCGAAGCGCTGTTCACGAAAGTACATCAGTGACACCAGGTTTCGCAAACTTTCGTAGAGAATTACGACTGCCTGCAGAACTGATCACCGGAATACCACCCACGCAGTATAACCGATTATGCAAATGACTTGCGGAACAAAATTAATGACATTTATGAGCACGTCAGACAGACGGGCCAGCAAACGTCTGAGAAGATGAAAACACGGTATGACCGCAATATGAACAACAAGGGGTTTGACGAAGGTTCACTAGTGTAGTTACACAATCCAGTTCGCTGTAAAGGGAAATCTCCTAAGCTTCAAACTAAATGGGACGGACCGTACCGGATTCTGACAAGGATCAATGATGTAACCTACCGGATACAGAAAGATGCCAGAGGTACTCCTAAGATCGTCCATGTGGATCGACTGGCGCGTTATTATGGGGCCAATAATGCTCGTGACGAGCAGGTCTTAGGAGAGGGCAGTGTTGCGCGCCACTATTAATGTCTTGTACATGGTAACACTAGTTACACTAACGCCCTCTAGTGTCGAGTAGCAGAACTAGGAGAGTCAAGATCCTTCTAGAAATTTCGGACCGATATGTACTCGAATATTCTAGATTTCGCTACAGTAGAAGGTTCTGGTAACTATCTGAGGCCCTATATAAGGCCGGTATAGACCACGACCGAGGCAGTATTGAATTGGCGATACAAGAGAATACTTCGAAGCGAAACAACTGCGAACTTAAGTGATCAGTAGTACAATTGTGTTTTATTATTAGTGTGATTTTAAATTGTAATTAGTGTTGTGTAATTAAAATGTCAGTTGTGGTAATTCAATCGGCAGTTTTTAATTGTCTCGAACCCCAAGCTCGTAATATGTTGCAAACTGGTAATATTCATTGCTATGCAGACGACAGCACTGGTGACGCCTTATATACCAGCCGTGCCAATATTTCTCGGGAAAACGTCGCCAAGTACCAGGACAAACTTCTGTCATAAGTCGAGTCTTTGCTGAACAAAGTCTCGGATTGGGGGTGACTAAATCTATTCCAGTTCAATGCCCAGAAAACTCAAGTTTGCGCGTTTACCGCTAAAAAGAACCCCTTTGTCGTATCTCCTCAGTTTCAAGGCACTCCCCTAGCTGCATCAGCTAGCATCAAAATTCTCGGCATCGACATATCGAATAGTGTGCAGTTTCGTGGTCACTTGGAAGGGAAGGCCAAACTGGCCTCTGAAAAGCTTGGCGTGCTCAGCAGAGCAAGACAGTATTGCCGGCACATCGCTTGCAACTTTACACTTTGTAAAGTTCAAAGCAAAAAGCAAATCCGGCCTCACATGGAATACTGTTCTCATCTCTGGGCCAGGGCGGGTACCCAGACAAAAAAAAGAACAGTGTAAAACAGTGCCAGTTCCTTCCACTTGACCGCATCCAGCGCAGAGCGGTTCGAGTCGTCGACGACCGAGTACCTTCTGATCGGCTCGATACACTAGTACTGCATAGAGATGTTGCATCTCTTTGCGTGTTTTATCGCATTTACCACGGGGAGTGCTCTGAGGAATTGTTCGGACTAATTCCAGCCGCTCAATTTCACTATCGCACATCGTGACATAACTTGCGATACCATCCATACCACCTGGATGATTGGAGGTCCACCACTGTGCAATTTAGAAGATGTTTTCTTATTCGCACAACTCCCTTGTGGAATCGATTACCACCAGCAATTTTTCCGGACCGATACGACATAGGGACCTTCAAGAAAAGAGCCTACTCCTTTTTAAATGGCCGGCAACGCATCTGCAATTCCCCTGGTGTTGCAGTCTAAGTAAAAAAAAGTTTTGACTAACATTTTTGTTGTGCATGAATGAATGGTTCAACATAAAAAACAAGTAACTAAGGCGCTCAAACCTTTTATTTTTTAATATAATCTGTCTCTGTAATCTCTTTTGCTTCGAACTTGATACTTGGAACACAAAAGAAGAATGCAATTATCCTATGGCATTCAATATCAGATTATGGTAGAATTAATTATCTAATAGCATTGCTCTCAAAGGATCGGCTTAAAACCTCTCTTTATGAACATTTTTCTTTTTGCGACTCATTGGAACTCACGAGAAATTTTTGTAAAGGGCACCTGGCTTACTTATTTTATTAATCGAACTTTTTATTCTTTGAAATATTTTTTAATTACTTAATATACTTTTACTTAACCTACTTTTTCTTCTTTATCTGTCCACGACAGTCTAACAAGTAAAATTTGTAACTTTATTTATCGTCTAAAAAATTAACACAAACTGTCTCACAAAAAGGTGTAGCTTTTACTGCTTATGATTGATACGTTGCCACCAACTTAAGATATGGTATCATACATTGGGGAGGCGCGGCTGATGTTAACCTGGTGCCTTTGTTTCGTATGCAGAAAAGGTGTCTCAGGGCAATGTTTGGTGCCAAATAAACAGACAGTCGCTGTTAAGGTGACCTTCGATATTCAGCGGAGCTGGTTTAGATTTTCGTCTGGGTGTCGTAGTCTTTTTTTATATATAGAATATTGATATATATAATGGGTCGGCTCGACTGTGGACGCTCTCACAGAATACCAGCGTCAAATAGCAGCTTAACACTGATGTGTTTCGTATGGTGAGTGTAGAGAACTGAAGACCCTATTTACTGGAAAAGAGCCATTCCATGTTAGTCCTCACGGGTGACAACGCATCAGCATTTTAATTCGCAAACGGGGATAAATGTAGATGTCTATGAGCCACAGCAACCACTTACCATCAGGTGAACTGTGTGCTCGTTTGTCACCGTATCATATAAAAAAATATCTTTCTTTTCGATCGGTTGTCCATTCTTCAAGCTATACATTATGGTCGGCCCATTGTCACTTCAGATTTCTGGTCTGCTGTGCTATGTTGGTAACCCTCGTTCTACTGCGGATATCCTCATTTCTAAGTTTATCTAGCAGAGAAACTCCAAGCATAGCTCTCTCCATAGCTCGCTGAGCGACCTTGAGCTTCCTAATCCGACCAGCAGTGAAGGATCACATCTCAAATCCAGACGCACGCACATAAGACGATATACTGTTACAGCCTATCTAAATTCCACTGCTGAACATAGGCCTAATCATGGCCTCATGGGGTAGTTATTTGCCATAGTTGCCACGCTTGGCAGGCGGGTTGGCAACAGCAGTTTTTTGTTTTTAGTTGTTATTAAAAAGACGTTGCTGCCCATCTTCTGTTTTGTTTACCTTTGTCGCTTCTTATCACACCCGACGATATGGGTTAGTAGAAATTCTCATATCGCCACTACACGATCGTCGTAAAACGATATTATGGGTTGATAGAATATTTTACACTACCGCCAAGCGGCTGTATTATGTGCCTGTTATCTACAAAGAGGATTCTAAAAAGCTGTAGTATAGTTAAGAAATATTAATTCTTCGTTACTCTATTAAAGCCTGATTCTACAAATTTATGCTAATTCCGAGTAAACTCACTTTATAGTGTTTACAATAACGTTTTCATTCCAAGAATAACATATCACTTCGCCAAATTGTATGGGATTAAGCAATTCTTGTGTTAGCTATTCGAACCACAATTAATGAGAATCTGAATTCCATGCTCCAAAACATTGTTATTTAGGGGCGGCGTAAGAGATGACGGTGGGAGATTGAAGCAAAGGATATCCAGCAGTATCTTCTTTTGCCTGATTGCTACCTAAACAAGCCTATATTTAACAGTAAACTTTTGTTGGATTTTAATAAACGAATAATTTAGTCGATTGTTCTTATTATGTCAATACCAAATGAACTTAATTGAAACTGTTCTTAAGACACTCTCATTTGAAGGGAAAAAGGAAAAATAATTCAATTCCGAAGAAGCTTTAAGGAACGTGTTTAAAGAGTTCATCGATTCTCGTACAGCAGACGTCTAGTTAAGGCGGCTACTCACATGCCAGCCGCAGGGGCAATCTAGGGTGTACATCGATCGGGGCAATATCTGAACTGTCTCTACACACATGCCTGCCGTTCAGTATGATAGTTAAAAGTATTCTGTAATGAGAGTGTACGTCAGTTCACCTGATGCTAAGTGAACACTGTGGCCCATAGACACCCACATTTATCAATAAAACAACTAATTAATAATTACAACCATAATATAGTGCTTATAAGCTGCAAAATAGCTCTCCCACGGTATTTTTAGGCTATCAAAGACAATTAAATGTGACTAACTTCACTCGTCATAATTTAAAATAACCAATTTATTCTGTGATATAACTTAACTAACTAGTGCTTAGTAACTATAATTTAACTAGTGTTACAAATAGCCAGGATAATTTTCAAATGATAGCTTTTATTAAATTTAATTCCGCAAAGTAAAGCCTTATTCTATTAATTATCTTAAATTTAATTAGTAAAATTTGTATTATTATGTAATTATTTAGTTAATGACATTTTATTTATATTCCAGCAATTCCAATACTGCATCAGCAGATTTGCGACACTTTTGTTATGTTCTGGGGAATTTTTGTGTATGTCAGTTTTTGATATGTACAATGTCCTAATAATTATATATAAACTTTCTCTCGGGTGTAATTCATGGAATGCATGTTATGCGATATTAATAGGTATTTTGGCATTAGGAATTTTGGTAATGATGGCAATTTGATAGCCAGATAGTTTATTCCTAGTAATCATAAAGAAAGTAAACGTTCTCACATGAAATTCATAATTTCGACAAAAATAAACTAAAGTAAGAGTAGTTGGTGGTGAAGTGATGAAAAATTCCCTCTATTTTATATAGATAGCTAGGTACTCCTACTATTGGAATATTTTCTTTCCCATACTAACCCTTATGATAATTTAGGTAGATATCAACTCGATAACAAATCCCAGTAATGTTACTTGTAAGTTACAACGTTCAAATAACATTCTTTCTGCGTCAAAAAAGTCATAAAGGAGACACTAGGTGAAGAAGCCACTCTTTATATACTTCTACCACCAGTGTCTAAATTTTACATTCTTTATTGTATCCATTGTGACTTGTACTTACACGTGTGCTCCGCGCAAAAGTCGCAACGAACTGATTGAAATTGCCCCAATTGGGCTACATACGTGACAGCGGCAGCTACGATCTAGGGAGCAAGGAAGGTCTTGCGGCCCTGCCGCCCTGCCACAGGGCCGCCTTAGAAAATTGCCCCTGTTTGAATACACACATCACAATTAATGAGGCAATCATAGACCATCATTAAGGGCAATAACAAACTAAGTGGCAACAAATTTAGGCAAATATTTTGTTAAATTATTTGTTATGTAATACATTTTCATTAAAATTTTCCTGGTGAAAATGAACTTTTAATAGTAAATATCGCTTGCGAACTGATTTAAAAATACACCTTTTTTACAGTAGTGCTTCTATAAAAAAGGCTTACCTGATGATGTGTGGGCCCCCCCTCACGAACAACTATGACACCAGGGAAATTGCAGGTGCGTTACCTGCCTTTTTGAAAAGACTAATCTCGTTTCTTTAAGGTTCCTAAATCGTATCCGTCCAGAAAAATCGCCGGTGGTAAACAATTTTACAAAAATCTCGTGCGAGGAAGAAAATTCCTTTTAAATCGTACAGTGGTGGACCGCCATGCATCCAGATGGTGTGACACATATGTGGGCAATGATATGTTTTGCATAAAATATTGAAACCGAATAGAAATCGAATCCAAGGCCAACAATTGTACTCTGACCAATGGTTTTTTTACTTAGTTTTTTTTTATAGCATAGGGTGACAAACAAGCACACAGTCCACCTGATTGTGTGTGGTTGCTGTGACCTATAGACCTCTACTTCTATCCTCAATAAAGAATCAAAATGCAGATGTGAGGCTGCCACTCCAGAACCTCTTTTCCCCATCGGTTGTCGGTTCTTCGAGCTATATGGCTGGCCTGAGTATTATTAACATTTAAATATACTTACAATAATAGTTACCATGATACAAAAAAAATAAAAAATAAAGTAAAACAAAACTAAAACAGTCCTACTACCCGCGGATTAATGCTAAGCACGCTGGCTGTGCTTCCGGAATGGCTATACTTAGCTTTGAGCGAGAATACATCTAGCCCTCCTCATCATCATCATCATTACAGCCTTTTATAAGTCCACTGCTGAACATAGGCCTCCCCCAAGGAATGCCACAAAGCACGGTCCTGAGCCACCTGCATCCATCGACTTACTGCATGTCTTACCAGATCGTCACTTCATCTCGTGGGATGTATGCCCTACACTTCGCCTACCGGTACGAGACTGCCACTCAAGAACCTTTCTTCCCCATCGGTTGTCGGTTCTTCGAGCTATATGGCCGGCCCACTGCCACTTCAGCTTACTAATCCGTTGGGCTATGTCGCTTACTCTGGTTCTACTGCGGATATCCTCATTTCTAAGTTTCTCACGCAGAGAAACCCCGAGCATAGCCCTCTCCATAGCTCGCTGAGCGACCTTGAGCTTTCTCATATGGCTAGCAGTGAAAGACCACGTCTCAGATCCGTAAGTCATCAATGGCAACACGCAATGGTTGTACAATTTCGTTTTGAGGTTTTGAGGTATGTCTGACGAGAAGATGTATCGTAGTTTCCCGAACGCTGCACAGTCGAGTTGAATCCGTCAATTGACCTCTCGGACGAAGTTGGACTTACCTAGTCGGACTATTTGTCCCAGGTAAACATACTCGTCAACAACTTCGAGCTTAGTGCTCCCAACAACTACCGGCATAGGTGTGACATGGACATTAAACATGATCTTTGTTTTGTCCATGTTCATCTTAAGACCTATTCGTTGGGAGACACTATTGAGGTCATTGTGCATGGTGCTTAGGTCCTCCAGCGATTCTGCCATAAGGACTATATCGTCGGCAAATCGAAGGTGAGTGATGTACTCGCCATTGATGTTAATACCGTATCCTTTCCAGTCCAGAAGCTTGAAAACGTCTTCCAATGCAGCGGTGAAGAGTTTCGGGGATATAACATCACCCTGTCTTACAGCTATCTGTAATTGGATAGGTTTCGTACTCTGGTTCTGTACTCGGATAGCCATCGTAGCCCTACTGTACAAGCACTTCAGCACTTCGATATACCGACAGTCAACTTAGCATCGCTGAAGGGACTGCAGCACCGCCCTAATTTCGACAGAATCAAAGGCTTTCTCATAGTCCACATACGCCAGACATAGTGGCAAATTGTACTCCTCGGACTTCTGTACAATTTGCCGAAGGGTATGTATGTGGTCTACGGTGCTAAAGCCCTTTCGGAAACCGGCTTGTTCGGGAGGCTGGAAGTCGTCAAGTCTGCGCGCAAGACGATTCGTAATGACTCTCGAAATAAGCACGTAGACGCGGCTCAGAAGGGAAATCGGTTTGTAGTTCTTCAAGAGAGCGTTGTCACCTTTCTCGAAGAACAATACCACCGCACTTCTGCTCCACGCTTCCGGTGTATTGCCACCATGGAGGACAGACTTAAAGAGCTTCTGAAGGACTTCAAGTACCGGTTTTCCACCCGCTTTCAGAAGCTCCGCTGTAATTCCATCCTCGCCTGGGGCCTTGCCATTTTTAAGATGCTGGAGAGCCATTTTAATCTCGCTCAGACTGACGTCCGGGATATCTTCAGAATAGTGTCGGATAAGACTCGCTCTTGGATCGTTACTCACACTTGCGTGTGGCTTCAACGATGACGTGTACAGCAGCCCATAGAACCTCTCAATCTCACTCAAAATCTCAGGTGCCCCGGAAACGATGCTGCCACACTCGGTCTTCAGCTTTGACAGTTGGCTCTTTCTGGCAGACAGATCTCTGGCAAAGACTTTAAACCCTTGGTTCTGCTCGATCTCTTCTTCAATACAAGCTGTGTTGAAGTTGCGTAAGTCTCGCCGCATGCATTTGGAGATCTGTCTGTTCAGTTGCCTGTATGCTGTCAAATCTGTTGAAGAATGTATCTTCATCTCCCGTCTAACAGCCATAAAATTAAGAGTGTGATCGGAGACTTTTTGTGTTCTTCTGCGGCGCGTCTTGCAGAACTTAGCTCCGACCGCATGGACAGTTTCCACGAGCTTGTCATTCATATCGTCCACGCTTGGCGAGCGGGTTGCCAACCGCAGTTTTTTTTATTGTAAGTTTTTTGTTATTAGGAAGATGCTGCTGCCCATCTTATGCCTGTTTCCCTTTCTCGCCTTTTACGACACCCACGGGAAGATATGGGGTAGTGGATATTCTTAACCGCCACTACACGGCCCTCCTATGACCCTATAAGTCGCGGAAACAGTTCTTTAGGACCTTCATCTCATGTGAACCCAAACTCAAGCTATTAAACTTTTTTATAAAACCATCAATTGCTAAGATTCATGAATTTATATAAAAAATAAAAATAGTGTACAGTCATTTGTATGGGTCTGTATATATATATATACCCACACAAATGTGTGTTGGTAAGTGACTTAAACATCCTTAAATTTTTAAATTCGTATATTATTAGTAAACACACACTCGTAATTATAATTTTGAATATACGATGCATTAATTATAGCTTTAAAATTAACATTATCACTCCAATTGTTTATTTAATACTATTAGTGAAAGAATTTGAGTTTAAATTGCACTATGGAACGTATTAGTACGTAGTTAATCCCAAATACTTAGTTATGGGCACTTACATATAGTGGTTGCTTTACATATTTATTGCACACAATTTAAATGTTTGGTCTTAATTACTAATATAATTAAAAGGCGATAGCACAAAAAACCAAACTTCTTGACCAAATTTTCAATATCAAACTCATCACTACTTTATGATCTGGATAATTTGTCTAGGTTAATATCTAATCAAAATTGTAACTTAAAAATAATGCATTAGAAGCATAACTCGCAATATGGATGAACTTAAAGTTCTAATACATAGGACAGCTATATATATATATATATATATATATATATCGATGATCGTGACCATATCAAATATTAGTGCCAAAGACGCCTTCCACGGACTAATCACTTAACCTAATATCACACCGTGATGATTCAGAGGGTGAATGAGACAGTACAAACAATTTACCGTATCGTACATTTGTAGCGTGACACGCACTCACAACGACGTGACATTTGTAGCAAATGTAGACGGTGTTTTTATACTGTCACATATCACTGTCACCTGTCGATCGGATGGTAGTCGGTATCTTCGAAATACTTAGCGCCGCGTCGTTATTCCCCGCTCTACTCATCTTCCGCAAAACACAGGCGTTGGAAAGAATCTCGTGTGTTGTGTGATATTAGTTTAAGAAAACATTATCCCCAAACTAGCATTTTCTCCTGTATTGTACAGGCGTTCTCATACATAAATTTCTCACGGACAAACATCAATTCAAAAATTATTTGAAGGGCATATAAGCACTTGTTTCTTGGTATATTCGAACCCATGACTCTACTGCCATAGACAAATGCTTATCCACTTCGTTACCAAGCCGTGAAGCAAGTTTGGTCGCGGCTATTATGGGTAGAGCTCGATTAAATTGAGCGTAGCAAGTAACGTTAAATTTCATGGAATGCCGCACAATGAAATGCCACAAATACCCACACTTAGATGTAGCGATAGGAGTATGTTTTACGGCGTAAGGAATGAATTACATCCATTTTGTCCCTTGGGTGTCGTAAGAATTGACGACGAGAATGTTTCGGGAAAATTCTAGAAAGATTTAATGGCTTCTGATAGACGGCATAACTATCTACAGTTAATGCTAGACTTAATATATCCATACTGATTTTTGGTAGATACTGCGAACGTCAGTCAGCCTGCCAAACGTGGCGATTAAGGCAAGTCATCCATTTAACCCTCCCCGTCCAAGATGTGTGTGACATGTCTAGAGTGTACTATTGCGAGATCATAAAAAAATTCCATACAATAGGGAACGCCTTTGCGTTTGATAGTTAATAAACAGCATAAAATACACGAAAAGACGTTACGGCGCATTTTTATTAAATTACACACCTGTCAAGACTGTCTGGGAATATTGTAATAATATTACTTTTTATTCTATATGAGCAGTGACACTGAAATGTTTTTGATATATTGTTTGCTATGCCTGTCTTTGCTCGTGTGGTATTTATGAACTAAAAAATAAATGAGTAACCGGTAAGCGGATCCGATAAGTGTAGAAAATCGAAAAATCAGGTTTGGTAAGCGACAAAAAACCGATGAGCCTTTTCGTTACCAGTACGCTTTAGAGACAAGTTAAAAGAGTTGGCTGTTTTAAATATACTGAACAAAGGCTTATCGCCGCAAAACTACCTGAGCCACTAAAAATCAATGTAACAACGTTATTTTAACAAGATTCATCTTTTACCTCCCGATACAGCCAGCTCTTTTTCATTAGACGGTTATATATCATCATCATCATTACAACTCTTCACAAGTCCACTGCTGAACATAGACCTCCCCCAAGGAATGCCACAACGCACGATCCTGATTCACCTGCATCCATCGACGTCCTTCATGTCTTATCAGATCGTCACTCCATCTAGTGATGAGTCGCCCTAGAATTCGCCTACCGATACGAGGCTGCCACTCAAGAACTTTTTCTCCCCAATAAACTAAGACAGAAGATGTGCAGCAGTATCTTTCTGATAGCAGCAAAATATCAATAAAAAAATTGTAGTTCCTAACCTGTTCGCCAAGCTTGGCAACTATGGCAATATATCCCCCATATGAGGGTTTAATTACATTAAAAAAAAAACTATTAAAACATTACAATACCAAGTTTACTCTTTCCTTATGGAGAGTGTAGAAAACCGGAGACTTGTTTTACTGGTAACGACGCATTTAATCTTAGTTCTTAAAGAGCATAATTTTAGATAGAGTATTCTTTTAATCTTTAATCTCCATATCTTTCAAATTCAACTGAATGTCTGGTACCTGGACGACGGTACACTGGGAGATAGAGCTGGTGACGTCCACGGTGATCTTACTTATATTTTTATTTTTAATATTGATCTTGAACCAAATAGCAATAAATGTGAAATATTTTTTTTTTTCTAATAATTTATCAAGTTCTAACAGAGACTAATTCAAAATTTTTATCATATTTCTCCAGGAATTAAAACTGTCAGTACGGACTCGCTATATGTACTCCGTTGTTTTTCGATGGTATTAAACCTGTTTTAAAAACAACATTTGATCAGTTTTTAAACCACGTTGATGAATTGTATAAATTATAACCCCACATTGCTCATACAATTTTTAAATATTGTCTCCTTGTGCCTAGATTTACATACTCCGCTCTGGAAATGTTCGGATATTTTACAAGATATTATAGACTATAAAATTAGGTATTGGTGTGAGAAATCGTTCAAGCATTGTATTGCCTGCTTTCCTTGCTTTCGTGCATAGTGTCAGTGACTTATGTAACATAATTTTAAATAATATAAAGTAGACTTGTGCTTTGCTACAGAGGCAGAATAGACTTGGCGTACGCACTGTCCCGGCGAAAATGTTCCACTGGAAGTTAACCAACAAAAACAGTGGGATGTTCCGTTGGTAAGGAACGTGCAGAAAGATTTGCTTCACAATTTCTATAGTAACCAAGATCAGGCACGCCTTCTAGCTGTTTCGACTGAGGAATCTAGTCACTGGTTACATGCTTTACCATCAAGTAATCTCAGCGGTGAAACGCATCCAGAATTATTGGTACATTACCACGGAGAGTAGGATTGTATAATAATTAAGTTACTAGTTTTAGTTTTTTTTTTATTATTATTGTTTTTAATATTGTAAATTTTTGGCGCCGTTACGACAGCACCGACGGTGTTCGCGGGGAGTATGTGAAGTGCGGGGGGGTTTCTCACCACCGCGCCTAAGACCGGCACTCGCCGATAGCTCGCGACACGATCGCCACTGATCATTGGGATACCCTGATCATATTCATAGTCTCAGCGAAATTAGACAACAATACGCGTTTTAAATGGGAGGAGTATATTCAAGCTAATGTTAATGCTTCGGATATGCCTAGCCTAGATGATTTTATAACTTTCATAAAGCGCCGCGCTGAAGTTTTGGAGTCTGTTTACCGCAGTAAACAAGACAAAAACATAAAGTCAAACCCGAATCACAATCAAGGCGTCAAACAATATCCCGTTTCTCATACTAAGTCATTCGTTAGCGCTGAGCAAGGCGACTCATTATCAATCGCGTCTAACAAGTGTATTTTCTGTAGTAAATGTCATCGTAATTATGAGTGCTCACAATTTAAATCGAAATATATTGATGATAGACTTTCATTAGTATCCGAGCTAAAGTTGTGTCCCAACTGCTTGCACAAAGGGCATAATACGCGCGCATGCAAGCTTCCAGGTACGTGCAAAATATGCAAAGAACGTCACAATATCTTTTTATACAAACCTACGGTTTCTGATACCAATGTGGCAGTCACTAATGTTGCAGTCTCTGAGCCAGTTTCAATGTCAGCTGTTTCTGCTTCTGAGACACTACTATGTATGGCTTTGGTTAATATTTTTAATTCCACAACAAATAATTACATTACCACTAAAGCTCTCTTAGACAATGGTAGTCAGTCTAGCTTTAATACAGAAGCACTTAAATCAAAGTTAAATTTAACTTCTTCCACGTCCGATGTTAGGCATGTTGTCGGCATATGTAACACTATTATCAAGCTTAATGCTGAACGTTGCAATGTTCGAATTCATTCAAAGGTAGGTTCTTTCAGCGTTATGACGTCATGTTTAGTTATACCCCAAATATCAGGTAAGATATCTAAGTCTCTTTGTGCCTATTACACACCTTAACCTGAAGTCCTTTGAATTAGCAGACCCCAGCTTTTATGAGCCATCTGACATAGGACTGCTCATCGGTGCTGACCTATTTTGGTCCATATTGGAACCAAACAGCACTCTTTAGGCAAAGGAAATCCTATTCTACATGAGTCTAAATTAGGATGGCTTATCGCAGGTCCCATGCACTATATTCATAATGACAATCTCAATTTAAATTCCCCAGTGAAATGTAATTTTGTAAGTATTGAAAACAACAATACTTTAGTTAAGCTTCACAATGATTTGAAGAGGTTTTGGAAGCTTGAAAGCTTGCCACAAAGGCCCCTTTTTACAGACCAAGAAAAAGCTTGCGAACAACATTTTTTACAGCACAGAAAACGCACTGAAGAAGGTCGTTTTTGTGTTAAACTGCCATTGATCGACGAACCAGACTGCCTAGGCACTTCCTATTTCATGGCCAGGCGGCGATTTATAAACATGGAAAGTCGCTTTCGCAAGCAACCGGAACTTAAGTCCGCGTATGTTGATTTCATTGAGGAGTATCGAAAACTAGGACATCTAGCAATATCTGAGATAGACCGACCTGAGCTTGCCTATTTAGTTCCGCATCATCCTGTCATTCATGAAGATAGTGAGTCAACAGACGTGTCGTTTTTGACGCATCAGCTCGCACTTCATCTGGTTTGTCTATAAACGACATTCAAATGATAGGCCCTACAGTTCAAGACTCTCTTTTCAATATCCTCATCCGGTTCCGGCAATATCTGCAATAAACATAATAAATGTACCGGCAGGTTTTAGTAGATGAGTCTGACCGAAACCTACAGCTAATTTTATGGCGTGATGCGGAGGACAAACCATTATAAACACTCAGGCTTAACACGGTCACCTACGGATTTGCTAGCGCTAGTTTCCTTGCCACCACGTGTCTCTGGCAAGTGGGCGAGGAGTGTGACGATGACGTGATTAGGGCAGTCATACAGGAGGACATATATGTTGATGACTTACTAAGTTCTAGCGATGATGAAGATCAATTACGGTCTCATACAGAAATCAACACATATGGCTATTTCAATGGCTGGTTTTAATTTACGTAAATACCGATCCAACTTACCTTCTTTACTGCCTTCAGACGTTGTTCAGTCATCCGGCAACCTGACATTGAGTCATTCTACAAATACGCTGGGCCTAGATTGGAGTCCTTCGACCGACAGCATTAATTTTCCCATTGCAGTGGATCAGTCTGAGATCGTCACTAAGCGGACTATACTTTCTTCAACTTTCAAGATCTTCGATCCCTTGGGGCTCCTATCCTTGTCCACTATCGTTCCCAAAATTTTAATTCAGACCTTATGGTCTCTCCAATTGGACTGGGATGAGCCCGCTCCAAAGGAAATTGTCGATGTCTGGAGACCTATTGTTGATGGACTTAAATGCCTTTTTTCACTAAATATACCTAGATGGGTATCAATAGAATATTCAGTCTCTATTGAAATCCACCTTTTTTGCGATGCATCGCAACGCGCCTATGGTGCAGGTTGGTGCACCTTCGCTCTACAAATAAAGAAGGACAAATACATGTCCAACTTTTATGTGCGAAATCTCGCGTTGCCCCAGTATCCAGCCCTATTACAATTCCTCGTTTGGAGCTTTCAGGTGCTCTTCTTGCAGCTGAAATGAGCTCATCTGTGACCAAAGCCTTGCGACGTAAAATATCGCGTCATGTCCATTGAACTGACTCGAGCGTAGTTCTTAGTTGGTTGCGCTGCGGTTCTTCTAACTTGAAAGCATTCGTTGCCAACAGAGTCGCCGCCATTAGAGAGTTGACTGACGCAAATTCATGGCACCACGTTCCTACAGAACACAACCCAGCTGACCTGCTATCTCGTGGCGTGAACCCACAATAGATCGCTGCATGTGATATGTGGTGGTATGGACCTAAGTTTTTATTGTTGCCGGAGTCCGAGTGGCCTTCTATGCAGTCGCAGACTATTATTGAGATGAAGAATTTGCCTGAAATTAAAGCACATCCAGTTGCTATTTGTGATAATTATCAATCAATTATTAACTTTAACAAATATTCTAAATTAAAACAATTACAACACATTTTAGCCTATGTACATAGATTTATTAATAACTGTAAAAATTCTAAAACTAAAGCTACAGGTTCCTTGACTTCCGCCGAGCTCAATAAAGCTCTTAATTCATTAGTCTACATTTCCCAATTAGAGGCATTCCCTAAAGAATACGATTTATTATTAAAAGGAAATTCCTTAAGCCCTAAGTCGCACATTTTGGCACTTAATCCCTTTTTACATGGAGGAGTGATAAAAGTAGGTGGTCGAATTCAGGCTTCTGAATATAGTTTCGATATGAAGCATCCCATGTCATTAAGCTCTAAACACCATTTTACTCAACTTTTATTCCAACAAGAACTTTTACAGTGGTAAGAAGATTTAACAGTGGTAGAGCCACGCGGCAGCATTTGCTGTCGCAAGGATGGGCCGGCTCGAACCGGGGTGGTACCACGACCTCACAGAATACCAGCGTGAAATAGAGGTTTACCTCTGCGTTTCGCTTGGTGAGTGCAGGTGGCCGAAGGCCCTTTTTACTGGAAATGAGGCATTCCATCTTAGTCCTCACGGGTGGCAACGCATCTGCATTTTGATTCGCAAACGAGGATAGATGTAGATGTCTATGGGCCGCAGCAACCACTTACCATCAGGTGGACTGTGTGCTCGTTTGTCACCCTTATCCTATAAAAAAAAATAACACGTACGGCTTCTACATCTAGGGCCCCAAGCCTTAGTGGCTTCTATTAGAACGCGTTTTTGGCTTGGTTTTCATTAGTGGAAGAAGTCTGGCTAGACGTACTGTGCATAATTGGACCGTATGTAGGCGTTTTAAGGGTTAGTCTATGAAAACCATAATGGGCAACCTACCTGCTCAAAGAGTAATGCCCGACTTTCCTTTCATTACAGTAGGGACTGATTTCGCTGGGCCATTTATTATCACGGATCGCAAAGGTCGTGGTTGTAAAATTACAAAATGTTATTTGTGTATTTTCATATGTTTTAGGTATAAGTGCATCCATTTGGAGGCTGTTAGTGAGCTGTCCAAGGATGCTTTTATATTAACTTTAAGACGCTTTGTTTCACGGAGAGGGCTACCAAAGCAGATATTCTGCGAGAATGGTGGAAACTTTGTTGCTGCTTCAAAGGAACTTAAAGAGTTTTTTGAAGTTAATGCCAAAACTATCGCTGATTTTGCCGCTAACGAAGGCGTTGAATTTTGTTTCTCGCCTGCATACGCTCCTCACTTCAATGGTTTGATGGAGGCCGGTGTAAAGTCAGCCAAATTCCACCTGGCTAAGATATTAGGGACTACGTACCTAACCTATGAGGAATTGTCATCTTTGTTCACACAAATAGAATGCATCCTAAATAGCTACCCCCTATGTCCATTAAGTTCCTCTGCCACTGACTATTATCCCTTAACTCCGGGCCACTTTTTAATTGGTAGACCACTAAGCTCGCTACCATCTCCGTGTCTACAATCCGCTAATGCCAATCGTCTCGACAGATTCCAGCGCATCGAGCAGTTTAAGCAATACTTTTGGTGACGCTGGAGCCACGAGTACATTGCGGAGCTGCAAGTGAAGACGAAGTGGCGCACGAAGTCCAAAGAGAGAGTCCTACAAATTGACGACCTAGACCTCTTGAAAGAGGAAAGCGCTCCACCGCTCTATTGGCGTCTCGGACGTGTAAGAAGACTCTTCACGGGAACTGACGGATTGACACGCGTCGCAGATATAGACACTGCAAGAGGAATTGTGCGGCGCGCCCTAAATAGAATCTTCCTACTACCGAAGCCCGATGAGTTGGAAGATCTTGAAAGCTGTTAAGCTTTCCAGCGCCGGGAGTATGTCGGCGCCGTTACGACAGCACCGACGGTGTTCGCGGGGAGTATGTGAAGTGCGGGGGGGGGGGGTTTCTCACCACCGCGCCTAAGACCGGCACTCGCCGATAACTCGCGACACGATCGCCACCAAATAATTTTGTATTTTTATCATTTAATTTTGCCTATCGTGTGAGTCGCCTATTTTATTCATGTTCCCTAATGAGCATAAATAACTTTCAATAAATATTCTTGTAATCTTCAATTAAAATTTATTTTTCTACAAATTTCTAAGAATCGTAGTTTCTTTTTTCAAAACTAATGAATAGTTGTTATAGCATAAATAACTTTCAATAAATTTTCTTGTAATCTTCAATTAAAGTTTATTTTTCTACAAATTTCTAAGAATCGTAGTTCTTTTTTTCAAAACTAATGAGTAGTTGTTAAAGCATAAATAACTTTCAATAAATATTCTTGTAATCTTCAATTAAAATTTATATTTCTACAAATTTCTAAAAATCGTAACATTACTTGGTATTGTACGAGTACAAAATATTGCAAGGAGATTTCTTAAACATTGATATAAACAATAGGGTTCATATAGAAAAAAAGCTTATGCCTATGACTGTTCTCCTTTCTAAAAGGTGCGTCGACGCACATGCTATTTCCCTGGTGTTGCAGTTGTTCATGGGCGGCGGTCGACATTTATCATCAGGTCATCAGGTGAGCCGCATATTCGCTTATCTCCTCTTCTATAAAATAAATAAAACGAAAACTAAAAGGGAATTCTATTACATTCAGGGCTGATTTATTAATTATCAGATAAAAGTTATCCGTCAAATATTTTATGACCTTACTGAACATAAAAGCGAACTATTTTCTACCGACTTCAAAAAGGAGAAGGTACTCAATTCGACTGTATGTTCTTTTCTTATGTGTATTGTATTACCTTTTTTTATAGGATAAGGCTGACAAACGAGCACACAGTCCACCTGATGGTAAGTTACTGTGGCCTACAGACATTTACATCTGTCCTTAACATACAAAACAGAGCAGCATTAGGCTGCTATTTTACGTTGATATTTTGTGAAAGCAGTAGAGAAGCTTTTTTATATAATAAGGGTGACAAACGAGCACACAGTCCACCTGATGGTAAGCGGTTGCTGTGGCCCATAGACATCTAAATCTGTCTTCGATTAAGAATCAAAATGCAGATGCGTTGTCACCCGTGAGGACCTTAGTCCCGTTTCCAGTAAAAAGGGTCTCCGGTTCTCTACACTCACCATACGAAACACAGCAGCGTTAAGCTGCTATTTTACGCTGGTATTCTGTGAGAGCGTGGTCCTTCCCCGGTCGAGCCGACCCATTCGTGCTACAGCCATAATATAGCTGCAGCATGGCTCCACCACGTAAACAACCTTAACTTTTTAACTTTTTTTCTTAACTTTTTTCTAGGTGAACTGATTTCGATGATTATTTGAAAGCTGGTGCTTTTCATGTAGTCCCATATAAATTTGATCCAAGTCTGACGAATAATTTTTGAGTTATCCTTAATAACGTATATCGAAGTTGTACAAAATTTTTAATTTTATATTATATTCATACAGGTGTAATTTTAATTTGTTTAATTTATAATTTATCCTATGAATATTTCTTTTAAAATAATTGAAAAATTAACCCTGCGTGTTATATCACACTTTAAGCAATGTTGTCAGCTATTTCATGAGATACGGTTATCAAACATTGCATTGTGGGCTCATCCCTTAACGGAAGCAACTAAGTAACATCTATTCTAAGAAAGCGAGTTCTAGCTCTGTCATAACAAGAGCTCAATGTAGTGGACAGAAAGCTAATAAAATCTCGCATTACTCAATTTCCTGGCGGACTTTGTGAAACTCGATGGTTAGTTATCTCATTCTTATGGTAACTTTGGCACTATTCTTTCAATATTGACATTAAAAAGACAATGGAAAAATATAGAGGCACTAAAAGGTTATCTCTATGGAATGAATATATTTTTAGGGATTATATTACGTTTAATTTACATATTTTTTATATGCACGATGTATCGAGTGCTTTCCTGGCACATTTAATATCTAAACAAATAAATAAAATTGAAGTGTATGTTTTTAATGTTAAAATAGCTGCTAACCTACTCGTAATTAGAAATTGAGATATTTGTTTACTTTTTGTATTATTAGCGACTCGCCTTGGCTTCGCACGGGATCGATTCACCCGCGTAGCGGTGTAAATAAACAACTTAATCCAACATTTACACACTTACTAATATCTTAGTTGTGTGTACAACATGTAACGTAATTAACGCACACCCTCAGATACCCCAATTAGTATATTATGTTATAATCATAATACATAGACTGACTTTTTAGTTAAGCATGTTTATGCATTGATTTATATTAATTCCGGAAGAATGTTTTGGTCACAGTACAAATCCACGAACGCACACAGTCGCACAAGTAGGCATAGATATGAGGGTCTTGTTATCCTAGTAGGTATTCGCTCCCGTTTTGGACGAGTTAACGCCGCCACCGCTTGACATAAGTGTAGGTATGTTTTAGCGCCAAAAAAAGCCGAAAATACACTATTGTTTATGTTAAAGAAATACCTACTTATGAACATTAATCGATGTCCGAACTCCGAGCATCGAGTTGTTTATTTAAGTCTAGTAAACATTTGATTGGATTTTTCTACCACACTTTTCAGGCTTTGGAATGTCGACTCATTTTGTTTATTGATTATGATACAATGGCAATAGGCAATATTCGTTACAAAATGTTATGCATTAGCATAACGTGTATAAAAGATGTGAATCAAGATATTTACAATAATTTAAAAATCAAATACTTAACTTACTGATAGCCTAAACCAGTGATGGGAAAAGTATGGCCCGAAACCTCGCCACCTCCGGCCCGCGAAAGCATTTAATCCGGCCCGCCGACGGTCCTTCGCCATGAATACTTAGGAGAATAATAGACGCATAGGTTAAGGAGCCAGCTAGACTAACCGCGTAGTTCATGTGTTGCGGTTCGCAGGGCGCGGGACACAAAGAAGCGTGGTGAAGTGAGAGACGCGGGCGCGGGTGTTAGTAATGAACTCACACTCAGTCGCCTACAGTCACCGAGTGAGCCGCACATAAAGTTTTGCTTGTTCGCGTGGGTAATTTTGTTTTAAATTTGTCCCGTGTTCTTTCTTACTTGTTTGAGTCACACACTAAATTCATAATTGTATGAAAAAATAAGCTCCGCTTTTGGGATGATGACGTGTAAAAAACGAAAAGTTGATTCAGAGTGTCAACTGTTTAAAGAAGAGTGGGCTTGGAAATACTTCTTTACAGAATACAACGGTAAGCCAGTATGTCTTATATGTAACGAAGCAGTGGTGGTATTTAAAGATTTTAACCTCGCTCGCCATTTTAACACCAAGCATGCTAAAACCTATTTGGTTTGATGAATGACGTCGAAAAAAAGGTGAATGCGGAAAACCTAAAAAAAAACAATATCTGGCCAACGAAATATGTTTATAAACAAAACACTGCTCAAAAAGCCTCTACGCTGGCTGGATTTGTTGTTGCTTATAAAATTGCTAAAAATAACAAACCATACTCGGAAGGAGAGTTTATAATAGATTGCATGGTGAGTGTGAGTAATATTTTATGCCCAGAAAAAAGAAGAGAGTTTGAGTCTGTCAACTTATCGCGAAAAACAGTAACAACGCGAATTGATTCCATTGCATCAAACTTGTCGACTCAATTTATGAAACGTATAGAAAACTTTAAATATTTTCCGTGACGATGGATGACAGTACGGATAGAAGTGACACTGCTCAATTATTAATCTTCATTAGAGGCGTTGACGACGAATTTGATATTACTGAAGAGCTAGCTTGTTTGTAATCACTAAAAGGAAAAACGACGGGACAAATAATTTATAACGAATTTTCCAAAGGTCTCCAAAATTTTAATGCTCGTATTTCAAAATTATGCAATATAACAGCAGATGGAGCCCCAAATATGGTTGGAAAAAAGCCGGGATTTTCAGGTATTTTTCGGAACCAGAATCCTAATCAAGATGTTGTATTTTTACATTGTATAATTCACCAGGATGTCCTTTGTAAAGCTGCACTAGATATTACCTATGTACTTAATGTGGTTATAAAACTAATTAATACGATGCGATCCCGGGGCTTGGTACACCGGCAATTCCAAGAATTTCTGATTGAAGTCGACGCAGATTATTCTGACCTTCTTTACCACATGAAAGTAAGATGGTTAAGTTTTAGGTATGCATTTGAACGGATCTGGAATTTAAAAGAGGAAACACAAGATTTCTTAAAGAATATAAGAGACAAATGTTCTGATTTCCAAATCTTCGAAGACAAAGATTTGCGTACCGATTTGGCGTTTTTACTACAACATGTTGAATAAAAAATTGCAAGGACAGAACCAATTTATAGATGAGACTTGGGGTTGTCTAAAATCATTTAAAACTCAGCTTTTTTGTTTTATAACTACATGGCTGAGAACGATTTAACTCACTTTCTGCGTTTAAAATCCAGGGCAACAGTGAGTAAGAACAAACTGAACGAATTCAGTCAGGCGTTGAAAAATCTTCACACAGAATTTGAAACTAGGTTTCAAGATTTTAAGAACATTCAGTCATCATTAGATGTTTTCTCGAAGCCGTTTCATGTAGATCCGGAAAATATATCTGCAGAATTGCAGTTGGAAATTATTGAAATACAGTGCAACACCCATTTAAAACAACTATTCTTAAATTCCACAAAACTAGGTTTTCATAGAACACTGCCTAAAGCTGAATTCCCAAAGATGATTGCTCACGTCCAGAAAATTAGGATGATGTTTGCGTCATCGTATGTGTGCGAACAGATTTTTTCGACCATGAAATTGCAGAAAAACTCAATCAGAAACCGACTTACTGATGAACACTTTTTCGCGCTGTTGAAAGTTACTTCGTCACAGCTCAAACCTGCATTTGAAAATATTATGGAAAATCAAAAGCAATTTCATATGTCTCACACGCCTACCATGGCAGGACCTTCGAATAAAAGTTAAATTGTAATTTTTAACATTTGTGCAAGCGGATAATGCTGCAATGTTTTATTCGATTAAAAGTTTCAACACAAAATGCATTTTCCCTATAATTCTAGCCCTCCTATGAATTTTTTTTAAATTTCTGGCCCCCCATTAAGAAAGTTTGCACACCACTGGCCTAAACACTCATGCAACGTTGTATTTTTAATACACTTTCAAAATGTCCACCACCTTGTTCAATACATTTTAATGACCGTTTTCTTAATTGATATATTAATTTAGAAAGCACTTCAGTGTCATTTTGACTATTCCAAAAGCGTTCACTATCCTATTTATTAGGTCCTCGGCACTTGTTGTCTCACTAAAATAAACTAATCATTCAATACGTCCCCACAAAAAAGTCAAGCGGCGTCAAATCAGCTGATCTGGGAGGTCACTGAACAGGACTGCCGCAACCGATCCATCGCGCTCCAAGCTCTGTATTTGTAGAGTTTAAAGTGCTTGAAATAAGGTTCATTTTTCTTTATTTCGTATTGAAGGACTATTTATATATTATTATATTTAAGTCTTATTGCCTTGAGTTACGAACTATTTCTGTTTGTTTTGACTGTACAGGTTTAGTGTGACTGTAATTTACTTAGTTTTAATTATTTTTGAGATAAAAAATTACCTAAATTAAAAATGATAGAAATCAATTCAGTAAACGATTCTGAACAAACTACTGTACGTTAATTATGTTTCTTAAAATGGCATAAACTAATCCAAATCCACGATATACGACATACGACTGTTACGACTGTGGGTATACAATTTGACTGGTAGACCTGTCCTCGTTTGGCAGGTGGATTGGCGTCTGCAGTAACAAACTTCTAGCACTATTGAATTATAAATAACCGGACAATTGCGAGTCGGACTCGTGCATAATATGAACCCTTACGTACTACCCGTACCATCGTAAAACACGTTTCTAGAAGAGGACCCCCTTTAATTTGTAATTTTATTTTATTTTTATTGTTTGTTGTTATAGCGGCAACAGATATACACATTCTGTGAAAATTTCAACTGTAAACCTATTACGGATCACCAAGTCAGACACATGCTGACAGACAGAGGGACGGACAACGGTTTAGTAATAGACCATAGAAGCATAGAAGCAAGAGGCGACACCGGAGAACCTTGGCAGGTCCAAAGTTGGGAGTCGTTCCAACAGCTCCGGCTGAGTAGGCTGCTTCCGAAGGGACTCGGGCAGGCCACTCAGCCGAGCTTCACGCGCTTCATTAGCATACTTGGCCCCCGCCTCGATCAAGTCATCCGTGAGCGAAAAGAATTGCTCGTAGTCCGCGAGGCAGGAGTCTAGGACTCCCTGTTCCGCATCCGAGGCCAAAAGCTCAGTGCAAGCCTCCTCCACTACGGCCCTTCGGGCCACGACCTGCTCGAGCCGCTTCTCTAAACTATGGACCCAATCGGGTCGCCCTATTAAAGTATGGGCATTCGTGGCCCAGCGCAGCTCCGCCTGCAGGCGAAGCGCCGGTGGCTTGTGCGATGGCATGACTACTAAATATAATTACAATTAAATTAAGTTAAATACAAATTACACAGTCGGTCAACAAAGATGCCTCGCTCAGGAGACCGACCCTTCGGCAATTTAATCTACCTACCCAAAATACCTGACGCGTAGATACCCAACCCTAACAACACTCCTGCTTGCGCAGCCTAACGGGCGTGGTTCTAACCACCGATCCGCTAACAAATCAAAAAAACAAAAACAATTTTTTTTTTTATTACGGCCGAGCGTGATTGGAGAAACAATCAACCACGCTCTGCTACTAGAAAATGTTACGGCCCTCAGTTGCCCAAACAGAAGTCGACTGTATTAGGGCCCATGAGTAACACTTTCGATGGGCAACCAGAGGGTTCAGGCCCGAATGGCCTATGGATAATTATTATGTAGTGGCTGGATAAACAAACACAAACTTACCGAGATCCGGAGGTAGGGTCGACCACAAGGTACCGTCAGGAATAAGTAGTGGTGCATGTAAGTGGTGTAAGAAAGTGTGTAAGTGTAACCTGACGTCACCGATGTAATCGGCCAGCAAACCCACATGCGCTGCTCTGTTGCACAATGTTCAATCACTCCAGTGGGCGTTCACCGTTATCTGAACTCAAGTGTAACGTCATTTAGTACAAAACTATAATCAAAGAGGAACGCGATCTCCTCTCGGGTCACAAAGTTTTAGCGTTCCACCCGACAAAGCAAAAATTCCTTCGTACGATATTAAAACACCACACAAGCAACTCGTCGACGCAAATTAATGGCAATCGAAGTTAAATTAATTACTCAAAACTCAAGATAAACCTCGTTGTCACGCATACGAACGAAATAAGATAACGCAAAGGAGGCGGTCTTAACGCGACCTAACGATTCTAACGTAACTTCCCGACATCTAACCGACACGGCCGTCGTGGACAATTGATTGTTCCATACTAATCGGCACGGCCGACGCCCGCAAAACGAGTCCCGCCGGCCCAAGCCGTCAAACAGGTTTATCGCCCGAGACGAGCGTTTTTGCATGTTTTAAGTGTTACGATTTGTCCTAAACATATATATATATATTATATATATATATATATATATATATATATATATATATATATATATATATATATATATATATATATATATATATATATATATATATAATACCCTTTTTATAATACAATACCCTTTGGGTACGGTACCCTAAAAAAGTAATTTTCATATTATCCAGAGCGAAGGTGCCAGAGATTTCATCAAACCAGTATTGGACAATTGCTTATCAGTTGAATTCTTAATAAATCTTAATTCATACTTGGCGCATAGCATACGTAATATGCATAAAATATCGGTAATTATTAATACTACATTCTGATAAGAACCCAATAGCTATATCTTATTAAAACATTATTTATAATCTGTACTAATTTTCTGTTTGTAAGTTGGTACTGCCAATTATCCTTTTGTGCTGTGTTTGGTAAAACTGTTTTTTTTTTAATAAAAGCGTCACTTGGTATCAGGTACATAATTGAAGAACGTGTATTATTATATCTCTCATTTTGTGAGGATACTTTTGTCAATCACGGGGCAATCTCCACCGCTGTCCAACAAGATAAATTATGCTCTGCGCCCCTGTTATGGGGAAACATGTGCTTGTCAAACTGAGTATGATGAATGATTCAAGCATAAGATAAAATAGTGTATAGGTTCCTAGCTGAAGATTTTGTACTTTTTTATTTCTTTGGTGTTTTTTTGTTTTTGAAAATTAAATGTATATTCTTTATTATGGTTAGCTTGATAAATTGTTAAATATTTATACAGAGCGTCGGCAACGAAAGGCAATTTTCTTGAGGGCAACCATTAGCGGTTTAAAGTGAAGAATCACAGTACAACTTGCAGATGACTGTCGCATGGTGACAAACACGATGACGAGATATTCATAACAGTAGTGTAAGTATTGTGAAAAGAAAATTCATTACGAGAAAGTTGTTGGTCAATATTCCCTAAACTGTTTACAATTATCATTTATTTTCTTCTTATGGACAGGATATGTACCCAATATGTGATGATTTGTGATCATGCCAAAATTTCTAGAAGGTACTATATTTAAAGGACATGAATATGATGAATATCACGTCTAGCACCTAATATTTCATTGGAAAGCTCGAAACTGTTGACGAGTATTTTGGCCCGGGATCATACATCTGACTTGGTAAGTACGAATTCATGCGACTTCGCCAGCACGATGCGCTGTCTAAACCTTTGATTATCGACAACTTGACATTTTTTTTATAAAATTGAATAAACACAAGGCCTATTTAAAAAGACAAAACTAACCTGTATTCTACAAAAATATTAGAGTAAAATTTTGAGCTTTAATTCTGAATGCTAGCAAAAATCTTTTCTTCATGTTATCGTTATTATTTCGTATAATATGTCAAGTCATATATTTTTCAGTAGCAGTAATCTACACATCTATACTTAATATAAATAAAATTAAAGAGTCTTAAGAGTATTATGCATTATTTGTAACATGGTAGAGCCATGCTGCAGCTATATATTAGTAGAATAGTTGTAGCACGAATCAGTCTGCTCGACCGGGAAGGACCACACTCTCACAGAATACCAGCGTAAAATAGCAACTTAACACTGCTGTGTTTCATATGGTGAGAATAGAGAACTGACGACCCTTTTTACTGGAAAAGAGGCATTCCATCTTAGTCCTCACGGGTGACAAAGCATCTGCATTTTGATTCTTTATTGAGGATAGAGAGATGTGTATGGGTCACAGCAACCACTTACCATCAGGTGGACTGTATGCTTGTTTGTCACACTATCCTATAAAAAAATGATGTTACACCCCTTTGTATTTTCTTTCGTATCTACCACAGGGAGTGCTCTGAGGAATTGTTCGGCTTAATTCCAGCCGCCAAATTTCACGAACGCATATTGCGATCCACGTCATCTGGATGCTTGGCGGTCCACCATTGCATTTTATTAAATGTTTTCCTCCTCGCATAGCCTCTTTGTGGAATTGTTTACCACCGGCGATATTTCCGGATTGATACGACTTAGGGACCTTCAAGAAAAGAGCTTACTCCTTTCTGAAAGGCCGGCAACACACCTGCAATTACCCTGGTGTTGTGGTTGTTCATGTGCGGCGGTAGTCACTTACCATCAGGTGAGCCGCATGCTCGTTTGCTATATCGTTGCCTATAAAAAAAACATTCTCGTTCTCTTCACAAACGATTTCGCTGCATGGGGCATTCTTACAGTGACATAAAACTGGCACAAACCTGATTCGGAACGATTAAAACTTAAAATTCAATTCATAATACAGTTATCGCACATACATTGGTCTTGAAAAGATAAATTTTAATAAAAAAAAATTGCTTATTTTTTCTTTTGTAGAATAAGGGTTACTAGTTTGCACACAGTCCACCTGATGGTAACATCTAACATCAATTAAGAATTAAAATGCATCACCGATGACTAAGGTTCTACACTCACCACATGAAATACAGCAAAGTGTTAGCTTAGTTATAATGCTCCACAATGATAATAAAATTTTAGGAAACGTAAAACGCAAATGGACTTGGCTCATAAAGTCTCAGATTGCTCTTTCAGATCATATTAAGTTACTGGAGGTTTTCAAATACAAATACAAATTCTTTATTTGCATAAAACACAGTTGACAGGATCTTCAGTCAAATATCTATAATGTACATGTTTAGTCTGCTCACAGACGTGTAAATATTTAGGTATCTAAAACAAAAAAAAACTATCTTTAAGTGGAGCACATAAATCATTAAACTAAATTTTCCATTCTAAATATTCTTTTATGCTATAGAAACAATTTTCCAGTAACCATTTCGTTCAATTATTTTTGAAAGAATCTCCTTCTTTTTCTTTTAAACTATTAGGTAATCGTTAATATTAAGTGCATAAAAATGCAGATGCTGGTGACTAAGAATAAGTGACTATGGAAGTTGACAGAAATTTGTCACGGTTTTCGACAGACAGTGGAATAATACCTGGTACTTCTATATGCGAGTACCAAATTTAAAATACCCGTACCGGTGAAGAAGCCTTATAAATGAGAGACATTTGTACTACGATCGTTAATCTTGACCGTTGATCTTTATGTGGAAGGTCTATGTGCAATAGTGCAATTTTAATAGGCTGTATGAACCTGATAATAGTTGAACACTGACTTAAAGACGCCTTAACTTGTAGTCAAGTATGCTTTGTCACCCTTGTGGATCAAGACGTGATTCCTCATTTTCACAAAAAAAGGTTTGCGGTTGATATCGCTAAATGAAACACTTTCAGCTATTTGCAACCTCGGTCGGGCTGACCTAATATGCCCCGTATAATATTGTCTTAGAAGTGCTTACTTTGAATAATTATTTAATATGATTTATATTAAGAGGGCTAAAATTTCTAGAAAATAAATGTGTTTAAGGTATTTTTAAATATATAACAACACATATTCCCCGTTGTCAATGTCGCAAAATTGCAAAGAATCACCTATAAATGAAATTCTTCAGCTAGTAAATAATTTACTTGCAATATTTCAGAAAATAAAAAAAAAAGAATTTGTTAACAGTTATTGCTTAACAATTAATTTTATGGAGATTTTCAATATTTACATTTTCTTACTTTCTGCGATTTATTGAGAAATTTGTTCGTATTACAATTATTACCCCATTTTTGTTCATGGTTACTTTTTAACTACTGGACAGGTACAATATAACTGTAGAATACAGTTCCGAAGTTACCATTCTAAAGTTAAAGAACTTTGCCGCCACATCTTGTTAAATTATGTAATTCTTAACCTGGTCACTGTAGGGGCGACCCCCACTAGATGGATTGACAATGGTTGGAAGTCGATGGATGCATGAATGTGTTTTGTGGCATTCCTAGGAGGAGGCACTCACGCATATTTTTCTCTTTTTTTTATTGCATTTTATCTGCCGGTAAGTATATCCATCATATTCAGTCTGACAAGCACATGTGCTCCCTCGTCGTAGCAGCAAAGAATAATTCATCTTGAGTGACGGAAGTTGAAATTATCTCAGAATTATATCAACATCTTACCAATATTTAATTTTTAAACGACGGATTTCTATTGGTTAATGTTAACGTAACATAATATGTAAGTAGCCAGTTCAAATTCGATATTCGATTACCTTCATAAACTACTCACTGAAGCATTTTAGTTAAGTGTATTAAACATTGTTTTAATAGTACTATGCATATATAAAACGTATATACGTAAGCAAGAGACCAAGTTAAACATCCGCTCGCAAACTTTTATTATTTTTAACAATTAACGCTATCGTGATATATTTCCGAGATCAACATTAGGATCCTCTGCTGAACATCCGACATCAGAAATGGAATAAAGTTCCTGTTATCATCCACATATAGTCTTCAACTAGTGTGATGGTTATTAACTCCGTGAAAATCTTCGCGTTGATGACTTTGTTTTTACTAAATGTCGAAATAAAATTTGGCTGTCCTATTTGACATTATTTTGAAATTTACATTTACATTACATTGACGTACCATTAAAGTGCAGAGTAAAAGTTTACAGTAAAATGTTTCAAGCCAAAAGTTATATCTTTTTGTTCAATTAAAATTCAATTAATATTAAGGTACCCAAGTACTTTTATTATTCCTCAATGTACCCAATAAATATGTTCACAGATGTCAAAAGAAATGTTGGAGGTATTTTAAGATGAGTTATAGTTTTGCATTCAGTGGAAATTTCAACTGCTCGAGTTATGTTATATGATTTGATAGTTCATGCAAAGTATAATTTACATGGAGTAAATTTTAAAGTTCGAAAATGTTAAGAGATGTACCAAAAAGAAATGGTTAACTTTAACTTACCATGAATTAAAGGAATAAGTAGCTCATTTTGTGTCCTAATGTGCTGATAAGTATTACTGTTTGCTCTGAATATTATGTAGTCGACAAAATTTGGGTTTGATGTCGAGGGGTTAGGGAAAGTCGCTACCACAATGATCAATAAGGAGGAAGTCCATTGGAGCCAGTCGATAGCGATAGTGATGCGTTGTCGATCCCATCGTACTGTAACTAGAAGCTCCGATACTCTCACCACAACAGGTAATGAGTCAAACACGAGCGTATTCCAAGTTTAGGCGCATGCGTGTAGCAACAGCGTACCATCTCAATTACCTCACTACGGTACCTCTATGTCAGAGATCCGTATCACCAACAAGGAGTTTCTTAAAACCTTGCGAAGTCTAGACGTGAACAAAGCTGGACCTGATGGTATACCAGCTATAGTTCTAAAGGCTTGTGCGCCTGAATTGTCTCCTGTGTTGACACGTTTGTTCCGCCTCTCATTCAGGACTGGAATAGTGCCCAAATCTTGGAAGCTGTCCAATGTGCAGCCTGTACCTAAAAAGGTAGCCGTACCGACCCTGCCAACTATCGGCCAAATTCAATTACCTCCATACTCTGCAAGATTATGGAGCGTATATTGAATGCCCACCTCATGGCATACCTAGAGCAAAATGATCTCCTCAGTGATCGCCAGTACGGGTTTCGCCGAAATCGATCAACTAGGTCCCTTCTAGCGTATGCCACTCACATATGGGGCGAAGCCCTCGAGAACAGTGGTGAAGCACTTGCTGTTTCCCTCGATGTTTCGAAGGTCTTTGAAAGGGTATAGCACGCTAGTCTATTGGGCAAGCATTCAGCGTACGGCTTATCCCCTGGCCTGATTGCCTGGTTGAAGGACTTTTTGAGTGAACGGTCTCTCCGGGTCGTCGTCGATGACTGCTCATCCGGTACTGTGGCGACTAACGCCGGTGTTCCTCAGCGGTCCGTTCTCTCCGCAACTCTCTTCCTACTGCATAGAAATGATCTGCTCATTCCCGGTATCTATGGGTATGCAGATGATAGCACAATTGTGGAGAGATACCAACCAAATGCCCGGGCCAGTCAGGATCACATCTATTCAGAAAGAGAGGCTATGGTTGAGCGTGTGAGTCTCACACTACAGGCAGTCTTCGGAGACTCGGAGACTTGGAGACTTTGGAGATCATTCGGATGGGGCGATGCCAATCTCGTGAGATTTTAACGCCTCCAAAACACAAGCGTGTCTTTTTACCGCTATAAGGAGCCCGCTAACCTTGGCTCCTACTTTTCGGAATGTATCCTTGAAGTACACTGACCGCCTTCAGTTGTCAGGGATTGAATTTTCTCCGAACCTAAACTATGGGCGGTTCATTGAGTCCAAAGCCAAAGCAGCCGCAAGGAAACTTGGTGTTCTTGCAAGGGTGCGGCGGTACTTCACGCCGGAGCAGCTTCTCACCTTATAGGTATAAAGCGCAAGTATTCGGTCGTGCATGGAGTACTGCTGTCACATATGGGCTGGTGCTACAAAATGCCACCTGGGAGTATTGGACTCAGTGGAGAGACGTGCTAAAAGGCTCATTGGTGACCTTGATTTGGTTGAAACTAACAAGCACAGGCGCAGAATAGCCAGTCTCTCGGTATTCTATAGGGTGCATTTCGGTGAGTGTGCGCAGGAATTACACGCTTTAATTCCTCCCTCTCCTTTTCACCATCGGACAACCAGGCGGTCGGCGGGTCTTCATCCCTTTGTCGTCAATATTCCACGCATTAGGACTAAATGATTTGCTTCGTCTTTTGTAATGCGTACAACAAAGGAGTGGAATAATTTGCCGGTGTCAATCTTTCCGTACGAATATAATCTGGGCGTCTTCAAGACAAAAGTGAATAGGCTTTTGTTACGATTAGAAAGTGCGATTTACCATCTAAGGCTACATCACCACTTACCACCAGGTAGGATTGTGGTCAAGCACTGGCTTATAATAAGTAAAAAAAAAGTAAATCTCTTATCTCATTGTGTTATAATTGTTCGTATGCAAGTCACGTGTTTCGTTTCACGTTCAAAAAATTGATGGTGTCGAAGGTGCTCGAGGTACCCGGACCAATTTGCAGTCATGGTATGAAAGCTGGAGAGTAGGGCCTGGTGCGTCCCATCCATGCTACATTCAGTAGTTCGTGATTATCTTAGGGATTCTAACGCCTAGTACATGTTTTTGGTTGTTGCCTAAAGTGGCTGGATGAAGGGGCCTTGTTCGCCCGATCCACGACTCATATAGCCTGAGGCAGCTGGATGAAGGGGCCTCGCGCTCCCGGTTCACGCTGCATATGGCATGAGGAATCTGCTTTGAGTGTCGGACAACTAAGGGAGAAGACTCGGCACGCCGTTTTAGTTGTTTTTAATGGTAGCAATCTGCGTTGGTAAAATTTCGCGGCTGCAATCAATCCGAACAATTCCTCAAAGCACTTCCAGTAGTACATGTGATAGAAAATGCAGACGTAAAATATCCAGCTAGCAACTGGCAACATTATCAAAAGTGTGAGACGTTTTTTTTTTAAAGGATGAGGGTGACAAACGAGCACACATTCCACCTGATCGTAAGTGGTTGCTGCGACCCATAGACTTCTACATCTATCCTCTGTTACAAATCAAAATGTAGATGCGTTTTCACCCGTGAGGACTAAGATGGAATGCCTCATTTCCAGTAAAAAGGGCCTCCGGCCACCTGCACTCACGAAACGAAACGCAGAGGTAAACCTCTACTTCACGCTGGTTTTCTGTGAGGTCGTGGTACTACCCCGGTTCGAGCCGGCCCATCCGTGCGACAGCAAAAGCTGCCGCGTGGCTCTACTTTCTGGCAATGTGTTCATTAAACCGCCTGCGAAGAACAAATCCTTTATATAATGGTAGAAGTCGGTTTCTAGCAGTGCAGTGGAGTTAATAGCACGTCTAGCAGGTGGATAAAGGAAGAAGAAGAAAAAGAGAAGAAAGAAGAAGTATAAATTAATGTAGTGTTGTTGTCATCGATACTGTTTTACTGTTTACACATATAAAATAATTTACCTATTTAAAACTTATTAGCTTCTATTAAGCCTTCTTTTTTATTTTCCTTGTTTATTTTTCATTCAATAAAAGCTTTACACTGACTACTTGATGCATAACAAGTGTGCAAATGTAATAAGGTACAGAATTTAATCACATGTCTGCGGTAAAAGTAGGACAAGTGTTACGTTCCAAGTGGACGGAGCCATGTAATATCAGCAAGCGAAATAGCGACGTCTAATGAAAACACCGAGAATTGAGTTTAAAGTGACATTTACGCAAGTTTTTGGCGTTATTTAATTGTACTAAATATAGTTATGGGATAAGTAACATATTTTTTTATAGTTAGAAAAATTACAACATTGCCGATTTTAGCTTACAAAATTGATTTTCAATTTCAATTTTTCCATTTACTTTTTTAGACTGTTTATCCTTTTCAGCCCGTTAAGTAACAGTTTTACATGATAGAACCTATGCTGCAGCTATATTAGTAATACAGTTGTAGTACGAATGGGTCGGTCCGACCGTGGTAGGGCCCTACCCTGTGTGACCCGGCGTGGACCGGGCGTACATGGCCCTGGTTTTACGCTGGTATTCTGTCAAGAATACCAGCGTAAAAGAGCAGCTTAAGGTTGGCGTTTCGTATGATGAGTGTAAAGAACCGGAAAACGTTTTTAATGGAAACAGGGCATTCCATATTAGTCTTCACGGGCGACAACGCATATGTATTTCGATTATTCATCGAGAATAGATGTAGATGTCTATGGGCCGCAGCAGCCACTTACCATCAGGCGGACTGTGTGCTCGTTTGTCACCCTTATCCTACAAAAAAAACAAATGTCTAAGTAATTGCAGTACCTACCAATTAAGCAGTGATCTAATGAACACGGGCTTCTCACATCGTAGAAATATTTTGTCACAATCGCCACGTTTGGCAGGTGCTACTTATAACTGACGCAACTTCCTTTCGCCGGTCCGGGTATTTACGTCTAGCACGAAAGAGGTGGTATAGCGTCGCATACCGAGGACCACATGAAATTTCAGTCATTCTCATAATCACGTCTTACTGGTTTATTTTTATATTACAGCCTATTAAACGTCCACTGCGAAACATAGACTTCCCCCACAAAATGCGTCAGGGGGAGTTTATTGCTTATATTACATTACTAGGGGCATATTAGATTATTTACTACGGGGTAGGCTACTATGGATTCTCTTAAATCGTCACCACTGGAAACAGAAAGATGAATTACATCTCTAAATATATATATATTTTCTATGTCTGACTGTCTATTATTACGATACAGAACGGGCGAGATAGGTTGATGGTATTTCTAAAGATCTGAAACGTTAATAACGAAAATACATCATATTAGTTAAATTCTTTAAAATAGTATATCTTGAAATTCTCACTTATAACAAACCAGAGCTTAATTGCACGTGATGGCAATCGGTAATTAAATCATAGATATCGAAGCGCACTCCATACGCGTACTTTTTCTAAAAGTAACGTTTTACGTGAATGAAAAATTAGGTAGTAGCATATTATTCTATTTCTTTGTTATGAGTGATGAATGATGAAGCAAACCGAATGTATAACGATCAAAATTAAAAGTAGAGAACCCACCGATGTTGTCCGATGGTGGAGGTATGGGAGAATCAATTCATGTGACTACTAAATAAACTAATCGTAAGACCTTTCTAGTATCCTTCATTAAGCATTCTGTCTTTACGACATTTATTCTTCTTCATCAGCCAGTAAAAGTTCACTGCTGGATGTGGGATTTGGCATGATTGTCACGCTTTCCAGGCGAATTCATGATCGCTTTACCAGACGTCTTTCTCCCTTGACACTTCTTTTCTTCTGGATATTTAAGGTCTATCGTAAATGGTAAGTGGTTATACATATACGAGTATATAACGGGTCGATCGGAGAAGGACCACGCTCTCACAGAATACCAGCGTAAAATGGCAGCTTGAGACTGCTGTGTTTCGTATGGTGAGTGTAAGAATCGGCGACCCTTTTTACTGGAAAAGAGGCATTCCATCTGAGTCCCCAAGGGTGACAAAGCATCTGCATTTTGATTCTTTATTGAGGATAGATGGAGATGTCTATAGGTCACAGCAACCACTTACCATCAAGTGACCTGTGTGCTCGTTTGTCACCCTATACTATAAAAGAAATGATGTTACACCCCTTTGCATTTTCTATCGTATCTACCAAGGGAAGTGCTCTCAGGGATTGTTCGGCTTAATTCTAGCCGCCAAATTTCACGAACGCACATTGCGATCCACGTCATCTGGATGCTTAGCGGTCCACTACTGTGCGTTTTACTAGATGTTTTCTTCCTCACATAGCCTCTTTGTGGAATCGTTTACCACCGACGATATTTCCGGATCGATATGACTTGGGACCTTAAAGAAAAGAGCTTACTCCTTTCTGAAAGGCCGGCAACACATCTGCAATTACCCTGGCGTTGCAGTTGTTTATGGGCGGCGGTAGTCACTTACCATCAGGTGAGCTGCATGTTCTTTGGCTTCTATACTATAAAAAATTGCGCACCCGATCATCTGGCCTGGTTAATTTGATGATCGTAACAGAACTAAAAAAAATTGACCACCTCCTTAAATAAACATTGCTGAAACCATTTTATAATTAAGATAAGATATTATAATTATAGTATAATAAGATATTATAGTTAACCAGGTCAAAGGCCTTAGAGAGATCTAAAAACGGAGCATACACAGGTCATCGGTGTAGTCATTGAAGTAATATGTACTTATTGTTTGTACATGTTGTACTTATATACCACATAAAAGCTCAATGAATGTAGTACCTAAATAATTGTGTAATTTTCCTCGCCAAATGTGAAATATGCAAAAAAAAATTATTGGATATAGTTTTTAATTTAGATTTTTCTGGCCTTGGCTACTAACGAATTTATAAAATACAAATTCTTTATTTGCATAAAGCACAGTTGACAGGATCTTCAGTCAAATATCTATAATGTACATGTTTAGTCTGCTAGCAGACGTGCAAATATTTAGGTATCTAAAACAAACAAAAAAACTATCTATAAGTGGAGCACATAAATCATTAAACTAATTTTTTCATTCTAAATATTCTTTTAGGCTATAGAAACAATTTTCCAGTAACCATTTCGTTCAATTATTTTTGAAAGAGTCTCCTTCTTTTTCTTTTAAACTATTAGGTAATCGTTAATATTAAGTGCATAAAAATGCAGATGCTGGTGACTAAGAATAAGTGACTATGGAAGTTGACAGAAATTTGTCACGGTTTTCGACAGACAGTGGAATAATACCTGGTACTCCTGTATGCGAGTACCAAATTTATGTAAAAATATATATACAATGCTGGATGTGGGATTTGGCATGATTGTCACGCTTTCCAGGCGAATTGATGATCGCTTTACCAGACGTCTTTCTCCCTTGACACTTCTTTTCTTCTGGATATTTAAGGTCTATCGTAAACGGTAAGTGGTTATACATATATATAACGGGTCGATCGGAGAAGGACCACGCTCTCACAGAATACCAGCGTAAAATGGCAGCTTGAGACTGCTGTGTTTCGTATGGTGAGTGTAGAGAAGCGGAGGCCCATTTTACTGCAAAAGATGCATTCCATCTTAGTCCTCACGGGTGACGACGCATCTGCATCTTGATTCTTTATTGAGGATTATTGTAGATGTCTATGTGTCACAGCTAACCCTTGCCATCAGGTGGACTGTATGCGCGTTTGTCACCCTACCCTATAAAAAATATCTGCAGTTTCAGCGACTTTAAGAAGCCGTAAAATCATTATAGAGACACACGTAGACGTCTTTTACGACACTTACGGCACGAAATGGTGTGATGGATTCTCTTACGCCGTCACCACGCGACAAATTTATTTATTTATTTTATTCAGAATCGCAAAAGAAGTTTACAAAAGTGAATACATATATGTTATGCAGTAGTACGATAATTGTAACTCTAATGCCATCAAAAACATAACTTGTAAAAAAACGAAGTCTCGCAACTCAGCGTAAAAAGTTGTGAGAGCCATGTAATACTAAGTCGGTTAATTTATTCAGTCCCTACTTAAGGGTCCTTCTGTCTTAAGTTATTACGTAATTAGCTAACCTAACAACATCTTATAGTGACCACATCAATACTAAAAATCTTTTATATCTATATATATAATAAAAATGTAAATAGCAGGTGTCTGTACATTTTAGATTTATATAATAAAAGTGATTGAGAGGTACTAAAAATAAGTAATTACATTTACATTTACAATTACAATTACATTTCTACCATTTTAGAATTTTCTGTCTGTCTGTCTGTCTGTCTATTTGTTTGTTAACGTATCACGTATAAAGTACCAATTTATATCACAAGAATTGTTAAGGAAATTATAAAGTGTATCTTCAGGTTACATTTAGTCTTTATTTCATTAAAATTAGTTCATTCCATCAAAAGTTATGATAAATATTCTAAAGTATGGCTACGAAGTATAGGTACGAATTTGTTCAATGGTGGCGTTCGTTGAGTCATCAAGTACATTTTAAACTAATATCATATTATAAACCATAATTAAATAATGTTAAATAATGTTCTATAATGATATAATTATACCTAAAACGCAGTAAACAAAAGTATTACATAAAGAATGTAATAAATATATATAAAAATATACATATTAAACCTAATTCTTTTATGTTTTTATTGTATCAATCGCGTCAATTAATCTCTTATTTTTATAATTGATGTTTACAGCGCCATCTCTCTTTAAATATATATACATATAATAAAAATGGTGATAACAACATGTTGTGTCTGTTACTGTACATTGTATATAGGATATTAATTTGGGATAATCATTATGGGGACTGAAAATAATTAAATAAGTACATTTTTATGACACACAAAGAACGTAATAGATGGCGTTGTACAAATTGAAACCTTTTCTGAATTGCGGTGTTAAGATTTTTCGCCGGTGAATCGTATTGAGACTCACTGATGAAATTTATGTCCATGAGTCCGATAAAGCTGTAAGAGCCATGTAGGCTAACATCACAAACATCAACAGAAACAAAAATCAGAAAGAAAAAATACTACGTAGGTTATGCAACAAAACCCGACTAAAAGAAGCAAAATTGCAATAAAATGTGGTGATATTGTTTTATACCCAGAATCCCTCTAATACGAAATAACTTTCCTTTCAGTTATAAGATAGGGATGATCGATGTTGCAGATGCAGTCATCGATGTTGCAGAATCATCGATGTTGGCATCGATAGCTCAACATCGATGTTCGATGTTTAGCCTACTCAAAACATCGATGTTGACCATTATCGATATTTTTGTATATGTGCAGATACTTACACATTGTTTCAAAATTATTTGGGTATACACAGCAAGGGAAAAGTAACAATTAACTTGGATATCAATTTACGTAGAATAGTTATTATGCAACAACCGACAACGACACTACAAAATAAAGCGAAAGCAGTGACCATTGCGACATTACAGGTGACACTTGACGATTAAGTTTAACACACCATAAATGCCATTTTTTAGTTTAACGATGCGTTCAAGAATTCTGAATTATTAAACATTTTTAATCTTCAGAGCAGATGCAAGATTTATTAGATATTGATTTCGCGGGTTCGCATTGTTTACAAGTTCCCAATTATCGATTATGGGTTCATTGACATCGTTGTTTCCATGTTTGACATGTGTCATGTTTAATTTTTAGCATCGTTGGTCATCGAATAGCTGAGTGGGAAAGACGCTTAAAATAGGGATGTATTTTAAGAGTGTTTCCCACTCAGCGTGTGTTATGCGATGATCGTAAATAAAGCGCAAGATCAAACTTTACGCGTTGCAGGAGTGGACCTCAGTACTGACTGTTTTGCACTTGGCCAACTATATATTGCTTTTTCCCGCGTTAGTAGTCTCCGTAACCTTTTTCTGTACGTCCCGGCTAAGTCTACTTCTAACGTCGTTTAGACAGAAGCTCTATTATAAACGACTTAGAACTTTGAGCATATCGATTTATTTTGTTACCACTTATTGATACAGTAATGATATAAATCGTTTAATATTCTCTTACCCTAAACGTCAAATTCTTTAAATAAAACCTATATACGCGAGCTACGCCGCGGGCACAGCTAGTTTTAAATAAATAGATTGACTTGGCCATCGCATGAAAACACAAAGTATTTTTCAAGTAATACATATTATAAAAATTAGATTGTTTTGTAACTTTTTATTAATTAGATTGTTTTAAAACATAAAAGATTTTTAATATTGATATAGTCACTATAAGATGTTGTTAGGTTAACAAATTACGTAATAACTTAAGACAGAAGGACCCTTAAGTAGGGACTGAATAAATTAACCGACTTGGTAATACAAAGATCTCACAACTTTTTACGCTGAGTTGTGAGACTTGGTTTTTTACAAGTTATGTTTTGATGGCATCTCATTTCTTTTTGTAGATAGTTATATCTAGGTACCTATCTACACCTATAATTCCATTATATTATACATATATAGGTACACTGATTTATTCACTGCAAATGTAACTTTGTAATCCTATATATTTATATGGGATTACAAAGTTATTTATGCAGTTGGTGTATCTCTAAAAATGGACCGAAATTGCAAAATATTTTAATTTTTCCTTGATTTATATACTAAACAATAATGAAATTTATTCCAAATTTCAAGCTTCTATGTCTGCTAGAAGTGCCTTAGAGTTTTGATGATCGGTCAGTCAGCGAGTGACAAAATTAAGAAACTTTGACTAGTTTTAATACTTAAACTACTGGTTCAAATTTAATGAAATTTGAAATATACCTAGTTTTTACAATGCCTACTTGTTTACAACGAAGTTATAGGGTTTCGAAAATAGCTTGAACTGCTTCGAGAAAAGGGAGGTACGGCCGTGCCGCTTTCTTGCTCGACTTGGCGGCAGCACTACCGTACCCCCAGATAAGAGGCTATAAATGCAACCACAGCATGAACCAAAAACAATATTATGACAGACATGAAGATAACAATAATAAAGTTGAAGAAAATACTGTAGCAAAAATCAATTACTTTGAGGGTTCGACAGCACCGTTCAATATTTTATTTTTGTATTTGGAAAGGGAGTCATATCGAGTATAATATTACAAGGCTATCAGTTTTGAATACCTGTGAATTCATTAAATAGACAGTATACTCGTAGCCACAGGCGATTATTATTACTGTCTTTCAATTGTGTCAAATGCTAGCTGCCTGAATAAAATTTGAGGTTCCTTCATAGATTACTAAATAAACAAAAACTTTGTTAGCTTTCATAATTTAGACACAAGTTAGTTGTATTCAATACCCTTATCGGCCACTGTTAAGATTTTGAAGATGTTAATATAAAATAAATAGTCTGTCTCAAGAATTGAAACAGCATGAATGAATTTTGAAATAATATTTTCGAAATATTGTTGAACTTTGTGTGGTACTTAAACATATTTATGACGCTTTAACGTAGTAGAGCCACGCTGCAGCTATAGTATGGTTGTAACACGAATGAGTCGGCCCGACTGAGGTAAACACAGCTCTCACAGAACACTAGCGTAAAATAGCAGCTTGTTTCGTATGGTGAGTGTAGAGAACCGGAGACACTTTCAACTGGAAACGAGGAATTCCATTTTATTTCTCAGAGGTGAAAACACATCTGCATTTTGATTCCTAAAGGAGGATAAATGTAGATGTCTATGGGCCATAGCACCCACTTACACTTATCATTACTTATTGAATATCAACTTCTTATTTACCACTAGTTCGGAAAATATCTTTGTCCTGAGAAGAATCAGCAAGAAACCCAGCGGGATTTTTTGTAAATATAAAATTTTTCAATAATTTTGTAGAATTATTCCACCGTGTAGTAACGGTGTAAGAATATCCACTACGCATATCATCCCGTGGGTGTCGTAAGGGGCGACAGAGGGAAACTGTAACAGGAGATGGGCAGCAGCATCTACTGATAACAACTAAAAATAATAAAAACTTCTTTTGTCTACCCGCATGACAAACGGGGCAACTATGGCAAAATCCTCCCCTCCCCCCCCCCCCGCCCCACATAGGGCTATCCATAGGGAGGCCTATGTGTAACAGTGAAGTTTCATAGGCTGTAACTCCTAGGTATCAGGTGACCGCTACTATGCTGTAGAACCAGCATAGTAGCGGTCACCTGATACCTAGGAGTTATCTTCATTCATGTATTCCTTTATATTATACAGTTTCTTTTTATACAGTTTTTTTTAAGAATTTTGAAGTTTGTTTACTGACTAACATTGTACATTTTCTGGGATTTTGTTGCAAAAGCGTATACGTTGCCCCATAAATAAATTAATAGTTTTGTATGATCTAGTAAATGGCTCCACAAGCTTATGTTTGTTCCCAGTATTAAAATATTTATTTATATATAATGAATATCTTTTTTCTTATTAAAGCTATTTATATAGTGTACGGTCTAAATCTGAGGTACTGGATAACACATGCTGCATTTCTAATTTTTGCTTAGAAAGAAATAATGTTGGAAAAATCGTTTTCAATTAATATTTAATGCTTCAATTGTTTTGTGTTAATTTGTGTAATTACTTCAATAAATATTTATTTACTTTGGATTGTTTCCTTTAAATTACTATGTGTATTATCTGAAATAAATTATTTAGATATTACTATAATATTTCTTCTTACGATATACGAATCACAACAAAAGACTTAGTGAAGTACATTTTGTAATTTTGTTAAACCACGTTCATCGCTTCTATTCAACGAACAAAGGAAAGTTTTTACTATGCCACATAAAACTGGATTAATCCCCGCCTGACTGGAACGCTGAAGTAATGCATTTAACTGATTATATCCAAACCTGATTTCTTCTTTTGGAGCCGTTTTTATTATTTTTTTTCTTTTTCATTTAAATAATTAAGATGAGATAAAATGTGTATTATTTACTTCCATCAATCTATTTATCATCCCGAAGATATCGTAAGAAGCGATAATGAGAAATGCCAGAAAGATATCACGGTTTTTAATATTTCATGGCATAAACATTTTATACAGGTGTTAAATACCCAGTGCGTTATACTCGTATTAATCATTACAACCCATCATAAGTCCACTGCTGAACATAATCAACTTGCGGCAGGTCGCAAGCCCTGAATCGAAAATCAAATTATGATTTAAAAGCCAAATGGCCAATGGCACTTATATCACAGAAAATAAAGTCAAGTGGCCAGCAGCACTAATATATCACAGAAAATACAGCAAAATGTCCAATAGCACTAATATCATAGAAAATTCAGCCCAATGGCTTATAGCACTAATATCACAGAAATTTGAACCAAATGGCTTATAGCACTAATATCACAGAAAATTCAACCAAATGGCTTATAGCACTAATATCACAGAAAATTCAGCCCAATGGCATATAGCACTAATATCACAGAAATTTTAACCAAATGGCTTATAGCACTAATATCACAGAAAATTCAGCCCAATGGCATATAGCACTAATATCACAGAAATTTTAACCAAATGGCTTATAGCACTAATATCACAGAAAATTCAGCCCAATGGCATATAGCACTAATATCACAGAAATTTTAACCAAATGGCTTATAGCACTAATATCACAGAAAATTCAACCAAATGGCTTATAGCACTAATATCACAGAAAATTCAACCAAATGGCTTATAGCACTAATATCACAGAAAATTCAACCAAATGGCTTATAGCACTAATTAATATCACAGAAAATTCAACCAAATGCCTAATAGCGTTAATATCACAAAAAATACAGCCGTACATATGCTTTCTAGTCAAGATATCCAGAGAGTACGGTTTTAAACCTGCATCCATCATCTACTACTACACTTTCGCATTAAGATTCTGTGGGATATCGGACAAAATTTGTCGCAGTTTCCCAAATGTGGCCCGTTTGTGTTGGATTCGTCAGTTAACCTCTTCATCAAAGCTGGACTTAATTAGTCCTAGGTACAGTGACGTAATTCAAACGTAGTGCGTCCCCAGCAATACCTTTTTTGATTTATTTTAATGTTTTGCATTATTGATGAATAGAACGGATTTTAACACGTTATATTTTTTTCAGCCAATCCAATAACTATTAGGTGGACTGTGTGCTCATTTATATCCCTTACTTCTTTAAAATATATGTTTTTTATTTTGGAGATTCTCCCGGGCATACCTTAGATAGAAGCACCTAGCCTTCTTTTGTATTGAAATTAGATAGTTTCTTTTTATTTTATCATCTTCACATAATATATTTGGTAGGAATGGGTATTAATTCACTGTCTATCAAATCTTATGTTATAGTCAGGACAATCCTGCAGTAACAATAGCTAACTAGAGACAGATATCTATATTACTTACCACATTACTCTACTCTACACTACCATATTATAACGATCTTCGACACATTCTTTGCAACATTTTCACGTCATATACGCAGGCATGTGCCTGCTATTCAAATTTGTATAATGATATAAGATACTTGAAATTGCTTTCAAAAACTTGTAGATTTGGAATAAGATATCCAGAGAAGATCGATTGCTGTCGTATTATTTGCCAACTTTTGAATTTAATTTCAGATTTGGCAAAGTTTCTACAGAGTTATTTACAAACAAGGCAAACCATTGGAGGCTACAAATTTGAGACTATAAATTATAATTCACGAATAATAGAACTTCTTTCTTATGAAAACGTAATGATATATTTCACGTCAAAGAATACTTTAAAATATATTCGCAGTAGAACTAAAGCAATCCAAACAACCCAACTTGAATGTCCAAAAAATCAGTAAGTTGAAGCTTACAGTGGCAATGCATCGTCCTTATAGATCAGAATTCAAAATCAAAATCAAAAAAGATAATAGGAGAGTAGGCCGGTCCCTGGATGAATTAAAGTTCTGGTAAAATATGATCCTGCATGACTTCCTAGTCGATGAGTAAAGGTGGTACAAGGTGGTATCGTGATGCATACCTTGGGGGAAGCCAATGTTCAGCAGTAAGGGCAATAAGGAGCATTTCAGTCCAAATGTTAATATGTCAATATTGGTATATTGACATATTAACATAGTCAAATAGTATAGTGAAGATATATGTCACGGTTATAGCAATGTTTACATTATTTTATAAAAAAAATCTAAAGAATAATGAGTACAATATACGCTTACGAAATTATTTTCTAAATTTGTGTACTGTTAGAGAAAATTTAAAAACCTTTTTTTAAATATGTCGAATTATTTTTAAGAATGTATGTATGTAAAAAAATGTTAATAGAGTGCCGTATTGTAGCTTGGAAAATCTTGAGGATCCCATAGATGGCTTTATAAGTATCTAAAATTTTTAAAAATTTACTTTTTATAATCCCGAGTGGCAACGGAATGCAAAGCTAAAATGTTCTCATGCTAAAATAATATTTAGCATGAGAGCATATTTGCATATTTACCCCTTCCCTCTTGGATTCCACACAGAGCGGACGTGTCCATAGTCGTCCAACTATAGATTTTTGCCATTTTTCTAGTTTTATTTCCTCAGACTTATTTTTAAATTAATTTCCGGAATAAATATTTTTTATATACATATTTATTTTGCCTAAATTAAATAGTGAAACTGTAAGTAATTAATCTATCAGATACCAGGAGACTAGAAATGCAAGTGTAATACAAACATGTCGTACTGAATCTGAACAGAGCGAAGATATACTGGTGAGTGAGATAGCATTTTTACTAAGATTTAACGAAACAAGAATTGCCTAAACACGCCCATCTATTAATGTTTAAAGCGGAATATCGCCCTTATCCGCATTGACTAAAGGTCTTTTAAAAGTGTATACAGCTATCTCGTTTGTTTGCTATAAATTAACTACTCATCGGATTAAACGTTTTGCTGTCGGAAAGTCTCATATTGCACTACAAATAGGCCTACATTTTTTTGTAATAGGTTACCTCAAAGTGATAAAAAACGCTGTGTATATAAATTTAACACAAAGGAGAAAAGAGTTTATATTATTCTTTATTATGCCAATTGAACGTTCACCGTCTAAAATTCAGTTCACTGCTCCTCGTCATCCCCGGGTTTATTGAGAGACAAAAATATAACTATGAGACCTCAGAAGCGGAAGCAAGGTGATGATATGGAGTTTCTTATGCAGAAATTCGAAAGTATTTTTTCTAATTGGATGTCAACTCAGGACGAGAAATATGCAACACTATTAGAAACAATTAATACAATTAAGGACCAAAACACTTATATTTCGTCCTTCCTCGAGTTTTTGTCCAAACAATATGACAGTTTAAAAGATAAATATGATAAATTACTTCAAGAGAAAAAAGTGTACAAAATTTATATTGAAAATCTAGAAAATAAAATTGAAATACTGGAGAGAAAACATCGTGCGTCATGCATAGAAATAAGAAATATCCCGAGTATAAAAAGAGAAACAGATCAAGATCTGCAAAACTTGGTAACGTCGATTGGAAATGTGTTAAAATTAAATTGGAACAAACAGACATACGTAATATTCAAAAAATCTATACGAAAAGGAAGTCCAAAAATTCAAAATTCATTTCTAGTAGACTTTTCATCGGTTATGACAAAAAACAAATTTTTGAATTTATTAAAAATGTTTAAAAAGGAAAACAATGGAAAAGGGCTCAGCACAGAGCACCTAAACTTCGAGGGCCCGCGTACACCAATATTTATTACGGACTTCCTAACACCTAAAATGAAACGCCTGCATTTTCTTGCAAGGGATTTTGCTGCAAAAAACGAGTACAAGTTCTGTTGGGCCACGCCAGGTACCATATATCTACGGAAAAAAGAAGGCGAAGCACTATTTCGTATAAAAAACGAACAAGACCTCAAGAATATAAATACATCATAAGAATTTGTATCATAGATATCTCATACACACTTATATTTTTGTATATAATTTATTTATACTACTGCCTTACACTATAATTCATTCAATCAACTAAAAATGTTGTTATACACGTTAAATCTTACTAAAACGCTAACAAAATGTATTTTTTATGTACCCGCAAGTATACAATCTCAAAACATACCTTTTTAGGTACTGTAATCACATCTTTAACTGTAATCAACTTTCTAAAACTTCGTCGCATTACAATAATTATAAAAATAATAAAGACGTATTTATTTACACATAGAAAAGTACATGAAAAGTCTTCATATATAAAACTAAAAATTATATTTTGTAAAATATTAAAAAACTTGTTTGTGAATCTCTTTAACAGTAGCCTAATTTTATTTATTTTGATCGTTCGAGGACTTAAATATTATTAATATACTATAGATAACTATGAAATAACGAAACTTGAAGTATGCGAACCGGAACATTGCAAAAATGTTATACCTACTAAAGCCTAATTTATACCTAAAAATTTTACAACAAAACATTAGGAGTATAAACAAAAATTATAATAATTTTAATGCTTTATTGGGAAGATTAGAATCAACTTGTGACATTATAATTCTCTCTGAATGTTGGCTCTCACATGTTACTAACCTACCTTATATGCCAGGATATTCTACCTTTAGTACAACTTGTAACTACAATCAAAACGAGGGTGTAGTCGTTTTGATTAATAATAATCTGGTCTTTAAAATTGAAGAGCCAAATATTTTAGAGGCAAATTGTCTACTTTTGAAAATAAATAATGACACCGTTATAATTGCCATTAATAGACCCCCCAGTTTTCAAAACATTGACAATTTTATTCAGTCTCTGCATAATATACTAGTAAAACACACTTAATACAAAAATATGCTAGTTATAGGGGATATAAATATTAATATTGCAGACCCTAACCTAACAGCATCCAGCTATCTCGAAACTTTATCTTTCCTTGTTTGACCCCTGCTTACTACACACCTACTAGAGATAATAGCTGATTAGGTCATATCATACTAAAAACGAAATTAAATTCATATACTTTTATTTTGCAATCTGTCATTACAGACCATAAACCTGTGTTCTTCTGTTTAAATACAAATAAAATGTGTAATACAACCAAAAATAAAACTTAAACAAAAAATTAATTATGAGACTTTACTTGAAGGCTGCAATAATTTTGATTTCAATATAATATTTAACAATGATAAGAATCCAAGTCAATCCATTAACTTTATAATTGAAAACTTACAAAAAATTTCTAAAATTCAAAAATTCTATTAATATAAAAATACCTACAAGTAAAATAACAATAAAACCATGGATAACAATAGGATTACTTAGGTGTATAAGAACAAGAGACAGAATGCACTTTAAATTAAAAAAAGACCCCTATAATGAGATAAAAATCACATACTTAAGATATAGAAACTATTGTAACAACATTCTTAAAAAATGTAAAAGAAATTATGAAATTAACGAATTAAAGATAGCAGGTAATGATAATTAAAAAAATTTGGAGTGCTATAAAAAAAATTATTAATCTTGACCATCCTAAGAATTCACCGCTGGAACTTCTCAAAGCTGAAATAAGTCCCCTTAAATCTATAAATGCGGTGAATGAATACTTTGATAAAATAGGTGCTGAATTAGCGAACAAAATTCCACTAAATATTCCCTTACTTCCTCTAGAAATACTACACTAACTTTCTTATGGGGATTCATGGGAAGAATATTTCTTAATATTGCACAAGAAGGTTTTAATTCCGACTGTCAGTGGCTAGCCATAAATTCACTTTCACTTAATGTTGATAAAACCAAATATATTACGTTTTCGATTCGCAAATTACCAAAATATATTAACAATTATAAAATTATAACTCAGTCATGTTATCAATTTCCTAGTTCAAACTGCAACTGTTTTAATATAATAAATACACAAGAAATTAAATACTTAGGTATAACAATAGATAATAATCTTAAATTCAAAGCACACATAAGGAATTTAACCCAAAAGTCAGAAAACTAACTTACATTTTTAAAACTTAAGACATGTCACAAATTGGACTTTATTAAAAACTGTTTATATATCTTTGTACCAATGTATATTAACCTACGGTATTACTGTTTGGGGAGGTTCCAGTAAAACGCACATGCTTGAATTGGAAAGAGCTCAACGAATGATTCTAAAAGTTGCACTTAATAAGCCAAAATTTTTCTCAACTACCAGTTTATTCAGGGAAGCTAAATTGCCTACAGTAAGGAAATTGTTTATGTTGTCTACAATTAAAAAAAACACACTTGCACTGTGTTCACACCTAATTTAATACAAACCAGGAGAAGAAATTATGAGGTATGCGAAACAATACAAGCAAAATCTACTTTCGCCCAAAAGTTTTATGGGTACAGAATAGGCAGGTTATATAATAAAATTAATAGAGAACACTCAATTTTTCAAGTAACAAAATATAAATGTAAAAAAAAGTTAACAGATTGGCTTATGAAAAGAGATTACGAAGAAACAGGGAATTTACTGAAATAGCGGAATAGTGAGATAAAAACACACACACACACACGCGCACACACACACACACACACACGCACACACACACACACACACACACACACACACACACACACACACACACACACACACACACACACGCACACACACGCACGCACGCACGCACACACGCACGCACACGTTTATTTATATATGTATACGTATATGCTTTTAATATCATTTTGATTATATACTTTATTTTAAAACATATTGCATGAGATATATATTCAGTATACCTATTATTGTTATTTACACTTTAGAAAATTTATATTCGATCTTCACAGGCAACGCTCACTTCATGTCTAGATATATATTCATCGAATTGTTAATAAAGCCAAGAGGGGGAGCCAGGAGACCCATAGCACAGGGTAACCTAGTTTGGGCTCCTGTCTCCCACAACAATCTAAAACTCTTCAACTATAGTAAAAATAAATTTTACTCGAGTCCGCTTGCACTTGAGTTACCGAGTCAACTCGACGCACCGTGTGGATTCGGAGAGCACTAGATAGATGTCAGTTCACTAATTCTATTATCTAATCAACTAATTCACATAGTATAAGGAGCCGCGCGTGACGTCACTGGTTACATCGAAATTGAAACTTGCATCTTGGCATCATCATTCATTATCATTACAGCCCTTCACAAGTCCACTGCTGAACATAGGCCTCCCCCAAAGAATGCCACAAAGCACGGTCCTGAGCCACCTGCATCCATCGACTTCCTGCATGTCTTACCAGGTCGTCACTCCATCTCGTGGGGGGACGCCCTACACTTCGCTTACCGGTACGAGGCTGCCACTCGAGAACCTTTCTTCCCCATCGGTTGTCGGTTCTTCGAGCTATATGGCCGGCCCACTGCCACTTCAGCTTACTAATCCGTTGGGCTATGTCGGTCACTCTGGTTCTACTGCGGATATCCTTATTCCTAAGTTTATCACGCAGAGAAACTCCGAGCATAGCCCTCTCCATAGCTCGCTGAGCGACCTTGAGCTTCCTCATACGGCCAGCAGTGAAGGACCACGTCTCAGTTCCGTAAGTCATCACTGGCAACACGCACTGGTTGTACAATTTCGTTTTCAGGTTTTGAGGTATGTCTGACGAGAAGATGTGTCGTAGCTTCCCGAACGCTGCCCAGCCGAGTTGAATCCGTCGATTGACCTCTCGGTCGAAGTTGAACTTACCTAGTCGGACTATTTGTCCCAGGTAAACATACTCGTCAACAACTTCGAGCTTAGTGCTCCCAACAACTACCGGCATAGGTGTGACATGGACATTGAACATGATCTTTGTTTTGTCCATGTTCATCTTAAGACCTATCCGTTGGGAAACACTATCGAGGTCATTGAGCATAGTGCTTAGGTCCTCCAGCGATTCTGCCATAAGGACTATATCGTCGGCAAATCGAAGGTGAGTGATGTACTCGCCATTGATGTTGATACCGTATCCTTTCCAGTCCAGAAGCTTGAAAACGTCTTCCAATGCAGCGGTGAAGAGTTTCGGGGATATGACGTCACCCTGTCTTACACCTCTCTGCAATTGGATAGGTTTCGTACTCTGGTTCTGTACTCGGATAGCCATCGTAGCCCTACTGTACAAGCACTTCAACACTTCGATATACCGATAGTCAACTTGGCACCGCTGAAGGGACTGCAGCACCGCCCAAATTTCGACGGAATCAAAGGCTTTCTCATAGTCCACATACGCCAGACATAGTGGCAAATTGTACTCCTCGGACTTCTGTACAATTTGCCGAAGGGTATGTATATGGTCTATGGTGCTAAAGCCCTTTCGGAAACCGGCTTGTTCGGGAGGCTGGAAGTCGTCAAGTCTGCGCGCGAGACGATTCGCAATGACTCTCGAAAACAGCACGTAGACGCGGCTCAGAAGGGAAATCGGTCTGTAGTTCTTCAAGAGAGCGTTGTCACCTTTCTTGAAGAACAAGACCACCGCACTTCTGCTCCACGCCTCCGGTGTAATGCCACCATGGAGGACGGAATTAAAGAGCTTCTGAAGGACTTCAAGTACCGGTCTTCCACCCGCTTTCAGAAGCTCCGCTGTAATTCCATCCTCGCCTGGGGCCTTACCGTTTTTAAGGTGCTGGAGAGCCATTCTAATCTCGCTCAGACTGACGTCCGGGATATCTTCGGAATAGTGTCGGATGAGACTCGCTCTTGGATCGTTACTCACACTTGCGTGTGGCTCCAACGATGACGCGTACAGCTGCCCATAGAACCTCTCAATCTCACTCAAAATCTCAGGTGTCCCGGAAACGATGCTGCCACACTCTGTCTTCAGCTTTGACAGGTGGCTCTTTCTGGCAGACAGATTTCTGGCAAAGACTTTGGAGCCTTGGTTCCGCTCGATCGCTTCTTCAATACGAGCTGTATTGAAGTTGCGTAAGTCCCGCCGCATGCATTTGGAGATCTGTCTGTTCAGGTGCCTGTATGCTATCAAGTCTGTTGAAGAATGTAGCTTCATCTCCCGTCTAACAGCCATGAGATTAAGAGTGTGATCGGAGAGTTTTTGTGTTCTTCTGCGGCGGGTCTTGCAGAACTTAGCTCCGACCGCATGGACAGTTTCCACGAGCTTGTCATTCATATCGTCCACTTTATTGCAGTCTTCTAGGCACTGAAAACGGTTTTGTAACTCGAGCTGAAAGGTTTCGGGACTTTGGCATTTGATATCTTGGCATGTTGTAAACAAATATGAACTTAGTTTGATTTATAATATCGTGATTGTGCTATCATTGTTGTTTATTTTTTGTTACTTCGTATAAGTAGTGCATAACATAAAAGATGATTTAAACATACTTGTTTGTTTAAAGTATCAGTGATAACAGTAAAGTTAAAAGTAAAGTTGCAGCCTATTTACGTCCCACTGCTGAGCACAGGCCTCCTCTCATTTCTGAGAGGGTTTTAGGCCAAGGAAATGTCCGCCGCGCTGCCCCAATACGTGTTGGCGTACTTCACATGTCTTCGAAATATTTTTTTTCTTATTTCTCAGACATGCTGGTTTCCTCACGATGTTTTCCTTCACCGCCGAGCACATGGTAAATCAGCACTTCATATTGCAATTAATAATTTCATTGGTGCCGGCGGGGATGTAACCCGGGTTGCTCGAGTACTGTGAAGCTTACAGCGAGCGCTAACCATCTGAGCTACCACGGCTTCAGTCAGTGATAACAATGACGCAACAAAACAAAATCGTCAGTGTGGCATTATTTAAAAATAATCGAGATGGAAGTGATTTGTATTTTGTAATATATGTAAAAAGCAGTTTATAGATTTTGAAATAATACAGATATGAAAAAGAAGCATGGAAATACTACAAAATAATAAATATTTGTTTTTTATTTCACATTGACACATCTTACATTTTTAATAAAGGTACCTATTTAAAAATGCTTTAACTAAAGTAATCGCTACTCTCAACTCGAGTGATAAACTTCCATCGATGCAGGGACTATAAATAGTCAATTCGAATAGCTCAAAAACTCAAGTACAACTAGAGTGACATGATAAATTATTATTAACTCGCGTTATTCGAGTCACAAAATTCTACTCGAGTCGCATTTTTATCTTACGGTCAATGTAGTGTTTAGAATTTAGTGATTAACTCGAGTTATTAATTTGAATAACTTATTTATATATTATGTAATATCAATAAACTGATTAAATATCATTGTCATAAAGTTAGAGTGATATTATTTTATGAAGATCTATACCGAAACCAAAAATGTATAACTACGAATTAAGTTTAGTAATAATAATTATGTTGGATGGAAGAACAAAATATAAAAATAATTTGTAACAAACTGACACAGCTTCGTTCAGCCAGTTCGAGTTGCGTAACTCGAGTACCATTCGACTCAAGTTAACTCGCGTCGAGTTTCTTCTGAATTAGCACATCTCTACTACAATTTTTTTTAATATTACATTAGCAGAACCAATGACCTGAACACAAATATCAAAACAATTCTTTTTTTCTGATTTCTTGATTCCGTTTAGATTTTCATAAAATTTGTAGGCCATTTACTATATTAAAATGGTATCTTTTTTGTGTTTACTAACATTAACATTCATTAAAATTTCTAGTGGGCCCAAAAACGACTGTCTCCTTTATTCGTGAAATAAAAAAAAAACAATGAAATTAAAAATTACAGTTGTATGAATAAAATAATTAATTTGTTTCACTTTTATATTCTAACAGTTTAAAAGTATCGACGGAAATCTTTTATCCGACGATTAAAAAGTTATCCCTTGATATCACAAATAATATGTATATAGAATAGTTAGTTCTAGTGGAAATTACATTAGAAAGTTTTTAATCGCATTTAAAAAATAACTTCACAACATAATAAAAAACATCGATATAATATGTAGTATGTAGTACATATAACTCAATGATAAAAAACGTATTTTTTAAAGGGTGTCTTGTATACTGTGCACCTTCTATTTACATTCTGTTTTCCACAACAATCGATAATCGAATAATTTTTCTTAAAATCTAAATGAAATCAAATAAATAAGCTACCAGCCAAATAATAAAATAACCTTAACTTTATAAGCAAGCGGATGGAGTCTATTAAATCTCTGACTTTATTAATCTGCAGGATCTCGTTCTGGAATCAACTAAATGAAATTTGTTCCCCCCTTTTTTTCTAAAAAATCAACCGGATTCTAAATGAAGATGGTAAAAGTATAAACGTCTACGAATTCCTTGTTTGGCCAACTCTAGTCGAAGTAAAAATAAAATTAAAATACACTATGTACACATTTATATAAAATATGTTTTAAGCTAACATAGAAACTGTAATTGCCATTGGTAGTTGTCGCCAGTGACTGGAGGAATAATTCGTATTTTATTATGGTTGTTTTGCCACAGCAAACACAGCGAAGTAGGCGCGAAGAATCACAGACACTGTCTGGCGTTATACCGCGAGGATTAGGAGGTTCTAAAATTGGCACCATATTCAGAGTTATTAAGAAAAACTGCGTTTACGAGCGATTTACAAGCTCTTTTTACTGCAAGATCTCTTATTGAATTGATAATATAAATTTGCGTAGTTATATCATTAAAGATCTGGAGTAAGGTGTATAAATCTTAAGATAATTGGTTAGTTTTGCTTCATCAGTTGGTCTGAACCCATGCTCCATACATTTTGGACCTTGTGCAAGTCATTACCATGTTTTTTTTAATAGTGATTTTTGGTTATTTTTATACCGTGTTTGTAATTCTTTGAGTTAAACCATTTCATTAATTATAGTTTTAATCGTAAAAACTAAGCTTTTTTATGTTTTTCTTAATAAATCAAGATGAAAATACGTCTTACAAATACCGCGCCAATAGGTGCCAAATATTTCAGCCGGTTTCTTATTCCGATGTTATACCGCGGAATAGCGATTTCAGATCATTGATTTATTTTATTTAATTTTCGGGGTTTTTATGATTAGGCCCTTCCTGCTTTGATTTTGACAATTTATAAAGACAATGAATACTGAAGTCTATTTTCGAAGTATACCTTTGCATTTTATTCACTAATTATAGCATGTCAAAGGTCATCTAGTTAGGTATTTTGTTAATTCATTGTATGGGAAAGCTAGAAGGAAAATTTAAGTTCATACACAATTCGAAGTAATTTTTAACGCATTACTTATATACATTATGCAAAAATCTTGCGTTTTTTAATACTGGGAAATAGGAAACGAGATTTTATGGCATGAAACGTTAAGAAAGCGCTAGTGTTAATAATTTTACGCAGCTAGCTTTAGCAGCACTTTCCGTTAGTTTCAATAACGCGTAGATTCCTATTTCCTTTATAATAACGTTCACAAACCTAGGTAAGTAGTTGTAAACATTTATGGATAATGATTCACAAGCTACATTTTATCTATTTACACAATACTTTGCTTTAGAAAAACCCACATATTGTTTCTACTACTATGGCAATATTACGACGAGTATTAAAATAAATAAAATTGATTAGCTAGGTAAATTAGGTAACTATAGGATTTTTTTCATAAGTATTAAATGTTTGTATTAATTATGCGATTGGATGCTTATTTCGCAATCAATTCATACATCTCCACAAATTTTCACATACCTACATAATACTGCAAAGATTATACTTACTAATAGAAAATATACTCTCGCTATAGGTTATGGGAAAAAAAATAAAAATTGATGAACAAAACCTTGTGAATTAATTGCATTATTAAAAATAAAATTAACTTGTTAGATCTATACCCACGGGAATGATTCATATTTTTTAAATTATAATAATTTTACTTGTAGGATAATGAGCAAGCACCATGTATTATTTACCTTTTTCCTTTGCATTTTGTACACTCGGAATTAGAAATCAAATACATCGGAATAAGGTGCTTCCGACTTCTTTTCATATTTAATTAATTTAGAATACAAATCAAGATCTAATAGCCAAACCTATTGTCTATTTCAAGAGTAGAAATAACTATGGTTCTGACAATAAAACCCAAACTTTCGATATTCTTTCGAGTTTTAGTAAAAATACCGCAGACATTTATCTTAGTAATTTTTAAGCATATTGTTGTAAAAATTATATATGTCGGAGATTCAGCAAAGGATCGCAATTTCGATCTCAGAAATACATCAGGATAGCATTAATAGTTAGAAATAATAAAAGTGAGTGTGTTCAACTTGCTCTCTTGCTTACGCAATTAATCATTATCAGTAATAAGACAACTTAAGGCACTATACATTTAGTATAGTGAAATTACAGTTAGACCACACCGTAACACGCCACCTCCACAATCACACACCAGTGTAACGTGAGGTACGTAATGACATGATAACACCAAAATATGTAAACCAACAGCAACACTACTTATCTCAATGTAACACAGGGCAGCCTCTCAGCAACACCAATTCTAAATTCTTCTAGTTGAGGCCCTTGCCAAGAATTACAACAACAAACAGAACTACGACACTATCTTAGCACTATAGAATGACCACACTCGTAGAATGACTTAAGCGGAATCTCTCGCGCACGGTGCCTAAAGTGAACTTTATACTACACAAACAAGTGGGGGTTTCTAGATATACCCTCAATTCCACCTCGATCCAACCGGTATTTTATAGACGCTCCGACATATATTTTATATCCAACGCATGCAGCGTACGCCACCAGCGGCGGATGCCGCTTGTCGAGTCCAAGAGGACCTTGCCGACACCAAGCCATCTGGTGGGGATGATGGATACGAGGGACTGCTCATAAGTAATATAAATAATGTCCTCCAAACGCACTAAAGAATAATCATTTATTTAGTGTTGCTCTTGAAGTAAACACAGAAAACTGAACGCGGTGAAACCACAGCGGTGACACTCTCTGTATATGAGAGTTCAAGTGGCAGTGACATTAAGCCTGAGCGTGTAACGCTAAGGTTGATACCGAACCAAAATGGAGATATAGCAGCCAGGCTAATCAAACCTAAACCATAATAAACAATGTACCCTGCTGCTACCATAACGCAAAAGGTGAAGGTCTGAAGAAAACATTTATTTCCTAATTACCCCCGGCTTCTGAGATACTGCGGGCTGCATATCGATGCGAGATAACTTGAAACAAGAAGCAGCCACAAATATCATCAGCACTGCATCGTCTTCACACGCCGGCTATCTTCACGCATCCGTCGACCATTTTCGAGCCGTTTCTTCAACGCCGCAGCTTCGCTTATCTCCAACGCCGATTACGCGCGCGCGCTTTTTTTTTTAATAGACTCACTGTGACTACCTACTGGGGAACCTAAGTGATACCCACTAAACTCCACTTTGGGGACTGACAACTGGCCGTTAAGCCGCTTTGTCGGATCGGAAGCGACCTTCTTTTGGGAGAAGAGGGCGCAGGCGGCTACGAGCCGCTGAGGAAGGGCCTAATAAGGCAAATTAATTTTGAAAATTTATTATGAGTTGGCCTAAGCCGCCAGGAGGCAGTTCAGGTCGTTTAAAAGTTTATTTGGCGGGTCCGAGAGAGTGTTTCTCGGCCTGCGGACTCGATAGCGAGAGGGGGGTGGGGCTGCATAAGTAGCTGCCTCACGAATAAAATGATTGGAATGCGACTCTGAGGCTTTGAAGAAGTTCTCAGAGAGTTTTTTAAGGAATTTTTGGATTGTAGGGAGCTCTAAGTCCCGATGAAGGTCGGCATTACGGACGTACCAAGGTGCGTTCGTAGCTCGACGACAGAAGAGGTTTTGAACTACTTGGAGTTCATTAATAATTTTAGGGTCAGCGTGGGCAAAAATGGGGCCCGCGTAGGACATGACTGGTCGTATACAGACCTTATATAGGGTACTAGCATACGTATTGGTGGAGTGTTTTTGAGTCGGCGTCGTTTATAATCGAAGTGAACGGCGGAGCTCTTCTCCTGGTTCACATCATTGCGCCATTTTTTGAACCAAGCTCCTAGGTCATCAACTGACTTTTGGATCTTGTTCCGTATGAAAGGTAGCGAGATATCTTTACAGTATAGGGCAGTGTCATCTGTGAAGAGGGAGAGCTGAACACCTTTCGACGGGATGGGAATGTCGTTGGTGAACAGGATGTACAGGAGAGGAGCAAGTACTGAGCCCTGAGGGACACCAACTTTGATGGGGCGCTTAGAAGATAGCGTGCCTTCGTGTCTAAAACGAAAGGTACGATGCTTTAGATAAGAAGCCACGAGACGTACTAGACGATCAGGGAGACCTAATTTGTATAATTTGTAGATAAGGTCTTCATGCCAGACTCTATCAAAGGCTTTAGCTATGTCGAAAAAGACCGCGAAGGTCTTATGACGACGAGAATAAAAACCGCTGGGGATATATTCCACAATGCGGTGAACTTGTTGGGGACAAGAGTGTTTCGCTCGGAAACCGAATTGATCGGGGATGATAAGAGGATCACCGTCTGTGGGAAACAGATGGCGCCTCATGCGAGTTTGGAAAACAGATGGCGCCTCATGCGAGTTTGGACCGCGCGCGCGCCGGTCTGCATCACTTTTATAGCTCCGTCCAGCAACGCAGCTAGGAGAAGCGATCCACGAGTCTTACGCCGGCAAATGGAGCGCGACACATAATAGTTGTACATAATATTTTTATTAATTTTTATTGGTCAAAATGTATGTATTGTAATTGGCTAAGCAAATAAAATATTTTACTATTGGTAAACTAAGGACGTAGCCGGGCATATAAATATAGGCAGGGTTAGCTGAATAAAATATACTCCAAACTCCATTCGTCTGCAAATCAAAAAAAAATAGTTTTATTTCTCCGCTCCTAAACCACTCGGAGTCTGATAATAGTGGACACCATACACCACTATTACATGGGTGACCCCGACATACACCACTATTACAAAATATTATACACTTGTGCCAAAGAAGATACATAGTAGGTATATGTTATATAATGTAAACTTATGTATTCAGGTAGTGAAAGATACGATCAATTTTAAATCAACTTTTATTAAATATCTTTATAGATGGAGAAAATTAAAACTTCCGACAAAACAAAATATGCACGACAGTTAGTGGTAATCTTAAATTTTTAAACAACACTTAGAATTTCAGTACCTACGCAATAATCAGTACCTACTGCCCTTTATAAATTACTTATTCTTATATATTTTTTGCTTTTTCTATCACCATTTTTATTATTATTTCTAACAATTGCAAAAATTCGTAGCTGTATGTATAATTTTTTTAGAAAATCCATAGGGAAGCATAGATAGATAGATAGATAACACTTTAAAGTACGCCAAAAAATAACATAAATATTTAAAAAAAATGAGAAAAATAAATGTGGTACAATGGGTGGTCTTATCGCTAAGAACGATCTCTTCCAGACAACCTTTGGATGGACAGGATTGCAAGAAAACAATAAAAACGTGTGTGGTTTGGCGACAAAAATAACATTATTTTTATTAAAGCCATAAAATAGAAATATAGAATGGTATATAAGTACATAGATAAGATAAATACATACATACATATTAATATATACGTTATATATATATATATATATATATATATATATATATATGCATATAAATATATATTTATACAAATATATAAAAGTACAAATATATACTTCAAAACTATTATATATACCATAAATGTGCCATGCATATAAACAAATATTGTAACTAAATAAAGGTAGAATAATTATATACAAATGAATAGACATTATTTTTATATAAAGTGCAGTCAGTCTGTGCTTGCGTGCGGTGCGTGAGTTTAGAGAGACGAGACGCGAACTACTACGTGCTAGCCCTCGGCCAGGGCAGTCGGCGACGGCCCGTTCCACGCCCCGCGCTCCTCTCAAGGCCACATCCAGACATAGCCGCAAGCGGTCGGTAAAATGTCCTAAAACCCAAGAATCAAAACCTAATTTTCATTGTGTGCTCATTTCTTTCTTCTAAAAATGAGGATGTTTATTCAAAAGGTCAAAAATAAAACTATTAATAAAAAGTAACCAACCTCAAAGAACTTAAACGAATAAAATAATTTCATTTGTACTGAAGTCGAAACTTTAATCCTTCTTTACATTATGTCTTATATCGCATTTAAAATGCATTCTCAAAGTTTAACTTTTCAAAACCAATTCTTTAAAATTGCAAAATGTCTAACCCCAAAAGGTGAGTTTCGATTTTAATAAAAATGTTAAGTCAACGTAGTTCAAGTTTCATTTCATCCATACAATTATATTTTTATAGTATTTTGAAAAGAAGCAAAAATATATTAAAATGGTTGTAGTTTATGTAATGCAACAAAAACAACTTCTAAGCCAGGATGCGCTAAACATAAATGTTTGTATTGCCCATTATTTAAATTTAATTGTCTTCTTCTACCCACAAAGATATTTTAATACAGCCTACGCTATAGTGCGGCTTCTGATCATGAGGTCCCGGGTTCGCATCCCGAATCGGGCCAAAAAAAAATTAGTTATTGAGTTATTCCATCAAAAAATTCTCAGTATCTACCCGGAGTCAGGAAGTTGGCGGTGTCTCACCCCCGTGCCTTGGAAAGCTAATAAAAGCCGTTGGTCCTGCGCCTGATTTCTAACCGGTTATGACGGTTTACCGTCCCACCGGACTGAGAGTGAGGGAATAGAGAGTGCACCTGTGCTTGCGCATACACTTGGGCAGTATAATCCTGTCCCGCGCCGATAGCTAGTCTCCATTTAGGTTGGCCACCGTGACCGAAATTCGGTGTCGAAATTATTATTATTAAAGCAAAGATATTCCTTAAAACCCTTTTGTTACGCTTAACCGCATCGCAGTCAGCAAGTTGGTTTAAAAGGATATGATGTACATCACGAGAAATTTGGCAGCCACATCTATAATTATATAATAAAGTTTATATTTACAGGTTGTAATGAAGATGGGCTTTTCTCAAGTCCACTGCTGAACATAGCTGTCGCGCTTGGCACACAGATTAGTGACTTCGTTGCTTGTCGGTTAAAGGTAATCTTTACTAGGCAAATCTTCAATATATCGCCTATTTGGTCTATAAAATTCGGCCTATGGCATTCTTGCCGACTCTTTGCATTCTTTCCTTATTGATTCTTTCTACATGTCCAAACCACCAAAGCATTCCTTTCTTAATCCTGGTCACAACATCTTCTTACAAATCAGCCTTTTTTCTTATCCCACAATTTCACACCATATCACTCAGAGTCACCCCTAACATATTTCCTAATGACTGCATTTCTCCAGCATTCATTTCACTCGCACGCTTCTTCTTCCACTCAAGTTTCACTAGGTACCGTACATTAATGAATTGCGATACCGATGCTGCCATATAACGGAAGCCTTTCTGACGTTTCTGATAGTTGTATCGTACGACTTGAAAATAGCTCAACGATTTTGATGAAACTTTGAATTAAAGTAGATAATGTTCAAGTAAAAAAATCTCCTAAAGTTGAGCGAAGCTTGGACACCTATGTACTTGCTGTTAAGTGCTTATTATAACGTACAGAAATACAATTATTCACTTTTGTGTTTTTTTCTCAAAATAATATCTGCTTGTTATTTCCAATGTAAATAAACCGCACCAGAAGTAAAAACCAAAGGAAGCCGTTGTGATAGAATAAAATAATAGCGATGACTTTATTTATTTAATCTAAAAAGAATTTAATAAAATGTCTGAACTTAATTATTCTCAGTGATATATCTACAAAATATTGAAACAAATTAAATCAACGTGTTGAAATTAATAATTAAAGTTGACTAAAAATTATAAATTATTCACATTCAATTTCACTTCTAAATTTTTTGTTACGACCATTTTATTACTTTGGCGAAAGAAATATTTTACAAGCTGTAAGTAATTTTAGTGTACCATAATTTAGTAAGTTTATAAAATTTATTTTCCAATTTAAAGTTTTCTAATAACATCAACACCAAACAAGAAACAACATGTCTCACTTAATTATTTATAGGCATGATATATTAGACAGCTCACACTTTATAAAGGAGATATATGCCTGTAATAGTTAATAAAGTACGCCGTCTTCAGTTTACTTAAATGGAGTTTGTGGCCTTAAAATATTATACAACACATACAGAATTTCACACATAGTATAGATAGATAGAGTAACAGTGGTATAGATATTAAAATTTTTAACACCATTAATAGGTGCATACCGATACATTATCCATACAGATGCGAGTTCAGTTGTACTAACTCGGCGTCCTACGTGAGTTATCTCAACGAAACTTGACGAGAACAAAGCGGCCAATCACGAAGCTGAGTGACACGTCATGTATAATTGGCAGCTCACATGTTATTCATTTGTAAGCGATAATGTACGGTTGTCTCATACACTACTTTACTAGTGTAGTGTGTAGTGACGGTTTAGGAACATCCACGACATTGGAACACACATCCTATATCGGCTCTACCTAGAATAGCTAAAAATAAACAGACTGTGGTTGCCAACCCTCCTGCAAAGCATTTCAACCGGCAAATAGGGTTCAGAAGTGGACTTTTGCTATGCTGTAACAGCAAAGGTATATTGCAAGATGTTTTGGACAACACTCGTCAAAATCTGACATTATAATATTTCTGATTTTACCGTGTAATGGCGGTGTAAGTATACCCACTACCACATATTAATCACCCCGTGGGTGTCCTAAGGCTCAATTTACATTGCCGCGGAACGGAATGAAAGCGAATTTTAGTAAAGAAATTGTACATACTAAAATGAGTTTTAATTGTGTAACGTGCAAACGTGCAAACTAGATATGAGCCAAAAAAAATCGCGCGTCTTCCGGAGAATTCTCGCGTATTCTCGAGAATTCCCATGTGCGGAAGTGGACGAAGGGTGACGTTTTAGTTTCTTCCATAAATTATGAACCCAAATATTTATTTTCATTATGCTGATATTCTTCCTTTTCTCATAATTTTCTTCTTCTGCCTCACAAATAAGCAATATGAAATTAATATCCAATTAACCATTCTTCTCAAATAAAATATTTAGACAAAATAACTGAACGTCCGCGATAGCCTCCAGGCGCAGTCGCGGGAATGCTCGAGGATTCTCGCGAAATCACGCGCCTTCTCGCGTGACATGACGAAATTGACGCTACCGCTCCATTCCGTTCCACCGCAATGTAAATTGAGCCTAAGAGGTGACAAAGGAAAACAAACCAAGAGCTTGGCAACAACGTCTACCTAATAACAGCTAAAAATAAAAAGACTGCTGTTACCAACCCACCTGCTAAGCGTGGCAACTATGGAAAATATTCCCCCAATGAGACAATCTACGGGGGAGGCCTATGTTCAGATGTGGACTTTTGTTAAGTTGTAATGATAACGGTATTTTCAAAATCGCAGATGGCGTTCAAATCGCGTGAAGAAAAGAATTATCGCTCGCTTCGTGCCATCACGCGTAACACTACACTTTGCTCCTATATGTATTTGATTCAGTACGACATTTCATGTGACAACAACTGTTTGATATTTTCGCGTAGGTATCCGCCTTTGCTTTGAGCTTACGTGACATTGAGTAAAACTTCTGTGATAAATATTGTTGTTTACCTGGACAATGGACGTACGAGTAGGTATTTTTATTTTTGATGTGTAACTTCTTTATCGACGTAATGGAGAAAAGTTAGGTATTAATTAACCTACTAATGTAAATAGTCCTGGAGAAATCGGCGTATGAGTACCAAAAACTATTCCACCTTATTTTTTATGCGGTCCTCTTCAAATTATCCTCCTGATTTTTTAAACAGTGTGATAAAAGATAATATTTGAAAAAATATAGGAAAGGAGATAAATGAAAGCGGTAAGTACCTATTTTGTTTACATAAATAGAGTACCCACAGAACATTCGGAACAGATGGGAACACGGGCTGCTGCCGCCTGCAGTCGGGTTCGGAATCATGACTGCAGCGACATGACGCGACGACATGTCGCTACGATGTCACGTCGCCTACTGCTGCTGTCTGCGGTCGGCTACGGAATTGTACCTTAAAGTTAATATTTTGTGAGATGCATTGTACAGTACGAGATATTAGGCCACCTGGTTTATCAGTTTCTTTTCCTTGGAATCGGTGAAACTCATTTTTTGAGAAAAATTCAACGTGTTGTCGCTCGGGCGTTGTCAGCACAATGAAACGACGTGTCGCTATCTACGCTAGCGCTAGCAATTTTTAATGGGTGTTATAAGGTAGTAGATATTCTTATACCGCGACTATATGGCCAATATTTGATGTATTATTATATGAATACACAAAATAGGTATATAGGAGCTGTGATCGCTTATCTTGCATACTGGTCTTAAACTTCATGGTATGTGAACAACCAGCTGTGCGTTGCCTGCACCATTAGTATTGTTCATCGTAATTTATAAGTTTTTCTTTACGCAACCTCGACGACGAAGAAAATTACCTAAGCAATCTCATTTACTACTCATATTTAAGGCTTTAACTAGCCTGAATGACCTTGACGAAACGGCGATCGCAGAGATTTTAGCCGATGTCAACACCGTCTAGCAACTACGTTCTGTATAACTTATAAAAGTGCAAAGATTAATAGACTGCAGAGATGATAATTATATAAGTGACATACTGCCTGTTATGCTTGCGCATCACTGAGAATTATGTCGCGGTTACGCATCTTCATTTACATTGTGCTGTAGCTTTGTCCGGTAGGCTACATGAGCTATCAAGTGTTCAAGTTTCAAGTACGTAAGAGTTTTTTATTATATATGTTAAATCGTATTTATTTGTATCGTATTATTAGATCTGGGTCAAAGCGTTCGCTGTAAATTTTCCCGGGTTTGATCCCCGACAGCACGAATGAAATTTGTAATTGCAATTTTCGTCAACACGCATTGGGGAAGCACGGCGGGAATTTCCTTGCCCTAAAACCCTCTCAGAAATAAAAAAAGAGTCCTGTGCCCAGTAGAGGGACTTGTATAGCCTATTACTTTACTTTGTAGCAATATTTATATTCTTTTCAGATATAGAACGGTACCTTATGCTGACAAAAATATCACGTGGAGGCGACGAAAACGTAAAACATCTTTGTACCTAGATAAAACGTTCGAAAGATTGTCAGTCATGTCATACGCCACATTTTCTATAGAGCGTAGAACATTGCAGATAGGGCAAAATAAAAAATAATCCAAACTATTATGGGAACTATTTATTAATAATATATACATTTATAGATATTTATAATAAACATAATGAACAAGCTGCAAGGTTCAACTAATAATGTTTTTTGTAAACACAATCGTAAAATTCCTGTTTTAATTTTTACCAATGGTTAATTGATGAAACGTAGTCAAGATCACTTCATATAAAATATATTTAATTAAAATTGACACGTGACCTATTTGGCCTTCTACTTACAACTCGGCGGAAATTTGAAAAGAAGATTTTGTTTTTTCACACAAGTATTGGTTACAACTGGCGTGGTTTCGAAAAGCGTGATTAAGTGTCAGCGGTATAGTATAATCAGTTAAATACTGAACTTTTTTGAAATTTATTTTTTGTTTATATTTGTTATATCTTCTTAAAAACTGACGCCATCTCACTATTTTATTAATTTTTTTTTTGTAACGCATAAGGATAAGTAAGACTAAGTTAAATTAACTTGGATAACTTTGTATTTTTTTTAATTTTATCACAAAATTTCCGCAATAAATTATTACCTTTTCTACAGTGATTCTCTCCTCTTAGTTTCGGCGTGACTGTAGGATGTTATAGTGAATTACTGTCAGTTACTAAGCGGCCATAAATCATTATATGTATGTATAGACATACATATGTACATTTTTTGTTTTTAATATTTATGTTTTTTTTTTGAATTTTGATTGATTTTTTGAAACCTGGTAAAATTATTTTTTTCCATACCAATTGATGGGCCTGAGTATAATGCCAGTTATGCTCTTTGGCTGAAGTTATTTTTTATTTTATGCTCAATTGCAGACAAAACAATATTGATTGCGCATTTCTAAAACAAAATTTTACCTCTTCTCCTTCTAATAATATCCCCTGCACCTAACACGGCGGAATAGATATTATTATCTATAAGACCATTTGCGGAAAGAGTTTTTGTTAACAATTATGAGTGTAACATTTCATCAGCTGCTTTATTTATAGTGCCTTGAGCAACACTTTGCCGATTTCTGTACAGAAAATGATGCTGGCTTTGCAAATATTGCCGCTACCATTGAATATAATACCCGCTATGTTATAGTTATTTACATAGAAACTTTAATTATCATTTGCATAAAATTCTAAATAGCACTTTTTACACAAGAAAGTAAACTTTTAGATCAGTCCATCTTGTTTTTCACTAATTAAGTGAAAAGGGAAACAAACCAATAGGTCCGTGATTTAAAATTTATTGCAACATTTTATAGAAAAGCATGACCTTATCATAATATAATAGTCAATCATTTAGCCATGGGATAAAACTTTTAAGTGTGCCTGTCAAACATTAATGATGATATTCGGGACATTATACTGGAAATAGTCTTTTAAATATTTTGTAGTACAATTGATAATCTTCAGTATGATTGACCGCGTATATGACTTTTACAAGTCTATGATCTTTTTGATGAAAATTATTATTGCAGATAAAAGCCCTTTCACATTTATGTAAAACACTAACTTGAAATTATATAATTATCAGCAGTTTTTAATTCATTGAACTTTTTTAAGATTGTATTGAAACTCTACTGGTAAAAAAAAAACAAATATATATATATTATAGTTCTTGATGAAAATAAAGTATGCGCGTTACATCGTATCCCATCAAGAATTTCTAAAGTAATTCTTGGTGTAAAGCTAAGACGTGATAATAACTGTAAACAATAGAATAACAAAATAATGTAAACATTTGTAAATACTTGCTTTATAACCTAATAAATATTATTTGACCGTAATAAAATAAAACAAGGTAGTCTTCAGCATGAAAGTAAAAATAAATATTTTAGATTATTTTTGCAATATCTAACAGCCGGATCAGCGCGCGATTCTGATCCATCTAAAGATGCTAAATTTCAGCAAACACTGTCAAATTCAATAGGAGTGACAGAAAAAAACGGTTCTTGATATAAAAGGGTAAATAAATTATTTAACCTATAAAGTAAAATCACTTTATTAAAAATCAAAATAGCCCAATAGCTTTATTAACATGAGACAATTGTACGAGTGCTAACAATACTTAACATTATTTTACTGAAGTCTCAGAAAGTTTTTTTTTAATAGAATAAAGGTGACAAACGAGCACACAGTCCACCTGATGGTAAGTGGTTGCTACGACCCATAGACATCTACATCTATTCTCGATTATGTATCAAAATGTAAATGCGTTGTCACCCGTGAGGACTACGATGTAATGCCTCGTTTCCAGTAAAAAGGTTCTCCGGTTCTCTACACTCACCATACGAAACACAGCAGGGTTAAACTGCTATTTTACATGGTATTCTGTGAGAGCGTGGCCCTTCCCCGGTTGAGCCGACCCATTCGTGCTACAACTATACCTACTACTAATATAGCTGCAGCATGGCTCTACCACGTAAGAAAAAAATGACGTTGAAAATTTAAGTATTTTCAGAAGCAACTTTGCAATTATTTTCTATTGAGTGAATTTTTGTGGAATCGTGTTTTACAAACCGCCACCTGAAATACGTACAATTTTTTTAGATAACGATGTGAAATTACAAAACGATCCCCATGCATATCAATGTGGCTCTATTCAGCCTCTTAATATGCACATACTTCGGGATTGAGAGATTTTAAAAGTTTTCATGCTTAAATAATGGTAGATATAATATAATATTATTACTGTCCCGTGTTCGTCGTTCCACATCTAAATTATATAAATATGCATTTTTCAATTTCACTAATCAAATTCGCCGCGAAAATTTCTTCTTCTTTGGGCACTTTAAAAATTTATTTATTTAGAAAATAATATTTACGGTTACCAGTGTAGAGGCGTGTAGTGCCGTGTAGTGGCGGTTAAGAATATCCACTACCCCATATCTTCCCGTGGGTGTCGTAAAAGGCGACAAAGGGAAACAGGCAGGAGATGGGCAGCAGCATCTTCCTGATAATAGCCAAAATAACAATAAAAAACTGCGGTTGCCAACCCGCTCGCCAAGCGTGGCAACTATGGCAATATACCCCCCATGAGCAATGACAATAATAAACGGCCCCTAGTCCCCGGCGGCCCCGCTATTCCTGGCTACGGTGGCGACCATGGTAACGGCGGGGCAGGGGGTGCTAAGAATCTCCGGTGGAGGTTCGGTTGCCACCTACGACGACTCGACCTGGCAACATACAACGCACGCACCCTGAGGACTGACGAGAAGATTGTGGAGCTGGAAGAAGAGATAGACAAGTTACGCTGGCATATTATAGGATTATCCGAAGTCCGAAGAGAGGGGGAGGACACGGTAATCCTCGAATCCGGCAACTTGCTCTATTACCGGGAGGGCGACCATCTGTCCCAAGGAGGTGTCGGATTTATCGTCCACAAGTCTCTCGTTAACAACGTTGTAAAGATTGAGAGTGTGTCGACGAGGGTTGCGTACCTTATACTCAGAATCACCAAACGGTATTCGCTGAAGGTCATACAGGTTTACGCACCAACCTCGGCACACCCCGATCAGGAGGTGGAGGAAATGTATGAGGATATATCTAGAGCCATGCATTCCTCCAAAACTCAATATACGGTGTTAATGGGAGACTTCAATGCAAAACTAGGCACAAGAGAGAACGGTGAGCTGAAAGTAGGGAAATTTGGAATAGGGCAACGGAACCCAAGGGGCCAGCAGTTGGCTGACTTCATGGAGAAAGAGGGACTCTTTATGATGAACTCTTTCTTCCAGAAGCGGCCCCACAGGAAGTGGACCTGGTCGAGCCCCGACGGTTCGACAAAAAATGAGATTGACTTCATTATGACGACCAGACGACAACTGTTCAGTGATGTCTCAGTGATCGCGAGGGTGAAAACCGGCAGCGATCACCGAATGGTTAGAGGCACACTGAACCTAAACGTTAAGTTGAAGAGGTCTCGTCTAATGAAGTCAACGCTCCGTCCCCCTCGTGCTCTAATCCAAAGTCCCGAAACCTTTCAGCTCGAGTTACAAAACCGTTTTCAGTGCCTAGAAGACTGCAATGAAGTGGACGATTTGAATGACAAGCTCGTGGAAACTGTCCATGCGGTCGGAGCTAAGTTCTGCAAGACCCGCTGCAGAAGAACACAAAAACTCTCCGATCACACTCTTAATCTCATGGCTGTTAGACGGGAGATGAAGCTACATTCTTCAACAGATTTAACAGCATACAGGCAACTGAACAGACAGATCTCCAAATGCATGCGGCGGGACTTACGCAACTTCAATACAGCTCGTATTGAAGAAGCGATCGAGCGGAACCAAGGCTCCAAAGTCTTTGCCAGAGATCTGTCTGCCAGAAAGCGTCAACTGTCAAAGCTGAAGACAGAGTGTGGCAGCATCGTTTCCGGGGCACCTGAGATTTTGAGTGAGATTGAGAGGTTCTATGGGCAGCTGTACACGTCATCGTTGGAGCCGCACGCAAGTGTGAGTAACGATCCAAGAGCGAGTCTTATCCGACATTATTCCGATGATATCCCGGACGTCAGTCTGAGCGAGATTAGAATGGCTCTCCAGCACCTTAAAAACGGCAAGGCCCCAGGCGAGGATGGAATTACAGCGGAGCTTCTGAAAGCGGGTGGAAAACCGGTACTTGAAGTCCTTCAGAAGCTCTTTAATTCCGTCCTCCTTGGTGGCATTACACCGGAGGCGTGGAGCAGAAGTGCGGTGGTCTTGTTCTTCAAGAAAGGCGACAACGCTCTCTTGAAGAACTACAGACCGATTTCCCTTCTGAGCCGCGTCTACGTGCTGTTTTCGAGAGTCATTACGAATCGTCTCGCGCGCAGACTTGACGACTTCCAGCCTCCCGAACAAGCCGGTTTCCGAAAAGGCTTTAGCACCATAGACCACATACATACCCTTCGGCAAATTGTACAGAAGTCCGAGGAGTACAATTTGCCACTATGTCTGGCGTATGTGGACTATGAGAAAGCCTTTGATTCCGTCGAAATTTGGGCGGTGCTGCAGTCCCTTCAGCGATGCCAAGTTGACTGTCGGTATATCGAAGTGTTGAAGTGCTTGTACAGTAGGGCTACGATGGCTATCCGAGTACAGAACCAGAGTACGAAACCTATCCAACTGCAGAAAGGTGTAAGACAGGGTGACGTTATTTCCCCGAAACTCTTCACCGCTGCATTGGAAGACGTTTTCAAGCTTCTGGACTGGAAAGGATACGGTATCAACATCAATGGCGAGTACATCACTCACCTTCGATTTGCCGACGATATAGTCCTTATGGCAGAATCGCTGGAGGACCTAAGCACTATGCTCAATGACCTCAATAGTGTTTCCCAACGGATAGGTCTTAAGATGAACATGGACAAAACAAAGATCATGTTTAATGTCCATGTCACACCTATGCCGGTAGTTGTTGGGAACACTAAGCTCGAAGTTGTTGACGAGTATGTTTACCTGGGACAAATAGTCCGACTAGGTAAGTCCAACTTCGACCGAGAGGTCAATCGACGGATTCAACTCGGTTGGGCAGCGTTCGGGAAATTACGGCACATCTTCTCGTCAGGTATACCTCAAACCTTGAAAACGAGACTGTACACCCAGTGCGTGTTGCCAGTGATGACATACGGAACTGAGACGTGGTCCTTCACTGCTGGCCGGATGAGGAAGCTCAAGGTCGCTCAGCGAGCTATGGAGAGGGCTATGCTCGGAGTTTCTCTGCGTGATAAACTCAGAAATGAGGATATCCGCAGTAGAACTAGAGTGACCGACATAGCCCAACGGATTAGTAAGCTGAAGTGGCAATGGGCCGGCCATATAGCTCGAAGAACCGACAACCGATGGGGAAGAAAGGTTCTCGAGTGGCAGCCTCGTACCGGCAGGCGAAGTGTAGGGCGTCCCCCCACTAGATGGAGTGACGACCTGGTAAGATATGCAGGAAGTCGATGGATGCAGGTGGCTCAGGACCGTGCTTTGTGGCATTCTTTGGGGGAGGCCTATGTTCAGCAGTGGACTTGTGAAGGGCTGTAATGATGATAATGATGACCAGTGTAGAGATATTAACTAAATTTAGTATTTCTAGTCATAAAAATATTTATAGTTGAGTATAAACTTATAAAAAACTAATATATATTTGAACGAAGACGCTCCAACACCGAAGTGCGGTCCACCCTCGACGATGTCCGAAAACGGACTGTGACAGAGCTTACATGGCGACGGAGCATGCGCGCTCGCGTAAATGTATTCAATTTCAGGGAAAAATGATATATTCTCTTATAAAACGGGTAATAAACATAAAACTCTCAATTAAAAATATTAATATTTTTAAGACCTTTTTTTTAGTGTAAGAACTATTTAAAAAGCTTGTGCCGATTTGGAGAAATTTTGCAAAATATGACAAAGATAGGTACTCTTTGGGGATTTTTTTGTAATAAGGGGTTGACAAAAATACAATTTTGTTAAATTAAAAAGCTTTACCAATTCCTCATCTGTTACCCTGTATTTTTTCTTTGTGGATTAAATGAACAGTTATTGAGATTTTTTTACTTAAATATCCTAGATTTAGGCATTTCAACCACTGTTAATATATCCCCAACGGTTTCTTGGAGCATTGTCGAGGGCTTAAAGGTTGAAACGTCTGGTATTATGAGAACCAAGACGAGATATACTTGTTCTAACAGTGGCATTTTATGAGAAGTTAAAGGAAGAAGTTATGTAGTTAATAAATATACTATTTATGTATGTATGTATTTATCATTTATAAAGATTAGCACTAAATCCGTAGAGCAAAAATATAGAAATGCGATCAAAGGAGTGTTGTTTTTTAAGATTTTATATTAATATTCGAAAAATTGAGGTTAGTTATTAAGATAGCTGATAAAACCTTGATGCAAGTTATAAAAAATATTACTCAATATTAAATCAATAAAAATGACAATTTATAGACAGCTTAAAACGTATAAAGTAAAATAATACTTTATACTGTATCCAAAGATATAACCATTTGATTGTACCTTGCATTTTGTATTACACACTTAAAATATTTGCAACCACAAATTAACAAAGTTTTCGTCAGTGTAAAAGTTTCTTCTTATACTTTTATCCTTCTTCATAACTAACTTTTGGAGCTTTAACTTAAGCTAACTCCTAATGAAATGTAGTTCGGAGTGTGAGAAAACTTACTATAGTATGGTATATTAAATGGATCCAAATTCTATAAGTGGTATTGTAATCAAATAGAGATATTTGAAAATTATAACTTATAATTGAGATTTGTTTAGGTTGATTTTAAATGTAATAATATCCCACCAAAAACTGAGCAACAGCATCTTTCTGGAAAGCTGAATCTTAATCTATCAGTAGTGGATTTTCAGTAGTTATGTGATAACATGTTAATAATCCGGTGTGAATGAGATTAGGTATCTGATACCCAAAAGTTTAAAGACAAAGGATATCTATGGATTGCGCGATTCTCCAAAATTCCACATAGCTTATTAGCTGGAGTAGAGGGAAGTATTTGTGAACTATTTGTGCTGCATTTTTGCATAAAGGAGACAGTGATTTCTGGGCGTAATTGCAATAAGTTGAGGTATGATTTAAAACGTATAAGTCAATGTTTAAAAAGGTATATTTTATATTTCGAAATTGTACAAATCACCCCAATCACAATCTGGAAAATGATGAATTTAAATTATTAATTTGAACATTTTGACTATATTTTTAAATATTATGTTTCATGTAATTCTTAAAATCATGATTTTTTTTAAAGTCACTATTATTTTTATTCTTTATCGACAGCTTTCTTTATTTTATTCCTGCTGTTTCCAGTCGATATAAACCGAACCAGAAATATATAAGTAAAATGCAGTGCCATCTCATTTCTGAGAGGGTCAAAAAGTAATTACACCGCTGAGGTGCTACAATGCGTGTTGATGGACTTTACATGTATTTGAATTATTTTTCCTACGCAGGCATGCAGGTCTCTTCATGTTTTCCTTCAACCCCGAGCACATGGTAAAATTATTTAAAGGATATTTTAATTGTATTTTATAGCTTAAAAAACTTACTATCTTGACATTTCGAAATACATAAAATTCTATCAAAGACTGTGTAAGAACCTCCGAAGGAGGCGGAGTTATAGCCGAAATAAGAATTTGTTTTGCTTTTTGAAAATTTTGACCATAACCATAACCCTATTGACATCCTCTACATGATAGGCTATTCAAGCTGACTAGGCCTAAAGTTCGAGTCACCCCCCCCCCCCGCAACTCATTTCTAGCCTTTACTTCCAATTACTTCCAAAAAGGAGGCCAATTACAAGCTTTCACGTAATAAAGCAAAACATACAAGTTCATATTATATAATAAGAAACACATTATTTACAAATTGATATCTACTTAGTATACATATCATTTCTATGTTTTCTTCCTCGCACAACTTCCTCATGGAATCGATTACCATCAGCGATTTTTCCGGTACCGATACGACATAGGGACCTTCAAGAAAAGTGCCTATTCCTTTTTAAAAGCCCGGCAACGCATCTGCAATTCCCCTGGTGTTGCAGTTGTTCATGGGCGGCGGCAGTCACTTATCATCAGGTAAGCCGCATGCTCATTTACACTGCTATAAAATAAAGAAATGTTGCATTATTTTCTCATCATATCTCTGCACATCTCAAAAATTTAAAAGTAATATTTCAAAGATAGTAAATAAGTCGCCAACACGCATTAAAGCGCGGCAACATTTTCTTGCCCTTAAACCTTCTTAGAAGGGAGAGAAGGCTTATGCCCAGCCGTGGAACGTAATATGGAATATACTTTTTACTTATATTATTGTGTCATCATATATAAAAAAGTTTCTATACCTACCCTCAAACAAATTATTCATGTGCAATATCGTATTCTATTCAGGAATATATAATATTAGCAGATGTGGGATTGGATGCAGTAACAGCTATCTGTCAGTGACTAATGTTACGCTATATATGATACGAAATTTTATCATAAATAAGAATCTGGTTTTCTATAACATACTACATCTTTAAATGCATCGGCATATGCGTCATCTGATTTAGCAATTCTATTAGCAATTTGAAACGTAAATTCATAATCATTTCACAATTCAGATCTAAACAATCATTCAATCAATATTTTCTTTACGGTATCAATTTATATTAAAACAAAAATAAAATAAAATATTTGTATGTGGTTTGTTTAGAAAACAAATTAAAACAATACTATCCTTAAGGTAGTCCACTTAGAATTCGACTTCTGTCTCTGGCTCACGGGCATCGTTATTGAGATTGAAATCTGCCAAAAGGAAGCAATCAAATAAAAACACACCGTTTGTTTATTCGCGATGCATATTGCGTGCCGTCTGTGTAGCATTGGTGCCTCGACGGAACTCATATTCGAAAATAACGCGAATTTTCAATTTTTCCATGTTTGCCAACGTAGCTTTATTGACGAAAGAACATATTGCAGGAAAATAAACGAACAACTGATTTTTATTAGCAACTAACTGTGCCCCGCGGTTTCACCTGCGTATATCACGCGACTGCGCCGCGGGACATGCGAAGTGAGTGACATCACGACGGACGGTTGCTGAATTAACAATGTTACTAAAACTACATAGTTAACATAATTGGTGGTTATGCATGGTACAGGTACTGATATGGCCTTGAATACGAAGTGATATATTTGGATATGAGGATTAATACCAAGGTACGAATAATGTGGCCTAGTTTGTACCGGCGTTACTATTGCATATTTTAACATGAAGAAGTAGTTTTAGTGACACAACTGTAATAGTTAGACATATGGTATCGCAAACTTTTTTGTAGATATTGATGTCCTCTATAGAACTGAAGTACATTACTTTCCTCTATTGTCAATAGTTTAAGCAGTGTACGCGATATAAGGAATTTTCGCCGTTACCATTGCATACTTTAATTGTGACATAAATGTAAATGTGGTATCGCCGACTTGTTTGTAGATTTTAGAACGTGGTAGAGCCATACTGCAGCTATATTAATAGTATAGTTGTAGCACGAATGGGTCGGCTCGACCGGGGAAGGACCACGCTCTCACAGAATACCAGCGTAAAATAGCAGCTTAATGCTGCTGTGTTTCGTATGGTGAGTGTAGAGAACCGGAGACCCATTTTACTGGAAAAGAGGCATTCTTAGTCCTCAAGGCTGACAACGCATCCGCATTTTAATTCACAAACGAGGATAGATGCAGATGTCTATGGGCCACAGCAACCACTTACCATCAGGTGGACTGTGTGCTCGTTTGTCACCCTCATTCTATAAAAAAAAAGATATTGATGTCTTATATAAAACTGTAGTACATCACTTTGCTCTATTTTAATAATAGTGGGCTTCCCCTGCATATTAGCAACCTATTAAAAGCCAAAAAAGCTGCTTTCCGGAGAGCAGCAAAATATCCCACGCCCGAATATAGGCGCACGGCCAATCGTCTTCAACGAGAACTCCGTTTCCGCCTCTCTGAATTTCGAGACCTCGAAAAGAGTAAGCTCATGGAGAATATCTCTCCCTCTCATACAGCGTACTATCAGATGGCAAGAGCCCTCCGCATAGACGCTATCACCCACACTCCCCCTCTCTCCCGTCCCGACGGTACGGTAGCCTTCGAGGACGAGGAAAAGGTGAGTGCTTTGCAGACAGCATTGCCGCTCAATGCTCTCCTAGCTCTCAACCCGTCGACCCCTCACACGTCCAGGCAGTGGAGGATGAGGTCCGCCGCCGGAACTCGCCCCCTACAGCCTCCGAACCTATCTCTGTGTCCAATGATGAGATTTCATCCCTCATCAAAGGACTTAAGCCTAAAAAGGCTCCGGGCGCGGATGGCATCTCCAACCAAGCCCTAAAACACTTTCCTGAGCAGGTGCTAACCCTTTTATCTATTATCTTCAATGCCTGCTTCAACCTTAGTTACTTTCCCACTACGTGGAAAGAGGCAACTGTGATTGGTATTCCCAAGCCAGGCAAGCCTCTTAACCTCCCCTCCAGTCATCGTCCCATTAGCCTCCTCAAGGCCATGGGCAAGCTCTTTGAAAGAGTCATTCAAAATCGAATGAGGCGCTATCTGTTTCCCACAGACGGTGACCCTATTGTCATACCCCACCAATTCGGTTTCCGAGCGAAACACTCTTATCCCCAACAAGTTCACCGTATTGTGGAATATATCCTCAGCGGTTTTTATCCTCGTCGTCATAAGACCATCGCGGTCTTTTTCGACATAGCTAAAGCCTTTGATAGAGTCTGGCATGAAGGCCTTATCTACAAATTATACAAAATAGGTCTCCCCGATCGTCTAGTACGTCTCGTGGCCTCTTATCTAAAGCATCGTACCTTTCGTTTTAGACACGAAGGCACGCTATCTTCTCTGTGTCCCATCAAAGCTGGTGTCCCTCAGGGCTCAGTACTTGCTCCTCTCCTGTACATTTTGTTCACCAACGATATTCCTATCCCGTCGAAAGGTGTTCAGCTCTCCCTCTTCGCAGATGACACTGCCCTATACTGTAAAGGTACATCGCTACCTTTCATACGGAACAAGATCCAAAAGTCAGTTGATGACCTAGGAGCTTGGTTCAAAAAATGGCGCATCGATGTGAACCCGGAGAAGAGCTCCGCCGTTCACTTCGATTATAAACGACGCCGACTCAAAAACACTCCACCAATACGTATGCTAGGGACCCCTGTCCCCTGGCATACGACTGCCAAATATTTAGGCGTCACTCTTGACACAAGCCTCACTTTTAGGTCCCACGTCAAAAGAGTAACCCGTCACGCACGTTTTTACCTGGGTAGGCTCAACAGTATGTTGGGCCGACACAGTAAAATGTCCATCAGAAACAAGCGTACCCTTTATAAGGTCTGTATACGACCAGTCATGTCCTACGCGGGCTCCATTTTTGCCCACGCTGACCCTAAAATCATTAATGAACTCCAAGTAGTTCAAAACCTCTTCTGTCGTCGAGCTACGAACGCACCTTGGTACGTCCGCAATGCCGACCTTCATCGGGACTTAGAGCTCCCCACAATCCAACAATTCCTTAAAAAACTCTCTGAGAACTTCTTCAAAGCCTCAGAGTCGCATTCAAATCATTTTATTCGTGAGGCAGCTAATTATGCAGCCCCACTCCCCTCCCGCTATAGCGTCCGCAGGCCGAGGAACTCCCTCTCGGACCCGCCTAATAAACTTTCAAACGACCTGAACTGCCTCCTGGCGGCTCAGGCCAATTCTTATTAAGTTATTCATAATTAATTTGCCTTCCCAGGCACTCCCTCAGCGGCTAATAGCCGCCTGCGCCCTCTTTTCCCAAAAGAGGGTCGCTTCCGATACGGCATAAGAAGCTTTAAACAGCTAGTTGCCAGTCCCCAAAGGCGGTTTTAGAGAGTATCACTTAGGTTCCCCCGGTAGGCAGTGAGTCCCTCATAACCACGATAGACCGGCTGTCGTGGTATGCGTAATGCATTTCCGCCTCCCTAAATAAAGGGTAGCCCTTTTCCCATTGCTTCGGGCGCAAAAAAAAAAATTTGCTCTATTGTCAATAGTTTCCGCTTTCCGCAGCGTACACGATATAAGGCTATTTTTTAGTATTTTGTTCACACCTTGGGTTACATTAACGAAGTTTTCATACGGAACCCTAACTTTTTGAAAATATTCAATCGCCTATGTTCATCAGGCATAATGTAGGATTCTAATGGTGAAAGAATTTTTCAAATCGGTCCAGTAGTTTCGGAGCCTATTCAATTCAAACAAACAAACAAATCTTTCCTCTTTATAATATTAGTGTAGATTTCATAGCTCTAATAATATAATTTTGAATTTGGTATCCGAAATCGAATGCAAGATATCTTCAAGCTAGCGAGTTTAAAAAAAACAATGTCATAAAATATATAATGACGTAATAAATGCATTTCAACATGTAGTGGCGCTGTAAGAATGTTCAATATCCCATATCGTCTCGTTGGATTAGTAAGAGGCGACAGAGGAGAAAAAAGCATGAGATGGGCAGCAGCATCTTCCTAATAATAGAAAATATTTTAATAGCATAATTCATAATAGCAGAAAATAATGCTCAATGCAGAATTAAGTTAAATATATTAAAGCTTTAAAATTTAAGCTACTTAAACAAAAACTTTATAACGGAAGTTTAGAATTTAATTACGAGTAACTAATTTATTAGACATTATCGCGCTACTGCGAACTAAGATTTTAGTTTGTCGTCCCAATCTTATTATAATATGTCCGGCTTTCTTTCTGCTTTTAATTATTAGCTTTTAATCTGATCTACGTAAGAAGCGCTTACAAAATATTTGAGATGAAACGCGATGTTATTTGTAAAATTTGTTTAAATCAATGTATAAGTAATATGTATGTAGCTAAAATATAAGATTCCATTACGAAAACCATAACAAGAACAAAATTTTAGCACAGCAATTGACCCGTAGTTTTAGCGCAAAGACGGTCAAAATATTCCCCGACTAAACTTTAAAATGTGCTTCCATATTGTATAGTAATGTTATCGCCCGTATGCGATGCAAAGTGGAAAATTGCATGCATGCGGCCACAGTACTTTGTTTTTCGAGAGGTAGATGGTTATATTTGAATCTAAAATTTTATACTAACAATGCGTTTAGTATTTTTATAGATATTGCCCCGATCAACTGCATGCGCATTTAGTTATTTTATATTCAATCACACAACTTAAGATTACAGAAATTTTCAGAAAAACCATAAGATCTTTCACTACTCTGAAAAGCAAAGATCAAAGCTAAGGATGCTGAGTTTTTTACAGAATAAGGGTAACAAACATGCGCATAGTCCACCTAAAGGTAAGTTGCTGTGGCCTATAGACATTTAAATCTATCCTCGATTAAGGCCAAAATGCAGAACCGTTGTCACCCCTGAATATTAAGATGGAATGACTCGATGCCAGTGAAAAGGGTCTCCAGTTCTCTACACTCAACATAAAAAACAGAGCAGCATTAAACTGCTGACAACCATAATTTTTTTTTATAGGATAGGGTGATAAACGAGCACACAGTCCACCTGATAGTAAGTGGTTGCTGTGACCCATAGATATCTACATTTATTCTCAATAAACAATCAAAATGCAGATGCGTCGTCACCCGTGAACACTAAGATGGAATGCCTCTTTTCCAGTAAAATGGACCCCCGGTTCTCTACACTCACCATACGAAACACAGCAGTGTCAAGCTGCTATGTATGCTGCCGACCCATTCGTGTTACAACTATACAACTGATATAGCTACAGCATGGCTCTACCACGTATAATGCTTGTTCGATTTCTTTACATATTCTCTTACTTAAACTTAAATCAAGCCAAAACATCTTACTGCAGAAGGCGGTATAACTACCGCCTACACGCCAGACGTAAAATACCCAGATCGATGACAGGAAGCAGCGTGAAACGTACGAAACAACTGGCACTGCTTATACCAATCCGCTAGGCTTGTTTAATATGGCCCATTAATGTACTTTTACGGGCAATGAAGAAAAAAAGGAAACGTAATCAAAAGATAACCTTGTGATCTATACATTCATACACATTTAATAAAATCGAAATAACTGCCTATTGAGTTGAAAGGGTTATTTGTCTCTGTCTGTCTGTCTATCCGGGCTAATGTTTTGGAAATAGCTGAACCGATTAAATCAAAACTTTACGAACAGTTGGAGAGCAATGCCAGGAGTGATCAAGGCTATATTATATCCGAAATATTGGAGGATTATTTGTGAAACAAATAAATTGGTAAAATAAATAGTCTTTGATTATTAGGCCCAGACGAGGCCAAAGCGGGCCGCTGGTATTGAAATAAAATTATGTTTTATATTACCAAAATAATTACATATGTATGGTCGATAAAATCATGTCTGAAAAGGGTTAATGTCACAATCACGTAATACAAAGTCATATTTTACGACATAAGAAGGAAAACGGCCCTCACAAAAGTGAAATCTCAAGATATGATGCGTGATACGCTTCCCAATGCCGCGCCGTGTAGTGGCGGCTAGTGCCGTGTAGTGGCGGTTATTGCCGTGTATTGGCCGTTTAGAATATCCACTACACATATTTTCTCATGGATGACGTAAGAAGCGACAGTGGGAAACAGGAAGATGGGCAGCAGCATCTTCCTGATAAGAGCAAAAGTACAATAAAAAAAACTGCGGTTGCCAACACGCTCGCCAAGGGTGCAACTATGGCAAATATCCTCCCATGATGAAAGTAACGTAGAGATGGTCCCCAGTTCCCAGCGGCCCCGCTATTTCTGACTACGGTAACAGTGGGGCGGGGGATGCTAATAATCTCCGGTGGAGGTTCGGTTGCTACCTAAGACGGTTCGACCTGGCAACATACAACAGTTTACAGTTTCCGCCCACTGTGCACCGTCGCAATGCTTTCGCCACGTGGTAGGGCCACGCAGCAGCTGTGTCATTCCTGAGGTACGAGCGGATCGGCTCGACTGGGGAAGTATAACGTTCTCACGGACCGCCGTAAAATATCTGCACAATGCCACTGGGTTTCGTACCGTGAATATATAGAAATGGAAACTCTTCATTTATAGATGCAAATATATATTGAGCAGAGCAGCCACGAACAATACGGAAGTCTGTGGTTTGTTCATCACCCACGTTAGTTACTTGCATAAAAAAATAATGTGCTATATAGTGGAGGCTTTAGAAATTCCACTGGGTTGGATTTAGAATCGTTTGGCTGGAATTTGGGGGAGTAAGGTGTTTTATTTGGTAGATGTTTGGTGCCCGATTATAACAATATCACTCCCATTAAAAGGTAATGCACTGTTTTCGAGAAAATAAAAAAAATCTAATTGTAACCTCAAATCTGTAAAACATGGAAAAATATATCTAATTTTACTGTGAAAGCTGGATAGCATACAGAATTTAGTGTAAGTGAAACAATTCATATTTTATGGTATTTTTATTCTTCTGTGGTCTGTACTCTCTTTCAAGTGTCAAATCGCTTCTTGAGTGAATGTGTGCTCTGTAGTGTATTATTGTAGACTTTTGTAGCTTTTATTGTGCTCAGAAATACTTGAGCACCGAGAAATACTTTCGGTTGAAATAGGGTAGAAGTCGCAGCGCAGTGCAGCGTAGCTCCCATCACAACCTTAGTAGTAATTTTTTTACCACTCAGAAACACTTGAGTACTCAGAAATCCTTACAGTTATGATAGGAGACAACCCCGCTCTTCCCACCCCCTTCTGCCAGATACGATAAATGTTATCAGTTTGAGGTTAGGTCTATGGGATTTTCTTTGTGATTTTTCTCAAGAACGGTGTATTATCTTTTGATGGGAGTGGTGTCGGGAGTTAGAGGACACTCCCCTCCTTCTCTATCCCTCTATCCCTCCATCCCTGCCCCCCCTCCTGCCCAACGACTGTAAATTTTAAAAAGGTTATAATGTTTTTTTTTCTCTAAAACCGCGCTTTTAATGCTTGTGGTATTGTTATAATTGGAGACCAAACCTCTACCAAATAAAACACCTTACTCCCCCAAATTCCTGCCAAACGATTCTCAATTTTAACCAATCCAACTACCCCATATTATCATTCCGTTGGTGTTGTAAGAGGCGACAGAGGGAAATAAAACAGAAGATGGGCAGCAGCATACTCTCAAAAAACAACTCAAAATAATGAAAAATGCAGTAATCAGTCCATCTGTCAAGCGTGACAACTCTTCCAAACTTCTCCCACTTATGCGGCAATCTATGGTGGTCCCCGAAAATCCGAAATAAATAATAATTTACTAACGTACGACTAAGACTTAGCAAAGCATTACATGTTTGAATATTATGAAATATTGTTCCTTTATATAGGTATTGTTCGCATTTCTATGCCTTTTTTTTACTTTTTTTGTGCGTGACGAATGTGCCCGCTATTCCTCGTACACTTTTTCTCACTTCAAAATCCGTTATACATGACACGCTCTTTGTAAGGTTTTTATTCATCGCACCACGTTTATAAATATTTCGAAAAATAAAGCTTTATATCGCAACTCCAAAATAGTGTTCTCTGCTTAGTTATAGATTGGCTGGTAAGGAACGCCTTAAGGCGTTAAGTCCGCATTTGTAGTAGAGTTTTATTTTTTTATTGTATTAGGCTGACAAACGAACACACAGTCTACCTGATGGTAAGTGGATGCTGTGGCCCATAAACATCTACATTTATCTTAGATTAAGAATCAAAATGCAGATGCATTGTTACCACTGAGGACTGAGATGGAATGCCTCGTTTCCAGTAAAAAGGGTCTCACCCTACTAAACACAGCAGCACGTAGCTGCTATTTTATGCAGGTATTCTGTGAGAGCGTGGTCCTTCCCCGGTCGAGCCGACCCATTCGTGCTACAACCATAATATAGCTGCAATTGGCTCTACCACGTCAAAAAATAATACGTCCCGCTTAGGACATGATATCCTAGTCAATAGCCTCTTTCACTTACCAGCTTTACATGCCACTTCTTGGAACAGACCTATTCTCATTTCTGAGAGGGCTATAAAGCGTTTAAATATTTTATTCCTTAGATATGTACGTTTTGCTCACTATGTTTTCCCGCACGTTGAGCATCGTCACAGCCTATCGACATTGTATGATCTGCAAAACAGCAATTTTCCAGGAGAGCTATTTAAATTTAAACAGAGAAATAAAACTATAAATGGCACAGAATTGCAAAATTTTAAATTTATGTGATGCACCATATCACCACGGGATTATATGGTGTGTATCCTATCACGAATTAAATTAGTCAAACAAACCTTGTGGAATCAATTACCATCAGCGATTTTTCCGGACCGATACGACTTAGGGACCTTCAAGAAAAGAGACTACTCCTTTTTAAAAGACCGGCAACGCATCCGCAATTCCTCTGGTGTTGCACTTGTTCATGGGCGGCGTTAGTCACTTACCATCAGGTGAGCCGCATGCTCGTTTGCCCCCTCTCGTATAAAAAATAACCATAACTTATGTATTTTCATAACGCCGTGGAACAAAAATACATTTTATACCTAAGTACAGGTCAAAATTAAAGAAAATGTATTGCGCGTGCAATAGAATACAGACGTTCCAAAATATAGCTCGTTCCATTTTGAGACGATAGTAACGTATCCAGCTTCTATTCATAATATATCCACGTCTGTGTTTGCTGATGTGGACGAATTGTAGCCCATGTGAAAAATAAATCTGGCGTCAGAGAAAGCGTGGGTCTGAGACGATACATATGATAGTGTTGCTTGCTTGTGTGTGTTGACTTAAAATTTTAGGTACTTGATCATTAAAAATTGATTGGCTAATTTATATATATATATATATATATATAATATTAAAGATTTATTTAATTTTTAAGACATAACGATTTATGTTCACAAGTACGCTTCGGGAAGTCTGAGAATACATACAAGATCTTCCTAGCATTACGTGAGATTTGATAGACCACAAATCCTCACAAAAGCACACCGATCCCTTCCAAGCACGGTTCGTGAGATTATTGAAATCAAATCCTTCAATAGTGAAGATGGCTGGGTTATAGCCCAATTATATATCATTATAGCCCAAATATATATCATTATAGCCCAATTATATATCATTAAATCCCAAACTTAGCATACAAGATGATGATGATGCAAGACTTCAAGATATTGTAAGTTAAGGAAACAAAATTTAATAATTTTAAAGTAAAGAGAGCTGTGGCTAAATTTGACTTTGGGACTACGAACACCTCAGTCCCCCGATGACGATGGATGCTGTTGAATACTCGCAACGTCGGGAACATAAAATAAAATAATAAAACGCGATAAAATCTGTAAAAACTAGTTTCATTCAATTATTTATAGCTTGTCACTAAAACAAAAGTCTAGTTAAAATAGCCAGTAGGTAAGGTAATAGTACTTTAATGGGTCCTATTTTCCAAAGTCCAAATTTAAGTTTATTCTTTCAAGATATCTAGAGTCGGATGCTATTTTGGGAGTTACTTTCACCGTTTCTCCTATAAAAGGACTTGTCTAAATTTGGTTCGTTTCATTCGATGCACAATAATGTAACCTTATTTAGTTCATATCAGAATTGAACCAGCAGTTATTCTTTTAGAAAAAATGTGCTACAAAAATTGCAAATTAAACTAATTTTAAAATTAATATTGAGTACTGTTTACACAAGCTGTTTCTTATTATATTAGTAGGTATTATTTTTTCCTTATAAGAAAAACGTTACGTTTCCTGTATGTTATGTTTCTTGTACGGTGGAGGCAGTTTACATAGATAAACACACAAATACTCATTCCGTGCGGGATGCAAACTCGCGACTCTTAGCGCTGCAACTCAATGCTAAGCCACTGCGCCACGGTGACATTATTTCTTTCTTATTTCATATTCCAGTTTGCATATTTTTGTTACTTTCTACTAGGAAGTTTATAGTGTGCGTCTCCCGGATCACACCCGTTTTTCACCCACCCAAATGCTCTATTTCTGTGCTTCAATAAATAATTTGGAATTGTACATGTACCAAGAAAATTGAAGTATACTCCCATATTTTCAGATGGCGCTCAAATGGAAAAGATTTATTTCGATTCTCGATCTTACCGGGTGAGCTTGATACAATAGTTTAGCCGATATTTGCAATCCATCTCGCGAATACTGGAGAGAGCATATTTCTTCCATTGCTGTTTTTAAACTTACGTTGGTACGTTTAAGTAAATATTTAAAAATTATGTTTGTTGATTTACGCGTATTCTTGAAATGTTCAAAAAAAGATGAACAAAAGTCAAACGATTTTTAGCGTATTTATGACAATTACGGAATACTAAGGAAAAAGATAATAATTTCACACATCTTCTTGTTCCTTTTTATGAACGCGTAAAAGTCTACTGCTATACGGACACAAGCACACCTAAAACCGAGTCTTTGATTGCAAATGATTTTAGATCAATATGTATGGGTGAGGGTGGATTATTACAATAAATGGAGCATGGTTTTGACTTGCTTTCTACGTCACTAAACATATTATTCTAGTGTAGGGCTGCCATTTAGTCAATTCAATGTTGCCACAGATATTATGTTGCACTGAATCAATGATTATCTTATAAAAATTTTTTACTTTAAATATCAGCTAGTGCTTGATAAGTAACCCCTCCCCCCCTCCCTACCGTCCCCACCTGATGGTGTGATGTGACGTAGCCATAGATGGCAAAACGCACTGACTTAACAAATGCTCATACACTCTTTCATGATGACACTCACATTCATGAGAAAGAAAAAAAAATGGTTTAAGGTTGGTCGTATTCGGTGGATAAAGCATAATTTTCAGGAGGAAAAGGAGGTCTACCATATGTTTAAAAGCAGCGTCTATTGAATCAATTTGCATCTGCGTAATAGATCCTCGTCAGAACTCAACCTTATTGACGATCTGGTTTTATTTCTTTCTTTTTTTCGACTTTCTCTTTCTCCTACATCGTGAAGACGTTTTGTAACGTTCCAAATAACAATCTAATTCAAAATCTCTTCATTTGTTTGCCGCTTCAACAAATAAAGTCAATTTGTCCTTCAGTTAGCTCATAGGTACGAGTAGTTAAATCCACTTAGAACTCGACTTCCATCTCTGGTTCACGGGCATCTTTATTGAGATTGAAATTTTTCAAAAGGAAGCAATCAAAAAAAAACGTGTCGTCTGTGTAGCATTGACCTCGACGGAACTCATATTCGAAAATAACGCGAATTTTCAATTTTTCCATGTTTGCAATCGTAGCTTTATTGAAGAAAAGAACATATTGCAGGAAAATAAACGAACAACTGATTTTTATTAGCAATGTCATAGCTTTATTTATATATAATTTTGAATTTAGCATCCGAAATCGAATGCACGATATCTTCAAACTAGCGAGTTAAAAAAAAAACAATGTTATAAAATATATAATGACGTAATAAATGCATTACGACATGTAGTGGCGCTGTAAGAATGTTCACTATCTCATATCGTTTCATTGGCTTAGTAAGAGGCGACAGAGGAGAAAAAAGTATGAGATAGGCAGCAGCGACTTCCCAATAACAACCAGGAAATAAAAAAATACGGTTGCCAGCGCGCCTGCCAAGCGTGACAAATATGGGAACGTACCATGGGCAGCAATGACCTTTGATAGGCTATAATGAACAAAGTACTACATCACTGATGAGTAAAGTTCTTACCACTCCAAGTAATCATCAGCTGGAAGGTATTATTTAAAAGATTTTTCCATTCCTATCACACTTAGGAGATGGATTAGTAGATAGCATACCCGATCTCGCACAAGTAAAGCTGCTTTTCGATTCATTTAATTTGATTAAAATAATTCATATCCTTAAATTTATTTCAAATAATAATATGTTCTAGTTTAAGGATCATATTTTCAGCACCATACTGTACGATGTTACCATTAATGGAGATCAGATTTTTCAAATAAAGTGTATGGTTTTAAGAGCCTGAGAACGTATAAAACGGGGGAACTTTTAAATTACGACGAGCTTTTTATATTTTACGTTCCATGTAGCAAATTATCTTTAATCAATATAATTTGCTATAAGATTAGTGAACTGAAACGACTAACTACCTCTACTTCTTTAACTATCAGTGTTCCACTTGACTTTAATTTGAGAGCTCTTAGAGAAAATGAACTCGAAGCTTTTATTCCGGGAGTTGGCTTAATAATTCAAACAATAACAGACAAAGAAGAGTCGGAGAACAGTTACCTACATTCTAAATTATACGTCTAAGTACTTTAGACATAATGCAAACACTATATATTTGTTTCTCTTATGTTTCTTCTTGCTCGCTTGGTTTTTTTGATGTTTGTCCCAAGTATTGGCAGCGTAAGAAACTCCATAACCCTATTGCATTCCATGGATGTCGTACGAGGCGACAAAGGGAAAATAGGCAGTACGATCTCCTTAATAAAACTAAGTACCACCTGTTCCATCAGGTCGATATTTCATCTAGTATATAGGAGGGTGGAGAGGGGGGAGGGGCACCCACACTGCGCTTGCTTTTATGGGGCTGAAACTCAAGAACCTTCTGTAAGTCACACTGAAAAGACGCACTGGCTGTACAGATTTGTCTCTGTTTACACCCGAACGCAGACCTCCCGAGTTGAATTCGTCGGTCGACCTCTTAGTAGAAGTTAGACTTATCTAATGGGACGATTTGTCTCAGATTCAGAACAACTTCAAGCGTACATTACCCCACAATTACCGGTATTTTCATCTTTTGATCTAGCCGTTAGGAAACACTATTGAGAACGTGAGGCATAATAATTCCTGATTCCAGGTTTTTTTAATAGAATATTAGTGAGAAGCGAGCACACCGTCCACCTGATGGTAAGTTGGTGCTGAGGCTCATAGACATCTACATGTATCCACGATAAAGATTCATAATGAAAATGCGTAGGCTCCGTAATCGTTTCCAGTAAAAAGGGTCTCCGGTTCTACTCACTACGTCACTCACAATACGAAACACAGCAGCATTAAGCTGCTATTTTACACTGGTATTCTATAAGAGCGTGGTATTACCCCGGTCGAGCTGATCCATTCGTACTACAACCATAATATAGGTGCAGCGTGGCCCTACCACGTATTCTGCAATAATCACTATTTCGTCGACAAATCGAAGCGAGTGAAGTTAATACCGTATCCTTTCCAGTTCAGTAGCTTGAGATAAAGTCACGAAGAATTTCGGGGAGATCACGACACTCAGTTTTACACCTCTCGGTAGCAACTTCAGCAATCTATAGTTAGACAGATTTCATACTCTTATTCTGTACTTGGGTAGACATCGTATCGTAGCTACGAGTATACAAGCATTTTAAAACTTCGATATACCGACTGTCAACTTGGCACCGCTACGGGAACTGCCCAAATTTTGACTGAATCGTAAGCCTTCTCGCTGTCCACATTTGCCAGACATAACGGAAGAGGCATCCCGATTATGAGCAGTGTGGGGACCGAGTGCAGAGTAATTTATCAACTCGCGAATTTCCAGCATCATCCCTCAGTGCTCATACACACAGCGTTTGGCTATGGCACTACGAAGACGTGGATCGAATTCCGCTCGGAACAGGTGTTTTGTGATTTGTCCATGCCCAATTCATGTATGTAATTTGCCTTCAAGATGCCCGCTACAGGTCTTCTTTTATTTCTGAGAGAGTTACGGAACAATAAGCCTACCGCACTGTTCCAATGTGTATTGGTGATTTTTTTTATTTTGTTTTTTATAGGATAGGGTGACAAACGAGCACACAGTCCACCTGATGGTAAGTAGTTACTGTGGCCCATAGACATCTCTTCATCTATCTTCGTTTACGAATCAAAATGCAGATGCGTTGTCACACGTGAGGGCTAAGATGGAATGCCTCTTTTCCAGTAAAAAGGGTATTCGGATCTCTACACTCATGATACGAAACACAGCAGTGTTAAGCTGCCATTTTACGCTGGTATTCTGTGAGAACGTGGTCCTTCACCGGTCGAGCTGACCCATTCGTGCTACGACTATACTAATAATATAGCTGCAGCATGGCAGCAATTTCACGTAACTTCGACATATTTTTTTTCTCAGGCGTGCAGGTTTCCTTTACCACCGTGCGCGTAAATATGCATTTAAAATTGCAATTAACAATTTCATTGATATCGGCGGGGATCACACACATTGCACTCGCACTGTGAAATTTTCAGCGAGCTTTTAGCTCCTGATCCACAGCGTCCCTATGTAATTAAGTTTTTTTGTTATTGATTTATTACTGTATTTTATAAGTTAATCCTATGTTATTTTTATTTATTTCTAAATTTAATATCTAGGTGTTATATATAATATACCTACCTCTGACAAATATGGGTTTTCTTTCTTTATTTATTTCTATTGACTATGAATAGGAATTCAATTGGTCAAGTCGGTCGGAAGTTATACGATCACCTTTTTTTGGAAAATCGTTACCCTCCCCCCCTAGGATTTTCTCTTGTATCGCGGTGGCAGTATACATACAGAAATTATACAAGGCCAAATATCCAGACCCGGAACAATTACTTGTAGGCCATACAAATACTTGTTCCGTGCGGTATTCGAATCGGCGGCACTTAGCACCGTAACTCATCGCTAAGCCACTGCGCCGCGGAGCCGTCAAAGGTCACTAACAGACGCACCAATTTTTAAATGAACATAAAAATTAACATGACATTATGTTAAAAGACTCTGCGTAGTGCAGCCCGCTGCAGCATATTATAGCTGCATAACGTAAAACAGCAGCATAATGCTGATGTGTTTCATATAGTGAGCGACGAGAGCTTCAGACCCTTTAATGGTAGCGAGAAGTTTATTGTTGGTCCTTAGGCGTTACAACAGTGGTGCATCTGCATTTTGACTCTTAATCGAGGATAGATGTAGGTATAAATAGGCCACAGCATCCTCTTACCATTGGGTGCTCGTTTATCATCATAAGTTAGTCACCATAATTATCATTATTGACTTTTAAAAGTCCACTGATGAATATGGCCTCACACAAGGAATGCCACAAACTCGCCGCCGTTTCTTTTTGTCGTTGCTCATTGGATGTTACCGGCAGGCAGGCTGGCAACTGCAGTTGCTTTTAGTTAATTTCAGGAAGACGCTGCGGCGCATCTTCACTTTTGTTTCCCTCTGTCACCGCTCGGGACACCCACGGGACTATATGAGGTCACTATCTATTTTAACAACGTGGTGCTACACGGTGGTATGTCGATGGAACCGTTAGTTCTGTACTATAATATTATTAATAGAGCAGAAGCATGAAGTACGATACCAAATTACGATGTTATATCATACGCAGCGCTATATTAGTTGTTTGTTGAAAATATTGGCTATTAAATTATATCAATATTGAACTCCATTTTGTGCAACATCTGTTGCGGAACTGAGGGAATGGCGAATGGAGAGAAGTGTGATGCCATCAATTGGTCGTAAAGTTTTAGTAAGTGTAGTTTTCCTGTTAGTGTCATAAACGGTATAAATGAATCGTTAACTGCTGCAACTAGTTACTGGATTATGTTTTATTTATATTTAATGAAATACTACAGATTTGATAAAATTATTTTGGGAAGTTTATTGCGTTTGATTTTAATTATTACATTTCCGACGTTTCGAGTAATATTAAACAATTTTTTTTTATTGTAAAAAGTATTAAAATTAAAAAATTTGTACAACCGACTCCCTTAGGGAAAAGGTCTTGATTCAGCAGTGAACTTGTCAATTATTGTACCGATGATAATGAAATTCAATAAAAACTCAATTAATATTTTACAAACGATAATATTTTATAGATTTATGATCAGAAAACAAACACTCCCAGCTAAACAAGCACATCCAGCTAGTGATTACTGTATATCTGTCTGCTGGTAAGTGCCGTTGTTCATATAAACTGTGAGTTACGTTTATAGGATAGATGAAGTCACAAATATTCACTTGTCATCAGATGGATTGTGTGTTTGCTAGTCACCCTTACGTACATGTATTAAATACTACTCTCTACCATTAGTTAGTGTCCGTTTTCTGTATATATATATATATGTCACATATATGTGAAAGAAACGGACGGTTTTATATAGCAGTATCTTTCAGACAACTGGTCACAATTTTCAGCACTCAGCCCCTAACGTACTTATTTCATTATATTACTTTACCTACTGCATTAAATCATGAGGTAATTACACAAAAATTTAATGACGTGCTTTTATGCATTCAACTTTAGCCCATGACGTAAAGAATATCTTTTGAAAATAAAAGTAACAATTTAACCTAATATGTCCGACTATTGAGCACAAGCCCTGTGTCAATTCCTTTAGTCTCTCTCAATTCTGCAAAGCATCAAACTGGAATATTTCCTTCTGTAAAAATAGGCGCCGTGGTAGCTCAGGGGCTGATACTTAACATTCAATTTATCATTGCTACATTCGTCCAGATCTTTGTGCTCGAATAATTGTGGCGGATTTGGGTATTGGTCTATAAAAAATAAAGTGCTTCCATAATACAGAAGAAATTCCTAGTGTGGCGGTAAGAAAGAGATATGGAGAAGTAAAAAGAGAAATATATACATCTTATATATTACTTGCTTTCGCCCGCAACTGAGTCCGATTGAAGCCGAACATAATATTATTGTTGATACAATCCCACACTGAATTTCGTAATTTTTACAAAATTCGTTCAGCCATTTCCCATGAAGAGGCGATTACAGAATTACGCTTCAGATCTCACCTACAGGAACCATGCATATTTACGGCATACAATGTAACCTATCTCTGGCTCATAAATTATATCTAGGTATGCAAAAAATTATATTGCTCAGTTGCCTAGTTGCTGCATGAAAGAAGTACAAACCAATAAACACACTTTCACATTTATAATGTTATATTAAAATGAATTTAAGTTTTACTGGTTTTATTACGTATATTAACTTATTTTAAAATACGCGATTAATATACGCGGTAAAATCCATAAAAATCTGTTTCATTTAAATGTGTAATGTGCGCGTAAACATAAGAAATCATTAAAAATAATTGTTATACAATATTAAGAATGTTGTTACGAAATATTATATGAAAATATATTTTAATGTTACTGCGTAACGCTAAGAGCGTCATATTTTTTTAGTAAGTTAATGCTCAACTCGAGATCCTTATATTCAGCACGCGTGCCGCCGAATAAACTAACCCTTGCGATATAAAAGGCCTGCGTCCTCAATAAATATTATTTTTCGGCTACGAGAAATAAAGAAAACAACACTCCTTCTTTAGAACGATCACAACATCAAAGTTACTGATCTTATCTATTAAAGTAATAGTATACGCTTAAAAGGTGTTTATATAAGATTTTATAAACGGTTATATTTAAAAATGGGAAAAATAAAATTCACAATCCGCTTTTCGTTTCGTTATCTTATAGGTGATAATAATGGTGTGAAAACACGCGATAATCGGACTATCGCCAGCGCTCTACCTAGGCTTGGGTCAATTAATGAACATCTGTTTACTTTAGGTGTCACGAACCAGATCCGTTGCTGGGGTCAAGAGGGTGGTACTTCTGAGTGCTCGACTTTCCTGAGCCCGCGGCCTCCGCGTACCAGTCTTGGGGTGGCCCACTGCGCAGGCGAAGGAAGGTGCATCTAGTGTTCTGGTCCGTCTTACCTGAGAAGGAGAACAGGAAGGAGTTTTTCTCTCCCTACGATAGGTAACTATAGGCGTCCGGTGTTGGTGGGGTTGCGGATGTGTGCGAAAGCGTTCCCGTTGCCCTGCCAATATGCGGCGAAGGTAGAACATAATGGAGTTATAGTCGGTGCGAGTCCGACATAACCCGTCCTTGCCCCGCGAGGCGGGTGTGCGTACGCATTTCCCCATATAAAAAAAGTCACAGACTCTCTGTGCAGAGCCTACATGGAATGCGACGAGACGGTAGTTCACGTCCTACTGGTGTGTTCTGCGGTCGCTTACTACAGGTCGAAGTACCTCGGCGTACTGGAGCCGCTCTTCCAGATGTTTGGCGACATCAGAAAGTCTCAAAGAAAGTCATCTCAAATAGCATTATGCTCACACGCATAATACGCGCTTAGTCGTGAAATTGCGGAAACCAGCCCGTGAAACACTAACACTATCTAACTTATACTCGATCTCTCTCTACACTAATTGTACTGATTCTTCAAACTACTCATAATATATCCAGGTAAATAGCCATGAATTAATTAGTATGACTGCAACCTCGTGTTGCGATGTTGGGTGTAAACCAATACCTCGTGTAAAGTGTTAGCAGTAACAATGCATGCGAGTTTGGAGTGATCTTTAAAACAAGCAATATTTATACTGTATTCTATTTTCTACGAGGTATCTAAGATATTTTTTTTTAATTTGGAACATTTATTTTAATTTTATTTTTGAACAATAAAGTTTCCGTACTGCCGTCCCTTCCTGCAGCCTCCCAATACTACAACAACAAAGCTACAATACGGTGTAAAGAAAGCGGTCTGTACTCTTGCAACTAAAATGCGTGGAGCTTCGAGCACTTTTTATTAAAATTCTAGCAAAACAAATATCCTACTGCGCTATTGATTTGCTTAATAAAACTGCAACAGAAAGCGAACCCTTGATTCAAGTCACAAAGAAAATATTATCTATTTTTAGCTACGTTGAAAATATATGAATACGAAATATTCATTTTAAAATATCACTATATTTAAAAATAAATATTTCCTATTGTATTATACGTATTGTATTTTGGTGTATAGTAGCGAGACAAGAGACATCTACCCATTTCGTTCTGATATAATAGGGTGAAATAATAGGTGTGTTGGTAGCACAGATATCATTATCGCGATTATATTGATCGCGTTAGAACAATAATGTTCTCCAGACCGTATTTCGGTCACGGCGGCCAGTCTCGACGGAGACTAGCCTTTTGAGCAAGACTGGATTACGGTGTACGAGTCTGTGCTCAAGCACAGGTGGACTCTCTTTTCCTCACTCTCATAGTCAGATGAGGCAGCAATCTGACACGATCGGAGAGAGACCCGGCACAAAACCAACAGCTTTACATGCTTTCCGAAGTACAGAAGTGAAACTAAGTCAATTTTCTGACTCCGGGCGGTGACTGACATTTCAATTACTCAGTTTGGTCTAATCCGGGATTTGAACCCGGAACTACATTCACTCGCGCTTACAACCACTAGACCACAAAAAAACAAAGTAGTAAAAACGAATATTCTGCCTTAAAATTAAAAAGATGAATATTATATTTTTGATGTGGGTATATTTCTATTATTTTTTTTTATAGGATAACGTTTGACGAGCGAGCATGCGGCTCACCTGATGGTAAGTAACTACCGCCGCCAATGAACAACTGCAACACCAGGGGAACCAGGGGAATTGAAGATGCGTTGCCGGCCTTTTAAAAAGGAGTAGGCTCTTTTCTTGAAGGTCCCTAAGTCGTATCGGTCCGGCAAAATCGCTGATGGTAATTGATTCCACAAGGAAGTTGTACGAGGAAGAAAACATCTTCTAAATTGCACAGTAGTGGACCGCCAATCATCCAGATGGATGGTATAGGGAGCTCTGCCGCGATGTGCGTTCGTGAAATTTGGCGGCTGGGATTAATCCGAACAATTCCTCAGAGCACTCCCTGTGGTAAATGCGAAAGAAAATGCAAAGGGATGCAACATCTCTTCGCAGTGCCAATGAATCGAGCCGATCGGACAAGACACGGTCGTCGACGATTCGAGCCGTTCTGCGCTGGATGCGGTCAAGTGGAAGGAGCTAGCACTGGAGAGCTCCTGCACAGAGATGGGAACAGTATTCCATGTGAAGCCGAACCTGCGCCTTGTAAAGTTGTAGGCATGAAATACTGTCCCGCTCTGCTGAGCAAGCCAAGCTTTTTAGAGGCCAATTTGCCTCTCTTCCAAGTGACCACGAAACTGCACGTCACTCGATATGTCGACTCCGAGGATTCCGATACTGGTTGAGGCAAGAAGAGTAGTGCCTTGAAACTGAGGAAATACGACAAAGGAGTTCTTTTTAGCGATTTATCTCAAGTAATTTTCCCCAAAGTTTAAAATACCTTTTTTAACATGGTAGAGCCATGCTGCAGCTATATTAATTGTATAGTTGTAGCACGAATGGTCGACTCGACTCGTTGGGGAAGGACCGCGCTCTCACAGAATACCAGCGTAAAATAGCAGCTTAATGCTGCTGTGTTTCGTATGGTGAGTGTAGAGAAGCGGAGACCCTTTTTACTGAAAAAGAGGCATTCCATCTTACCTCACGGCTGACAACGCATCTGCATTTAGACACGCAAACGAGGACAGGTGTAGAAGTCTATGGGCCACAGCAACCACTTACCATCAGGTGGACAGTGTGCCCGCTTGTCACCCTTATCCTATAAAAAACCTGGCTACGGCAAAAAAATTAATGAAAATTTTGAGCATCACAAGAAAAGACTTTTAAGGTATGTTTAGTCGTCTGATAGTCAATTGGTGATGGATAAATCATGGAATATAGTTCCCGAGGACAGTTTTCTATGAAATTCATGATATAGAAAAACTATAGACTACAAACATTGCAACTATATCATAGTATATGAAGTTTTGTACTGTTCATCAAAAAATAACATCTACGAACACAAATCTAATCGACCAAAGAGGATCAATGTTTAACATTAACTACAACTAGGCGCTCGGCGGGTCAATATCGACAACAAAAGGGTGAATCCTTTGTTGTCGATATTTCTTTCTTTCTTTCTTTCTAGAACCAAACTGTTTGCTTCGTCTTTTGTAAGTCGTAGAGCAAAGGAGTGAAACAATTTGCCGGCATCTGCCTTTCCGTCCGAATACAATGTGGGCCTCTTCAAGACAAGAGTGAATAGGCTTTTGTTATGCTAAGACAGCGCGATTAACCGTCTAAGGCTGCATCACCACTTAACGCCAGGGCAACCTGAACCACTGCCGTAATGCGCAGCATTTGCTCATGCAAACCATTGCGGAGTGGCGGGTTGCCCTTGCAGTAGTAGCAGAGCCCTATGCCGTCCCCGACCATCCTCGCTGGTTCAGTGACGAATCGGGCTCCGTCGCCATCTACTGGAGTGGTGGAGAGGGTGCCCCACCCTGCGCTCTATTGAGGAGAGGGCAGGGCTTTGTTGCAGTGCAATGGGGCCCCTTGGCCATAGTGGGCTGCTATGTCTCTCCTAATAGGTCCCTTGCCGACTACGAGGCGTACCTAGACGAGGTGGCGAATTGTATTCGCGAATGTCAACCTCGTCCGTTGATCGCTCTGGGAGATTTTAATGCCCACACAAGGGCTTGGGGCAACTCTAGAGACGATCCCAAGGGAGAGACAGTGATGGTATGGGCGGCTGGACTGGACCTCCGATTGATGAATCAGGGGTCCGTAAGCACATGTGTACGGTGGCAGGGGGAGTCCATCGTGGATCTTACGTGGGCAACTCCTCCTGCAATGCAAATGCTGTCGGGCTGGCGAGTGGCGGAGGAGGTGGTCACTTTGTCTGACCACCGCCACATCGTATTCAATGTCGCACTTCGACAGCCCGACAGTAATCCCAGTCGCCGAGATAGCAGCTCACCGCGACGTTGGTGTCTCAAGCGGCTCGATCAAGATAAGCTCGAAGCCGCCGCCATCGTCGCGTCCTGGCCAGAAAACGCCGAAGAGGTCCAGTCCGATCCTGAAGGGGAAGCGAACTGGTTTCGGGGTACGATGGCGCAAATTTGCGACCTGTCGATGCCCAGAATCAGTCGCCCTAAGCGCAAAGCAGCGTACTGGTGGTCAGCAGAAATCGCACGGCTCCGTGCAATCTGCTTACGGTGTCGGCGCCAGTACACTAGAGCCCGCAGGAGAAGACGGCGAGCTCCGCCTGAAGAGATAGCCAGACTCTACGGGGCATACCGAGCGGCTACAAAGGCGTTGCAAATCGCCATCACCAACGCCAGGTCTCGGTCCTGGAAAGAGCTTCTGGAGGGACTCAACAAAGATCCCTGGGGGCGCCCATACAGGATGGTGCTGGGTAAGCTCCGGCCCTGGTCGCCCCCTCTGACGGAGATTCTCGACCCGGATCTTCTGGAAAGGGTAATTAGCACGCTCTTTCCAGAGGACCGGTCAAGTCCCGAAGGTTACCTGCCGTCTTCATGGGAGTGGCAAGAGGAGATGGGGATGACCGTTGAGGAGCTGGACCGAGCCATTAGCCGCCTAAAAGTCCGGAACACAGCACCGGGTCCCGACGGAATCCCGGGCCGGGCCCTAGTGCTGAGTCTGGCTGCTCTGGGGAACAGGCTCAGGTAACTGTTTACCAGCTGTCTGCGGTGTGCCAAATTCCCCACAGCCTGGAAAGAGGCAAGGCTGGTTCTCTTGAAGAAGGACGGCAGGGCTGCAGATTCTCCCTCTGCGTACCGACCCATATGCCTGCTGGACGAGATTGGCAAATTGTTCGAGAGGATAGTTGCCACTCGGCTCAGCGGGCATCTGTCGCGCGTCGGTCCCGATTTGGCTGACAGCCAGTTTGGATTCCGACGGGAGCGTTCCACTGTAGATGCGATTATGCGCGTCCGCTCCCTGTCGGAACAAACAGTATCACGGGGTGGCGTGGCGTTGGCGATAAGTCTTGATATCGTCAACGCCTTTAACTCTCTACCCTGGGACGCAATCAGGAGGGCACTGGCACATCATCAAGTGCCCCCCTACCTGCATGGTATTATTGGGGACTACTTGCGCGACAGGTACATTGTGTACATGGCGAAAGATAGTAGAAAGATTCGGAGGGAGATCAGACGTGGGGTTCCACAGGGCTCGGTGCTGGGACCACTACTGTGGAACCTCGCGTACGATGCGGTTCTGCGAGTCGACCTTCCCGCTGGCGTAAATATCGTGTGCTATGCCGACGACACCTTGGTGATCGCCAGCGGGATAACTTTCGAGAGGACCAAGGAGCTCGCCGAACTTGGGGTGGAAGTCGTCGTCGCCAAAATCCACGAGTTGGGTCTAGAAATAGCGCCTCACAAGACCGAGGCCCTATGGTTCCATAAATTACCACGGGGCAGGGAACCACCCAACTCGTGCGTCCGCGTGGGTGGGTCCGAAGTCAGAGTGGGGAGGTACATGAAGTACCTAGGCCTCCACCTTGACAGTCGCTGGGGCTTCGAAGAACATTTCGAGCGCCTAGTCCCCCGGATCGAAAGGGTGGCGGGTGCTATGCATAGACTGCTGCCCAATCTAGGGGGACCGACGGAGGAAGTACGTCGCCTCTATGCAGGAGTTATACGGTCCGTAGCTCTGTATGGAGCGCCTGTATGGGCAAAAAGGCTGGCCATCCGACGCTGTAGAACTAAAATTTACAGTGTCCAGCGGAGGATGGCCATACGGATCGTACGAGGATACCGCACCATATCCTTTGAGGCGGCGACAATCCTGGCTCGCTTTCCACCACTAGATATACTGGCGGAGATGGACGCGAGGGTGTACGACCGAATCCGTGCCCTCCGCCAGAGCGGTGGTAGCGAGCCAGAAGAGGCGCTCGAATCAGTTAAACGGCAGGAACGACAAAACGCCCTAGCGACATGGCGCACTCGACTCGAGGAGCGCTATGAATACAAACGCGTCATTGGAGCAATCCTGCCGGTCTTCGATGCCTGGATGCAGCGACGAGTAGGAAGACTCACCTACAGACTTACACAGATAATTACCGGGCATGGGTGCTTCGGTGATTATCTGTGTAAGATCGGGCGCGAGGCGACGGCGAACTGCTTCCACTGTGGTGGACAGGACCAGGACTCCGCTTCTCATACGCTCGCAGTATGCCCAGCGTGGGAACGGGAGCGGACAATCCTGGTGAACCGCATTGGACGGGACCTCTCCCTGCCAGCAGTCGTGTCGGCGATGCTGAGCGGGGATTCGGCGTGGAGGGCCGTAGCCACCTTCTGTGAATCTGTTATGACTCAGAAGGAGGCTTCTGTGCGGGATCGGGAGAGGATGGATCCCGCACGGAGACGACGTCGCCAAGGCGTTCGTCACGGCCCTCCTATTGAAAACGGTGTTCCCCTACCAGAAACGGGGCCTCCGGGGTTGCAGACGCTCGGGGCGGGGGCCTCAAGCGTCTAGCTATGTAACCCCTGAGGAGGACGATGACTCGGAAGTGGTCTCGAGACATCGTGATAGCACTGCGAGGGTGCTGGGGGCAGCAATTACTGTCCCCGGGACGTGCTATAGGTGTAGCAAAGCGACGGAGGGGCCCCGGTTGCGTTCCGAACGGAGATCCCGGGACCCCTCTTATACGCTGATGGTGACCACCGTGGAGTTTTAGCCGGTATGAGTCCGGCATAACCTTTTCATTGCCCCCGTAGCGGAAGGTATCCATGAGGATTTCCCCACGTAAAAAAAAAAAAAAAAGGTGCGATTGTGGTCAAGCACTGGCACAAGGAAAAAAAGGAAAAAAAGATAAACTAAAGATTACATCAATGCTCCATTCAGGATCGGACAAGAGCCCGATAAAGGTTAAGTAGATCAGTTTTTTATTTTTTTAGAAAGGGGAAAGGGTGACAAGCGAACATAAGTACACCTGATGGTAAGAAGATGCTGTGGCCCATAAACATTTACATCTGTATCTGTCCTCTATTAAGAATCAAAATGCAAATACGTGGTCACCCTGGGGATTAAGAAGAATACTTCGTTTCCGTTAAAAAAGGTCTCCGGTTCTCTACACTCACCATACAAAACAACTTCATCAAGCTGATATTTTACGATAGTATTAAACTAAATTGAAGCAAAGAAGAGAGCCATCTCTCTTCTTTGTATAAGTATAAGTAAATATAAGTTGTATTTTATATGCTGGCTAGATTTACTAACCACAACAACTGGTACTGGTGGTAAGGATGATGAAATTGAAAGAAAAAAGACAGTCTTTAGACGTCTAAATAAGAGAGTAAAAGAAGTAGTTGTAAGGAAAAAGCAAAAAATAACAGATGAGGATGACAGAAAAATATCTGATAACTTTCAGGCAAATATTAAATGTTCTGGAAATTCGTAGGGACTGCCAGGGGAACTTTAAACAGCCTGAAATTAATGTTATACAAGACGAAAATGGCTGTATTCTGAATGACGAATTTTCGAGTATAAAGAGATCAAAGGAATACCTTGAAACCGTGTTTATGCGGGAAGAGATGTTTGAATTAAATGAAATAGAAACTCTGAAAGAAGAGGAAAGAGGTAGGGAGATAAGTATAGGAGAAATAATGAAAACAATGAAAAGCAGGTAAAGCAGCTCGATATAATAGAGTATTACTCGAAATACCAAGAGCTAGATAGGGAGCGATGGGGCAGGTCTGCTGTACACTTAGTTCAAATATGTTGGGAACTGAAACGGGTACCAGGAAACTGGTGCGAAGTCGTTATAGTCCCAATATATAAAGGAAAAGGTCACAGCAGGACTATAAAACTACCGTGGTATTAGTCTGCTTAGCATTGTGTAAAAATTATATGCTAAGGTGTTCAATGAAATATTTCCGTTGTGGAAGCTGGATTTAGAAAGGGAATGGGGTAAACAGATCAAGTTTTTTCAATGCGCGTGATAGCGGAGTTTTTGACCAAAAACCAGAAAGTTCTTGTGCGTTTATGAACTCGGAAAGGGCTTATGACAGAGTGGATAGGGATGTGTTATGGCAAACACTGAACTCATTTTGATTGATATAGGCATTACAGTCTCATTAAAAGGACTCTAGTGCTTATATCAGGAGGATCAACGGGACCTACTCGGACTAGTTTGGCAACCATAAAGGTGTCAGACAGGGCTGTGTGGCTTCCCCGTGGCTGTTCAACCTATTTATGGACAGTTAAGAATCGGTGAGTTGTGAAGAAGGAATCCCTTTTGGAATCCTTCGTTCAATTTGTCAACAAAATTATTAAAAGCCTCAAACACTTTAAAAGTAATAGCACACCTGTAAATAGTAATAGTTAGTTATTAAGTAGAATACCTTGTGGCGGCGCTGTCGTCACGCCACAAGCGAAAACACATCGAAGCCTAAATCGCGCTAACAAAGTTCCGAAATTATAGCAGTATATATAGAATAGCTCCGAACTATAACTCGGAGCGTTGGCCGCTCCCCGGGAAGAACACCTTGCCCGGTGGGAGATCTCCCCTTTTCCTTCCACCCGCCACAACCTCTTATAGTTTGTATTATCTTGTTTGAATAGTTTTTGCTATTTAAAAAAATTAAGATGTGATGATTTCTGTGTGTGTGTTTTTTTATATATCTTTATTTTATTCTATTGTCTTCATACCTATCATTTGATTGTGTCTAGTGTTAAGATTGCCCATTGTTTCATCTATCATCTCAGCTGTTTTCTTTGTTTATTTTGATTTAATCAAACAGTCTTGTTTATGTGTTAAATTAAGGATATACTCTGTTCTTATATATTTTTTATTTATCTTTTACACCAATTTGTTTGTGTTTGTAAACTAATATTACGTTTTTTTTTTCAATATTTTCACTTGATTGTCAATATATTATTTTGTTTAAATTTAAAAATAAGATTATCCTATGTTTTACTTTATATTATTTTGTGTATTTTGATGTCATTTTACAATTTTGTTGAGTTTTAAATTCCACTTGTTTATATTTCCTTAAAGTTTTAAAGTTATTCTACCATTACTTTGTCTTTAACATTTTACATTTGTCTTTAATTACAATTAAGATAACATTTTGTTTTCTTCAATTTAAATTTTCTTTTGTTTTTAATGTTTAATTCATATTGTAATTATTAATAATAAAAAAAATTCTTTGATTATGTCAAGCGGTAAGCGCGGGACTACTGAAACAAGATATTTTTGCAAATTAACCATAATTTTATTACTACGTGGTAGAGTGATGTTGCAGCTATATTATGGTTGTAGCACGAATGGGTCGGCTCGAGCGGGGAAGGACCACGCTCTCACAGAATACTAGCGTAATAAGAGCTTAACGCTGCTGTGTTTCGTATGGTGTGTGTAGAGAACCGGAGACCCTTTTTACTAGAAACGAGGCAATCCATCTTAGTCCTCATGGGTGACAACGCATCTGCATTTTGATTCATAATCGAAGATAGATGTAGATGTCTATGGACCACAGCAACCACTTACCATCAGGTGGACTGTGTGCTCGCTTGTCACCCTTATCCTATATAAAAAAGATAATACTTCCGAACCATATACATTGTAATAAATTAATAACAAACCATACTAATACATGGAAAGGCAAACATACTATATAACAAATCGCAGATATATGTAGCCTTCCCCATGTGCGTATTACAAAAATAAGCAAAATTGTATCTCAAATGAATAATATTGTGAAAATTGACAATATACTCCCGCCGGTGGGGGTGTACCTTCCGGTGAAACCATAAAAAAATAAGCCGTGATAAGCTTTTTGTACGCCGATGATCAAGTCATATTTTCGTCGTCAGCGTATTTGCGTCGTCGGCGACGTATGGCAATTGACAATTCACAATGCTGTATAAGTTAGATGCGACAGAAGAAGCACGAGAGTAGAATAAATACTCTAGAAACGCGGTCATTAAGGAGTATATTAGGGCTGAATATGAATGACACGGTGAGAAATTGTGTGATAAGAGCAAAGTGTGGTTTGCAAGATGATGTTGTGACCAGGATTAAAAAAGGAATACTTTAGTGGTTTGGTCATGTATAAAGAATGAACGAGGAAAGAGTGACAAAGAAAATCTATGTTGCAGAAGTGAACGGCAGAGTCGGGAAGAGACGCCCTAGAGGAAGTTTATCGACCAAATTGGCGATATGTTGAAGATGGGCCAGATCAAGAGTATCCTTAACCGACGAGCATGTATGCGTAGGTATATGGATGTTAAGGAGGCGAGGGAAGTGTATCAGGATCGTGCCAAATGGAACTCCGTAGTCTCTGCCTACCCCTCTGGATGACAGGCGTGAGTTTTTATGTATGTATCTGTGAGAGCGTGGTCCTTCTATAGTATAATATAGCCGACCCATTCGTACTAAAACCATAATATAACTGCAACAAGTCTCTAAAACATTGAAAAAACAGTTGAAAACAGACAAGAATCATTATACACGGAAACCAGGCTATATGTCAGTCCGACAGTCTTTTTGTCTGATCTCACGGACCGTGTAATTTTTAATCTAAAATATGTGACCACGGAGTCGGAGATCGTGTACAAAGGACGTTTCTTGTTAGACCTTTTCTTTGTTATCCTTTCATATTGAAAAGTAGGTCATGTAAATGTGCTTACTCATTGTTATGTACAGCTTAGGGACAATGTTTTTGAATTTGCAGGTTTATTTAATTGCTTATATTTGTTACTTACAGAGTAAGAACAGACCTGGCGATGCGGTGTATGAAAATCTATAACCCCTGTCTCGCCATTCAATTTTGATTAAACTTAAATTTTCTGATGTGTTAAGCATCGTATCCACTAAAAATGTTGTCAACAGTTATGTTTCCAACTGTTTACAACTGTTTCCAACAAGCGTCTCCACCGAGGGAACAAATGTTGGCAACAAGCGGCAACAAGCGTATTCCTCTGATGTTGCCGCCGAAAATGGAAACAAGTTTTGTTGGCAACTGTTGTGTTGGCAACAAAACTTCGGTGGAGACGCGGCTTAACAGTTTTCTCTCGCTTTTTCACAATCTGTGGGAGTGATTTCGCGGGGATGGAAAAGGGGAGAGGGGGGAAGCCGGGGAAGCACGCGTTATTTGATTTGATCAATGAGCGCGCACGGTAAAGTGTGTTGTTACATAAACTAATTTAAAGGTGTAAACTACATTAATAAATGTATTTACTGTTGATAATAAGTATCTGAAAAAAGGACAGATCATTGATAAAAATGCAAGAGAGTAATAATGAATAATTACTTATTCGAATTAATATTTCTTTTATAAATTTTAAGGTTCATTTCTGTCGCTGCTCTTGGATTTTGATTGACAAAAATAGCTTTTTTTTCAGGATATAATATTACCAAGGTGAGATGTCAGATGTTACACTGTGACTACTGTAAGGCTCGCACGTTTTTTGGTAATGAAATCAATCTAGCTATATTCGATATATTCCATCTTATTACAAAAAGTATTTTATCCGTCACAAGTATAAACTAGAGTCGGTGTCAATAAAAAAGTTCCGTGGCAAATATGGAAATTAAAATGTAAAATAACGACTTTGCACAACCACACAGCAAATGTCCAATTTTGCTAAGACTGCTAAGAAGACTAAGGGAATTCTTTAGTTAGAAACAGGCACAGTTGTTTGCGCAGGACTTTATTCATGAAACAGATTAAAGATTAAGCCAGACTCCAAAAATATAAACCACTTTTTGTAATAAGGCAGACCGCATCAACTAATGTAACGTCCAAACAGACCACAGCCGTTCCCAAACTAAATTTTATAGTTCCTTAATTTAGTTCCATAAAAACAGTACTGTCAATGCTCTTAACTCACTTAATCACAGAACACAATAATTACTCTCTACAAAACGATAATGTTTCGTCGGCGTATTGAATTAAACCGTGTAGTGACCGTGTAAGAATATCTACTACACCTTATCGTCCAACGGATGTCGTAAGGGGCAACAAAGGCAACTGAATCAGATGGGCAGTAGCATCTTCCTGATAACAACTCAAAATTATAAAAAACTGCGGTTGCCAACCCACCTGCCAAGCTTGGCAACTATGGCAAAGACACTCCTGTGATAGGCGAGGCATATGTTCAGCAGTGGACTTTCATAGGTTGTAATGGATGGATGAATGAATTGATATGTTTCATATATTTCATGTCTTACCAGGTCGTCACTCCATCTCGTGGGGGGACGCCCTACACTTCGCCTACCGGTACGAGGCCGCCACTCGAGAACCTTTCTTCCCCATCGGTTGTCGGTTCTTCGAGCTATATGGCCGGCCCACTGCCACTTCAGCTTACTAATCCGTTGGGCTATGTCGGTTACTCTGGTTCTACTGCGGATATCCTTATTTCTAAGTTTATCACGCAGAGAAACTCCGAGCATAGCCCTCTCCATAGCTCGCTGAGCGACCTTGAACTTTCTCATACGGCCAGCAGTGAAGGACCACGTCTCAGTTCCGTAAGTCATCACTGGCAACACGCACTGGTTGTACAATTTCGTTTTAAGGTTTTGAGGTATGTCTGACGAGAAGATGTGTCGTAGCTTCCCGAACGCTGCCCAGTCGAGTTGAATCCGTCGATTTACCTCTCGGTCAAAGTTGAACTTACCTAGTCGGACTATTTGTCCCAGGTAAACATACTCGTCAACAACTTCGAGCTTAGTGTTCCCAACAACTACCGGCATAGGTGTGACATGGATATTAAACATGATCTTTGTTTTGTCCATGTTCATCTTAAGACCTATCCGTTGGGAAACACTATTGAGGTCATTGAGCATAGTGCTTAGGTCCTCCAGCGATTCTGCCATAAGGACTATATCGTCGGCATATTGAAGGTGAGTGATGTACTCGCCATTGATGTTCATACCGTATCCTTTCCAGTCCAGAAGCTTGAAAACGTCTTCCAAGTGAAGAGTTTCGGGGATATAACGTCACCCTGCCTTACACCTCTCTGCAATTGGATAGGTTTCGTACTCTGGTTCTGTACTCGGATAGCCATCGTAGCCCTACTGTACAAGCACTTCAACACTTCGATATACCGACAGTCAACTTGGCACCGCTGAAGGGACTGCAGCACCGCCCAAATTTCGACGGAATCAAAGGCTTTCTCATAGTCCACATACGCCAGACATAAGGGCAAATTGTACTCTTCGGACTTCTGTACAATTTGCCGAAGGGTATGTATGTGGTCTATGGTGCTAAAGCCCTTTCGGAAACCGGCTTGTTCGGGAGGTTGGAAGTCGTTAAATCTGCGCGCGAGACGATTCGTAATGACTCTCGAAAACAGCACGTAGACGCGGCTCAGAAGGGAAATCGGTCTGTAGTTCTTCAAGAGAGCGTTGTCACCTTTCTTGAAGAACAAGACCACCGCACTTCTGCTCCACGCCTCCGGTGTAATGCCACCATGGAGGACGGAATTAAAGAGCTTCTGAAGGACTTCAAGTACCGGTTTTCCACCCGCTTTCAGAAGCTCCGCTGTAATTCCATCCTCGCCTGGGGCCTTACCGTTTTTAAGGTGCTGGAGAGCCATTCTAATCTCGCTCAGACTGACGTCCGGGATATCTTCGGAATAGTGTCGAATGATATAGTGCAGGAAGTCGATGGATGCAGGTGGCTCAGGACCGTGCTTTGTGGCATTCTTTGGGGGAGGCCTATGTTCAGCAGTGGACTTGTGAAGGGCTGTAATGATGATGAATGATGATATATTTCATAAATGATATACGAGTATATGTAATTATATAAAATCATGTCATCTTAGAACACAACTTTATTTAGAATCGTAACGATATTAATTTACTAACTTTCTTTCTACTTTAACCTTAAAGAGCTTCGAGTTAATGAAGTTAGCGTGTTGAATACCAAGAAGCAACCGCGACATGAAGTAAACCGCGACTCGCGTAAATTATACTGGTGTAGATAAATTTAATAGGTTTAGAGGATATTTTAGATTCCATCCATTATATAAATTAATTTCTATTTTAGCGTGCGAGTATAGTCCTTACCGCATGATAAGGAAATTAAATATACGATAAGGCTCTCGATAACCTTTCAACTCCATCGGTTGTGGGTTCTCGTATGGCCAGTCAATTACCACTTTACTAATCCGTCAAGTTTCATTAGTTACTCTGGTACATCTATACTGTGCATGTCACAGTTTTGGATTCCGTAAAGCTTAGAATTAATTCACTTGTTTATATTAATCAGTACAGGTTGAAATAAAAGATCACATTTGACACAGACCTCTTTTATTATAAATATTATTTGCACATAGAACATTTCATACAAAAATACATTTCCAATTAAAAAGATTCCCATTAAAACAAAATATAAAACCGCAATACAGATGGATCGAAATCGCACAAATATAAATTAAAAATTTAGTATCAAGCTAAAATTCAATCAAAACGTCGAAGAAATATAATATATATATATGTAAATGAAAAACTTATTACACTTACCAAATCAGATGTCAAGAGTGTTTTATACTAAGTACATAAAATTATAAAAAAATCCGTAGAAAATAAGCCGCTAAACAAGCAACGAGGTTTATTTGAAATTTAATTTCCACATAATTGACAAAATTTTAACCGGAATTAGCAAAATAACCCAACATTAGTGCCTTTCCGATTTTAAACAATTACAATTTAATAATATTAATTATTCGACAATATATTCAATTTATAAACAATTCAACAATCTAGCTAACTTTTATATACATTTGTGATGGTACATGGTAACACTTAAATTTCATAAGCTATTATTGAAAAATATATTTAAATAGATATGGGATTTAAACATGAAATTTTCCTTCACAATTATACTAAGATCCAAATGGCGAAATTTTTAGATTTAAAATTGATATATTCTATAAAAGTTACGCTACATTTTAGAGGAATCACTTTAAATGATTCTATAAGAATGAGACAATGGTAATTCGCTAATAACAAAACAAATTATTAAAACCTTGGCTTCATCAGAAGCAGATGCGATAATTCAAGAGCAAAATGTAAGCCCGCTTCATCAAGTTCCGAAGCACAAAGGGCAAAGTATGTCGAGACCGAATATAACAAAGCTTTTCTACTTAAACATTAAAATAAGGCATAAAATATTAAAACTAAAACGTATATTTGCCTATTCAAAATTATTTTATATTTCCTTTCGCTTGAAATCGTTGATTAATTGTACAGTTGTTTCTATGGTAACTTTTGGACCTTAATACTATATTATAATTAATTAAAATAGGTAGTATTTAACATTAAAATTGTGACAGAGTTTCAGTCAATTGCGTAGAAGATCAAATCATGTCACATCAGCTCCTGCCTTCAACTATGGCCCTGAGTTTTTAATAACTTAATCTTCAAATGAATTTAAAACATATTTCGTTTGTAAAAGATGAGAATAGTTGGAAAAAGCGAGAAACTGCATTTAATACTCATCCATACTGTAATAGATCTGTTGCTGCTAATGAATACATATTTATAAAAGGTTAAGTGAATAATGGTCCATAAGATACGGATATATACGGAATTACGATAGCGATTAAGGTGAAAATATTAAGCATAGTTTTAAATTGAGTAGTTTGAGAGTGTTAATTAAAAATCTAAAAGTATTAGCAGCAGCAAACTATTAAGTATGAACTCGTTTCTAAATGTATTCACTTGATGGAAATATCGAAGTAGTATGCGAACACAAATAAAATTACATAAATTTGAATGGAAAGGAAAACACACACAGTTTGACCAATTTTGACTGATAAAGCGTCAACGAGCAACCCAATTTTACCGCCTGACTTCTAAGTGCTTATATCACATATTTACGGCTTAAGGTTTCCCACCTTTTATTTATCAGAACATTTTGATCATACATTTAAAATTTATAACTATTTTGTTATATTACAATTGGCTTACCAGCATACAATATGGTGGTAGTATGTTCTTTCGATTTTATACACAATTATTACGGAGACTATAACACTGGATTTTATTTATGATAATGTACTAAACATTTATTTAATAGTAACTAGTTGTTTCTTTTTTAATTAGTAGAACGGTATGCGGTATTTTGTCTGTCATCATGTTAAATAATTTTGACATTGAGATATCAATTTAGAAAAGCGTGACGAGTGAATACATAATGATAACATCGAGCATTAAAGTCTCCTTAACAATACACAAAATATCGACAGTAACGAACTTTACAAAAAACCCAGCGATCTAAATATCTCAACGACTTAAGTGGTCCTTCTTAAAAAATTCAATACCTTAGGAAAATTGCGACCGAATATCACTAAAAATTGAACTTAATACTACCAATCATCAACTCTGAGCACATTCACGAGCTTACGAAGCAACATTGTCCGTAATTGAATTCACGTCCGGTCGTATCAAAAATTGTGATCACCTGCATATATCACGTTCAAATTGGTGATGCCTAGTATCGCGATCAGACTAAACTTGCGTTGCTACAATGAAATATTCAACCCCAATCAAATCTATGTAAAATACTGAGTCTAAAACAAAAGTGTAAAAAACTTTGGAACTTTAAAACAAATGTTATCACCAATTTGAACTGGTAACTTTGCCGTTATAAAGTCGTCGTCACTTACGTCTAGGATCACAGCGCGCGTTATGTGGAATGTTCGAGCAGCGGTTCTTGTTCGTGTCCATGTTGGCTTTTAAGCTCGACGACCGGAAATATAGTGTTTGTAGCTAAAACTGTTACGTCTCCTTCATCGCTGCAGGCGAGCGGTGAATATAAGACGCCGCGCGTTGTCGTTTTTGGGCGACGCGCACTACGTATCTGTGGGAGAAAATTCTAATGAAGTTAATTTAACAAAATAATTATTACACATTATAGCGAAATCCACATTGAGAATGCCACTTGCATTAAATCTGGCTTCAGGTTAAGTCTGCCCTTAGCGTAAGGTGTTCTTTGAGTATGATCTCTGACTGTGAACGGCTTGAATAGTACACCAGGCTTTATTTTTTTTAAATATGAGGCTAAAAAACGAGCACACAGTCCACCTGATGCTGTGGCCATCCTGGCTATTCTGACTAATTTTCAAAATTTAGATACGTTGTCACCCCTGAATACCGAGATGGAATGCCTCGTTTCATAATTTCTTCTAAAAGTTTATATTCGCAGATTCGCAGTTTAACTAACATCCTAGCCGTTCCATAGACAATTTGATTAAGCCATCGCACTGAGACATATAGATTAGTATTTGTAACACTTATATTGCATTTTCTACCGACTTCAAAAGGAGACGGTATTCAAATCGACTGTATGTTCTTTTTATGTGTGTTAGCTCATTATTTTTTTCTGGGTGAACCGATTTCGATGATTCTTCTTTCATTTGGAAGCTGGTGCTTCACATGTAGTCCCATATAAATTTGGTCAAGGTCTGACCAATAGTTTTTGAGTTATTGTTAATATAAAAGTTATTCTTAATGTACAACCGACTCAATTTGTATTCAATTCAATTTATATGGAAGTCGGTTGTACAACATTTATAATTTTAAATTTAATATAATATATTTGTGCCTTAATGCTTTGTAATGCTTATATTATAAGAATCATTAGCTAGTGCGCGAAGTTCAACTTACCAGCACACATTTATATTTATACAGATTGAAAAGTTATTTTATTTTTACTTTTGCGCTTATTTATTTACGTTCTTAAGAAATCTCTGTAATATAAATATTAAATTATTATGTTCTATATGGTCTACTGTATTTAAATTATTTAATTGTTAATATCTGTTGGATTGTATTTAAAATATTTTATTGTAAAAATATTATATTCAAAACAAATCGTTTGATAATAATCTTATAAAGGAATCAGAATTGAATTAGACGTTCCGTCAATTCTATTTCTCCTTGACTTATATTAAACAGTACTTCAACGTCATTATTCAAGCAGTATTTCACAAAGCCGGCGACGACACAGCTCGAGTGTCAGATGGCAACAATAAAGGAGAAACAATAGTTTACAATTGCAAGGCGCTTTACAATATACGTATGGAACTCTTATAGTACGACGGGTAAGGAATGAAATGAAAACGGTACCTCGCTTCCCGCAATTGTCTAGCGAATTAGTACTAAAGCTAAACATTTTGAGAATCAAGGAACGTCTAACCTACAAGATGTCTCAGTATTTTATTAAATAAAAATAAAAATAATTTTGTAAAATGTGATCTTAACATGACATAAAAAAAAAACAATAAGTCCAGAGGAATCGGCGCATGAGTACCGAAAAATATTCCACCTCAATTTTTTATACGATTATCTTCAAACTGTCCTACTGATGATATGAATGTATGTTGCCTTGGGGCAAATCGGTGCCATATTGTTTAAAGCCATTTTTTTTTTCAATTGCAAGAAATTGTTATTTCAAACTCAAATTTAAATGATAAACGGATGAAAAAGAACACATTTGCCATTTAGTTATCAGAAATTCTAAATGTTTTGTTATACCAACTTGGGCGTAAAATCAACTGACCTGTAAAACAAAAAGCACGGCGAAGAACACGGTGGCGGCCGCCGCGCACACAGTGAGTGTGACGGCCGCCACGCTGGGGGCGGGGTGCTCGCTCTCCGCGGTCTGTAAGGCGCCCCACTCAGCTATACGTCGCTTGCCGGCGACAGAAGAGTTTATGCATTCGCCTGAGACAATTAATCTTATTGTACCTATTTTTATAGTATAAAGATAACAAACGAGCACACAGTCCGCCCGATGGTAAGTGGATGCTGTGACCCATAGATATTTACATTTATCCTAGATTAAGAATCAAAATGCAGAAACATTGTTTTTGCGTCGTTCTTCTTTTTAATTGGGCTTTAATTTGATTTTACGGATTGTTCTTACTTGCATGGGCTAAGAGACTTAATAGTTCCCTCTTTTGTCCCGTAGGTATAGTAAGAGTCGACTGAGTAGTTCCAGGCACTTGAGAAAAATGAACTCAACATCAAGAAGCAAAATTAAGCAAATTATTCGTAACAATTATAGTTTAACTTTTTGATGTGACTACCTTAATTACATTGGTCCCAGTGTCTATCAAACTAAATAGTACCCTGCTTCGACCTTACCACACAAGCAACGCCCTCAGTGCAGTTTCGACGAGTGAGTACGCAGAGTGTACATTACTGACAATCAGGAGTGTACATTAATTTTTGATTTTCGAACCCAAGCAATCTTAAACACGCAATAGCAAATTAGCTGGTAACTCTACCAGCGCTCATAAACGATCTATTTGAAGGATCAATCTTACCGTTATCCGGATTGCAGTGACAGCAATCGGGCGCAGTTGAATTAGCGGAAAACCCTCGCTCAGCGCAGCAAGGTACACATTGGTTGTTCAACCTGTGCAGCAGAATTGGGCACTATAAAAACTATAACGCGCCATTTGGCTTTAACAGAATAAAAACGACCTCTAACTTTAATAATGTCTTCCAGACCGAATTTCTGCATAGGAGACTATATATCTGCACGGAACAGGGTTACAGTACCAAAATGCGTAAGCATTGTTGTTTTCTCTATTTCCTCACTCTAATAGACCCATCGGACAGCAATTCGATACGACCGACGAGAAATAAGGCGTACTTTTCAACGGCTTTTCCAAGGCTCGGCAATAAAACACCGCCAAATTCCTGACTCCGTTCTTCTACTGAGTATTTCTTGACAAGAAAAACAATAACTGATGTTTTGGCCCGACCCGGGATTCGAACTGAGGACCTCATGATCAGCAGTCGCGTTAACGACCACTACACCAACGAGGTACTTGCTAGAATAAGTAATCTAAACTCCATGAAGGTTTTCGGTCATCCATGAGAGTATTTTTCTTCGGTTTTTAAAACATTACACACACATACACACTAAAAATTACTCCTGTATCGTAGAGGTGTTTTGTTTACATACATTAATTGCATATAGACAAACAACCAAGCCCGAAAAAAAATAAAAAATCTGAAAAAGTTTAAAGACTCCACAAATATTTGTTGCGTGCGGTATTCGAACCCGCAGCGTTTTTGATTTAATAAAAAAATATACTATCTTTCTTATCCTTCAAACAGAGCTGTGTGTGGCTGCTTACTAACAGAAATAAGGAGTGTAGGGTTATAACATGAGCACTCTGCCTTGTGGTTGTAAGCGCAACTGGTGATCATGAGGTGGTGATAATATGGTCCCGGGTTGATATTTTGGTTTAGAGCAATAATCAGTTATTGGATTTTTCTGCCAAGAAATCATCGGAAAGCACGTTGGTGCTGGGCCTGATCTCTTTTCGGTCGAGTCGGATTGCCATCGGACTATTTAAATGAAGAATTATTAACTATTAACTAAGAACTATTTATTTGAAGCGTCAATAGCCTAATGGCAGGGCGCGGACCGCGAACTCGAAAGGTCGTGGGTTCGAATCCGCCGTTCGACTACTGTCGTGAACCACTTCTAACACAAGCATTTTAAGCTTACCAGAAGTGGTTCAAGGGAATATTAGTAAAGTTTAATAGCATTATTAGTATTTAAAAAAAATGAGAAAATAGAAAGTGCACACACCCGTGGACTATAATAATGTTCTACGCAGAAGGCTAGTCTTTGTTGAGATTGGCTGCCGTGACCGAAACTCGGTCTGGAAGATATTAATAGCATGGAAAAGTTATTTTTAAAAGATAAATATTAAAAATAGCGATATAACAACTGGTGATGAAGAATCTATAAAATAGAAACCTGTCGAGTCGAAGCGGCCTAGAGCAGGCAGTACAGCTGAACCTCCCCGGTCCGGAACACGTGCGACACGTACTGTGACAACCGCGACATATTCCACTGCTCGCCTCGTAGTACTGAGAGCCGAGGCATTCCATACAAAGCCCGCCATCGAGCATGAACCGTGGCGGACACGACTTGCAGTGCAACGGACCGGATCCGTCGCATTCCCGGCAGTAATGATGACAGCGGCGACAACCGCCTACACTTTGGTAGAAGCCTGATTATGGAAATAGAAAAACAAATTAAGCTCATTTAGATTTTTGGCGTCATCTTACAATGAGACCACGAAGGGCTGTATTACGAACCATAAACATAATAAAACAGTGATACATTACTAAAAATATGCACACGAAATGAAAACAGTAGGATGATTTTTAAATGTATAATTGTTCCTTATATTTTCGTGAGGAAATGAAGGAATGAATGAACGGCACTAACTTTACTGATTTTATCCCGTTTACTTTTTATTTTGATAACTCGCCGTTTTTAGTGCTTTGCAAAAACACTCATAATCACAGGATGACTGAGTTGTTGCAAATTTTGATATCATAGTTAACTCGGGCTACCTTCAGCCTTTATTTATTAATTTTCGGTCCAATATATGTTTGTAAGTAACAGGATCCCAAGCAGGTGGTACTGCTCACTTCGAAAAAGCTTGCAATCTGAGATCATATCCTAGACCACCTTCGCCATTACATCACATTTGATAGACCACAAATGCTCGCGAAAGAACATCAATCCCTACCAAGGATGATATGTGAGGCTATTGAAATTAATAACATCCTAATTTCAATAGAGAAGGAGGCTGGATATAATAAGTAAAATTAAACGTAATAATAGTTTTATTCAATGTATATTCTCGTAAATATAAGAAATCATTATAGTAGATGACTTTTTTGTTTTCTTCTTTTGACTAGCCGAATGCTTTCGATGTATGTTGAATATTGTATCATTTCTTAATTTCGTATGTATAGAGTTGAAATGTACAAATAAATAAAACTAAAAATATATAATTCATAATCATACATAATTAGAAATAGAATAATTTTGAAATAAGCCTAAAGTCGCAAAAATGATTACCTTGCGGACATTCTGGATGACATTCGCCGGCGGCCAACCTCCAGCCAGAAGGACACGAGGCGCACTGATCCCGACGTGGCCCAATACACGTCCGACATGATAAGTAACACTTCGAACACGTGCCGCGGTCCGCGTAGTATCTGACGCAAAATATTTTTTTTTAATACGCAACATGGCAAAAAACTAAAGAAAGTTGCTGTAGCATGCATAACCCTGTTTTTCTCGTATGCTTAAAATGGTTGTAGTACGAATGGGTCGGCTAGACCGGAGAAGGACAACGCTCTTACAGATTAGCAGCGTAAAATAGCAGCTTAATACTGCTGTGTTTCGCATGTTGAATGTAGAGAACTGGAGACCCTTTTTACTGGAAACGAGGCATTCCATTTTAGTCCTCAGGGGTGACAACACTCCTGCATTTTGATTCATGATGTCTAATGGACTGGACTCTTTTTTCACCGTTATTGTATATAATAAAAAATATAGTCAGTGTGATCAAAAGCTTTTATATTTTGCTGGTATATGGGTCAACTAAGGCTGATAGCCAGCCCAATAAAGTTCATTCTTCGCGATTTAAAAAAAAAGGCTAGCATAATTTTCTTTTATCTTTAAAAACTTAGGGTTCACTCCAGCCAGATTTATAATAGACAGCAAGGGTGCTGAATTACAACAAAGAAAAAAATTAATTCTTGTTTTACATAACAGCGGTTAATTAATGTGCAATCGAAATATCTCGTATTAGTTGTGTTCTTTATAAAGTTCTATTTAGACAGAAAAAAGCCGCTAACATTTTATGTTAGGAAACGATCACATAGATAACAAACCAGGAGATGGGCAGTAGCGTGTACCTAATAACTAAAAAAAAAAAACACCGGTAGCCAAGTGCACATCTAGGACTACTGTAATGGCTTGCCTTCCTTACTTTCCTATCGCATCCTTCCTTCCAATTATATGCAAAATCAAACTTGTGGCGCCATCTGTTGGCCTACGATAAAAGCGTCTGCAAAAAGAAGTCGACGCGATCGATACACACATGTAATCAAGACTCAAGACGAACTGCATCGGTAATGGCTGTTCTTGTCTAAACCTTCCAAAATAAAATACATGTAATTAAGCGTTCGTGAGTGTGCCGGGTCGACCCTGCTGTGTGTATAGATAATATAATCACGTAGGAGTGTGGTCAAGGAAGACCGAAGCCTTCCACATCCGAATATATTGTTAAGCCAACTTGAAGCTGATCGCCGCTGCCGCTAACCGTGAGTTAACCCTTAGAGTTAACCCTTCCTGATGGGCCAGATTAATTTTCTCTCACTGTAGGTAACTTAAGTAGCAATTCCAAATAAGATTCTATTTATTTTTATTTTAAGTAGAAGAGTCGCGATTACTACAAAAAAGGAGTTCAATCCGCGCAATTTCTATTCTAACTGTTTTCAACTACTCTTCGAAAAATTCCAGTAGCATTTACCAAAGCACATCTTCAGGTCAATCTATCAAGTCCGGAGGTAAGGTGTCATCATAAATAACAGAACAAGGCCAATCTCGGCACATCTAGTTCTACGCTTCGAGGAGTTCCAGTAGCATTCACCGAAGTACACCTTCAGGTCAATCCATCAAGTTTGGAGGTAAGGTCTCATCATAACTAACAAACGAGCTCAAACTTGGCACGCCTATTTCTACTCATCAAGGAGTTCCAGTAGCAGTCACCGAAATAAACACCTTCAAGTCACTCCATCAAGTTCAGAGGCAGAGGCGGATTAAATGTCGACAGCGCCCTAGGCTAACCTAGTACCTCATTGGCATATTATATATATTATTTTTTATAGGATAGGGTGACAAACGAGCACACAGTCCACCTGATGGTAAGTGGTTGCTGTGACCCATAGATATCTACATTTATCCTCAATAAAAAATCAACATGCAGATGCGTCGTCACCCGTGAGGACTAAAATGGAATGCCTCTTTTCCAGTAAAATGGGTCTCCGGTTCTCTACACTCACGATGCGAAACACACCAGTGTCAAGCTGGTATTCTGTGAGAGCGTGGTCCTTCCCCGGTCGAGCCGACCCATTCGTGCTACAACTATACTACTAATATATCTGCAGCATGGCTCTAAATAAATATTAAAGCTCTCCATTTTTCAAATAAACTTTATAATTTATAATATAGTTTCATAATTGCAAAATAATTAGGATGCAAGTACCCTAAACAGGTAGAGAGTACGAGCGATTTAGGAGTAATAAAATACGACGATTTTTTTTTGTTTAAAAACTTCCGCGCGCGCCCCTTTTTAACCTTGAGCCCCTAGGCACGTAGCTGTGCACCAATCTTGGCAACTACGGCAAATATTCCCGCCATCAGTAGGGCAATCTATGGGGGAGACCTATTTTCAGCAATTGACCTTGGATAGGCTGTAACGGTAAAGGTAATAAAACAGTCAATTGGGTCTGTTTTGTACAAGTTTTAGTGTAACCTATAAGTTTATATGTGGTAGAGCCATGCTGCAGCTTTATTGTAGTTGTAGCACGAATGGGTCGGCCCGACCGGGACTATTAGCTTCTGTACGGTGAGTGTAGAGAACCGGAGTACCTTTTCACTGTAAACGAGACATTCCATCTTAGTCCTCAGGGATAACAGCGCATCTGTATTTTGACTTTTAATCTAGGATAGATATAGATGTCTATGGGCCACAACAACCACTTATCATCAGGTGGACTGTGTGCTCGTTTAAAAGCCTTATTTTATTTAAAAAAAATCTTAACTCACCCATCTGCACATGAGGTCCTGCAAGCGCCGGACTGGAGTCGTAACGAACCGGAACAAGCAGTACAGTTAAGTCTTGAAACGCATTCTGAACAACCGTGAATGCAACGCGTACATCTACCCGCATCCAAGTAGAAACCTCGACTGCATTCTGAGACGCATCTAAAATATATTTCAAGTATTATTTTGAGTTAACAGATATAAAATTCGTCCAGTTATCGCATCTCATGTTTATCACCAAATGGACTGAAAATAATACCAGAATATTATATAATAGTTAATCATCACAAATATTTTCTATTCATCGTCAGCCTGTAGAATATATCCACTAGGGTGAAGTGAAAAAGTGTTTACTATAGCATATGGAATATGGTGTGATAGGCTCATTAAGCAAATACGAATATATTTTTATCTAGGTTTATGTTTAAAAGGTACCCCAAATAGAAAAGTTTTGAAAAAAAAGTCCGGAACTTGTCAATGTTCGTTAATGCAAAATGTTATAAGAAATCTTTGAATTTCTTACTCCATTGTTTCTGAACTCACCCAATCACAAATAAGCGTTAATTTTAACAGTTCGACCTTACAGTCTCAAATATATATAATAATCTTTGTTTCAGTCGCTACTAAGCGTTTAAAACATACAAAATTAACAATTGGAATAACCAATAAATTATTAGGGGTTAAATACATCTTAATGAAGCTGTAAAAAATTATCGAAATTGTTTCAAAATTCTTTCGTGCTGGGGCACCTCAAAAATTATAATACATAAAAGATATTTAACATACATCATTCTCTCATCCATATGCAGGTTTTTACCACTATGCTATAACAAAAATAACGAAAAAATCTCCATACATTTTCGCTCCACCCTAGTCCACAGCTGGACATGGGAATTTCTCATTGATTGACGATATCAGTAGAAGACGCCTTCCACCTTGTAGGCTGCTCCACGTCGTCGGTCTGGGTATTTTAAGTATGGCGTATACGAGGTGGTATACCGCCATCTTAAGTGAGTCATACAATTTTTCGACCGCTTTTCACAACAGTATTTTAAGACAATTACTATAGAACGAAACGGACTTACGGTGCGAAATGGGATCATGGATTCTACGCCGCCAAGGCACTTATGGTAAATATTGCTAACACTTAAATAGCTAGGGTATTAAATGGGGGTGGGTGCGATTCGGACTGTTCTCACTATCAACTTGTCATAAATCACGGTTGAATTGCTGGCATTTATTGAAGAGTTCCGTTGTCTGTCTCCGAAATTCATCATCTGATCTTTTACGAAATGTAAATATGACCATTTCGAAATAAACCTCTTCCGAAGAAAAAAAAATCAAATCAGTCTATATACGAACATACATAAAAAAATATAAACATCCGATGATTTCTTATATTTACGCGAACACTACACATTTAAATAAAACTAATATTTACGGATTTTATCGCGTATACTAACTTAATTTACATTCCCGACGTTTCGAGCACCTAAAAAACAATAATAGAAAAATTAATAACTTTTATCTGGAGGTAGCCTATGACAGCGGTAATGTAAAGTGTTCGTAACGTCGGGAATATAATAAGTTAATATACGCGATAAAATCCGTAAAAACTAGTTTTATTGAAATAAACATCCGAATCGAGAACCTCCCCATTTTTAAGTCGGTTAAAAATACCGTAATAAGACAATCATTGAACGACATAAAATTGCTGACACTTACTTGTAGTTTTCCAGAAGATTCGGCGACGGACATGTTAAGCAATTGCTCTCGTCATCTCCATAGCAGGAATCGCACGCGCCGTGGCAGCGGTTACAATTGATGCCATCGGAGAATTCCCCTGTACTGCATCTCTCCGCACCAACGGGGACGCATTTACCTTTTTTGTTCAGTTCCCAATTCGCGTCGCATGACATGCATAAAGCGCTTATACACGTTGAACAACCAACTGGACATCTAATAAAAAAAACATACAACTATAGTATCAGAATATAGCTTGAAATAATAATACTAAAGTTGAATCAGTACAGTACTTACTTCATACATTCCTTTCTTTTCTTATCAGCATAATAGCCAGTGGGACAAGCATTAACACATCTTCCTTCTAGCGCATAACTTGATGGATGGCAAGTGATACATTGAGCGGCACCAGGACCTTCGCAAGTATCACAAGAGGAATGACATTTGACACACGCGTAGTCATCAGTTTCAAAATACTGAGGCGGACAAGAAGCCAAACACGTTCCGTTATGAAGAACTAAATGGTGTTCACAGGACGTACAAGCATCCGCTCTCTCCGAACACGTGGAACAGTGCGCAGCGCAAGGCCGGCAAACTGACGACTCACTGTCCTCCCAATAGCCGTCAGGGCATTGTTGAAGGCATACAGCCAAATCTGCGACTAGTAAATGCGCTGGAGCACAAGTCAAACAAGAATCCTGTCCGGGACCAACACAGGTTTCGCAAGATTCATGACAAGGCCAACACACGGCGCCTTGGTTAGCGAAACTACGTGGAGGGCAACGAGAGACACAGGCATCGTCAAGGCGATAGTGCTTGCACGCTATACACTGGGTAGGTCCTTTTCCATAGCAGCCTTGGGAATCGCATTCGGGGTCACATTCATGCAGGACGCGTTTGTCATTACTATCAGCAAGGACATTCTCCCCATGCGGTGAAGGGACGTTATGTCCATCGAGTTGGGCTATCGCTTTCTCTGGATCGGAACCGGCTGCGAATAAGCTGGGAAAGTTCTGGTAGTTGGCAAACGCGTCAGTATTGTAAAAAGAATCACCAGCTGAATCATAGCCGTCAACGGCTGTAGGGAATGCGAAAGGAGGTGCGACAGCTGATGGTCTTTTGCTTCGTAGTCTTACTGGGTCAACTGAAGTACCGTAAAATATTAACTGCCACTTCTTAAGAATGCCGGGTTGGTTAACATGCCTATTTCCGGCATTTACGATATGCAAAGTCCATCTGCCTTCAGCGTGTTCTCCCCAGAAGTGTACGCTTAAAAATGGCCAATCATCAAAATTAGAACTAACTACGTCCCGGGGCCTTTCAAATAAAAGTGTCGAAGTTGTTCCCATTGGCGATGTTAGAAGTATTCGCAGATTTCCTCTAGGGAAAAATCTTAATGATATTTTACACTGAACATGTTCAAGATACCGAACTTCGTTCACAGTTCCACTGCACCCATTTACATCCATATGAACACTTAACGTGTAACCATATGAAGATTCGATGGCTTTGTCTTCATTGATCTCCTGTGATTTACATATATGTTGTGGCGGTACCGAAACCCACTGTTCTGCTAGATTTACCATCTCAGTCGCATCCATCAAACCATATCCAAATTTATGACTAATTTTTCTCTTAACTCCATTAACGAGCCAGCCGGTTTCTCTCTCTAGCGGTTGTGGTCGTGAAGTAAGCACAACCAAGTATTGCATATCTCGCCAAGTCAAGTCTGGATTTGCCTCTAAAGCTAACGCACAAATACCAGCAGCCAAAGGAGCTGAAGCAGATGTACCCGTATGTTCCACTGTACATATATGATCGGGTCTCAATCGTCCATCCATATCTACTGTAGCTACACTTTTATCATGTCCCGGTGTGCCGGAACTATATGTAGTTGCAAGAGTAGAAGAGCATTCCTCAAGGTACCAAGGTTTATATCCACCTTGCGTAGCGCTCGAAATTGATAACGTGAAAATACTGTTTGTATAGCCGTCACAGTTACAAGAGTCTGTATGCCTTCCGCCGTTTCCTGACGCCCAAACAAATATACTGCCTTTTCCACGACGACCGCTGGTTACACCGTAAATAAACGCCCTAAAAGAGAATTTGATAAATAAATAAAAGTGTAACTAAAGCATTACTTTGTACAAATTAATAAAATCTTACCGCCGAGCTAATGGTCCAGGACCGTCGACTGTCTTTCCATCGTCTTCTGGTCCCCATGATGCACTGTATATATCAATGTGATCTGGGTTCAAACCCAAAGCTCTAGCTTCAACAGCATCATTTACAACGCCATCCAACATCCTTACTCCACCTATACTTGCATTGTAAGCTATACCAACACCACAATATTGATTATATGCTACTGCGGCAACTTCTCCGGCGCATCTAGTGCCGTGCTTATTATCTCCGTTGTCCTGTGGCATTGGGTCGTCATCATTACCGTTAATGTCTGTTGAGGCGTTGGGGTCCTATAAAGAACAATAATTAAATATCAATAGGATGAGTAGTGTACGGAAGAGATGTATGTACGATTTAAGTTCTATTTAGCAGTTTCACAAACGCTTTTAATTATTTAATGAGTATTATTTTATGCATCTATATTCGTTACAGTAGTTTTCTAGTCAAATACTATATATATATATTATAGAAACAGAATCAGAATTTTTTTTATTCAGTATAGATTATAAATAATACTTATTGAAAGTCACTATTTTGTTGAATTACCACTGGTTCGAAAAAAAAACCTCTGTAGTAATTTTATTACGAGTATAATGTCTATTTATTATATAGTATTTTATTTATTATACAGTGTAAAATTGTTTATTTTTTAATGTGCGCACGAGTGTGATAGTATTTCCTCGTTCAAAAAAGAGGCTACCAATAATAAATTACCTATTGTACATATTATAATTATCAAAAGTTAGATAAATAAAGTCAATTCTCACATTGTTCACTCTTTCTCTTACATAAAACATAAAACAAATATTTACTTACATAGTTTTGAGCAAGATCTGGATGATTTGTTTGGATTCCATCATCGAGAATAGAAACGACGATTCCCTTCCCAGTATAACCTCTTTGCCATGCCGATGCTACATTCATGTCTAGCCCATCCTTAGCTCCTCCATTCTATAAAATATTTTCATTTCAGTAAAATAATTTTACTAATGCAAAGACCCGACAAGGAATCATCTAGTTATTTTCAAACATTTACGAGCTTTGAATTATTTTGATATACTTGACATAAAAGCCGTTTACCGTGTAGTGGCGGTGTAAGAATATCCACTACCCCATATCATCCCGTGAGTGTCGTAAGAGGCGACGGGAAAAACAAATCAGGATATGGGCAGCGGCGTCTTCCTAATAACGACTAAAATATTGCGACTGACAACCCACCTGACAAGCGTGGCAGCTACTACAAATATCCCCCCTATGAGGCAATCTATGGGAGAGGCAGTAGCAACGCAATAGTTGCTAAAGGAGTTACGACCTGCCAAAGTAGCATGAGCATGGAATTAAGTAAATACAGATGATTGAGGGCTATATAATACCACTAGGCAGTAGGACTCCTATTCTACGTAAGAATCCGTCTGGGAAGGTACTAATCTTTTTTTTTATAGAACAAGGGTGACAAACGAGCACACAGTCCACCTGATGGTAAGTGGTTGCTGTAGCACATAGACATCTACATCTATCTTCGTTTGCGAATTAAAATGCAGATGCGTTGTCAGTCGTGAGGATTAAGATAGAATGCCTCTTTTCCAATAAAATGGGCCTCCGGTTCTCTACACTCACCATACGAAACACAGCAGCATTAAGCTGCTATTTTACGCTGGTATTCTCTGAGAGCGTGGTCCTTCCCCGACGAGTTGAGTCGACCATTCGTGCTACAAACTATACTATTAATATAGCTGCAACGTGGCTCTACCACGTACAAATATAAAAATCTCTTACCTACTGCCCAATAGCAGTTTGTTCCGGTCTTAAGGATATAGAGATCAGTTTAATTATAGACTATACATTCTATCTTAGCTGTCAGAGTTAACAACGCTTCTTTGTTTGAAGTTGGATGTAGGCATCCATGGACTGCAGAAGTCACTTATCATAAAGTGGACGTTAAGTTCGTTTGTTCCATCAGTTTTATATAAAAATATTGTAAGAAACGTCCTGATGAATATTGTTTCTAGTCGATACACGGTGTTTCATGGCTGACTTTAGAACAGCCCTATATTCAATTGGTGACTGAGATGAGCTAAAATAATTATGATGTAACGCTCACCAAATACCACTGCTCCTTAAATAACGGATCAGGAAAAAAGGGTGAGGGAGAGAGTGCCCGATGTCTGGTTCGATGTGAAGGCAACCGGCGGTTGAACTGCGCCCACAACGCGCTCTCTCGTTGCGTGTAATCACGCTTCACTCTCCGCCGTTCGCGCTGTTGTTGGAACCATCGAACCTAACACAGAAATAAGTTTATTTATTATACCCTCATTTCAAGTCATTATATTTATGGACTGTAAACTTATAAAGTAAAAGGTTATTTATTATAATCCGATTCGATTACTTCCGCAAATCACTTCTAATAAGCATTTAAACTTGTTTGGAATAGTTAAAGGTAATATTAGTAATGTTAGTATTCTTTTATTATAACACACGAAACACATTTAAAAGTTCTCTAACCCAGGAAAAGCTTTAGATGAAATCAATACATCATGACTTAAAATCGATGCTTGAGTTGAATTCCGTTTCTTATCTATATACTTTCACCACTGTCACCCTTCTACTATACACAATCAATTCATTGTGTACTTTTGAATGATATGGAAACTGTAAGTTTTATACACTTTGAATACAATATGCAACATATAAAAATAAAGCATGTATAAAATAAATCTCCTAACTAAACATTTCTACAATTTTCAATTTTATTTAAGGGTTTTAATTTGTGCACACCGTGGTTATTTGGATTTAAGACTTGAATATGTATTTTCAAGCTTTTTATTAACTTGTTTTCTATGTAAGTCATTCCGGTTCAATATTTTTAATCAATTATTTTTGAAGTACTTGCTGGCATTCGATTAAGCTGAGATTTGGTATATTTATGAAACTTCGATGACAATTCAATAATATGGTGCTATGGAACTAGTGTGATAATGAACCATCCGGGTTCATTATATTTTATTAGCTGGCCCTAGTAACGCCAAAAAACCAAATGTCATCAAAACAAAGTTTTTAGCTTTATATTATTGATATTATTTTGTTACAAACATGTATTAACCTGAATATTTATGTTAGCGATCCTAAAAATAAAATAATGTAATATTAAAAATATAAAAAATTGATAAAATATTTAGGTGTAGAGCTCCCTTTAAGAAGACAATTTCAAAAGTCACTTCCAAAGAACTAAAAGTTATGCACATCCGAGAACATGCAATTCTTTATTTCCTTTATTTTAAACAAGTCGTCTCGCGTACAGCGTTCGGACAGCGCAATTTCACAGTCGCTGGAGAGCGACAGACGTCCGAGAGAAAAATTGCACGCGTATTAGATGTTTGAAATTGATGTATATTTATTTATTTATTTATTGAAAAGTTACTTACTACGACATATTATTTTAATAGTGTATATTTTACGAGTACGAGTGCGTATGACTTAGTGGTAATAATATTGATGATGATAATGCTAACATTGACCGATTTTCAAACAATGCAATAACTATACATTATGAGTGGGGCTCACAAAATTTGTACCATAACGCTCTAGAAAGAGTAACACACAAAATCATATGCAACAAAGTGGAAATTATGTGACACGCTAGAACTATGTAAAGGCAGGACTATATTATACTACAACTTATAAAAAATCTTACCATATTTACGAGTAGATATAATATTATTATAAATATTGGTATTAATTCTTAGTTGTTTTTGTTCTGACTCATACCCAAATGGAAATAAACATCACTCAAATTGTAACGTTTTATTAAACCTGAAGAGGAACTTTGTTTCCATATTAATGTTAGAAATTTTAAAGTTATATCAAAATAGGGAATATGACGTATTTCTTCATTAAGACCAAGGTTTATTTTTTTTGGTGACCTCACTAGAAACTATATTATTCTTGAGCACTTTTTTTCAATATTTTTATTAGAGTTTTCAAGGGTTCTTCAAGGTTAATGTTTAGCAAATTTTCTTCTATAAGCATGTTAGCTCTAGTGCATGGAGTAAGTTTTTCTTGCTCATTGTTATAAATTGGTTTCACTGGTAACTTGTCTATAAAATCATTTTATATCGTATTAAATCAAGTAATTGTTTTTTTCTCTTTATAGATTTTTGTAGAGTTTTTTTTAGAGAATATTAAGATTTATTTGGGGTGCTTCTATGGCAACAGAGGAGAACGTTTATTCACATTCAAGCAAAAATTTTATACCCGCTTTTGGGCTCTACCGCATACGGTTCAAGGCAATGTGAACTAAGCTTAATGATATCCAGAGTGTTATGTAACACACCATGTAACACAACATAAAACACCAGACTGAACACGCGAGAAGATTCTTGTGTTTATATGATGTAAGTAGCAACAAATTCAAAGAAGTTTTAGAAAGGAATCCTTAAGATACGACTTCAACAGGTATTTATTTAGCATCATATGCTTCGTATAATGAAAGATAAACACAATATAACTTGATTTTTTTAGAATAAGAGTAATAAATGAGCAGATAGTCCACCTCATGGTAAGTGGATGCTGTGGCCCATAGACATCTACATTTATCCTCAATTAAGAATCAAAATGCAGATGCGCCGTAACTCCTGAGGACTAAGATGGAATGCCTCGTTTCCAGTAAAAAGGGTCTCCGGTTCTCTACACTCATTATAAGAAACAGCAGCTGGTATTTTGTGAGAGCGTGGTCCTACCCCGGTCGAGCAGACCCATTCGTGCTGCAACTACAATATAGGATGGCTCTACTACGTAAGTTACTAAAATGGCTGACATTAAATTGACATTTGACAGACGTTGTTATGAGGTGTTACCATCCTACAAAACAAGTTCTTATTGCGATTAGCACTAAACTTACTTAAGTTACTGAGTAACACATTACTCGTAACACACTAAAAAATTATGAGGGTCACTTGTTTAAATTTGTGGTCCCGCAAGAAATTTTAAGATTTTGAGAGAATTTCAGACAAAATACTATAAATTAATTCCTATTCTAACAATGAAGGTTAAAAAAATAACAATAATGGCGTAATGAAAAAAAAATTAAAACATTGACAACGGACAGCACTGGGACATTTAAGTTTTGTATGGAACAAAAAGAAATTGAAAGTTATATAAACTAAAATATTGCGTAAGTTTAAGATTAGTGATTTCCATTTGCAACTTTTTTTGATGTGTTCATTTTAACGCAAGAAACAAAATTCTATAAAAAAATAACTTTTAAAAAAATACTTAAATTTAGGGGTAAACAGATGGCCGCGATTTTTTTTTCAAAAGGTACATTTTTTTTGTGCCCCACCCATATATAAGATAACTACGTATTGGACTTTTTCCGACTTATCGCTAATGGAACAGGATCGGAAGTAGACTAGATTGCAGAGTAAGATATACTCGGGGACGGAATCTCTTACACTAACAGCCAGCCACGTACCATACACGACTGTGTACATTAGGCATACACAGCCATACACGGAAACAAAATTGTGTTTTTGTACAAAAGTTGGTTCCGTAAATATGAAAATCATGTGGTTACAACTAGGTGGAAAGACTCCTCGCCCGCCTAGAAGTCTGGGTAAGTACCACTTATCCTAGATGCATATATATATATATATATATATATATATATATATATATATATATATGCTATACATATCTTAGATGTAAGAAATACAGTATAAAGTGCTAAGAGGAATAACATCTAAGCCCCCAGGTACACCTGGTAAGGCATCTGTAGCTTCCTTTTTCGAATTTGGTGACATGGGTTATAATACAATACACTGGCTAGGTAGCCAGTTTATTGTAGTGGGTACTAACATGTGTAACATCTGTTGGTGTGTAAAAGATGAAATAAAACACTTTTCGGCATTCCACGTAATCATAGCGTGCGTGATGATAATATGATCATCCGGTCAATATGGTCACTTTCTTATAACTCAAAAACTACAGCCTTATTTGCATAGATGGCTCTGTGATACGATAGCTCTTCATCAATCAATCAGAAAATAAAAGGTCAAAAGTTCGCTGTTTTATCTACGCCATTTTGACATATTTTTATTTATTTTTCTTAATATATTAGTTATAGTAAACGACTTTGTGTTTTCGTCTCTATTCTCCTCATAGTTTATAGGGCGGCAAAACTAAAGGTGACTATATTACCCTCACGTACCTTATTCTTTCTATTTTCGAACTACTTACATCATACAATATTTTATCTCGCTTGCACACCATTTTTACTATTTCATTTTATTTTTCTCTTTCGTACCAACATAATTACCATACTTTCATCACCTTTCATATTAGCTTTCATTCCTTTTTAACTTTTTACATGTTCTTTAAAATGTTCTTTAAAATTTACAAATTTTCACTTTATTAAAAAAAAAGTCTGTTTTCAATGACAACACTGCTTAATACGGGCGGTATACAGTTAAAACAGTGTACAGTTAAGGATTTGTAACTCAATTACAAAGAAGTTTAACGGTCTTACCTCCGGTTCATCGTTTAACTTGCGATGGTGCTCATGACTGGGCTCCGTGGAACGCTTATGAATCTCGTGATGTGAAAGCAAATAGTAGCCCTTAAGTGACCCGATCTGAAACAAATTGTAAATTATTATAACCATTTCCAAAAACTGTTAGTCTATAAACTAGATCAGTTCATATCTATTATGCAAATAAATAAAATTGAAGTGTCTGTTTCAAAATAACACGGTTTTACTCAATGAATATGAAAGTTTATACAAGTCTTATAATAAAAAACAATTTTTAAAATTTTTGTCTGTCTGTTATTTGTTTATAGGAGAGGGGGCAAACGAGCATACGGCTCACCTGATGGTATGTGACTACCACCACCCATGAACAACTGGAACACCAGGGAAATTGCAGGTGCGTTGCCATCATTTTCGAAAGGAGTAAGCTCTTTTCTTAAAGGTCCCTAAGTCGTTTCGGTCCGGAAAAATCGCCGTTGGTAAACTATTTCCACGGAGAGGTCGTACGAGGAAAAAAAACTAGTAAACCATACAGTGGTGGACCGCCAAGCATCCAGATGGTGTGGGTGGTATCGGGAGTTATGATGCGATGTACGTTCGTGAAATTTAGCCGCTGGGATTAATGCGAACAATTCCTCAGCACTCCCCGTGGTAAATGCGAAAGAAAATGCAAAAGGATGCAACATCTCTTCCGTTTTTGTTTCGGCTAATCCGATTTTGACGGGACTTTCACTGTCTTAGTAGACAGATAGACAGTAGATAACTTATGCTATAAGGAGTAACTTCAAGTAAGTACTTTAGAAAAATAATTAGGGTACCGCACAAAAAAATTAAAACCCAAGAAATTGTGAACAAAATCCGATTAAAATAGGCAAGTATAATAATATATTACTAAAAATTATTCTATGCGAACGAAGTCGTGGGCACAGCTAGTTTCTAATAAATAACAAGCTCTGCTTTCTGTTTTTTTTTTTCTATTTTCTCTCCACCACCTCAAGAAAAATATTTTTATCTATATCTTATAAAAACGTTATTCCCACATTAAAAATTAGCCCTACATGGTGGAGGTGCAGACACGAAACATTATATACCGCACTAATACTTGTTAGAATTGAACCCATCATGGTCAGCAGCGCCACAGCCAATCGCTAAGCCACTGCGCCATGGAGCCTTTGTCGTAATTTGCACACTGCTTAAACTTAGTGTCGAATATTTTTTTTTTAATATTCCGTCGACAAACCAAGTCGTAAAATCTTATTCAATAAACTTATACACAAAAGTGAATAGGGAAACAATTTCCAATTGATGAAGCTGTTACAACGAAAATAAGTGATAATAAAATATCACAAAAGCGTCACGTCTCAATTCATCAGTCTTTAATCAAAAGTTATAGCGGAATAACTAAGACGGGTAGGAATTATTGGCCAAATAAATGAGAACGAATCGATCACACTTTATCAACATTCAGTATTTCCGGGCTCGTAACTAAAGGGTACTTAAGAAGGTCGGCTATTTAAATTTAATCTTTGCAGCGGCAATCCCTCAAAATTGAAACGGCATCGCTAGAGTCGCGCTGTTGCTAATATTAAATAGTATATAGTTGAAAGTAATTAAATTCTGTAGGATTTCTTCATCGACTGTTTGTTGAAATAGTTTAAAGATACATCATGTTTCGTGTTGGTCACAATAACAGTTCCTAAGCTTTCTGATACAAGCCTGATGGCAACATATAAACATACAGGCCGAAAGAAGTCGAATCGAATCGATTGCGATATTTTACTTGAAAGCGTAAAAAAGAAAGAAAGCAAAGATATGTTACGGTATAATTTTCTATTTGTTTAAATATATTATATCAATTATAATTGTTTTTTTTTATAAAACTAAAGTGACAAACTAACTAACAGCCCAGGCAAATGGTTACGGTGGACCCTGAACACCTGCAACTAACCACAGATGGCTAGAAGAGATGCGTTGTCACCACTGAGGACTAAGAAAGATGGAATGTCTCAAAATGTAGTTATACTGGCTCTCTATCTCGCTCAGCTGTTTGATGATAGAAATAGATAAGTGAGTGGTAACTACTCCGATGGACTCAAAAGTACGGACGGACAAGTAGTTATTAGTGATTGCGTTCTTAGTAGATAGGACCAAAAATAAATAGGTAGGTTATAAGCTGAGAGTATGAGAATTCACCACTGTCCCACAGTGACCATTGCTTCTGCAGATAACTCAAAACGTCGAAAAAAAATACTTAGGTTTAAATTAAATTTGCCTAACAATAAAATAGATTTTTCACTTTTTTTCAATAATCTTTTACGAGTATGCAATAGCATACACGATACATAAAATAAGTTCAAATGTTTTCAACAGTTCATATCTGGAATAGAAGAGAACGGCAATTTTTTTTATTTGCCCATCTCCTGCTTCAGTTTACTCTGTAGTAAGGGGTGATCCATTTCGAGGTTCCCTACTTTTTTAAAGAAAAAAACACAGAAAATTCAAATTTAATGGAGAATGTTTATTATCATTTGAAAGAACATTCTTTGGCATTTATTTTTTTAAGATTATATCTATCAAATGTTGGCTGTTGCTACATCGCAGATGGTCCATCCGTTGAGTCCAATTTTCGATGACTCGTTCGAGCATTTCGACTGGTAACTGGCGAATGACACGCGTGATGTTTTCCTCCAAGGCCTGAATCGAAGCTGGTTTGTCCGCATAAACTTTAGACTTTACATATCCCCACAGGAAAAAGTCTAACGGTGTGATATCACACGATCTTGGAGGCCAATCGACCGGTCCAAAACGTGAAATTATGTGCTCACCGAAATGTTCTCTCAATAAATCCATTGATTGATGCGATGTGTGGGAAGTGGCACCGTCTTGCTGAAACCAAATGGCGTCGACATCATGAGCTTCAATTTCAGGCATCAAATAGTCGGTTATCATGGCACGATAACGGTCACCATTGACGGTTACGTTCGCACCGGCATCATTTTTAAAGAAATATGGACCGATGATTCCACCGGCCCACAAACCACACCAAACCGTTGTTTTTTCTGGATGAAGTGGCAGTTCTTGAATCTCTTCAGGTTGCTCTTCGTCCCAAATGCAGCAATTTTGTTTGTTTACATACCCATTGAGCCAGAAATGGGCCTCATCGCTAAACAAAATTTGCCTCGAAAACGTCGGATCTTCTTGGAACTTTTCAAGAGCCCATGAGCGAAGCAATGTCGCTTGGGAAGGTCGAGCGGCTTCAGTTGTTGCACAAGTTGTATTTTGTACGCTTTTAATTTAAGATCTCGACGTAAATGCGCCAAGTCGTTCCATACGTCAGTCCAAGTTGCTGCGAACGGCGCCGAATCGACTCTCCATGGTCTTCTTGTACATTCTCAGCTACGGCCGCTATATTTTCTTCACAGCGTACTGGACGTGGTCTATTCGGTGGAATATTATCCAATAATGAATGCTGGGTCTCAAAATGGGTGATGGTGTTGCGAATAGTACGCTCAGTAGGCCGATTATGTTGACCATATGTTGAGCGAAGTGCACGAAACACATTCCTCACAGAACGTGAATTTTCGTAATAAAGTTGAACGATTTGTAAACGTTGTTCAGGCGTAAGTCTTTCCATTATGAAATGCCAAACAATACTAAACAAAAATAACATGACAACATGACACGACTCACACGTGATCTGTAAAAAAAAGGCTATTGAAAAAAGTATCTCTACTTGAATCACCCATTATATATTGTTAAGCCGCCACGACACAGCGAACTTCCCACCTACTATGAAACAATCTATGAGGCAAGCCTATCTTCAGTGCAGGGCTTGGATGGGCTGTTATTAATGAATGAATGAATATCCAGAATATTTTTTATAATAAAGTCACTTAATCTGTTGCCCGCAAAAAACAACCAAAGTTTTGGCGAGAAGATTGTTGTAATCGTTTAAAATAATGGTTTGAAGTAGATTTGTTCATACGTACAAGTGGCGCGAATTTGTGTATTAAATGGTTGAGTTTGTGAACGATATAACAATTTCTTCGATGATAATACAAATATCATGTCTTTTTATCCGCTTAGACCTTACCTTGAGATACTATCGTCGTCAACTGTCCGCTGGTTTAAGTTGTCGTCAAAATCTTCCACAGACTTCGCAACATGACGCATATTGTAAAGAATTTTATGAACAAAATACACGTATAAGTTATCTTCAAACTAGGTCAGACACATCATTTTACTTTATAACGCGGATCTTAGCTAACTCATTTTTAACATCTTCCATATCATCATAGTCCTTTGCCTGTCTGTAAGTTGGTGAATCGATTTGGTTCACTATGGGACGTAGTGCAGCATTGGGCTTGTGTATTTTTGGTAAACCCCAACAAATTGGGTGGTTTGGCACACGTCGATTTTACGTCCAGATTTTATTTGCCTATTGTGGAAGGGAGAGTTATACAAGCAAGTAGATGGTGTGGCGATGGGCTCAACTGTATCTCCCGTTGTCGTCGATATATTCATGGATGACTTTGAGGAGAAAGCCCTGCTTACTTCTCCCGTATACCTAAGATTTCACAAGCGGGACGTAGACGATGCTTTCACAATTCTATCTTTAGATAGAGTAACTGCATTTTTAGACCATCTTAACTCCATAAATTTGAAAATTCAGTTCACAATGGAGTTAGAGGCAACCATTTCTTTAGCTTTTTTAGATGTGTTAGTAATTCGGAATCCTGATAACACCCTGAGCCACACTGTGTATAGAAAAAAGACCTATACTGTGGTAGAGCCATGCTGCAGCTATATTAGTAGTATAGTTGTAGCACGAATGGGTCGGCTCGATCGGGTAAGGACCACGCTCTCACATACTACCAGCGTAAAATAGCAGCTTAACGCTGCTGTGTTTTGTATGGTGAGTATAGAGAACCGGAGACCATTTTTACTGGAAACGAGGCATTCCATCTTAGTCTTCACGGGTGACAACGCATCTGCATTTTGATTCGGTATCGAAGATAGATGTAGATGTCTATGAGTCACAGAAACCACTTACCATCAGGTGGACTGTGTGCTCGTTTGTCACCCTTATCCTATAAAAAAAACGGTGATTCTCACCACCATCCTTCACAGTTAGGTACCGTGGGTAAATCTTTGTTTCAGAAAGCACGAGGGATCTGTAACAGTAAACGCCTGGCCGCCGAACTCACACGTCAAGCAAGATCTGCGTTGAGTTGAGTTGAGCGTGTGCTTGCTGTACTGCCATATGCAAGAGGTGCTACTGACAAGAATGGCTACATCTTGAAGCGTGCTTCCACTAAAACATACTTCAAGCCACCGAAGAAGACTAGTTAGGTTTTACCATCAGTCAAGTGTAATGTCCCTCTGCAAGATACAGGAGTGTACAAGTTTGATTGTGAATGTGGTCTCTCTTACATAGGACAAACTAAAATATTAATAAAAACCCGCGTTAAAGTACATATTGCTGGTGTGAAGAATCGACGCTCCGGGCAGTCTACAGTCTGTGAACACGTACAGACTCAACCCTATCATTACATCAGATTTGATAGACCACAAATCCTCACTACCGAGCAGCATCCTTTCAAGGATGATTCGCGAGGCTTTTGAAATCAAAAAACATCCTAATTTCAATAGAGAAGATGGCTGGGTGCTACCATCTGCTTGGGATCCTATAATTAATAAAATTAAATCCCAACCCAAGCATACAATAGCAAGAACTCTGTTATAACTAAAAGGTACTAAAAATTCATACTGCGTAGATCGAAAAAAATAATAATTTTAATCTGGAGGTAGCCATAGTTAACTATGACATGGGAACGTCAAACACCATAGTCACCCCGTGACCATGGGTTCTGTAAAGTGCTCGAAACGGCGGGAATATAAAAAAAATTAATATACACGGTAGAATCCGTAAAAACTATTTTTATTTAAATCTTTAATATTTAATGTACTTTCCTCCACGTCCCGTTCGTTTATTCCATCCTGTGTATAAACACAAACCTTCCGAATTTATTTATATTATTACTCTCATTTTTGGCTCTACTACAGTCGCACAAAAATCAGTTTTAATCAATCAGAAGAATTTGCGTAAACATAAAAAAATCTTTATAGTCACACGTAATATCAAAAAACTTAGCGTTTTCATTGCTCACTCATAGCGAAAACCCAATATTTTTTTGCGTTTTACAAATATTTACTTTATCTTAAATAAAAAACGCAGACCCGCAATTCAATGGGAACGTTGCCCTGTTACCAACCTGTGATGGAAGTCAAAATCTAAGTCTAAAAATAAATATTAGACAACATTTTGAGAAGGACTGTGTTAGCTTAAAACAGCTTAGACCTCATCTCGCGTAGGACATTCTATTTATTCACAGAAATGTAATTTGAAAGTGAGTAAACTGACGTTCATTTGAACGTAATGATTTTATATTATAAAAGTAACGTAACAAACCTAGACAACCTCATGTTATGTAGATGCTGTGGTCCATACACACCTTCCATATAATTGGAAGGCAGATATAGGTAAGAAACCAATTCGGGCGGGCTCACCTTTCAGAGGATTAATTAAAACTGTGATTAATTTAATAAGTATTTGGATCGACCTGGTTCAATTTCCGGATGTTTAACTTTAAAGAATATATAAAGAAAATTAATATTTTAATTAAAAAAAAGTTTTATTCTTCTTTTCTAAAATGTTAAGATTATAATTTATTAAATTAAGATATAAAAAATTTAAACGTTAAAGTTACAGCCTACATAAGTCCCATTGCTGGGCACAGGCCTCCACTCATTTCGGAGAAGGTTTTAGGCCAAGGAACTGTCCGCCGCGCTGCCCCAATGCGTGTTGGCGAACTCAACATGTATTCGAATTTTTTTCCTCAATTAACCGCCGAGCACATGGCAAATCAACACTTAAAATTGCAATTAACAATTTCATTGGTGCCGGCGTGCCGTGAAATTTACAGCGAGCGCTAAGCATCTGAGCTACCGAGGCTCTAATTTAGAATTTTCTAATTAAGATATATTTCGATAGCAATAACAAATAAATTACAAAGAACATCGGTCACGGCACATACATGCTGTGACCTGGCTATAAAATATCGCGAACATGACTAGTGTATAGATTAATCCGTTCCCCCTGGGCACAATTTAAATCCTAAATTGAAAATATATTATTTAAAAGCCGAGGATCATAGAACGTTACACTTATATATTTCATCACTTTTGAGGTTATGATGTATCCATCCATGACTGCAGCCATGACTTCAAACTAAGCTAAAACAATTGATATGAAAACTATGCAGCAATAAATACTTAACTAAATAAGTCAAGTCAATGGCTAAAACCACAAAAATTAATCAATAATCTTTCTAATCTTTTCACTGCTAAAAATCTAAGACACAGGTGCATTTACTTTTCACGCTTTGACAGCTCTCCTGTCATAATACCACAGACTTCATAGAGACGCTCATAATACGTTCCATTCTAAGTATTAGTGCTTTCTATATTTACTGTCAACTTATCATTTGCAACTTATTTCTGAATATTTTCCATCTAAAAATCATATTATATAAAAGTAAATAAAAAATCTACAATAAAATCTAGTATTTAAAAAAAATAAACGCATAATAGTAGTGTTACTTTAGTGTTATGATGAAACGTGTACCACAAATTAAAACGGAACGGGTTTAGATGCGTTCAAAACCTATAAGAAGTAGGAAGGAAATAAGGTTTTATAAAACGCAATTTTGTGAGTATTATATGTGTGATTTATTAAAACCCCCATCCGGTTTAAATATACCCGGGGTGGGCGCACCCCAAACAATTTGAGTGGTGCTTTCAACGGCTCATGATAAGCCTATGTGCACGCGACGCTTATCTGCGTAGCGATCTCTATGTATACGGCCCTAAAGAATTAAATGCGAAGAAATTAAAACCAAACCATAGTACGTCGGATATTACAGCAACTTAAGACGCCGACAACAGCTAATGAGTTGTATATTGTCGGATTACATAGAAAATATAGAGAAGCGCGATAACACGTTGTTTGTAACTTACCTATTACAAAATATAAAACAATTAATTACTTAAAAATAAGTTGAGTTGTGTGAGATTTCTCGTCTGGTGGGAGATCTTAGTTACTATGGATAGAGTGAGCCGTCCACACACACATCCCCTCCGAGTCATCGAAAATAAAAATAAATTTGTTAAATCCACAATAACAATTCTCGAACGCTCACGTAATGTTTTGAATAATCAATTTACTTTTATTAATTGCCGAAACACGTATTTTTTTTTATTGGATTTTTTTTGACTGCTTGATACCGGTGATTCGTATTTTGTTACCGAAAAAATTTGTCAAATAATTAAACAAGATAAATAAATGTAGTGAGGCTGTGTAAAAAGACTTCCTAAGAATTCAAATCTTAAGCTAATAAAAAACCAAAGTTCAATTTTTAGAAAGATATCTTGTTCACATTCATAATGACCAACTGAAGTCCAAGTGAAATTATTTTTAATTAACTTTTTTAAATAATAATCAAAATAAATAATAAAAAATGTCCTTTTGTTATTGGCGTACTTTTTCTTGTTATATAATTGCAATATAAATCTAGTGGAAGTGATTTGAGTGAATCGCGATTTTTTGATCTGGTGACAATACAGCACAACATCTCTGCTTCGCGTTCGATGTGCAAAAACAACAATCTTCGGTATTCAAATATAATGTTACGTTATTGTTATTAATTTTAGCCTCGTACCGGCGGACGAAGTGTAGTGCGTCCCGCCACTAGATGGAGTGACAACCTGGTAAGACATGCAGAAAGTCGATGGATGCAGGTGCCTCCGGATCGTTCTTTGCAGCATTCCTTGGGGGAGGCCTATGTTCAGCAGTGGGTTTGTGAAAAGCTGTAATGATGATTATGATGATGATGATTAATTTTAACAACGTTCGATGCTTAGTTATACAGATATTTTTGCTGGAAGGTCATTATAAGAGGTTAGTTTACCATTTCTTCTTCATTTTCTTTCATTTCAACTTCATTCGTATGTATAGAGAAAATTTACTGAAAACGTATTTTGTAAACTTCAATCTTAGATATATGTTCAAGATTAACATACATATATTTTTTCAGCCAAAAATTGTTTCAAAATAACCCATTTAGGTATTTAAGAACAGTTTTAAGCCGACTATGATAATTGATTTTTACGTGGTAGAGCCATGCTGCAGCTATATTAGTAGAATAGTTGTAGCACGAATGGGTCGGCTCGACCGGGGAAGGACCACGCTCTCACAGAATACCAACGTAAAATAGCAGCTTTACGCTGCTGTGTTTCGTATGGTGAGTGTAGAGAACCGGAGACCCTTTTTACTGGAAATGAGGCATTCCATCTTAGTCCTCACGGGTGACAACGCGTCTGAATTTTGATTATTAATAGAGGATAGATGTAGATGTCTATGGGCCGCAGCAACCACTCAGGTGGACTGTGTGCTCGTTTGTTACCCTTATCCTATTAAAAAAAATTGCCTACGGATGACCGTATATATGATAAATACGGCACGAGTGGTTTGACTCGACGGTGGGATTACGATCATGCAGAAAATCACCGCATAATAGCAACATAATGCTGCTACGTTTCATGTATTGTAGCTACAAGAACCGGATACCCTTATTGCGACGGTAATGAGGCAATGAATCTGTGTAATGTGCGAATGAAACAAAGTGGCCGACTTCGCTTCAATTGGGTGTCGGGTGGCCATAGGCTGTGAAGCTACTTACAACTTAAACTTGCAAAGCAATTAATACCTTAGTGTTTTAGTCAGTAGAGGAATAACTCCTCTGATATCGCAAAGGATAACTCTTAGTGAGGATAGTGATAAAAATTAATAAATATTAAAAGTTCCTATAATTAAATTATAGTTAATAAAATATAGATAAATTATTTATGTATTTTTGATGTCGGTTTTTACTTTTTTAAAGTTTTATTTTAAATACACACTAGCATAAGCTACTCGTACATGGGTATAAACCCAGCGCATTGCTGCCGCAGAAGAAATAACTGTGGATATATCAGGGATATATGATACATTCATTGAAATTTAATAATATAGAACTTTCAAATGAATTTTTCCAGTAAGTTAATTGTACTATGCTTATAACCTTCGCGCAAGTGCAAAAAAATAAGTTGACAAGTTTTATCACAATCTATATCCGGTAATCACCGGTATGACAGCACATAAAATACGAACAAGCAAACATTATTTTTTATATATGTACTAGCTGGTACCCGGCACGTTGCTGCCGTAGAAGAAATAATTATGAAAATATCGTTTCAAATTTGGAAGAGTTATATTGTTTAATTAGGAATGATAATGAATACGTGGTAGAGCTATGTTGCAGCTATATTATGGTTGTAGCACGAATGGGTCGGCTCGAACGGGGAAGGACCTCGCTCTCACAGAAAACCAGCGTAAAATAGCAGCTTAACGCTGCTGTGTTTCGTATGGTGAGTGTAGAGAACCGGAGACCCTTTTTACTGGCAAAGAGGCATTCCATCTTAGTCCTCACGGGTGACAACGCTTCTGCATCTTGAGTCTTTATTGAGGATAGATGTAGATGTCTATCGGTCACAGTAACCACTTACCATCAGGTGGACTGTGAGACGCTGGTATTCTGTGAGAGCGTGGTCATTCCCCGGTCGAACCGACCCATTCGTGCTACAACTATACTACTAATATAGCTGCAGCTTTTAGAAACTCCTTTTTTTTAAACAGTTAAAAACTCACTAGCGAGCATTATATCCTTATTCACCCTAACAGAAATATTTTATTATTGCTTCTAATTCCGTGAATAAAAACGCCAACAACCGTTATAGTGTTCACGAGGGGTTTTTCGTGTGATGGGAACTAACACCTCTATTACCTTTATTGGGCTATAAAGTCACCGTTGCGAATGCGTGCCGAAACCTTTTATGCGTGTTTTTTTTTACATTTTTGTTGTTATTTTTATGTGTTATATTTTGTGACATGTAAGTAAGATTTACGTGAATTGCCATACATGTAACCTTTAAGACATTAGTTATCGTATAAATATTTAGGTATATATACGTAACTGCGGAAAAAAGTGGAGCGAACTTTTTATATCAGGTCTTTACCAATAAAATTGCCGTTTTTTATAAAATAAGTTAACATAATTTATTTTCTATATTTTTATATCTATTAACCAAAGTAATTACCCGAGTAGTGGCGGGTAAGAATACCTACTACCAATATCTTCCCGTGGGTGTCGTAACAAGCGACAGAGGGAAACTAAGGCAGAAGATGGGCAGCAGCATCTTTCTGATAACAGAAAAACAACAATAAAAAAAACTGCGGTGGCCAACCCGCCCGCGAAGCGTGGCAATTATGGCAATATACCCCCCCTGACGAAAGTTACAAAAACACGGCCCTCAGTGCCCGGCGGCCCCGCTATTCCTGGCTACGGTGGCGACCATGGTAACGGCGGGGCTACGTGCTAAGAATCTCTGGTGGAGGTTCGGTTGCCACCTAGACGACTCGACCTGGCAACATATAACGCACGCACCCTGAGGACTGACGAGAAGATCCTGCAGCTGGAAGAAGAGATAGACAAGTTGGGCTGGAATATTATAGGATTATCCACAAGAGAGGAGGAGGACACAGTAATCCTCGAATCCGGCAACTTGTTCATCACCGCGAGGGCGACCTTCAGTCCCAAGGAGGTGTCGGATTTATCGTCCACAAGTCTATCGTTAACAACGTTATAAAGATTGAGAGTGTGTCGACGAAGGTTGCATACCTTATACTCAGAATCACCAAACCCTTCAAGTCCACAAGCCCCTTCAGCGGTGGCAAGTTGACTGTCGGTATATCCAAGTGCTGAAGTGTTTGTACAGTAGGGCTACGATGGCTATCCGAGTACAGAACCATAGTACGAAACCTATCCAACTGCAGAGAAGTGTAAAACAAGGTAACGTTATATACCCGAAACTATTCACCGCTGCATTGGAAGACGTTTTCAAGCTTCTGGACTGGAAAGGATACGGTATTAAAATCAACGGCGAGTACGTCACTCAACTTCGATTTGCCTAATCCTGCGATTATTAGAGCCATATGGCAGAATCGCTGGAGGACCTAAGCACTATGCTCAATAACCTCAATAGTGCTTCCCAACGGATATATCTTAATATGAACATGGACAAAGCAAAGATCATATATAACGTCCATGTCACACCTAATGCCAGTAGTTGTTTGGAGCACTAAGCTCGAAGTTGTTGCCGAGTATGTTTACCTGGGACAAATAGTTCGACTAGGTAAGTCCAACTTCGACCGAGAGGTCAGTCGACGGATTCAACTCGGCTGCGCAGCGTTCGGGAAATTATCACACATCTTCTCGTCAGGTATACCTCAAAACTTGAAAACGAGACTATACAACCAGTGCGTGTTGCCAGTGATGACCTATGGAACTGAGACGTGGTTCTTCACTACTAGCCGGATGAGGAAGCTCAAGGTCGCTCAGCGAGCTATGCAGAGGGCTATGTTTCTCTGCGTAATAAACTTAGAAATGGGGATATCCGCAGTAGAACTCGAGTGACCGACATAGCCCAACGGATTAGTAAGCTGAAGTGGCAATGGGCTGGCCATATAGCTCGAAGAACCGACAACCAATGGGGAAAAAGGTTCTCGAGTGGTGGCCTCGTACCGGCAGACGAAGTGTAGGGCGTCTCCCCCATTAGATGGCGTGACGAAGTGGGTGCAGGTGGCTCAGGACCGTGCTTTGTGGCATTCCTTGGTGGAGGCCTATGTTCAGCAGTGGACTTGGGAAGGGCTGTAATGATGATGAAAGTAATCACCCGTGCAATCGATGCATCTCTGCCAACGCAGTGGCAGTTTACTAATTTTCTTGAACAAATCAGCTGGACGGGAGGCAACAAATTCCGAACCGGTTTCTCATGTAACAGACGCTTTCTTTTGAATTGGACTTTTCGGTTCAGAGAAATATATATAAAATTTACATAGAATGTAGCACTTGCAATAAGAATTTACCGTGAAAAGTATATGGAAACGAGGTTTTGCCCTACAAATCCTCAAACAAGTGTAGATGCATTTGTTAATTATTCTGAGCCATTGCTTGAGTACTATCCTATCTAATGGTAAGTGTTGATGCAGCAGAAAATGGTAAAGCGCACTGTTGTGCGCTTTACAATTTTGTTAAGCTGTGTACAGCTTAACAAAATTCTTCACTTTTGCCGAGAAGACAAGACACCCACAATGTATTCGGAAAGGCAATATTTATTCTGTGCGGTGGATCCTAGAATCAGCTCAGAACGGGTACTCCACGCCAAATACCGGCATCGAATACCATCATAAAATAGCAGCATAATTCTACTTTGTTCGTATTATAATTAACGGGAACCGGCTTGCTTTTTACTGGTAACAAGACATTATATCTTAGTCCTCACGGGTAACAAGGTATCCATTTTGATTCGTAATAGAAGGTTCTGACTCTGACTGCATAATGAACAATGCACATAGCCCCCTTTCGTTTATCACCATTAATTGTAAAAAAATAATCTACAAAAAATATTTTGTGATGGTAACACTGAGGTATTAGTAAAACGTTTTATTGCATACGTATCTAGTAAACGAAACATGTTTCTGGCAAGTCAGACGTTTACAGACTACTTATCCATTAGAAATGTACATATTCGACCAACACGTTTGAATGATTACATATCAGCAAAACAAATGCCAGCCGTTCCGTGCTCGCTGACCTGTGCTTGTATGCATCGAGATCGATGTTTGTCGATCCGATATGTAAATATAGCGTGCATTCGAAACATAAACAGAATCGAGTTTTTATTGTTGCGATCGCGGACTTCACTGTAATGTTAATGACGGTTTTTAGAGCCGCCTAACCCAAAATAATGTTTCCAAGTTTCATAGAAAAATATTTCTGGGAATCATAGGTGCCATGACTGTGATTTCCGGGAGTTATATGTGCTGTGTAGGGGCGACGTAAGGAATACAGTCCGTACGGATAAAGAATGACATTAGAAATAGCGACTCATCAAGCCCGTACCGTACTAATAGTGAAAAAAAACCTGCTAATAACGGTATGTCGTTATAGTTTTATATAATTTGGTTGATTGGAAATTAGTGTAGGTGCATTAATTTTAAAATAATATTTATAACTAGCGACCCGCTCTGGCTTCGACTGGGTGGGTTATCAAGCCCGTACCGTCAACATGCACAGTACTAATAGTGAAAACCCGCTAATAACGGTATATCATTATAACGTTATATAATTTGGTTGATTGGAAATTAGTGTAGGTGCATTAATTTTAAAATAATATTTATAACTAGCGACCCGCTCTGGCTTCGACTGGGTGGGTTATCAAGCCCGTACCGTCAACATGCACAGTACTAATAGTGAAAACCCGCTAATAACGGTATATCATTATAACGTTATATAATTTGGTTACTTGAAAATTAGTGTAGGTGCATTAATTTTAAAATAATATTTATTACTAGCGACACACTCTGGCTTCGACTGGGTGGGTTATCAAGCCCGTACCGTCAACATGCACAGTACTAATAGTGAAAACCCGCTAATAACGGTATATCATTATAACGTTATATAATTTGGTTACTTGAAAATTAGTGTAGGTGCATTAATTTTAAAATAATATTTATTACTAGCGACACACTCTGGCTTCGACTGGGTGGGTTATCAAGCCCGTACCGTCAACATTTACAGTACTAATAGCGCAAACCCGCTAATGACGGTATGTCGTTATAACGTTACATAATTTGGTTAATTGGAAATTAATGTAGGTGCATTAATTTTAAAATAATATTTATAACTAGCAACCCGCTCTGGCTTCGCCTAGGTAGGATCTATTAATGTGGCGTTATTTACACCTAAGATAATCATTAAAGGCCATTTATTTAATTTTATTAATACCATTTAATACTTATTTCTATATTAATAAAATTTCTAAATATTTTCGGAAAACATTTAGTATAGATTACTGGTATTTGCATTAATACTCTATTTGTTGGTACAGTTTTATTAAAATCGGTTCAGTCATTCCAAAGGTTAGCTCGGACACACAAACAAACGAAAATTTTAAAAATCTCATGTCTCAATAGCATGCAAATATAAAATTAAAATAAAGTTGCAGCCTATTTACGTCCCACTGCTGCACACAGGCCTCCTCTCATTTCAGAGAGGGTTTGAGGGCTAGGAAGTGTCCGCCGCGCTGCCCCAATGCGTGTTGGCGAACTTCACATGTCTTCGAAATATTTTTTTTCTTATTTCTCAGACATAGAGGTTTCCTCACAATGTTTTCCTTCACCGCCGAGCACGTGGTAAATCAGCACTTAAAATTGCAATTAACAATTTCATTGGTGCCGGCGGGGATCGAACCCAGGTTGCTCGAGTACTGTGAAGCTTACAGCGAGCGCTAACCATCTGAACTACCACAACTCTAATTTCATGCAAATATTTTATACAAAAATAATAAAGCGAAATGTGACAACTATTTTGAGGCAATCCGTATGGAAGGGATATGTTTTTATATTTTTACGAATTTTATCGCGTCTAATTTGGGTAATTATTACTTATTTTAATACTCAATTTTTCAGGTGTACTCATGGTTACGAGGGAGACTATGTCATTCGGTAAAAAGTAGAATGTCATAGAAATTATAATGATAGCCAATAAACTAGATATAAACAATTTCATTTCTTTGACGTCTAAATTAACTGACCTTTATTTCGGGTAGATATCTTCCTCGTAATAAAACATAAAAGAAAATGGCTAATTTCTCTCGCAAAAATATACGAAAAAGGTAAAATTTACCGCAAGCGGTCTTAAAACCAAACGTTTATGGGTAATATTTTTGCAGTTTATTAACGGAGGACTGTAAGACTTAAGTAATACCTACTAACTCTTCACTTATAATGTCAATAAATTACAAGCATTTTTCTCAATGCCCAAAGATAGTAAGCAATTTATTTAATAAAGTGTAATAATTTAATAACTTATTATACAATAACTAGCTCGCCAGGCAGACGTTGTTCTGCCCTTTTCAACGACCCTTCCTATAAAAATCCTTAAATTCGCAATAAAAAATGTTGATGGTCCTTTATCGAGATAAAAACTATCCTATCTCTCAAGTTGAACCATAAATGCACACAGTGCGCAAAATTTCATTGAAATCAGTTCAGTAGTTTAGGAGTCTATCGCGGACAAGCAACGTGACACGTAATTTTTATATATAAAAATTTTAAAGTGGTAGAGTCATGCTGCAGCTATATAATGGTTGTAGCACGAATGGGTCGGCTCGACCGGGGAAGGACCACGTTCTCACAAAATACCAGCGTAAAACAGCAGCTAAATGCTGCTGTTTTACGTATGGTAAGTTGTAAGAACCGGAAACCCTTTTTATTGGTAACGAGACACCACCTTAGTCCTCAGACGTGAAAACCCATCTGTAATTTCAAATTCGATCTGCATTTTCAAAGCAACGACAAATATATGTGTGACATTTGGTACTGCCATTACCGATCCGCCAAGCGTATCAACTAAGCCCCTCCTCCTAAACCTTTCCTATAACTTTCAGTTAATCGTAACGTCCCGACTCATGTCTAGCAGTGAAATATTAAAGTAGTTAATTATTGTACGAGGTAGAGCCATGCTGCAGCTATAATAGTAGTATAGTTGTAGCACGAATGGGTCGGCTCGACCGGGGAAGGACCACGCTCTCACAGAATACCAGCGTAAAATGGCAGCTTGACACTGCTGTGTTTCGTATGATGAGTGTAGAGAACCGGAGACCCTTTTTAATGGAAAAGAGGCATTCCATCTTAGTGCTCACGGGTGACGACGCATCTGCATTTTGATTCTTTATTGAGGATAAATGTCGATGTCTCGGGGTCACAGCAACCACTTACCATCAGGTGGACTGTGTGCTCGTTTGTCAGCCTATCCTATAAAAAAAATATAACGGGCTGATGACATAAAAATACAGAGATTATTAGCTTACTCAAGCATTTTAGTTAAAATACTCACAATATAATGGAATAATATTCAGACAGTATAATGGTTCTCCGAGCCAGTAACCAACTTGAAATAAACTAAAAGAATCCGAGCAGGATCATTCAATAATAAATGAGCACGCGTCACGCAATAATTCTCCCATATCCAGCAAAGATATCACAATCGAACTCTTAACAAGTTCCGCTTTGATCTCTTGGTAACTTGGAATCTGTAAATAATCGAGTAACTCGCGCGATGCAACTTCCCAACACTTCCGCTACAGAGAACTAACGAACAAGTATCATATTGGACTTCGGAGTGGGTTTGCGAATCGAAATGAAACTTTTACACTCGATCGCCTTCTAGAAACACACAAGAGTATTGCGGTTCGATTTAGTTTTTTATTTAACTATTTATACGTAGGATAAAGTAGGGTACATTAACTATTTTACATAAATATATTATTAGTGGCTCAAGGAAATCTATTTACCGCATTCTTATCTCATTAATATAAATATGTAATGCTAATTTGTATGTGAATGTTACGCGATATCTTCAATTGTAAACGGATTTTGATGATTCCTTTTTTATTATATTATAAACTAGCTCTTTTCTTGCGACTTCGCCCGCGCATTATTTAGGGTTTAAATTTTTTTGCGCGGTACCACAATTCCTTTTTTAAAATAAAAGTAGCCTAAGTTACTCCTTGCGAAAATCCCGCAAAATCGGTCCAGCGGTTGCGGAGGTTAGCCGGAACAAACAGACAGACAGACAGACAAAAACTTTAAAAATTGTATTTTGTTATTAATATCGTATATACTTTCACCTGCATTTATTAAAAAGCTGTAATTTGGACATTATAAACAGACACTTCAATTTTATTTATTTGTATAGTTTTAGAGAATTTATTAATTTAAACAATATTAAAAAACTATGATAAAAAAAACTAAAACTGGTAAATTAATTATCATACAGTCCTCCTACTCCTCTCGGTATTGTGCCAAGAACGCTGGCTGCGTTTCCCCGGTGAATGGCTATACTTAGCCTATGTACGAGAAAACAACCAGCCCTATTATCACCAGCAGCAACGACCAGCCGCGGATAGAGTTCCTTTAGGAACTTCACCGCACGTGGACCCCACGGACCGATAGTCTCTATAGCAAATGGAGAACAAATTGCACCTTCTAAGGTTGACAAAATAGAGGATGAAGTTTTTTTTTTATATTTGACTATTAAGACGACATTGTGATATAACTGACTAAAAACTAACTTACTTCTTACTAGGATGCGATAGAGTCATGAATTATCTTACGCTGCGCTGCACAAGGTGTTACAGTTACAAAAGAAATATTTTGTATCCAATGTAAAATAAATAAAGAAAATATTTATTTCGCTACATATTAACAACGCCATATTGTTCATAATATTTTAAACGGAATTGAATTGTACTGGACGTTGCAGGACGTGATGAAAAGAGGCAGCATTTAGCGTGGTGAACCACAGCCGCTACTTACAGTACTGTATTTTTATAGATATAAATCTTGGCCAGAATATTCTTTTTGGCATGTTCAAAATTACCAAGAACGGATTTTATGAAGTTCCACCTACAAAAGGCAGTGCGGGAGCGTTAAAAATAAAAAAATAAACTTTTATCTATAACTCCTTTTGTCTCACTCAAAGTCGAAAATGGCTAGATCAATTTTGATGAAATTTTTTGTGTGTGTGTGTTTGAGTGGATTTCCTGGATGATCTAAACAATTCACAATTGAAACCGGTAGGTGGTGCTGTTGTCGAAATCCAGAATACACCCGTGCGAAGCCGGGGCGGATCGCTTGTTTTAAATAAATGATAACAGGAAATAGCAAAACAATAAATGCGAAACTAGACTACACTCTACATAACTTATTTAATAGGGGAATACCTCAAAAATTACCCCGACAGGTAATGAGAGACAACATTACCTGAGGGCACTTACTGACATTTATTTATATATTAATACGGATAATCTTTATATATAAAAATTACGTGTCACGTTGTTTGTCCGCGGTGAACTCCTAAACTACTGAACTGATTTCAATGAAATTTTGCACACTGTGTGCTATTTGGTCTAACTTGAGAGATAGGATAGTGTTTTTGCAAATGAAATGTTTTTTTGAAAGCAAATGGTCGTCGGAAAGGGCAGAACGACGCGACGTCTGCCTGGTCAGCTAGTTATTTATAAAGTTTATAAGCATGTATACTCATTACATATATGCATGTTATTATTATTGTATATAATATATGTTATATGTATATATATTTAAATATATGTTGTGTATGTATGTAATATGTATATATTATATTTTAATATATGTACACTTTATTTATGTATTATGTTTCGCACCTGCCTACAATTGTATTTGGCAACCAGGGTTGACTGGCAGAGAATGCCATATGGCATTAAGTCCGCCCTGTGTACCCTTTACCTTAAGGTGTTACATTTAAGTTTATTAATAAAAAAAAATGAGAAGCAGCATCAAAGATACGAAACGTCCGCGTTCCTTACGTTGGCACTCCTGAATACTAAGATGGAATTTTTTGTTTCCAGTAAAAAGGGCATTCGGTGCTCTACATTCACCATACGAAACACACCAGCATTACGCCGTAAGAGGGTAGTCCTTTCCCGGTCGAGCCGACCCATTCGTGCTACAAACACAAAAAAGTGATTTATTTAAAGTTAAATTATCTTTCGCAAATAAAACATGTAAACGTTATTTAAACATGGCACCAAATCAAAAAATGATGCAACACGCAAACCGTGTAGTGGACAATCGAGTTGGATTGCCAGCGAACGCCAGAAGCTTACGTAGCGACAGACAAGCCAACAAAATGCATAATTGACTATTGTTCTCGACTGAGTGGTAATTCTCGCAATAACCTATAAAATATTTTATGTGTTTTTGTTAGTATGTTATGTAAGGACGTTAGTAATCCAATCACATAAAGTTTTTAGTCCTAATGTTGGATGTCATAAAATGATCGACGTAACGGGTTTTGTTACTTGTTTTAAAGCTACAGCCTATACACGTATCACAGCTGGGCAAAAACCTCCTCTCATTGCTGAGAGGGTTATAGGCAATGTCCGCCGCGCTGCCACAATGCGTGTTGGCGAACTTCACATGTCTTCGAAATATATTTTATTAACAATTTTATTGGTGTCGGCGTGGATCGAACCCGGGTTGGCACTAACCGCTGCCACGCTAACAATATCTTATAAATATATATATATATATATATATATATATATATATATATATATATTTTACTTATAAGCCAGTGCTTGACAACAATCGAACCTGGTGGTAAGTAATGATGCAGCCTTAGATGGTAAATCGCACTGTCTTAGCATAACAAAAGCCTATCCACTCTTGCCTTGAAGTTGCCCAGATTGTATTCGGACGGAAAGATAGACGCCGGCAAAGTATTCCACTCCTTTGCTCTACCTACGCATTACAAAAGACGAAGCAAAACATTTGGTTCTAATGCGTGTAATAACAAATAAGGGGTGAAGACCCGCCGGCCGCCTGATTTTCCGATGGTAGAAAGGATAGTGAGGAATTAAAGCGTGTAATTTCTGCGCACATTTACCGAAATGCGTCCTATAGAATACCGAGAGACTGACTACTCTGCGCCTGTGCTCGAGCCTGACAAGATTGTAACAAATATCGGTCATTTTGGCTAATAAATACAGAATTTGTTGATAATTCGACAATAGCGCCACCTTCCGGAGTCTAGCATAATAATCGATCATTATTATACCTTCCGCATCCCAGAAGACAGAGGCCATTATTTTTCCAGTGGCCGCAGACACCTTGAATCTCTTGGCTGGCGGGGAAGACAGTCTTTCCACACTTTGCTTTGGTTTTTCGTCAAGTGGTCAAAATGGTGTACCCACGTTTCATCTACGGTTACCAAACGAGCGCTAGAAGAATCAGGGATCTTATTCAATTATTGCTAAATTTAGCTTTGAAATTTCAACTCTTGCTATCTTTTGGGCGTCTGTTAACACAAGGAACCCAGCGCCCGGCCTCCATTTTGAATATTAAGTTTAAAATAAAATAAACGAATTGGAGTTAAAATAAACGAAATTGTCCCAAAACGAAAGCTTTAGAATCTCAGCTAAATAACGGATGGTCACACGTCGATCTACCTTGACAATTTCTTCGATTTTTTTTTTTACGTTTTCTTGCGTAGCGCCCATTGTTGGCCGCCCGGAGCGAGTGTCGTCATTGCAGACGGTTCTGATGCGTTTAAATTCATCACTTTCTTATGAAACTGTAGAATAAGACAGAACAATGTCTGGCAAAGTAGACTACAGTTCTTCAAAAACACTTTTTGTGGAAAAAATTTTCAGGCAGAAATATTTAATAACCGCACGAAGCTTGAGTTTTTCCATTCAATCACATTCCCGACAAATGTGAAGTTTGAAAATAATTGGGAATAGTTTTTAATTTAGTTTTTTCTCGCTAAGGCTAGAAACGAAATTAAGATTCGAAAAAAATAAAACGTATTTCTATAACTCAATGATAAGTGTCCCATTCTGAAAAGTTATTGATCGACCTAGTAGTTTATTATACTGGATAGAGGCAGCCGATGACTGGAATTCGTTTAATACTTATACAGAGTAGTCAGAGGAGTTTTGAATTATTTCTATAATACCATGAACGGCTTCAAAATCAATTAAAATGCTTAAAAATAAATACTAAAATAAAAACCACAAGTGCGCAGAATGATACACCCTTGAAAATATAATGTCAAATTTATTGATTAATTTATAATATAATAATTAAATTTAATTAATTAATTATCACTATATTATTTAATTATATAACCTTTAAACATATTGTCATCCAATTATATTACTTTAATGGCTTTGTTTTGCTTTGCGGCTGTTAATTAAATGATTGTTTTGCCTGCATAATTTTAGCTTGTCTCTTTTGAGCTAGGTAGCTAAGCATTTGAATCTATTTCAATCAATATTAACTGTCAGATTATAACTCGGTTCATACCATAATTTATAACATAGTTCTCTGCTTGCAACATATTAATTTAACACTGTTAAGATACTTAATTGAGTAACAATGAAGTTTGACTCTTGACCTTTACATTGTACTGTTATACAATTTACATAAATCGTAGCAAAAATAATCCATAAAGTGTTACATACAAGGTTGTTTTTGGAACAGTAAAACACAAGTGTTTACTTGACAGAACGCTTAATGATTCCAACTTTATTAATACGCCTAGAAATCTAGACTGGACAAGTTGAAAATTGAATTAAGCCCGTAAACAAGTCGAAACTGTTTAAGATAGCGCTAGGATTAATTAAAACTGGAATTTAATATAAGATTTGCAACTAATTTACAACTTGGCGCAACTTTGGCCTACGCTCGTAGTCCATGAGTGCTTCAAGCGAGTTGCCGCATATATTTGAGTTGTAACACAAGAGTTCGCCTACGATTAAACCACGTGTCAGTCACAACAGAAACAAAACAACCGCCTAGCATGTATCCGGTTAGGATTAATCACACTACAAGAACATAGTTATAAAATATATATTGTTACAGCAAGAAATATATTATTTATATGTAAATTAAGAACCATAAAGCCGTGTTTACATTGAGGCAATCATGCAATATTGCGGCACACTACAGTGCCACATGCTTCAAATACGCACGTTGTACACCGTGCGACACGTAGCAACCAGCCGCAGATGCCGCTACTTATATGAAGTCCGGTTCACTTCGGAGCAAAAACACGCGACATTGCTACAACATTTAAAAATATCGTATATTATGGTAACATGAACCTTGCGTCATGTAGACTATCGTGTCTTGTATCCGAACTAGATGGATTGATTGATGCTTCAAGATAGGTTCAAGGTTATATTCTGTCCATTTGTTTTCTTTAAAAATAAAATTACTATTGAGACCACTTCATGACCAAGAGTGTATGAAAAAGTGGAATGAAAAATATTTATATTTTATAGAAGAATATAAGAGTTCTTTGCCACCAAGGTTTCCGTTTAAGTTGTTAAGCTATATGGACAAGTACTAAAACTAAACTAAGCTGCTTGTAAATATACTTGATAATTTTCATTTGCAACATCCCAACTGTTATTTTTTTGTTTCGGCATAGAATAGACAGCCGCATGCGGCTTATGGCCAATGTTTCCATTTGTAGCAAACCACAAGACGACGCATGCCACAATATGTAAAATGCCGCAACGTCGTGTGTTGTTGCAACATTCTAAACTAGGTTTTATTGTGTTATGGACTTTAAGCGTTATTTTCAGTGTGTTAAATACTGTTTTATTTGATGTAAATAATCTGCCGCAAATGTGCAAATCGCAAGATGGTGGCTTTTGTAAAATACAACAAATTGCTACACGGCACTCCATACGAGGCACGTTGAGGCAAAATGTTGCCGCTGTGTAAACGGCTAACACACAATTGATTTAAAAATGGCGCATTCGACAGTGCACCGCAATTTTCTCATTTTTCACAAGACGTGAAATATGATTATGTTTTCTTCTTGTGATCACTGTTTACTGTGGTTTTGATGCATCAGCTGCTCTCGACTGACGCCCCTTAAATGTAATTTAAAGATTATAAAGAAAAATATATTGCATTTGGAATTCTGCAGCCTAGGAAAGAACACACAGTATTTTTTGGAAAATCATCAGACCATAATCTAACTTAACTGCATATTGTGGAACAATAGACATTGCCTCGAAATTATTATGCCGCACCGTTGAACCAATAAATCAACTTCAGAAGTACGAAACTCAACACTTATTTTTTTGTAAATACTCGTATCTTTAAGCTGCCACAAGATTTTTCTTATATAACATTAAATTCCTAAATCGATCTCAACGACCTCAATCTTCAAAACCTTATCTCATGCCGACGACACAAGGCACACTTACACACATAATTAAACTGAGAATAGTTCCTATGAATGCCCTAAGATAGACAATATCAAATTCAAATCAAAATATATTTTTGTTTGGCTAAGAAATCTAATTTAAAATTAATTTTATTTTAAAAACATGGAATTCTTTATTCAAAATTAGTAGTTTATTGATTAACGTTGTTTTCACCGCATTTAAATTTGTTTAATCATCATGAATACGTAAAAATTCGAGTAATTATGGAATATGAGTACCGTCGTGGCAGCAACGCGGCACAAGCGGCATGCAACATCAAGGACATTTACGGAGCAAATAATACAAATGGACGCACCAGCTATCATTGGTTTGCCCGCTTCCGTTCTGGAAATTTCCTGAAAAATGAACCCCGTGGTCGTCCGAAAACTTTGGTCGATAATGACGTATTAAAGGCACTGGTCACTTTTTGGTAATCTAGCGCCGGCGTGATTCATCACAGATTTAACTAAATGGGATGAGCATTATTGCATTGTGTACTGTAAAGAACTGAACACAATGATGGAGAAGCTCGCGCGTCTTGCCAGCTTTGGTCAATCGCTCGGCACCGCTGCAGCTGCACAACAAGGCGCGACGTCATACTGCACAACAGACGGTCTCCAAGTTACAAGAGCCGGGGCGCGAGTTCTCCGTCATCCGCTGTAATCTTCAGACCTTGCACCTACAGGCTTCTACTTTTTCAAAAATTTAGACACTTTTTGGCGGGAAAAAATTCAATACAGCAGTACCAATTGCTTTTGAAGAATTTGTTGCCTTCTATCCAGCTTATTTTTTCAAGAAGGGCATCAATAAACTGCTACTGCGTTGGTAAAGATGCAGAAATTGCACAGGTGGTTACTTTGATCTATAGAAATAAAAAATATAGAAAAAAAATACGGAACTTATTTCATAAAACCGACAATTTCAAAGGTAAATACTTAATTTTATCTCAGTAAATAAGCATTCGCAATAGTAATATTTGCGTTATTAAGCGTCATGCTAAACATGAAGTGTATAGGATCCCTAATGACGCATCCTTAAAACTTTTAATTAATCGACCAAGTTTAGATCAAGCCGCAGGCACCCGTTCAGTAGCTTTCCAAATCATTGAGCATAACTCGCGGATTCTTAACAGAACTATGAACTAACCGACGAAGCTTCTACCTTTGATCTTTTCCCTTCCGTTACAAACTTTGCTCCAAGTTTTACAACAAACTGTTAAGGAAGTGTAAAATTATGTGAATGGAAGTGGAAATATCGTTCGATTTAATTATGAAGTAACGCAAGAGCGCTTCTACAATTCAATTAATATTAAAAAATAATAAATAATATTATGTTAGTGTCCTTAATTAACAAATGAGTCACGAGTTTTAGTTGTGGTACTGGTGGAGAAATTAGTTGACTTTTAATGTCAAATGTTTCTCCGTAAAAGACAATCAAGGCGTATTTCTTATGTTGGTATTCTACTGAGCATTCTCATCTACAACTTCGGAGGCGGTTGCTGCTTGCTGCACACTTGTTTCCGTATATTACTATCCTACCGTTATTATTTTTCATAGATTTTATTATTCCGTATATTACTATACTACTTGTTTTCGACTGTCTTATCCTTGACTATTATACGTTTGTAAATAAATTTTTTATAGTAATTTACTGCACGTAATTTGCCTAACGTTACTTATTTGGTTCTTCAAATTTGGTATATAAACGGCTAATGCTTATATCGGAATCCAAAAGAATTATTCAAAATTCCTCTCAGACTACGCTCACACCCAACGTCTCGAAAAAGCGACTGTCGGGTGTCGGTGTAACCGGTGTCGCTTATCGTCGCAAGCACAGAGTTTTGTAATACGAGGCTCGCACTGTGGCGGTTTTTTTTCGTTTAACAAAAATATCCAGCGGGACGCAATTTGTAATGAGTTTAAAAGCCCTGCTTTTATGTCAACTCTCACCGAACAGATTTTTTTTTATAGGATCGAGTAACAAACGAGCACATAGTCCACCTGATGGTAAGTGGATGCTGTAGCCCATGGACGTCTACATTTATCTTCGTTTGCGAATCAAAACGCAGATGCGTTGTCACTCGTGAGGACTAAGATGGAATGCCTCTTTTCCAGTAAAAAGTGTCTCCGGTTCTCTACACTCACCATACGAAACACAGCAGCATTAAGCTGCTATTTGACGCTGGTATTCTGTGAGAGCGTGGTCCTTCCCCGGTCGAGCCGACCCATTCGTGCTACAACTATACTACTAATATAGCTGCAGCGTGGCTCTACCGCGTAAAAAGATTTTACAAGACAAATGAAAAATAAGAAGTTGAAAGCTAATCATATGATAAAAAGTATATTTTATTATTCAATTCATATAATTGTATTTATATGGTTGCATTCGTATAATTGTTAAGTACATATTATATAATATATTCTCAGTACTTACGCAATAACTGAGACCAAGTAGATAAATAATGTCAAGTATATATTTTAAAGATAAAACAGAATAACAGAAGCTCCTTGTATCTTAATCCCACACACGTCGCATCGAGAGGACAAGAGTCGGAAATTATTACCCAGTTGCCTTACAAATTATCCGGGTCCTCCGCGGACCGGTCTGGTAACTCGGTTACACGAACTCGAACCGGTTAATTTACAACGTACCCAGCAAATTAATATCTCTGATTTAGACCCTTGTCAGCGGATACAACGGGCGGTAAGGTCCCAAAGGCGAGCAGGGGAGACTTTGTCTTGCCCTCGTCAGATGTGATAAATCCTATTATTGAGAGTTTGAGAGGGTGTTTAATACTTTTCGTATAAAGCATATATCTCGCGTAGTAACTATAATGCCCGAGGGTTTGAAGTGATTAGCTAAAATGCTTATTAAGTCGTCGGAGAGACCAACGTTTGTAGGAAAAGTAATATAATATAATAATATATATAAATATTATTATATACTGTAGGAAAAATAATATATGTAGAAGCACAGACCAGTCGGTGGTTTTAAAGTGTCATATGCAACCTTTTGTGTTTACATCAAGTGCAAAAAGGTGTACAAGCAAGTGTACTGTAGTTTACAATAAAAAATAAGTTTGTAGCTACATATTTGGTAGATAATAAATAAATAAACATAACTTTATTGCTAGATTGAATAAACAAATTCACATATAAACTAATTACTTAATCTTAAATTTACGAAATCAGAGGTGACCCTGCTTTTGCTAACAAGGGAATGAGATCCCATGAAGCACTTGTTTTCAGGCGTAGGCGGTTTCAGGTTAATGGATATCGCAATAGTGGAATGTAAAAGTTGCAGGGTGTATCGCATGGTGGGTGATGAGAATCGGAGGTCAATCTGACTGGTAACGAGGTATTCAGGAGTGACAACGCATCTTCGTTTTGTTTGTTAATCGAGAATCACGACGTAATGTGGCGATTTAGTTAAAATATATAAAAGCAAATTAAATATTATACTCTAGCTAGCTGGATATCATTATTCATTGCAGCCTATCAAACGTCGCTAAACATAGACCTCCACCATATGATGTAATTTATATTTGCCGTAGCTGTCACGCTTGGTAGACGAGTTGTTAACCGCAGTTATTAATAAGGTACGTGAGGATAATATGGTCACCTTAAGCTTTATCCCTATATAAAACTAAAACTAGTAGGATTTTATACGTGGTAGAGCCTTGCTGCAGATATTAGTAGTATTGCTGTAGCACGAATGGGTTGGCTCGACCGGTGATGGACCACGCTCTCACTGAATACCAGCGTAAAATAGCAGCTCACACTGCTGTGTTTCGTATGGTGAGTGTAGAGAACCGGAGACGCTTTTTACTGGAAACGAGGCATTCCATCTTAGTCCTCATGGGTGACAACGCATCTGCATTTTGATTCGTAATCGAAGATAGAAAAAAGAGTCTACTCCTTATTAAAAGGCCGGCAACGCTTCTGCGATTGCGTTGCGCTGGTGTTGCGGTTGTTCACGAGCGGCGGTAATCACTTACCATCAGGTGAGCCGCATGCTCGTTTGCCCCCTCTCCTATAAAAAAAATAGATGTAGATGCACAGTAACCACTTACCATCAGGTGGACTGTGTGCTCGTTTGTCACTCACATCCTATAAAAAAAAGCAGGACAAAGACAAAAACACTAAGTCGGTATAACTAGTATATTAAGAAAAAAATAGCAAAAAAAGCAATAATTAGGAACACTTCGAAAATCAACTTAAAAGACTAATTACACTACACAATGCTAAAATCGACTAAAATATTTACTATAATGTCAACTGTCAAAATGGCGTAGATAAAACAGCGAACTTTTGACCTTTTATTTTCTGATTGATTGATGAAGAGATATCGTATCACAGATCCATCTATGCAAATAAGGCTGTAGTTTTTGAGTTATAAGAAAGTGACCATATTGAAGTCACGTACTATATTTGCAGTTGTTTTCAGGAAGTTGCTACTGCCCATCTACTGTTCCAGTTTTCCTCTGTCGCCTCTTACAACACCTACAGGATGATAAGGGTAGTTGATTCTCTTAAGCCGTCATTACACGGCGACCATTGAATGTACATACTCCGAGCTTATTATAATTGTTGCATTATTGAAATTACGTCACAAATTTTGCAGGTCACTCCAGTGCTATATGTTTTGTATCTGTTTTGAAATTGGAACCGTAATATCACGAGCGATCGGGCAGCTATTCGACTCGTTTGTTAGTGTCAGGTAAAATGCGCCAGTGGACGTATAAAATAGAAAACGTTTAGGTCCATTGGTTTCGACAAGGACATTCAAAATCGAATTTTCAGTATGCATAAAAACAGTAGACGCGGCGCCTAAAATCCATGCGTTGGAAAATAGCGCACCCTCTTATATGTGACTCATACCACAGAATACGTAATAGCATTATAGTAGAAATAGTCTAATTTTATACAGCAGGCGCCTCTATTGTATTTTTCGTAGATTTTATTACTTTTATCATATCAAATATAGCTAAAATGCTAAAATGCACTACAATACAATAGATGGGGCTTCGGATTTAGATTTATTAAGTTTATGAAACTTAATAAATACGATCGAGACTACACTGCGTCAGAAGGGGTCATGACAGAGAACTCTTACACTTTTTATCGCCTAGCCCCCATCCGCCAAATCCGTACTGTTCGATAAGGAACTTCGTTCCAATAATTCCCAGTAGTTTTACTAATAAGCTTATTTGGTACGACTACTGGGAATACAAGACGCCACGAAGATTACCAACAGTCTTACTAGTTGAACTATTGGGAAGTTTTCATTAGGATATACCCATTAGCCTTACCAGTACTACTACTGACTAGTGGGGACACCCCCTTCGTTACATTATAGTAGTCAAATACTTTGTCAAAGACGACAGAATTGTGATGTATGCCTCAATGTCTAATGATACCGGATCCGAACAAGGAATCAGACATCGTAAAAACCACCAGCAACAAACGTGAAGTAAAACTAAGTAACACAAAAACAATACCGTCGTATTTAAAATGACAACGGAACAATAACTCTTTTAAAAATCCATTATAACATCCCTTCCCGACTTCACTAAAACACGCTCACAAAAGAGACAATAGAACTTAACCACCTGCAGCAACTTTACGATGCTATCCACACACACACACACACACACAAATAAAATACACATACAATACAATAAATATTATCATCAAAAGGTGAACATCCGACTGCAGCCAATTCGCATTCATGGTGCACATTCACTTTACCGAGCGAAATAACTGACGGTACGGGAGCGTAAAAATAAACCGACGCTGGAACAACAGATATGCATGCAATTTTCTACTATACAGTACAGGCAATAGCATTACTCCACAATATTGAAGCGCATTTTTAAAAGTTCGGTCACACCATTCTTCGAGCACCTTGCACATGCATAGCTGAGGTACCGTGTCTACGTGACCAATGATTTAGAAGGAAAGGGAACGTTGGCTGCATACGAGTATATCCATACAGTTAAGAATTTGTATTGTTTCGAATTACTTTTTCTTACTTTTTTCGTTTAAGGCGCAGGTTGAGCAAAATGTCGCGCTAGTCGTTATTTGTGCTGTTTTTAGAAGCTATCTACTTTTTATTTAAAAGATATATCAACAAATAAAAAACACATTATATTTCTACATAATCTTGACTCCATAAAAGCTATATCCAATTTTATTTAAAGGAATAAATATTAATATAATCTCCTTACAACGAAACCACATAAATGTGAAATTATTATTGATAACATGCATCTCCTCGTAAAGTAAGTATTATTTTATTTTGCGATTTACACCAATGGATAGGCAATTTATTAATGAATATTTCTATAGAAAAATTTTTTTCAAAAGACCAAAATTTGATTTTATTAAGAATTTATTTTAAAATCTGGGCATATTCACTGCTCACGGGCTTGCTGAAGTCAGTGAGCCCTGAGCTCTTCGATGCGAAGCCCGTGTCGTTAGAGCGTCGACCAGCACATACACTCACGTCATATTAGTCGATAATAATATTACTTATTAGGTTATTTATAGGTAGTATTATTTGTTTGTTTTGGGTATAATTTTTCGTATTAGTTATATATATATATTTGTTGTGTTTTTTACTGCGCGATGAAGCTTTTTGCGTGTATTTTCTTTGAAGTAAATGCAAATAAAAAAATGAAGCACCATTAGCATGTAAGGTTCGAATCCATAATTAAAATTTCGACAAATATTATAATTTACACTATAAAAGGCTAATTCAATATTATCACCCAACCACAATATCTTATTAGGTATAGTATCGCCTCGTTGGTCTAGTGGTTGTAGTAGTGCGAGTGCTGATCATGAGGTCTCGGTTTCGAATCCCGGGTCTTGTCAAAAAGTCAGTTATGAGTTTTTGGCCCGTTTTTGTTTTTATTTATTGCTTGTTTTTTCTTCTTTTTCAAAAAAAAAATAATTGAGTACATAAGATGTTCTATACGCCGAATGTCAGAGAGAAAAGCTAGTACATCTTTTGCTAAACTTTAAAATCTAAAACCAATTTTAAAACAGACGAATTGATCATAACTCCCTTAGCTATAAAATAAGTTATGATCTAATTAATGGTATTTATTCCAGTTTATGGCAGCTCTGATTTATATTACGTGGCTGAAATTAGGTACATCTTATTAGGTACGTCAAACCAAATAACAGCGGCTGACATTATGCACTCCATACGTTTCTTATATTATCTAATTACAGTCCCATTAATTTCCACTAAAAGAAAATAAATAAGTTGTAAATTCAAACAAAAATAACTGCATTACTATGTCTATAGTCATATTCATACAAATCAAAAAGCCTATATATGAGATAATGTAAAGTAAGCATAATTTTACCGGGATCATTACTTGTCAAATAATTAGGAAACTGATCGTTTTTCGTTGCGTACCTGTTTTGATTTTAACACTGTTAGGTTTAAAACTGCGAGGTAATATTTGAATAAATATAGTTTCCTCTAGGTACAAAGAATTTTTAGATGAAAATATTTGTAGTTAAGACTACTAGAAATCTTATTTATGGAGTAAAAAGGCGAAAAGACTGCAATTAGGGGCATGACTGGTATTAGGGGCTTCTACCCTAATTCGGTAAAAAGTATCTAAGTAGGTAGTAATATACCTACTTTTTACTATAAACTAAAAAATTTTTAAACTAAATTTAACTAAAAAAAACTAAAGTGACCATTTATTTTTTAACTCAAAACAGGACATGGGTTTATTTACACTCTAAAAACTATAACTTTACACAATTAGTGTTCAATATAAAATTATATTCGGTATAGACGGTAATTATTAAATGCAACATATTTTTTTAATTATTAATTACATTTGTCAGTGGATTAAATTTGCTTTAATAAAGTTGGTGATAATTTTAAATAAGAATAAAATTCTGCTTAAGTTTTTTTATGGTTACCTTTGTTAACAACATCGCCTTTAGAACTGGAACCGTAAGTGTTTCTTTCAGACGTCCACAATTTGTTTAAAATAAAAAAAATATTCTTTCTACTGGAGCATTTGTACCAGGGAGACATAAAATATATTCGATTAAAAAAAATATGTTGAAGATTGTTGACTTTGAATACTTCCATCCAACGAGTTACGGGACAATTTTGTGTCCCGGAGCTTTGTTTGGGGACAATGGGACAGGTGACTGAGAAAAGGGACAGTCCCGTTCAAAACGGGACGTATGGTCACTTTAGCTATAAACCGGCGACGGCTCCGTGGCGCACTGGCTTAGCAATCAGTTGCTGCACTGGGGGCCGCGGGTTCGAATCCCGCACGGAACAAGTATTTGTATGGCCTACAAATAATTGTTCCGGGTCTGGATGTTTGTCCTTGTGCAATTTATGTTTGTAAACTGCCTCCACGACTCTCATTCTATATTACTCTCACTCTGCGAAACATCCTATTTATTTATTTATTCTTTATTGCACCAAATATTTGTACAAAAGGCGAGCTATCTATCTATTTACCTATAGTGAGTAGGTATCTTTTAAACTCACAATTTTCAATGCTTCATTTTTAATATATAATTAATTATAAAATTTCATAATTAGATAATATTATATGAGAATACATAACTCTAATATAATGCAACTAATATACCGAATAAAAAATTTGAGATACATTTATCGTTGTACGCTGTGTGTATTTCCATAAAATAGTTTATTGATGTTGAAAAAATACTACGTTCTTACAGTAGGTGGCGCCTTACATATTTCTTACGTGATATTATATTGTAGCGAGTCGGCGCGGCACACCAAATGCTCAAGGTCGTTCGCATGGAGTAGTCCCTTAACATCATATCTACAGAAATGCGATACTATATACGATAGGTTTTGAATCCGGGCCGCCTAAAAAGTTTTCTTAATTGTGTAAAATTGTCATGTAAGTGGGTAATTTATGTACGGGGGGTAAGGATATCGACTTAGTGAATCCGTATCACCGCCTACTCCTCTGAGTAATAAGCGCGATTGACTCTGACTTAAAAAATATTTTCTTAATATTACTTTAAGTCAGAGTTTATATTATATTATGTATGTGAGAGTTTAGTTATGTTATGTGTGAATATACTAGTGTCTGTACACAAGAGCTGCATTCTTAAGTTCGTTTATCAACATTCTACTATCGAATGATCCAATGTACGTTTGGATTTCATCTTTATGTTTTCCCTTCATAGTTTTAAAAGCACACGGCGAGGGATCGGAATTCTTCACTTGTGCTAGTCTTGTCTGACCACTAGCACTACAGTTTGGGACTTTTCAAGGGAAGTGTGTAGCCATTTTCAACGCTACCGTGTTTACCATCCAAGATCCTACCCTAGCACCACAAAACATCAGGTGAAATTTTGATCAAACGTTAATCTAGTAATCACACGTAATAAACCCAATAACCGAATGATGATTCGAACCCAAGCATGTTGCAGAGAATGACGTATATGATCACTAAATCATACATTTTATCATTATAAAAGATCGCAGCTGGATATGGCCTCTTTCGTCGTAGAATTTGCCTTAAAATCGCCACATCATGCGGTAGAGCCATGCTGCATCTATATTATAGTTGTAACACGAATGGGTTGGCTCGACGGTGAAGGACCACGCTCTTGCAGAATACTAACGTAAAATAGCAGCTCAATGCTGCTGGAATGATTTACAGGAAACGAGGCATTCCATCTTAGTCCTCAGGAGTTGCAACCCAATTGCATTTTGATTCTTAATCGAGGATAGATGTAGATGTCTATGGGTCACAGCATGCACTTACCATCAAGTGGACTATGTACTCGTTTGTCACCCTTATTCTATTAAAAAAAACTTTAAACATTATCAGGCGTCGCACCTTTGACACAGCTACCCGTCGCCGGTTTGAATAATTTTTATTCCGGCATTTCGCATAATCGCCTCTTACATCACCCACGATGATTAATTATCTAACGCTGCGCTGCCACAACACGATTATTTTATGGTTAAAGACTTCTTTCATACAACTATATGTACTTAAGGCGCAAAAGTGATAATGCGCAACTAAACACTGTGAAATGCCATATAACCGCGACACGATGCGACGGACGGCGCGGTTTTTGCCAGCGGCATTTGAATGACGTGCGTCTAATGCGGCTTTTATTTGCGACGCGTTACATGTGTATGCGGTCGGAAACGAATTGAGCGCGACTGTACTTGCGATATTACTGCTGGAGATTTATGTCACGTTGATTTCCCTCGCAGCAAATTACATGTATATTCTAGTGACACACGCAATAAATATCGACTAACTATATTTAAATATTACAGCGCAAATGTACACGACCAAAAGCTTGTTCGTCCCTCATCTTACTGTGGTCAGTGGACTCCTTTTCTACACAGAAGTCGTCTGGGTAAGCACCCTCTTACCTATTTTTGCCACTAAATAGCAGTGCGTGCACTTCTTAAGAGTATGGGAAGTGTCAAAAAGATCTTTTAGATTCCAACAGATCAAAGTTATAAAGATACGCCATTCTTACGTTCAATACTGTGCACATAAGTTTATTTCTGGAAGATGTTTGGAACACGGAATGCCGTGTGCAATGCAAAATGGCGAACTTTAAATGTCCTAGAAATTCTATAAATTTCTCAGAAATACACGTTCCCTTTTTCTTTTCCCGCCGAGCACATGGAAAAACAGTTTGTCAGTTATATTGTAATGAACAATTTTCGTAGAATAAGTGAAAAAAGGAAGAAATGTTCTCGAGTGGCAGCTTAGTACAAGCTCAAACAAGTTACATTAAAAGTCTCGCTCACTCACGCTGATGCATTGTAGAGATCTAGAGATATAAACGCCGTACCTGAAACAATAAAATAAGCCTTTTTAGTCTTAAATTTGATTTTTAAATATCATCATTATTACAGCGTAACAAAGTCGATTACTGTACTTGGGCCTCCCCTACAGATTGCCTCTTAGAGGAGATGTTTACCATAGTAGCCACTCTTGGCATGTGGATTGTCAAATGCGGGTTTTTATTACTGGAACGAAGTTTCTTATCGGACGGTACGGGTTTGGCGGATGGGAGCTCGGCGACAAAAAGTGTAAGATTTTTTCGTCACTACCCCTTGTGTCATAGTGTAGGCGGCCTTGGCGGCGAAATAAGGAAGTGAGATGGAATAATATCCATCTCCCTCGCACTTTTCTTATCTTGCCATGAAAGAAATATTATTTTATTTCAAATGACGCTTCATTTCAATAGACGCTAGTGATTCATTTATTTGTATTTGTTAATCAATAATATAATACCTACGTTTATCAATAATAATATACTACGCGAGGAATTTCGTTCCAACCGAGTGTTCCACGACACTCACGCATTTTTTATTTATTTATTAGGAAAATGTTAATCCCCATATCCTATTTAATTTCCCTGTGTCGCCCAAAGGGCAGTAAATATACACGGCGCAACACGTACAATATTCTGTAAGTGTCTGATACTGACAGTGGTCGAGCTGGTTCATTCATTTTTTTATAGGATAAGGGTGACAAACGAGCACACAGTCCACCTGATGGTAAGTGGTTGCTGTGGCCCATAGACATCCACATCTAACCTCAATAAAGAATCATAATGCAGATGCGCCGTCACCCGTGAGGACTAAGATGGAATGCCTCTTTTTCAGAAAGCTCTCTTTTTTAAAAAGGGTCTCCGGTTCTCTACACTCACCATACGAAACACATCAGTGTTAAGCTGCTATTTTACGCTGATATTCTGTAAGAGCGTGGTCCTTCCTCGGTCGAGCCGACCCATTCGTGCTACAACTATACTACTAATATAGCTGCAGCATGGCTCTAGCACGTTCTTCATGCAGCAGTGTGGTTGTATCATGATTTAAAAACATGGCGGTAGTTATAGCTTTGATCGACATCAAACCCTTTGCTCATTATCAAATTATAAAAACTGTCGGCTAACATTGATAACGCGCGTTATCAGTGACTAAGCATTTCGATTCTTACTTTAATTCTTAATGGAAGATAAATAAGTTTTGTTAGATAGTACGTAGCTTTTTGCCTCTTTTCTTGTGGGTGGGTATCGACCTCCTATATATTTTGCCGTCAGAAAGCAGCGCCTGCACTGCTGTGTTCCGGTTTGAAGAGTTTAAACAACCAGTACAATTACAGGTTGTGAGGCATTCTATCTTAGTCCTCAAAGATAGGGTTGCCAACCGTCCTGTTTTCCCAGGAAATGTCCTAGTTTTTGTAGTGTCCTGGGATTTCCTGGATAGTTTTTAAGCAGCGTCCTGGGTTTTTAAAGCGCGCTGATAAGGTAATGCATTTTTAAGATCACGTCATTGAAATGAATGACGAAAAATTATTTAACGAGATAGGCAGCGAACCGATAGCGTGGCGAAGCGAAAACGAATACGAACCAATACTTGCATACATAGTACATACATTCGTTGCGTTTTCGGTTCGGTTCGGTTCACAGTTATGTTTGACCTTTTACCGCGTCCTGTTTTGAAACTGAATTTTCCTGGTTTTTCCAACTTCAAATCCTAGTTTTTTTTAATTTGTTGTTGGCAACATTACTCAAAGGTGATAATTAATAATACTAAGAAATGAATAATAATGAAAGATACTAAGAAAATATACAGAGGAGCGTGCTGTAGGACACAAAAAACAGAACAAGCTATTTGCGCATAAATTTTACTAGTTCAGGCTTAAAAGAGCTTAAGCGACTGAAGCAACCGTAACGAATATCACACGGAAACCGCAACATGACGCGAGTTTAATTTGCGACACGCGACAAATGTATACATTCGTGAACAAATTGAGTGCGGTCGGAGGTAGGAACAACGTTGTGGCAGTTTAATGCAACGGTGGCTCGGTTAACAATGTATTTGTAAATTTAGAGCAATCAAAACGAGCGCATCAAATTACGCTTGTCGAATATAAAAGTTATACGGACATTACACAGCCTTTAAAAGTTCACCGTTTTACATAGAACCACCGTAGATTGCCTCATATTTGCCTTTGGTTTTGCCATAGTTGCCACCATGGCAGGTGGGTTGGCAATCGTAGTTTTTTATAATTTTGAGTTGTTATCAGGAAAATGCTGCTGCCCATCTCTTGTTTCTCTTTCCCACCCACGAGACGAAATGGGGTTAGTGAATATTCTTACACCACTACTACATAGGTAGTGTACTTATATAACAACATATATAGTACGTGAGGGTAGTATGGTTATCCGGTTAATATGGTCACTTTCTTATAACTCAAACTACAGCTTTATTTGCATAGATGATTCTGTGATACGATAGCTCTTCATCAGCCAGTCAAATAATAAAGTGTCAAAAAGGCGTTACTTTATCGATTTTTGATAGTTGATATTATTGTAAATATTTATATAATAACTTGATTTTAGTATAGTATAGTAGGTATAGTTATTTTTTTTTTAAGTTGATTTTTCGAAGTGTTCGTAATTATTGCCAAAGCTTGTTTCCTATTTTTTTCTTAATATATTAGTCATAGTATACGGCTTTGTGTTTTTGTCTCTGTCCTCGTCCTAGTTTCGGTTTTATAGGGCGGCAAAGCTTAAGGTGACCATATTACCCTCACGTACCTTAATATTACATGTTTTATTACATTTTATATATGTAACTATATAAGTAAGTATACTAAGAGGTCGCCAACTTGCTTTCCAAGCATCATGACAAATATTCTCCATATGAGAGAGACGGGGGAAGCCTATGTTCAGCGGTAGACTTTTAATACGATGTAACGGCAACAGTAAGTAGAACGCTGAGTTATTTGAAAAAATAACACACTAATATCCATTGACAGAAATTTCTTTATTATGGGAGATTTCAAAAATGACGATTAGACCATCTCGTTTACGCTAGATATGAAATACTCAGACCAGTTACGGGAGGCAGCTTCAAAGTTGCAAGAGATCTGGTACTGAGATCGGGACTACGTCTGACAAACGCGGTGATAAAGGCATCACATGCCTCCAGTGGGAAATGCTCAAGTGCAGTAATAGACTTTCAAGATGTCATAAGGGTGTGTTCTCTTTCTTCTTGAAAAATGTGACGAAATGTTATGTAAAATATAACTTAATACAATAAGGCAAGGATTTCCAACGTTGAAAGGCTTTTAGCACTCCATTCCGCTGCATGCATATTTGTCCAGCACGAAGTGAGCGTGCGACATTCGACGGACAAAAACTTACTTTATTTGAAACGTTATTAGCAGGATATAACCTAAATAAAAATATAGCTGATAAAAAATCTAATTTAATAAACATGGCTTTCATATTATCGTAAAATGGTTAATGCTTAAAAAAAAACTCAAGCATCAAAGATTTTACCGGCGAATAAAATTTAATTTCAAAATAATTTTAAAAATCAATGCGATAATAAGTTATTTGAGTATTTCGTATTTTTTTCCGACCATATTCTAAATAAAAAGTAGTCATTCTCGAACGTTAAAATCGTGTCTAAAATACGATATTTGTCCATCCTGGTCTTAAATAATATTACAAATACTATATATATATATATATATATATATATATATATATATATATATATATATAACGATATACTATATACGTAACAAGTTTCTGCGGTGACGATGTATTTATTACTATAAATACATCGTCACCGCAGAAACTTGTCTAATTTATTGACATGCAATTATTAGACCATTTCCATGTATTGTTATTGCTATTACAGAGGAATTTCAATCCATAAATTAATCCAAAATCTACATTTATAGGTCATCCGGCCCTGTATCATCAGAAGCCAAAAGACTGCAATTGTACGTTAGTATATTCCGCAGTTATCTCCAATCTATTATTCAACTAACAACGGGTATGAAAGCGCCCTGTTCAGTTTCTGTGAGGGTTCTCCAATTAATCTCTCCCGGAGCTCTATGGAACTGTATACCCGTAGCTATACAATACATTGTCACGTCTTAATAAACTGCTATCGAGTTAATAACAAGTCTTTTGTTGACAAAGTAAGACAACAATAATAGACCATGTGGTGACTACGCAAGAGAACAACTCACTTAATTTCAACACGTGAATATAGTATACGCTAAAGTGATAAGCAACGTGATTATCGAGACCTTTTTACCGACTTCAAAAAAAAGGGTAGGTTCTATATTCGAACGCTTATTGCTAGTTTAGTTAATTTAGTTTAGTTGACCGTGAAGTCGTGGTGTAAGAATATCCATTAGCTAATACCATCCCTCGTGTGACGCAAGAGGCAACCGAGGGAATCAAACCAGGAGATGGGCAGCAGCGTCTTCCTAAATCACAACTAAAAAATTAAAAAATGACGGCTCTGTGGCGCAGTGGCTTAGCAATGAGTTGCTGCGCTGGGGGTCGCGGGTTCGAATCCCGCACGGAACAAGTATTTGTATGGCCTACAAATAATTTTTCCGGGTCTGGATATTTGTCCTTGTGCAATTTATGTTTGTAAACTGCCTCCACGATACAGGAGTAATCATAGTGTGAGGGTAACGTTTTAAAAAAAAAGAAAATAAAAAGAACCGGCCAAGTGCGAGTCGGACTCGCGCACCGAGGGTTCCGAACAAATCCGTAGGTTAAAATTATTAAAAATATTTTTCCAATTTTCCTATCCTATCGCAATTTTTCCTTTTTTTTAGATTTTTATTTTAAATTTTAAGATTCTGGGTTCACGGGAAGTACCCTATAGGTTTTGATTCCCTTGCGGCATAAACAGCTGTATCTTTTGATTGCGTTGGCTTAGAAGATTGATTTTTTCACAGCTCTAAGGGACAGTAGACTTGAGTATTTGATATGAATTTCAGCTTGATACTTCGACGCGTTCCTGAAAAAAGGGTCTTGACAGACAGACAGACAGACAGACGGACAACAAAGTGATCCTATAATTGTTCCGTTTTTTCCTTTTGAGGTATGGAACCCTAAAAAGAATAAAAAAATAAAAAATAAAATAAAAACTGCGACTGCAAACCAAGCAACTAGCAACTATGGCGGGTGTCCCCGCGTTGCTACGGGGGTTCAGCAGTGGACTTTTGACAGTGACTGTAACGGTAATTGGTAAATCTGTCTAGACATCCGGCGAGGTAGATACCAACCTCTGAACTATCTCTGGCACCAAATAATGTGCTTACCCTCCTGTGTTCCGGTCTCAAGGGTACTGAGAACTAGTAATTACAGGCTGAGGCATTCCATCTTAGTCTCAAGACGTGACAGCACATCTGTAGCTTTCTTTGTATGAAGTTAGCTGCAAGTGTCTATGGACTGCAGAAGCCTTTTACCATTATGTGTACTAAAGTCCTGTGTAGCTTCGTGTCAGAAAACGATATAAATTATTTCGTGTACTTAAGTAAAATGTATCTCATAAATTCCAACGTGGCATAATATTGTTATTAGATTAATCCTCCAAAATGGTATAATTTATTTTTTGTTATTTGCTAGACTCGTTTTTATTTAGTTATTTATGAGTAATAACAGAGCGACATAATCGCGTTTTGATTAAGCTCTTTACACATGGAGATAAAAAATATAGTGTTCTAACGACATGCGAACTAACATTAAAAATTAGCATGCAATAATTTTATTTTTGTACGCGTTACTATGTTCAGTTTCCTTTGTTCCATTAAATAATTCTTATATTTTAGAATTAATTAAAACCACTTCCTCGCCAAAATTGTCAAAAGATACAGTATTGGTGCTAATAATTTGCGTATGATTTCCTGGCATCTTTCGAATAGAGCGACAAATTCCGAAGTTTTCAACTATTCTATACATATTATTATATATACTACATACATATTTTATACAAATAAGGGTGACATACGAACACACAGGCAACTGTTCTCAATTAATTATCATATTGCAAATACTTTTCACATTTACCACGGGTGTGGTCTGGAGGAATTGTTCGGATTATTTCCAGCCGCCAAATTTCACCAATGCACATCGCGACAAAACTTCCGTTAAAATCCACATCATGTGGTTGCTTCGCGGTCCATTAATTTGCGATTTACTATGATTTTTCTTCCTCGCACGACTACTTTGTGGAAACTTGTACCACTGCCGATTTTTTCGGACCTATACGAATTTGCAATTCCCTTTGTGTTGCAGTTGTTCATAAGCTGCAGACGACACTTATCATCAGGTGAGTCACATGCTCGTTTGTTCCCTCTCCCTATAGAAAAATACTTTCTGAGGTCTTAGGTCTTAAATGAAATACCAATGCAAATAATGTATATACAAGAACAAAATTAATTCTCAAAAACTTACTCATATTTTTGTGCGAATATCCGGATATCCGGTAACGGATTTTATCACGCAGAAAATGCCATATACCCCATAATAGTTCAATAATACACATTATTAAAATAATTATTATGATTGCATCCAAACTATTACATATTTCACGTCTTGTTAAACGGCCAGCCACAGAGGCGTCAGACATTATGTCAACCAATTGACGTTATTCACTTTCACAGTCAGAGGCCACGAGAATAAAACATTTCCGGGGGCGTATTCGGCGGAAGAGCTCTCGACATTAGCTGACGCGCCTATAAATAACTGGAACCGGACTGGACATACAGGTACGAAATGGGACAAAGCTAAATTGTCTGGAACGCAATAATCTTCTGTTTGAACCCGTACGAACGATATTTTGAGTGGATTAGACTAAAAAAAAAACATCCTTCCGATTAGTAGTTCTTTTTACTAATTATAAGTCAATTCTTGAATACAAATATTTGAAATGAAATGAAATGGAAATTAAATTTTCCTTTATAAAACGTCATCGTGTTTTTTTAGTCTACCTCCGTTTCAAAATGAGGCTCCTCTGTCCGGAGAAGAAACAGTGAAATAAACTCCTCAAGTGTCCTCTCTTTTGTCATTTTATTTAAAGCCAATAATTTTCATGTTATTAATCAAAGTTGAAAAGAAACAGACCCATATCCACACTCACTTTCACTCATACCTGCACGATCTTCGCTTCTCTCACTCTCTGCATTACAACGAATCTGCTGCGCAATGTATAATATAATAGTGTTAAAAGCAACAATTAACACTCTCTAGTTCTTAACCACCAGTACACCCATTAAAGATTAGCGGTGCGTTTTTTTATAGGATAAGGGTGACAAACGAGCACACAGTCCACCTGATGGTAAGTGCTTGCTGTGGCCCATAGACATCTAAATCTGTCTTCGATTACGAATCAAAATGCAGATGCGTTGTCACCCGTGAGGACTAAGATGGAATACCTGGTTTCCAGTAAAAAGGGTCTCCGGGTCTCTACACTCACCATACGAAACACAGCAGCATTGAGCTGCTATTTTAAGCTGGTATTCTATGAGAGCGTGGTCCTTCCTCGGTCGAATCGACCCATTCATGCTACAACCATAATATAGCTGCAGCGTGGCTCTAACACGTATAAATTGTTTAACTCTGGTGCTGATCCGAACCCGAGACCTGCGGCGCCATCGTCAAACGTTTATAACAGGTATTTACGTCGCCGGTGACGCATAGCTATAGTTATTACAATAGTATTGGAAACCAGATCTTACCAAACAGATGCAAAAAAACTATTAAATTTAATCGTTTATTCAGATGTAGTAAAAACGCACGGTGTACGATTCTTTAAAACCTGACATAAATTTAAATAAAGGAAAATATGTCAACTATTGTGGTTCTAACAATCGCAGAGGCGACCTCCATCACGTCTAACCGAGACACGAGATACAATTGAACAATAGGAAGTGAAAAGTTTGCTTACTATTCACGTTTATTGTTAAAAAAAAATAATAGCCAGGGTCAGACGAACTAAGAGGTATTTGTTAGGAAAACCTGCACATTCTCAGCGAATAAAACATAATGTCCACATAAATAAGAATGAAAGAAGATCTATACAGAATAAAAATAAATAATTAAAAAAGTTGCACGGACTTTTATAGCGTTATAAGTAGCGAGTCGAAAACTACACCTGCCTAGTTTATTTTCAAACAATATTTTTCTTCACCAATACAAATTTAAGCGAATTTTCTGCCGACTTCCAAAAAGGAGACGGTACTCAATTCGACTGTACGTTTTTTTTTTATGTGTGTTACCTCAAACTTTTTACCGGGTGAATCGATTTCGATGATTCTTTTTTTATTTGAAAGCTAGTACTTCTCGTGTGGTCCCATATGAATTTGATCAAGGTCAGACCAATAGTTTTTGAGTTATTCTTTATAACTGATATTGAAGTCGGCTGTACAAAATTTTTAATTTTTAATTATTACAGCAATAATATATCAACTTTTTATACATTTTTTAAACTCTCATGCACGTAGTGCTCGATGTTTATTGACGAACAATACATTGACAGCCGAAAGAGTGATCATCAGTAATACTATAGGCTCTAAGATTACTGACCGGCCTGCTCATCGTGGAAAATACATTATGTAAAAAAAACCTGTCCGACACGAAAGGGGCGACCTATGTTTTTGAATGATATTACCAAAAAAAGTTGTTTTGGTGTTGTTTTTCTCTATATTTTTTTGTCACAATTTTCCTAAAAAAAAAAACAGCAAATTTTAAAAATCTAACAACACCGTTGTCACCAACAAAGTTCTGTGAAATGTCGCACTCTAATTAAGAGTATTTAAATATGTTGATGTGTCTGGTTAGAAGTGACATTCAAAAGATTAAACTCATAATATGAAGTGAAGCCGGGGGGTCAGCAGAGGTCAAAGTAGGGGCCCGCGCCGCATGTATTGTCAAATAAGTTTTCCCATTTAATTAAATTTTATTTTAATTTGCGGCGGATTTTTATTATATTTATTTTTATTTATTTATTTTATTTTTTTGAGAGACTTTTTTACATATTACATATAAGTAACTCTTTCAAGTAATGCATGTCTACCGACACATTTCCAGTGTACTTAAAAATACTGAAGAAGGAATTTAAGTGGTAGAGTCATGCTGCAGCTATATTAGTAGTATAGTTGTAGCACGAATGGGTTGGCTTGAGCGGGAAAGGACCACGCTCTCACAGAATACCAGCGTGAAATAGCAGCTTATCACTGCTGTGTTTCGTATTGTGAGTGTAGAGAACCGGAGACCCTTTTTACAGGAAAAGAAGCATTCCATCTTAGTCCTCACGGGTGACAACGCATCTGCATTTTGATTTGCAAACGAGGATAAATGTAGATGCCTATGGGCCATAGCAATCACTTACCATCAGGTGGACTATGTGCTCGTTTGTCACCCTATCCTATAAAAAAAGGAAAAAAGCAAGAAACACATAAGCACAACATTTTTTATAAATATAATTTTTTTATAACGAAACGTCTGAGAAAATAAAACGTATACTAATTTATAGAAACCAGACATAAAACGTCACTCTATATCTAATGCAAGTCGATGATGTTTTAAGATCAGCAAAGAAAAGAGCTTAATTATAAATATTAAGTAATCTCACAATTAAAAAAAAACGCTACAATTAGCAATTAAATACACAAAAGAAGTCCAACAGCGAAATGTCATTTAGCTTTTAACAGGGCGAAAGTCACGAAGTGAGTCGTCCTCAAACGTCGTCACGTGGAAAGCTCTTCTCGCATTTTCTTGAGCGGGCGGATAACTAGACTTAGCAAAAGTCAAGTCAACTCAGAAGGTGAATTATACGATGCGGAAAAAATCTACTTATTTTTTTTCTTGTTCTTTTTTTTTAAGAAGGCAGCAGCACCTGATGGTGAGTGACCATCGCTCATGAACTTCTTTTTCTGAAAACCAGCGGAATTTCAGGCGTTATCGACAACAATTCTATTAGTTTATGATTAAGATCGTCAGCTATCTTAATTAAAAAAAAGACAATACTGCGCTCCTTTTCTCTAAAGGGAGTCGCTTCCGATTCGGCAGAAAGGCCACACAAGCCAATGCCAGTATCACAGGTAGTGTTTAGTGGGGTAGGCACTTAGGTTTCGCAGTAAGTCCCACGTAACCACACAGCCGGCTTTCGTAGTATGCTTAGACTTACAGCATTCACCATCCCTCTCCCCCGCTTCCCGGAGGGTAGTCCTTTACATTGCTTCTGGGCGCAAAAAAAAACACATAATAAAATTGAGAAGTTCAGATAAAATACCTTGTAATTTTTTGTAACCTCTATAGTACCCATATCGGTTTAACATAATTAAATAGTTCAATAGTTCAGCAAGATCAAACAATAGACAAAACTTACATAAGAATTTACTTCAAGTTAGAGAGTCGCGCACTTGGCGTTTGGCGCCTTTTTGATATGATAGCGATGAGACAGTTTTTCAACAAATAAATGGATCGCAGTGGATTAAAAATGAGTTACAGCACTGGGGGACGCGGGTTCGAATCCCGAACGGAACAAGTATTTGTATGGCCTACAAATAATTGTTTCAGGTCTGGGTGGTTGTTCTTGTGCAATTTATATTTGTAAACTGCCTCCAAGGTAAAGGCGAAGAGCAAACTGTGAGGGTAATGTTTTAAAAGAATAATGCAACATAACATACACGTGATAATCTATGATAAATACACCTATTTTTAAAATTTAGACATTTAAAACTAAAACTCATGAAAATGTACTGATTTGGAACAAGTAAACAAATTTAAAAATCGAAAATGAAAGTTCTCATATGATAACAAGTAAGTAGAAGGTGAGATAATCTTTGACTTGTGTTCATTTGCAAAGCTTATAAACTTCAACGTTCAAGCGTTCAACTGCAAAAATTACAAATTACCAGAGGTAGTTTGAGTCTCTAGTTGCCACATAATCAAACGCAACTCAACTTTAAGATGTCGTTAAGTCTCTTGATGTTACAGTCACTTTGACTTAAAGTGATAGAGACAGCACGAGACTTAACGCCATCTTAAAATTGAGCAGCCTTTAAGTATTTGGGCAAAAATATTTTTATGTAAAATATCTTAATACACACAAAAAATAGTTTGGTGTATATTAAGAATTCAAACATTACCCTATCATCAACAAGGTCATCCTACCTCTCACCTGGTTTAACGTTATACTAAATTTAATAAACATAAAAGACATACCATAATTGACCAAAGCTTAGACTACACGTCACGAATGTTAAAATTACATGAATGAATATAAAATAAACAAGTAAAAACCGTTACAGAGCGGTTTCTCATTTATTCTTTATGTCCCGCAGCCAAACGCTCGCATACGTTTTTCATGAGGGCAAGAAAAACAAGACGCTAGCGAATACATATTATATGTAAACGGACAGGTTTCTCTAAATTACTGCGTGAACAAAACAATCCACTAAACTGAAGCAGCAGCACCAACTGAATAATTAATAACTCGAAATTAAGAATGACAACAAAGATGTGGCGTTTTTAGCCGACTTCAAAAAAGGAGGTATATCAATTCGAGTGTATGTTCTTTTTTTGTACGAATGTTACTCGATGATCTTCGTCAATTGTGAATCGATTTTATAGATTCTTTTAGATTTCAATAGTTAACACAAGGGTGGTCCCATATTTTTTATAGAATAAGGGTGACAAACGAGCACACAGTCCACTTGATGGTAAGTGAATGCTGTGACCCATATACATCTACATTTATCCTCGATTAATAAAATCAAAATGCAGATGCGTTGTCACCTTTGAGGACTAAGATGGAATGCCTCGTTTCCAGTATAAAGGGTCTTCGACTCTCTACATTCACCATACGAAACACTGCAACCTTAAGCTGCTATTTAACGTTGGTATTCTGTGACAGCGTAGTACTACCCTGGTCGAGCCGACCCATTCTTGCTACAACCATAAAATAGCTGCAGCGTAGCTCTACTACATATATAATTGGAGAAAATATTCCTTTTTTTTATAAACCTTGTTTCAATATTGGACTAACAGATGATTTCAAGCGCCAACTGACATGTATAACTTGAAAGATTATTAGATGTAGTTTTATTGTTCATGTACATTACCCATTAGATCTAATATATCTTTCTAGTGTACTGTTGAAATTAAATAAAATTCTTAATACAGGATAATAACATTTAATATAATTTAGTATATAAGTAATGATTTTATAGAATTTTTCTTGGTAAAAAACATTACAGTGAAATGTTTTTGTGCGTCAACTTTAACTCAAAAAAGAGTTAGCATTTTCCAAAGACATCTTTCACGAGAAGGGCTCTCAGCATAAGACGCTGACTATGAACAGCTACACAAGGCCGGATTTTCATTTAAAAATCTAGGCGAGGGAAATTCAACTCTGAAAACAATAAACCCTACACGTCGGCTTTTGATATACAAATCTACTGACAATTAACTGAAATACATAAGTTGTTTTAATAGAGCCGTCAGTAATAACCCACGGAAGTGAAACTAGAAACAACCACGTTACAGTTTCCATGCTGGCAATATGAGTTTCCCAAATTTCAGTCCCAAAATGGCTAACTCAGTGTAAGACGAAACCTTAATAATGGAGTGAAGATCTAATGCGGCAATCAAAGAGACGATAGGTGCTATTGACTAAGGGCAGTGATGGCTCGAGTGCATGACATTAGTATTCAATTAGAAAAAAAATGTTCACAATTTATTTTTAAAACAGTTTATATAGAAAACCTTACTGAAATCTGAGCCTCCTTAGTTTTTTTTTCACTTTAGTCCTGATATTGCGCTGTATTTAATAGCGCTAAATTTGCTTTCGCTAAATAGGTAAATAATCTATCATACAGGGAGCATAGACTTACGTATGTATCTATGTCCGGATTATTTTAATTTTATTACATGGTGGAACCACGTTGCTGCTGTAGTGTGTTATGCTATGTTGCTTCTCGTATGGCATATTTCGTTTAGTGAGTGACGAAAACTGGGAGCACTTATTACTTGTAATGAGGCATTTTATGTCAACAGTTTTCAAAAGTCACTATATGAATTTTGATCCTTAATCAATGTTAGAATGTAGGTGCCACAATGTCAGAGCATTCACTTAAAATCAGACGAAGTGTGTGATCGGTTATATATCTCTTACTAGTTGTAAAAGTTGCCATCTTTCGAAGAATTATTATACAAAACACAGCCAACCTGATGTTAAATCGTTTCATTTTCAATTAACCATGAACATGTAATTACACTATTGTCATTACCCACAATCTAAACTTGACTTCCTTGTGCCACAACTAATTCCAACATTTCTACAAACATACAAACTACTTTTCAAGATTATAATATTGTGTTTCTAACACTACACTTTTATAAACGTTACTTTGAACACGGTTAGTTTAGTTACGAATGAGTACCTCTTAGTTATCGCACTACGGTGCTAAGTGCGAGACAAAAGCATGGCTCATATACAGCTGTGGATTTTTGCGGTTGAAAAAGAAGGTCTAATCAACTAACTAAGAATCTGAAGTCGAATTCCCAATTTTACATTTTCACTTCCATGAACAAAAAAGAAACACTCGCTGCCAGTACTTACCATTAAGCACTTTCACCTTCGGACAAAACTCAGAGGGAGTAAATTGCAAAAAGAATTTTCAAATTTTTCCTGCCGCACTAGAAGAAAAATCGCACGAAATGCTTTATGCGGGTGCCCTCGTAATCAGAAGATCCAGTTTCCAATTGCATTCTGTTTTAATATTCCATTTATCTTGATCTTACTTTACGAATTTTATAGAGCGCAGATAGTGAAAGCGTTTGCTAAATATCCTTCCTTTATGTTGCCTAATATGAAATTAACTGTATTTTCTTTTTTATATGCTTGGTCTATATGAATTTATGTATGTATAAATGTAATTTGTTTTAATAAGATAGGGTGACAAACGAGCACACAGTCCACCTGATGGTAAGTGATTGCTGTGGCACATAGACATCTACATCTATCATCGACTACAAATCAAAATGCAGATGCGTTGTCACCCATGAGGACTAAGATGGAATGCCTCTTTTCCAGTAAAAAGGGTCTCCAGTTCTCTACACTCACCATACGAAACACAGTAGCATTAAGCTGCTATTTTACGATGGTATTCTGTGAGAGCGTGGTTATTCCCCGGTCGAGCCGACCCATTCCTGCTACAACTATACTACTAATATATAATTTATTATCTTTTTAGGAATTTTGTACATACTAACAGAGTACCAGCGTAAAATAGCAACTCTTTTGAAGAACTTCGGACCGATTTCCCTTCTGAGCCGCGTCTACGTGCTGTTTTCGAGAGTAATTACGAATTGTCTCGATGCAGACTCGACGACTTCCAGCCTTCCGAACAAGCTGGTTCCCGAAAAGGCTTTACCACCATAGAGCACATACACACCCTTCGCACCCTTCGGCAAATTGTACTTAAGTCCGAGGAGTACAATTTGCCACTATCTCTGGCGTATGTGGACTATGAGAAAGCCTTTGATTCCGTCGAAATTTGGGCGGTGCTGCAGTCCCTTCAGCGGTGCCAAGTTGACTGTCGGTATATCGAAGAGCTGAAGTGTTTGTACAGTAGATCTACGATGGCTATCCGAGTACAGAAGTAGAGTACGAAACCTATCCAACTGCAGAGCGGTGTAAGAAAGGGTGAAGTTATAAAACAAAGTAGTTATTGGGACATGAAACATTTCAAAAAGAGCATATTATTCAATTTTAGTTTTTCATCCTATCCCACTGCATTAGACATTTCTCCCACTAACTTTCTGGTTGGCTGGTAGAAAATGACATATGGCATTGCATTGTTTGTACCTTTAGTACAATAAAGTGTATAAATAAATAAAATATTCCGTACTCAACTTCTAGATTTTTTTTTCAACCTTCATAAGCCGGTGTTTGACTATTATCCCACCAAATAGTAAGTGGTAATGCAGGCCAAGATGACAAAGTGCACCGACTTACCTTAGCGAAAGCCTTATTTCTTATTTTCTAATACTTGAGCTATACAACTTGTGTTTGAAATTCGTGTTTGAGTGAAAAGGCTAAAGCTATAATCAAGTTTGTCATCCTCTCTGATTCAATTTTTTTTAAACAATTTATAATAATTTAAAATTATAAGAACGTTATAACCAATTCCTTCTGATAGCCATTTAGGGCAAGGAAGAGTCCGCCGCGCTGCCCCAATGCGTATTGGCGGATTATTTTTTTATAGGATAAGTGACAAACGAGCACACAGCCCACCTGATGGTAAGTGGTTGCTGTGGCTTATAGACATCTACATCTATCCTCGATTACGAATCAAAATGCAAATACGTTGTCACCTGTGAGGACTAAGATAAAATGCCTCCTTTCCAGTAAAAAGGGTTTCCGGTTCTCTACACTCTACACACACTACACCATACGCAACACAGCAGCGTTAAGCTGCTATTTTAAGCTGGTATTATGTGCGAGCGTGGTCCTTCCCTGGTCGAGCCAACCCATTCGTGCTACAACTATACTACTAATATAGCTGCAGCAAGGCTCTACCACGTATTTCACATGTCTTCGAAATTTTTATATTTTTTTCTCAGATATGCAAGTTTTCTTCCTTCACTGCCGAGCACGTGTAAATCAGTACTTAAAATTGCAAATAACAATTTCTTTGTGCCCGGCGGGGAACGAACGCGGGCTCCTCGCGTACTGTGAAAAGGCTCTAAGCCCCTGAGCTACCACGACTCTACCCTAACTCTCTCAGAAGTGAGAGGAGGCATGTGCCCAGAGTAGGACGTACCTATATAGGCTTTAACTTTAAACACTTAACTTTCATTTTATAAGCATTTAACACAAAAAATATGGTTTTCAATAAGTCATTAATTTTAATACACGGCTATCTTTGCTCTAAGATCGCGGGTTCATTAATTATGCCTGTCCCCGAAATCTTCCCCTCTCTTGTCGTTTACGACTTGTCAAAGCTTGATCCCTACAAAATCGACGGGACAAACTGAATAATTATTAACTGAAGATAAAGGGTCAAGAAGGACTTAGCAATTTCTGAACTAAACTAATTGCTAGGAAGCTGTTAGATGGTTTCATCCGTTGTTTACAACTATACGACCGTTGGCCTCATCGTTGGAGTGCCGGGCTGTTACGCCGCAGGTACAAAGTTTGAATCTCAACCGGCACACTTGTTCTTCGTGTTGTGCGACAAATATGACCCGGAACAATTATTTGTAGGTCATACAAATACTTGTACCGTGCGGGATTCTAGCCAGCGGCCCTTAGCGCTGCAATTCATTGCTAATCCATTGCGCCACGGAGCCGTCTGTGCCGATTTTCGACATACATCTGGACATAGATCATTGCGGAGCGGAAGCAGACATTTGAAGTAGACAATTCGTTCGAGACTATGTTTCCAACAAACTGTCAGCGTCAAATTCCGCTGCAAGACCTGGAACGCCTTCGTTGTAGGGAGGATTTGCCTCTACTGCCACGCTTGGCAGCCGTATTGAGGATTTTAGTACCAAATGTTTCGCACCCCTGACCTCGATCTTAGTATTTAACGTCTGGCATAAACTAGATGGCCATGCCGCCACCTATTCGAATCCATTATATTTTCCTATTATTTCCCATAGTCGCCTCTTACAACTTCATCTTGAATTTACTTACTCAGAACAGTGGGTGATGGGTTCTCCTACGCCACCAACGCACAGCAGCGCTTATAATATTATATTCGGTAGGCAGATCTACCTACGTATTTAAGTGTATTTAGCTCCTGCGAAGTTAAAAAATATCATCCGATAGGTGTCGTAAGAGGCGACAAAGGAAAAGAAATCAACAGATAGGCAGCGTCTTCCTAATAACGACTAAATATACGAAACTGCGTTTGCCAACCCGCTAGTTAGTAGTAAAATTAATTAGGAAATATATTGTATAACAAGCTGTGCTCCGCGATTTCGAACGCGTTGAATTAATTACAATTGAATTTTGATTTTTTTTTGCGGAACCCTAATGGTTTTTTTCTAAAATAAACGTAGCCGAAGTTACTCCTTATAACATCAGCCATCTGCCAGTTTTTAAAATTGTTTGATTGTTATACGTACCGTATACACTTTTATATGCATTTAGTAAAAAGCTGTTATTTTGACATTCATAACAAACACTTCAATTTTATTTATTTGTATAGATAGGCGGTTAATTAAGAAATAGCGTTAGTCGCTTCCTCGTTTTTAAATTTCTGAGTCCAAACAAGTTGTAATAGTCTGATAGCAAACAACGCAAACAAAAACCGAAAAACGACCTCTTCTAGGAAACAGTAACACTACTTATAAATAATTTTTGAGAAGGTTTCTGGAGCAAAAACGAGTTAACCGCCCTACCCTAATGCGTGCCAGCGGATTTCGCATGCCCCCGAAATAACGGGCACCTACATATTTATGTGCAAAGACATGTATATGCAAATGTATTTAAACAATTTGGTTTAGGTTATAATTATAATATAAAGTAATTATAAAGGCTATTTACACATTTTTATATTTACAGAGTTATGTACACCTAGGTTGTTTCATTTAATTCTCTGCAACTCATCATAGTCATTCTAATCTTGCCCAGACTTACTTCCGAGATATTATCGGAATAGTGTCGGATAAGACTTTTTCTTGGATGGTTACTCACACTTGTCTGTGGCTCCAACGATGACGTGTGCCCGTAGAAACTCTCCATCTCACTAAAAATCTAAGGTACACCATATTAGGTCTTCAGCTTCGACGGTTGGATTTTCCATTCATCCACCATTCGGTGATAGCTGCTAATTTTCACCCTCGGCATCACTGAGACAATACTGAACACTGAACAGTTGCCGTCTGAATCTGAACCTTCGAAGTTCGACCTAGTCCATTTTCTGTGGGGGCGCTTCTGGAAGAAAGAGATCATCATAAAGAGTCATTCTTTCTCCATGAAGGTTCCGTTGCTCAATCCCGAATTTCCCCACCTTCAGGTCACCGTTCTCTCTTGTACCTAATTTTGCGTTGAAGTCTCCCATTAACACCGTATTGTGAGTTTTGGAGAAAAGCATAGCTCCAGAGATTTCCTCATAAATTTATTCCACCTCATCGAGATGTGCCGTGGTTGGTGCGTAAACCTGTATGAACTTCAGCGAATACCGATTGGTGATTCTGAGTATTAGGTACGCAACCCTCGACGACACACTCCCAATCTTTACAAAGTTGTTAACGAGAGATTTGTGGACGCTAAATCCGACACCTCGTTGGGACAGATGGTCGCCCTCTCAGTGACCTCGTGTGTTACCGTGTCCTCCCCCTCTCTTCAGACCTCAGATAAACTTATAATATCACAGCGTAACTTGCCTATCTCTTCTTCCAGCCCCAGGATTTTCTCGTCAGTCCTCAGCGTGCGTGCGTTTTATGTTGTCGGGTCTTAGGTGGCAAACGCCACCGGAGATTCTTAGCACCCTCTGCCCCCAACGTAGCCAGGAACAGCGGAGCCGAAGGAGGCTGTGGGTCGAATCTTTGTAGTGTTCGCCATGGGGCATTGCATGGGCTTAGCGAGCGGGTTGGTAAGCGCAGTTTTTGAAACGAAGTTCCTCAAAATCGGACGGTACGAATTTGGCGGATGGGGCTAGGCTAGAAAAAGTGTAAGATTTTTCCACCACGACTCTTTTTGACGTAGTGTAGACGGCCTTGGGGGCTACAATGATGCGAGATGGAATAATATGCATCTCCCTCGCACTTTTTCTTATCTTGCAAATATTTAAAATTTTCATTTTAATAGACGCCAGTAATTCATTTACTTGTAGTTGTTAATGAATAATATAACACGTTTATCAATAATATTATACTAAGAAAGGAAATTCGTTTCAACCGAGTCTTCCACGACACGCACCCACCATATTTATTTATAGTTATTTTGCTGTTATCAGAAAGACGCTGCTGACCATCTCCTCCCTCAGTTTCCCTCTGTCGCCTCTTACGACATCCACGGGAAGATATGGGGTAGTGGATATTAATACACCATCACTAAACGGCATAATATTTCTTAAACCAAAGGTATTATAATGTCACACCTTAAATATCTCATAATTATATTATTTTTATCACAGCATCATAGAATAAACACGTTCGAATAGCGTGTTCATTTAATTTACGCAAGCCATAATTGAATACCAACACATTAATTGCTCAACGATTAGCGGGCTACGTTAACATGCTATTTTCATGTTAAGTAAGTGCTCACTTCTTATCTATAGATGTGACGGAACATAAACAACCGGACTTAATTAGAAAGTATTTTTATTGTTCCTTTCTTTTAACGTTATTTTATAACGTTATATGTATATATACTAGAATTTTCTCCTGTATCGTAAAAGCAGAAGAACAAACGTCCAGACCTGCAACTATTTTTGTAAGTCATGCAAATACTTTTACCGTGTGGGGTGCGAACCTGCGGTCTTTAGACCGAAACAACTCAATGCTACGCTACTGCATCACGGAGCCGTCAAAGTAACAGGATGTTTAAAATTGCGATGAACAATATCAATGTCGTCGATGTGAATCGAAGTTAGGTCACTCACTTACTATGAATTGCTACGTCTTTTCTCCAAAAGGTTGTAATTTTTAACTTATCATTTAGCTACTGTAATGAGTTTTACATTCGGAGTTTCAATTTTTATTATATCTCCGCGTCGTGAGGCCCTTGAAATCTGTTTCCGTTATAATGATTTCGTATATTTACGCGAACACAACACATTGAATAAAACTAATTTTACGGATTTTAATTTAGTTATTTTTAATTCTCGCCGTATCTGATGATTTGCAGCACCTAAAAATCTGTAGTTTATGATCATATCCTAAACGGGCCCCGCAATTACCAGAAATCCTTGTAAAAGAACATCGATTCCTACCAAGAATGATACGTGAGGTTAATCAAATTAAAAAAAAAAAACATCCTAATTTCAATAGGGAAGGAGGCTTGGTAATACCACTATACTACCGGCGATAAAGTCCGTAAAAACAGTTTTATTCAATGTTTCCGTTATGTGAGAATATACACTCAGAACTAGTTAATGGAGCTTCTACAGTTCCTACGGCACCCCATTTGAAGGCGGGTTCGCATAGATCTCGACGAGATACGCAGAAAAGTAAGAATAACATTTTTCGATTTAAAATTACTTTTTTACACAGAAGAAGTGCAGGAAGTGCGGCAAGTGCAGCCCCTTCGCCTTTGCGTAACAAATCGCAGGTGCCCATGCTCACCTCCGCAGCTTTGGCTTATTGGTGCTGCAAATTGTGGTGCCGTAAGAACCGCTGTCGTGCCAATTTAAATAAATGAACGCTTGTTGTTCATGGAAGGCATTATAAGTAAATGAAATATATCAACATAATAAATTAAGTTTAAAACAGCCCATCACGGTGCGAAGTAGGGCAGCCTCGCTGCAAAATCACCTCTTGCACCTGATTGTACTAACAGAATTACCACGACGAACACAATAACTACAGACGGGTGGAATGGCCAATGCTTGTTGCTTCCGCAGTACTTTACGAGTACTCGTGTGAAGCACCAGCGTGTGCGGGAGTATTAACGCTTATTAGTTTTCTACACTCGTAACAGTTGTTTTAAATATATAATTCGACAGATGCAAGACAAAAAAAAATTCCCTAAGGAACACGTCGGTGAAGTGTTTGTGTTGCAAATGTCGAAAACAAATGATGACCACAGTAAAATTTTATTTCACGAGTAATTAATTGCTTAGTGAATGAATACCTGATTATACTATCAATACGGTTGCTTAAAAAAAGAAAACAAACTTACAATTCGTCACAAAACAGAAAGTTGATAGTAAGGGTTAACAACATTTTACATATACATATAGTAAATATAGTTTGTTTTTTTAAGAAAAGATATATTTTGTTTCAAATTAACATATTATTTTAAAAGGAATAAATAATATTTTATTATCGATACGGCTTATTCTTTAAAAAAAGAAAACTACCTCGCAATAAGTCACAAAATGGGAATTTGACAGTTAAAACAAGGATTGCAAACTTTTTATATGTCAAATATAGTAATATTGAGGCCGTTGCCAGCAAAAATATAGATGGCAATAATATTAAAAACCATGTTTATAGTGTGTTTGAAATTGATGTTTTATTTAAAGGTTATTATTAAAAGGAAATGTTTTTGCTACTTTTAGCTGTTATTTATCAATTTTATAGATATTTGAAATCTCCAAGCAGTGACACAATAATATATTGTTATGAATTAGGGGAAGAAAATAGAAAGAAAGTGAAGATAAAACTATAAACTCTCACTCGTTCGAGCAACATAACGTACGACATAGGCAACTAGCTTGGATCAGTCATCAGTCCACCTGGTGATAGGTGGATGTAGTGGTAAATAGGTATCTACAATCTACATCCATGCTCAGTTAATCATTAAAAATCAGATACGTTATCATGCCTAAGGACTTTGATGATACGCCTCGTTTCCAATAAAAGGGTCTCCGATTATCTACACTCATCATATTTTGTATTATTTACTTCTAACTACTTACAGTATTTCATGAATGTTTATAACGTAAAGTCGTTACCGAGAATTATTCCTTTCTTTTAAATAATTTTGAAAGTAATTTCTAACCATATGTTATCAAGTCCAACATCATTGTATGTGTCCCGGGCGGGCATAACACGAATGAAATTACAAACAGCACGTCAATCTTCATAGAAGCAACGTCCCTCGGGCATGTTAGTGAGCTTACTTACTGAAATGGAATCGACGACACGACGAACGTTAAAGCTCTAATAGCTTATGCTTAATGCGCAATTAATTAAAACGCTCACTGAGGACCATGGCTCTAATGAAATAAATTAACCCTTACGACCGTTGTTCTAAAAATGTAATAATTTAATAATGGACATAATTTAATACACGAATATATTACAATAATATAATAATAATCATAATCATTTATTTCGTGGATCATAGGTATTACATAGATGTTAGATACATTATTATATAATCAAGTTCAACTATGTCCTACCCTCTGGGCATACGAAATACAATATTTTTGGAAATCATTTAAAGTAAATAAAATAACAAAAAATGGAACGTATACAAAACATTAGTGGGTATAGAATTTGAGAAAAGAGTTAAGTAGGTATGTTAGAAATCTAATTATGACATAAATATATTGAATAATAACTATGTTTTATTATGTACATTTTTAAATAATGACCCAACAATATTTCAAACAAATAAATAGTGACACATTTCATTGTTTTTTATTCACTTAAACTTTAAAATTAATTAATAAATAGTATCAAATATGATGTAATTACTTTTATATTTATGTTAACATAATTATGTAAAGCAAGTTATTTATCCAATGGTTGAATTTGGTATCAAAAAATCATCACTAAAGAAATCATTTAATGTATAATAGGCTTTGTTTATTAGGACACTGACAAGTGTTTCTTTAAAAGATTTAACATTTTTTATATCTTTAATTTTTTTGGGTATTTTGTTATATATTTTTGGCGCCATGCAAAACACGCTCTTGTTAAATAACGCTGTTCTACTTGCTACAGAGCAGAGTTTATCTGTGTGTCGCAGACCAACATGATGTTCATAAAGATGAATGTTCCTTTTTACGAACATGGTGACCTCTAAAATATATAATGAAGTAAGAGTTAATACTTTCAACTTTTTAAAAGATGGTTTACATGATTCAGTTTGCTTTAGATTGCACATAGCTCGTATGCACCTCTTTTGTGCTTTAAAAACATTTTCCTTATTAACGGAGTTGCCCCAAAATAAAATACCATATCTTAGTATAGAATCTACGTAACCATTATATGCTGTAATCCGTGTAGACATATTGGTAGTTTTAGAAAGTTGTCGAAGTGCATAAGAAAACCTATTAAGTTTCGTACACACTATATCAACATGGGACTTCCATGTTAACATGTCATCAATTTTCAAACCTAAGAAATTTGTGTTATTAGTTTTACCAATATTTGTATCAGAGTGATGTAATATCTGAGCGGATCGCCTTCCTTGAAAAGTCATGTATTTAGTCTTATTTAAATTTATTTTAAGATTATTAAGATTCAACCAATCATTTATTTTATTAAATGTCTCATTCATTTCATTATTTAAGGCAGTCTCAAATCTTTAGTCATGAAAAGAACAGTACAATCATCGGCAAAAAGTGTCATGGGAAATAGGATAAAATATATAATAATAATAATAATTTACTTTAAAAACAAACTAAATGAAAACATAAAGTATTAATTATGTAAAGATTTTTTATTGAAAAAATCAGCTATAAAATATTTTTTTACCTGTATACTTATAATGAAGTAGTATAACCATAGAATAAATAATAGTACAAGAACAGAAGGATCACTCTCTGATAGTAAACTTGCGAGTTTAAACCTAGCTACAACGTCGCCAATGTTCATAATACTTTGCACGATTCAGACACAACCTTCGCCTAGTAACGTAACCCCCGAAGAGGACGATGGCTCGGAAGTGGTCCCGAGACATAGTGTTAGCACTGCGAGGGTGCTGGGGGTAGTAAGTTCTGCCTCTGGGACGTGCTTCCAATAAAGCAAAGCGAGAGAGGGGCCCCGGTTGCGTTCCGAATGAAGATCCCGGGACCTCTCGTACCCGCTGATGGAGACCAACTTGGGGTTTTAGCCGGTAGGACTCCGGCATAACGTTCCGGTTGATGATTTCCCCACGAAAAAAGAACAGTTTGTGAAATAACAAATTGTATCCTTTAATATTAACTGGTAGTAGAATACACCGAGGTAACATTATTATTCAATGTGAGGAAGGTTAATATGGAACATCGAGAATAGTTAAGATTAGAACAACGTGATTGTCTTTGAAACTCAGATAATTTACCTACTTATCATTTTAAACCGACTTCAAAAAAAGAAGGAGGTACTCAATTCGACTGAGTATTACCTCAGAACTTTTCCCTAGGTGAACCGATATTGATGATTCTTTTTTTTATTTGAAAGCTGATGCTTATCATTTATATATCCCATATAAATTTGATCAAGATCTGACCAGTAGTTTTGGAGTTATCCTTAATAATGCGTATTAATATTGTAACCTTTTTTAAAAAATCTTTTTAAAAAACATTACCTCCAAACTAAGATTTTCTCCTGTATCGCGGGGGCAGTTTACATACATAGATTTCACAAGGCCAAACATTCAGACCCCGAACAATTATTATTTGTAAGCCATACAAATTCTTGTTTTGAGCAGGATTTGAACGCTTAGCGCTGCAACTTACTGCAAGGCCACTGTGCCACGGAGCCGTCTGTTTCACATTATTTGCTATTTAAAAAGATGTGACACGCAATGGCATTAATAATGAAAGAGTGGCAATGAGAAGTGCTGCTATTTTCAATCTCTTTCTTTTATCGACGAAGTGTTAAACTAATAACTAGTATAATATGCTGATCTTGCATTAGTACGAGTAGGCAGTCACTGGTACTGGGAGGTATACTAACACTGAAATTTTTAAGATCATTGGCATTATACGCGTATAAAAAATGTAAATTTGCGAAGCTGTGGTCAGGTCGGTGATCAAATAATAAAACTGTAACTATGGCGTCGGTAACTAAGTACCTAATTATCTACATCTAAATATAAATAATAATATCTTACCTTTCGGTATCCTTAGCAACGGTAAAGAATAAAAAGTCGACATTGCTATTGTTATTTAAACACCCGTATGCTAATCGTATGCAGTAACCTTTTGGCGCATTGAGAGGCCATACTTGAATAAAAACTAAAAAATAAATATCAGAAGTACCTAAACTTTCACTTATAAGACAAAAATACTTTTTAGTTAAATTAAGGCGCGCGTCAGCTCGAGCGCGCGCGTGATAAACTCACGGAATTAGTCTCTCGTAGGCGGCCGTGCAGCATAGGTATATTTTCATGCCTAAAGCGCGAACAGGTCTATAAATAACTTAAATTGAAAAATTTAACTCCCCCACGAAACCCCCCCCCCCCCCCAAAAAGGCCTTGAAACTACTAAACCGATTTTGATTAATCATGTCTAAGAACCACCGCTAGAAAATCTGATTTTAAATAAATAAAACCGCACCCAAATCAATTCACCCGTTTAAGAGCTACGGTGCCACAAACATACATACAGACAGACACTCACAAACACATAGCGCTCAAACTTAAAACTCGTACCGGTATGGGAAGTGTTGGGCGTCCCCTCATTAGATGGAGCGATGACATGGTCAGAGTTGTAGGAAGTTAATTTGCGCCTTTGGCTCAGGAGGATGGGCCGTAATGATGATGATGATAATAATTAATTTTATGTGACACATGTTTTTGCTACAACAGCGACGACACTGAAAGAAAACTCGAAAGACAAAGATAAGATAAAGATAAAGATAGATATTTGTTTTGTAAAACATGAGTAAAAATATAAAGGTATTAAAAAAACTTAAAACTAGCTACATGTTTTGCCATTTATGGCGTACAAAAATTATACTACATACTCGTATTTTATTAATTATACAAGATGAAAACTAACCCTACGGACCTAATTCTAGATGTGCAACAATTTCAATGGCTTCACGTAAGATTACATTAGAGAAATGTCACAATTCAATAATTGAGAACATCAATTTTTAATAAATTACTCGAGAAATTAAAAAAATACATAATATAAAAAAATTACTACACACATATGATCCGTTACACAATGAAGCACTAACATTGAAGCGATTTATTTTTACCACTATAGATCTGTACTTGACTACAATTACATCTGACTTAGACTTAGCTCGACAAAAGCCAACATTGTAATGGGATGTAAAGAAAGATGCTGGCAAATTATTCCACTCCTTTGACGGCTGTACGGATTGTGAACGACGAAGCAAACCGTTTGGTTCTAATGCGCGGTACATGTCAACAACGAAGGGTTGGAGATGAGCCGAGCGTCTGGTGGTTCGATGATGGAACGGGAAGGGAGGATATAGTCATGCAATTCCTGCGTCATTAAAAGAAAGTAGTATTATACAAATAAGACGTTTAGTTGACTTCTCGAAAGTATGACGTCACTACCATTTCTATAAAAAGTTTTGTTTTGATAGCTCATATAAAGTAGGTATTTCAATTGACATGAATCTCAACGACATTACTGTCTCGATAGTTTGTTTTTCTTCGTTGCTTACTTTTTTATTTGCATGTGAAAACGTTTTTATTTAGAATTGTTTAACCAAATCGATCAACTAAAGGCTAAAAGTAGGACTTGTTTAGACTTAGTACTTCAGAAGTTTTCTACACAACTTCCTTTTATAATAGCAGAACTTTATATAAAGTTGGTTCAGTTAGTTCTTTCGTAGTTTTAATTATTATACTGTTTTAAAATCGTTTTGGTAAGTATTTATCGCGAAACGGCAACGTAACAGAACCCATCATCCCATTTCGTTTCGTGAGAAATGCTAGAGAAATCTATGGAGCGGTCTTATGCTCTAAGTTTTTCTGCGTAACAGATTTCGTAATAAGGATGTCTGCAGTAGAACCAGAGTAACCGACATACCCCAACGGATTAGTACAGCTAAAGTGGCAATGGGCTGGCTATATACCTTAAACAAACGACAACCAATGGGTAAAAGAGATTTTCGAGTGGCATCTCATAATAATGGTATGTCTCCCCTAACCTATTACAGCCGACAAATAGCTGGGTGTGCACTGCTGCGTTCGTTTCCAAAGGGTTATAAAGAACAAGTATAATTACGAATGTGAGGCATTCCATTCTATTCCGCAGAGGCTCAGAGGTCAGTCACAGCGCATCTGGCCTTCTTTATTTCAAGGCGTCTATGGGCCGCAGTAGCCACTTAACTTTACTTGTCACTTGAATTTAAAAAAAACTACACCTGATGTAAAATACCCAAACCGGCGACGTCATTGTGCCTGTCGTGGATCTACGATTATGGCGAAAACTCCTTACTATGTGCGACCCATATCCATCATTAGACTTTTACGAGCTCCGAGAAAGTATCGGATATTATTGATCACCAGTATACCAAGGACCGTAAGTGGATCCCTCACCCCATTTCGTTCCATGTCTTTAAAAGTGATTATCGCCAACAACAAAAAAATCGTATAGCTTTCGATAGATGGTGATATAACCAGCTCTCGTTTACGCCAGACGTAAAATACCCAGCACAGTGTTGGACAGCAGCGTCAAAGGATCGTGGTATCGAGGTCGTCAACCCGCTTGCTAAGCAAGACAAATGGCAAATCCTTACTACATCGGAAAAGACCCATGTCTCACGAAACAAGAGAAAATTCTTTCGAACAGGTAAAATATAAAAAAAAAACAAAGAAAAAAAAAAACAATACACGTTTTTTTCTCTTTTTGTACCTTGGTTGAATCATATGATGCACAAGTTATGTTGTTACCTGTAACAAAACAAAATAATATTATTGACAACGAGAAAATAATTTTATGGTACATATTTTTATAAGTACCCTAACTGTGCCATTGTAACACATGCCTATGCGTAATTATTAGAAACGTGAGCGGGCGGATGCACAACAAACCACTAACGGTACACCGTAATCGGATAAATGATAAAGGAACGGATACGAAACAAACAAAGAAAGAATACAGTACTAAATATCGCGTTATTTTCTCTGTATGGGTTCTCCTCCACTCTGACATTACTGCAAATAACGCAAAGTGAATTGTGTGAAAAGTGAAATTCTTTTATTGGAAAGTAGTGACAGCAAATCTCACTTGGCATTTAGGGTATTATTAAGAAAAAAACAAAGTGAATTTTGTCTAATTCTTTTACTGAATACCAATGACAGCAACCACCAGATGGCACCATTCTCGCTATTTCTCTATTTTTGCCATCAAGCAGCAGTGCTCTGTTTCGTTTCAAAAAGTATGAAAAGCGAATATAAGTTTAGGCTTTAAGGCATTCTATTAAGGCATTAATTTCTTCATCCTTTGTTTGAAAGTATGATGCTGGTGTCCCTACGCTGCAAAAGACACCAACATGTGGGCTGCTAGTGTGATCGTCACTTATTTTTTACTAAATATAAACAGTTAAAATTATATAACTCTCACCTGGTGGTGAACTGTTTCTAAGCAGGCGATGATAATGTCCTACATGGTAAATCGCAATATCTAAGCGTAACAAAAGCCTATTCACTCTATTTTGAAGACAATCGAATAGTAATTATCACTTTTGTAACTATAAACGTTTCCAACATTCTCTTCCCCCGTCACTAACGAACCTGCCAAAACCGATCATTATTAAATTAAGGGACAAACTAAATAATTACAAACCGATGACGAGGGGTTTGAGAGGACTTATCAATTTTCAAACAACTCAACTCATAGAAAGTTATACAATGACCCTGGGTACGGTGTAATTATATTCACTATTCAGTGTCCCTCATGGTAATAGTGCACGCAATTAAGGGAGGGCGGAAAGACTTCTTTAGTGTCTGTGTGTGTCTTCGTCAGTCTTCTTTTCTTCGGTGGACTTATATAGGCTGTGATGGATGGATGGATCTTTAATATAATGGAATTTCACAAAGTAACGCCTTAATTAAACAATTTATTTTTAAGTTCCATTCGTGGTTAAGCCCAGCTAGTGTATTATGGCTACATCATGAATGGATGACCAAACTCGCACAGAATACCAGCGTGATAGAGGTAATATATAACGCTCCTGCGTTTTGTATTGTGAGTGAAGACAACTGGAAACCCTCTTTACCGGTAACAAGGCATTCCATAAATATTTCATCTTCGCCGTCAGAGGTGATAACGCATCTGAATTTTGAAGCATAATTGAGGGTACATGTAGGCGTTTTTGATCCAAAGCAATTACTATCAGGTGGCTGTGTGCTGTTTTTCACTGTTAATTCTATAAAACAAATAAAAGTGTTTAATTACAAACGCACTCAAAGTTAAACTCAAGGCCCTCAGGCAAGTTCATTTGTGCTCCCATTCAACCGATTACACTCTAATCCTTACCTGGTGTACGAGATTTACTAGTTGATGTGGGACTTACGGCTTAAGCCTCTGTAATCTGTCGACCATATCTGATACGTAAGCAAATTAGAAATCACTCTCTGTAGTGTCTATTTATCAAAGTGGATTTATCTAATTACTTTAGATGACTTATGACCTATTTCAAGTGGAATTAAAAAGCCTTCTCGAAGAGTCTATGCTTCTTCCCTTTACACTCGCGTGGCGTAGATAGCGTCAGCAGCGTAAACTACATCATTAGTCGCATTAGGTTCAATATTACCTGGCAACATTTGTGTAAAAAGCAGTAACATATTTTTCACGTTCGGTTTTGTAAATGATGTGATTCCTGCGTTATCTTTAAGACATTCTAGACTTATTTCGATCTTGTTGCATATTAAGCCTTATGTCGAGAACGGTTAAAACCTACATGCAGAGACTTTTTCGATTATTAATTCCTCCACTTTCGCCTAGAACCAGTAAACACGTTCCCTGTTTCTCGTCACTAATCATACGAACTACAGCAGACTCATGTTTAACAAATGCCAGCGTAAAATAACAATTTTACGCTGGCATTTTAAAAGACTACGTCAACGTCTCAGACATACGGATATGATAGGGATGTGATTATAAAGCTTAGAGTTGCTCAGCAAGATATGAGACCAATGCTTGGAGTATCTCTACGTGAAAGAATCCGTAAGTAGAATGTCTGCAGTAGAACCAAAGTAACCTGCACAACCAAACGGATTCAGCGGGCCAAATAAGGATAATAATGTCCATTTACAACATTTTTAACCAATTTCAAAAAAGTATGAGGTAATCAATTCGACCGTATTTTTTTATGTGTGTTACTTCAGAAGATTTTTCTAAGTAAACTGATTTTGGTAATTCTTTTTTTAATTGAAAGCTGCTTCTCATGTGGTCCCACATAAAATTGACCAAGATCTGACCAGTAGGTTTTGAGTTATTCTTAATAATGCATATTTAATTGACTTTGACTACATTGACGATTTTCTCATTTTATTTGTATTGAAGTCGGTTATACAAAATTTTTAATTTTACCACTGGTTTAGTATTATAAGCCAGTGCCAGTAATTCCAATCCTTTGCTGTATGCATTTTGAACGACGAAGCCAACTGTTTCGTCCGAAAGCGTAGTTTGTCGACAACAAAGGGGTGGAGACCAGTCGAGTAAAACATCGAAAGGCTGGCTAAAAACGAATTGGTAAGTGAAGTAAGTACGTGTAATTCTGTGAAACTCTGGTCCTTCACCGTTTAAGACGTAACTTTTTTTTTATAAAAGTATTGTACTTTCATTAAAAAAAAATCAACAGGACATTGCTCAACAATTGCGAAACGTTATGACTCAACAAAAATTCTCCCTATAGTTCCGTTCCACCACGTCCACGTCAAAAACATTTTTATTTAGCTAGCATGTAAACTATAATTGAAAGCTACCGACTGCAATTACATACAAAACACGAAGCACACGGCTCGCGTGCGTACATGCTGCTTGCGTGCCGCCTAGACGGGAAAAACATACACACGAGGTATACGCCTACGAGGTATAATCATCGGTTCTTTGGTGCAATTATTACACTTCCCAGAAACTTTAAGGTTGCAGTACCTGACGACTGCATAAGTTTATGGGTTTCAATCTCCCATAAGGAAACAAGTATTGTGTATAAACAAAAATAGTTGAGTTTGCAGTCTCCATGATTTTTTTTTAAATAAAATTGAACCTTCAAGCGAACGAACAGCCTACGTGATTTATTTAATAGACTGTGTGTTCGTTTGGCACTTCAGGTCAATAAAAAATACTAGCTTTTGCCCGCGGTTCCGTCCGCGTAGAAATGAAAATGCCTTCTTGGTAATTTTCCCTCAGTAACTTTTATTTTGAGATGTAACTTTTATTATCCCAAATGTTAATCCAGATCATGTTCCGTTTCCGCCGAAAAGTATTTGGCTAAAAACAAGAAAGTCTACTGCGCGTTCGTAGATCTAGAAAAGGCCTATGATAGAGTGGTGAGGAATGAATTGTGGTCAGCACTGTCCGTGAACGGTGTGAGCAGTATCCTCATACGAGCAATGCAATCTCTTTATAGGGATTCTAGTGCTTGTGTAAGGATAAACGGGGCATACACTGAATGGTTTAATATCGAAAAAGGTGTTAGACAGGGATGTGTAGCGTCACCGTGGCTGTTTAATCTGTTCATGGACAATTGTTTGACAGATTTAAAAGAGAATGAAAGTGGGTTGAGAATGAATGAGTTACTCGTCAAATGTTTTCTCTATGCTGATGACCAAGTATTACTTGCGTCTTCGGCCGAGGAGTTGCAGGAGATGGTAACTGCTATGAGTGGAGCTTTTGTTAGAAAGGGAATGAAGATGAATGTAAGGAAGACGAAAGTGATGGTGTTTGAAAAAGATGAGGCAGTGACAGACTGCAATATCGTGATTGAAGATGACCAAATTGAACAGGTGAAAGAGTTTGTGTATCTGGGTTCAAAGTTTACAAGAGATGGAAAGTGTGAGAGTGATATCGAAAGAAGAGTGAATGCAGGAAACATGGTGAATGGAGCTTTGCACTCCTTTATGAGCAGTCGGAAGGTGTCTAACAAGGCTCGTTTGGCTGTGCATGAGGGGGTGTTGGTTCCGACACTCATGTACGGAAGTGAAACTTGGGTATGGCAGAAGAAACATGAAAGCAGAATAAATGCAGTTGAGATGAGAGCATTAAGAAGTATGATATGAGTTAAACTGAGTGACAGGCTAAGAAATAGTGAGGTAAGGAAACGTTGTGGTCTGAAAGAAGATGTAGTGACAAAAATTGAGAAAGGTATGCTGAGATGGTTTGGCCATGTCGAGAGAATGAATGAAGAACGATTGACGAAAAAAGTGTATAAGGCGAGTGTGAATGAAAGTGTTGGAAGGGGTAGACCTAGGCGGACATTTCTAGACCAAATCAGGGACGTCTTGAAAAAAGGCCAGGTCAAGAGTACCCTAAACCGTAGAGCATGTATGAAGGGAATAATGAAAGTGGACGAAGCAAAACAAGTATGTAAGGATCGTAGCAAGTGGAAAGAACTGGTCTCTGCCTACCCCTACGGGAAAGAGGCGTGATTATATGTATGTATGTATGTTCCGTTTATCTGCTAAATTTTATCCAGAACCGTTTATTCATGGTTAAGTAAGAAGCATCCTAAAAAAAAATAATATAGATTATAAATTTAATCTGTGATCACGCTAAACAAAAAAGCAAGTGATTTTGCTGAGACAGAAATGTTTCCTTGTCCACAAATAGAGCGGTTATTAATTTTGGACCAAACATTAGAAAACGCGACATTGAAAAACATTGAATTTTAAGTTCTGTTAAAACATTCATATTGTTTTAACAGAACTTAAATTTCTACCAAAGTAAAATTATACGGTTGGTAATTGAGTGCACTTAGCAAAATGAAAACGGTAGCTCGACCGCAATACAGAAATTGTAAAAGCTCTGAATTGCAAAAATTAAAAAAAAATATGAATGTACAGTTGACATTTAAAATTATTATCCACTGATACGATTTGAAATCATATAATTTGCAACATTATAATTATGACCCGAATGGGCTGTTCGATTTTCAATTTTATACCTACTAATTTTATTTTTGTTGTTTTGCTTTTAATATCATCCTGAAAAGTTTATCGCAAATAAAGATTATTTGCTCTCCACGTATTCGATGGTATTTTCCTGCAGGTCATAGATATGTTCTCCTCATTTTTATGACGGACCTTACATAACCTTCGTTTATTTTTAAGTTATTAGTGATGATGTATATTGATTCATCGTCTAGCAAACGCACGGAACGAATATACAAAAAGTAAGTATAATTTTGCTACGTTTTGCTTATTTCGTAATACTAGACTATAAATTACTATGAAATCTTTGGATTAAAATCAGGGTTCTATGAGAAATCCAATTTCATTGCATATACAAAATATTTCAAGCATTTCAAGGCATAATTATGAAGCTAAAATTACGCGTAATTGCCCGTTTATACTTCGTCATTAAAACTTAACGTCCGAGTTCTTTTGGTTTACGACGGTCATAAACTTTTGCCTCAAATTAAAACTTTAATTTAAAATTTAAGCTTTGGGTAAAAGGAAATAAATATTAAACGTTAGTTAGAAACTGCTTCTATATATACAACATTAAGTTATATTTTTTATTTGATATTGCAATATCATAAAATACTTGTAGCCTTTAGACTGTGTGATAGGACTTATTTTCTGCCTAGGAATTTGTCTGGATCCCAGCGTCTTACCTATTTCAGTCGCCAAATAGCAGTGTCTGCCCCTTTGCATTCCAGTGTCAGGGGTATAGGGAGCCAGTATATTTACAGCTTGTAAAGCATTCCATCAACTTCTCAAAGGTGACAACGGAAACGCTAGACTTCTTTCTTCGAAGTTTACTGCAGGTGTCTATATAAATTATATATTAAGTGGCCCTAACATTATGTGGACTCTAGGTTCGTTTGTTAATTCAGTTAAAAAAAATCCTGTATCTTCTTTCCCTACCCATTTCTCCCTCTATTCCTATCTCTCTCTTTCGCTGCGGCAACTTCACTTTCAGCTACTGATCGAAAGTATCAAAGCAGCAGAGCAGTCATGTTAAACATATGACCCAATCATTATCAAGCGGTCCGCGACCTGAAGATTCTTATGTGACAAAGTTCAGTAAGTTCGCTGAAGCTGCCTCTCTATGCGTGTTTAAAAATTACGTGAGTATTACTCGCGCTAGCTTACTTATAACTACTAAATAAGATAATTTTTATGATTTCTTTTTGCTTAAATTTATTTAGAGATTGACCCGGAAGCATACCTCTAGTATTGTTAACATAACTATAGAAATTCGAGTTTGACACTTCTGCAGTCGAGGTAAAGATACAAATGGTTAAGAGAATCTGATGTCATCATTTATTTAATAACGAGAAAAAAGTCTAAGGTCCGCATTAAAAAACAATTAATACTTTGACAAACGTGACGTAATGCGCATTTTGAAACATTATTTTCCTGAGGTAATGTATTGTGTGACGTCTTATAAGGTGATTGCGACCAAAATAAAGGGAGAGAGCTAATATTAAAAAGATTCTTGCTTTTGAAGATTTGACGCATTCTTTCTACACATATCCGACGTATTGACGAAAATACAGTGCGATCACGAGTCTGTACTGACATTGAGATTGTTCTCAGGACATCATCAACAGGCCTTTCTTACTATTTTCTTACTTACACGGAAGAACATAATCCTTTTATATAATACACCAGATGGCTTATAAGATATTTGTTTTGTACTCGCCGTGCCGGGTATGTGAGTTGATGAGGACAGACCGACTTGGCGTTAATGGGAAGCATCACCAGTTGTTGCCTAGTCTGTAGTATTGGAGGCGTAAGAACATAAGTGTCGTAAGAGATGGCAGTATGGATGTCTACCAAACGTGGCAACTATGGAAAATATGCCACCTTTTAGACAATCTAAAATGTGATGATGATGATGATCACCAGTCTGCCAATTAGTCGGTTGGCAGAGCTTTATTCTTTGACCAGTAAGGAACACTGAGAGCAATTAAAATTAGTTTTGGAGAAAAAAATACCGCATTCCCTGTTACGTCCCCACAATGTTCTATAGACCTAAATACCAAACGGCCAGTGTACAACAAATAGAAAAAAAAATAAACCAAATTATTAGATATACTCAAAAGTATCGAACATTAATAACGACTGTCATCACTATTCCCTCGAATTTTCTAATCGAGCGTACACAACAACAATATCAATAGACCTCCGACGGTGTACTCAACAAAAAATACATCATCCATTCAAACGCAAACGCTCCACGAACATTACGACGCACATTTCCCTCACATTCTGTAAATATTCCCCTAGTCCCGACACGTCTTTATAATAAAAACATCATTCAGCCTACGCGGGCGATGGCTGTTGTATTCCATAAAAATAACAAAAAATTAGACACAATATGTCTCCCATATATTTACTATTTCCAAGTGTTACTAGGTCTTGGGTCAATTCTCCTATAGTGTGTATATTTGCAACAAAATAAAAGCGATTCCATGACGGCTCAGTATCGCAGTAGCTGAGGATTAGGCGGGAACGCTGCGGGGCTGCGGGTTCTACGTAAAAGCCTCCACGATAATCCGAACTGGAGGCTCCCCCCAGTGATGGGTATTTTTTATTAAAAAAGTGAACGAGTGTGAGGAGGATTTGTGCCCAGAAGGGTTCCGTATAAACTGTTTTTATGTGATACAAGACTTCAATATGAATAAAATGAGAACATCATCAATGCACTCGAAGTCAATTCAATACGCATTATTAAGGATAACTCAAAAACTACTGATCAGATATTCATCAAATTCATATGTATATGGAATCACTTGAGAAGCACCAACTCAAATAAAAAAGAATCATCGAAATTAGTTTACCTAGAAAAAAATGTTCTGAGGTAATACACATAAAAAACATAGTCGAATTGATCGGTTAAGTTGAGTTATGTTGAGTCGGTTAAAACTACACATTAACCATAGAATGCTGTAGAACCATTTCGTTTACGCCAGACGTAAAATACCAATAATGGCGGCAGGCAGCAGTGTCAACGATGTGAGACGTCTGGTACTGCGATTGTCAATCCATTTGCTAAACATGACGATCAAGGCACATCTTCTCTACAACGGGAGCGCCTCATGTCCAGCAGCATAGTGGCAGAAGTATACGCGCAAACAAGGATACACTAACCTCTCTCGATAATGAATGCGACATAATTGGACGGTCGCTACGATGCAGCGTCAGAAGGTGCGGGGACAAAACAACACCACCAGACACGAAAGCCAACAAATTATGTTTTTGCACAAATGTTGGGTTATGCTGGGATTGAGCCCAAGACCTGTAGAATAGTAGTCCAGTATTCTCTATACCAAGGACATGCTCGCTTCAAAACTAATGCTTATAATATAAATGAACTATTATCTTTAAAATAATTAACAAGCGAGATCACGGTCCATTAAATTGTTAAGTGTATGCTGTGGCACATAAGCACCTACATCTGTTCTCTATTAATTGTCACGCGTGGACTCACATGGATTCGTCATTACTAGAAAAGAAGTCTCCGGTTCACGTCACTCGCCATAATTAATCTTTCACTTAGGAGAAGTAACTAACTGTAGCAAGTCTGATTTGCTCACAATACACGAGTACGTACATATACAAAACGGGAGCAATAAAATACATCTCGTCGGGACACAGGTGTATCGGGCTGAGGAGAGGCGCAAAAAATCTCATTCCTCTACAACAAAAGGAAACCCGACGTCTCCGATAGGGTCGCCAATAAGTTTCTATAAACTCGGATGACAGGCAAATTTTAATGGAACCGCAATACAAAAGCTGTATACCAGTAGATACTTGAAAACTTATAGATATATAGGTCTATTATATTAATTCAAATCTATTATATGAATTTTTTTACAAACTTAAAATTTTACAAGATTGCTAAGGCTATTGTTACAGATTTTATCGCATTTAATTTTAACTTTATTTCACTTTAGTATCCGCATAATAAAGGTCATCATTAATAAGTATTTTAATAAATTTAGAGGATAATCCGTTCCGCATTATAATTACCAGCCTGTTACAAATGCGACTACTAAACCACCTACAAAGTATGGCGATCACAGCAAATCTTTCCTGCTTTGTGACAAGCCCATTCATTATAAAATCAGTGAGAGTTAACGAGCTGATAAAGAATGCAAAAAACAACCAGTACTTATTACAAGTCCATAAAATGTACATAAATCATAATAACGTAATATCAAAAATACAGATTTAAAAAAAAAACATACAAAAAATACCTTTATCAAATAAATGAAATGCTTAAACGGTAATCGATTAGTACAAGCTTTTACAAGTTCGCCCCATCTTTTGTGGGTAAATCCCTCTTGTACCGATAAATCTGGCGACACTACCCATAACTCAAGCCGGGGGCGGCCAGGTGGCGAGTTGAGATAAAGTACCGACGCTACGCTACATCCCGTGATTTAGATATGACCTTCTGAACGCAATCTGCATTAGTAACAACCCAGGGGGCCATTCCGGTACCGCCTTTATTTCCACTTGGCGTGTTCGTGTAATGATAATGACAGTATCGAGGTAATCGAATGTGTTTCGTAGGTAATAAAGCGGCGTTTCGAATGTTTCCATTTACCAAGACTTTTTATGACTATCGAATACGATTATCCAAATTGTAAGAGAAGGAATACCCCAAAGGTTAAGCGTTAGAGCTGTGGTAGTACAAAATTTAGGAAGAAAAATATAAAAATCTCCTTAAAATTTCACAGTACACGAGCTCTCTTAGTTCGATCACCGCCGGCAATAATAAATTTTACGTGGTAGAGCCATGCTGCAGCTATATTATGGTTGTAGCACGAATGGGTCGGCTCGACCGGGGAAGGACCACGCTCTCACAGAATACCAGCGTAAAATAGCAGTTTAACGCTGCTGTGTTTCGTATGGTGAGTGTAGAGAACCGGAGACCCTTTTTACTGGAAACGAGGCATTCCATCTTAGTCCTCACGGGTGACAACGAATCTGCATTTTGATTCTTGATCGAAGATAGATGTAGATGTCTATGGGCCACAGCAACCACCCACCATCAGGTGGACTGTGTGTTCGTTTGTCACCATTATTCTATAAAAAAATGAAATGGTTTCTTTTAATGTACACTTGCTTATTTATCCGGCAATACATTACGATCGACGATGACGAAACCTTGACCATATCTGAGAAAACAATTTTTGATTTGAAGACAATTAATTTAATAGATGGAAGAACGCCCTTTCTGGCTAGTACTCAGTCTGGGTAAGTACCATTTCTCTCCTATTTCTGTCGCCAAACAGGTCTGAAGGATATAGAGTCAGTATAATATCTATATATAAAAATCAACTGCTGTCCGTTAGTCTCGCAAAATCTCGAGAATTGCTAGACCGATTTTGGTGATTTTTTTGTGTTTGAGTGTGGCCTTGGATGGTTTAGATTCACAATTTGACCCGGTAGGTGGCGCTGTTGTCGATATCCATAAATGCACTTGACCGATTTATTTTTGGTACTTGAATAGAACTTTGTGGAATCATTTCTTAATCACTATCATCATCATCATCAACATCATTACAGCCCTTGTAAAAGTCCACTACCTTACATAGGCCACTCCAATAAAAGCCACAAAATACGGTTCTGAACAAATTGCATCTATTGATTTCCTGCATGTAAGGAGGCTGCCGCTCGATAACCTTTCTTCCACATTGGTTGTCCGTACTTAGAGCGCTTATAGTTTAGACTTGATTAACCTTAATTTCTAAAATAAAAATAATTCTTCGAACAATATTTTCTCATGTATCGTGGAGGAATTTAAGATACATAAACTGCAAACGCCAACATTCAGAGTTGGAAATATTATTTCTAAGTCGTATAAACACTTATTCCTGGCTGGATTCAAACCCACGGTTCAAAGCGTCGCAACTCTATGCGCTATCGGGCAGTCAGATTATTAGACAGACAGCGTGCAAAAACCGCCACAGGATTGTTGTGCGAAACAAAACCTTTGCATCAAATAATACAACGCCGTAATAATTTCCAACTCTAAGATTAATTCTTTTAAAGCAAAATATGGCTCACAAAAGTCTTGTAGCATACTCGTATTTATCTTTAACAAACCTTATTCGACTTTCATTTAATTAGTACTATAAACAATTTCTAAGCCAAGACTGTTGGCCAGCCGCCCGCATGCTAACGCAATTAGCCTCCAGTTTCCTTTTTTTGTTAGTCTTGGTAAAAGGATTTTACTCTTTAACGTAGACTTTATTTACGTCGCAAGCGAGTAGTGAATTGAATTGCGAATGGTTTGTTTTAATGCGAGGTCGTACACTTCTTATTCGTCGTTTTCATCAATAGCCTTTTTATGTCAACGGTTGGTCATTGACCTATTTATTATTTATGAATATAACAATACATTTGATGACCTATCGAGTTCAGTTCTCAAACATTAAATAACATTACATGACAGGAATACAGAAAACGTAAATGTGAAAGCAAAGGCTAAGTTCTGTTCAAACAATTATCGGAGTTGAAGGTTTAACCGATTAAAGAGTTGAGGTCTGTACGGGTGCCAAGTTCAATAATAGTTTCTTAAATCATAGCAATGGGAATTTACAGCGTTCTTCAACTAATTTCCGCTGAAACAAGTATTTGTATGGACTACAAACAATTCTTCCGGGTCTGGATATATGTCCTTTTGCAACTTATGTTTGTAAACTGCCTCCACGATACAAGAGAGGTTTGTTTAAAAAAAGAAATTTAAAAATTAATTTGTTTGATATGTTTTTCGATATTGAATTTACAACTTGGCAAGATTTAATACTTAATAAATTACGTTTAATGTGATAATATCAAATATAAATTAAAGTATATTTTAAAGTTGTTCTATTTTATATTAATATATAGTTGAATTGGAAAACTTGTCAAGTAACACATCAAGCCTTAGAAGAAGACTGTTTAGCCACAATATATTGTATACCTTATAGGCTTATACAGTCTCCTCTGTTATTTGTAACAGTATGGCAATCGTTCCTGAATTGACAAAATACATGTATATAAAAATGTTAAATCTGTTAAATTATAATTATGGCATATCTTAAATATGTTATTAGCACCGTACAGAAAAAGAGTTAAATAAGAATAAAGTAGATTTTAAGCTTGATGAATGAAAATCTTCGGAGAAGTTCTGTATTTGGACTTGAAATTGTAATGATGACGAACTGTAATAAAATGAGTTTTATAATTTTATACAAGATAATAAATTTTAAATTCTTTGAGTCTTATTATAAAATAAGAATCATAAGGGATGACTGTCAAAATTTGAAGGTCAGTGGGAAATTATAATATATAATGGTGTTCATTAAAGTGTGTTTTCCATATCATGTCTGAACCGTATTTACGAGTTTCCTCTATGACCTTCTGTATTTCGTATAAGAAAAATATTTATGTTGGACATTTGAAGTGAATTAACAACAATTATGGATGTAATTAGTTTCGCACGTGTATTATACAATTTCCATACGGAACAAGTGTTTGTATGGACTACAAACAATTGTTCCGGGTCTCGATATTTCTTTTGTGTAATTTGTTTGTTAAATGCCTCCAGATAAAAAATAAAATCGTAAGGATTCTTTAAAAAAGAAAAACAAAGAAACTTAAAAGGGAAATTAGTTTCATATGTTATTTGATACAAAATTTAAAACTTGGTAAGTTTTTAATTTTTATATATTAGAAGATTATCACATTAAAAACAATAAATTACGTTTTTAATGTAATAATCTTCTAATATATAAAAAAATATTATGCTTTTTCGTATTTTATGCGCTGCTATATATTTGCTGCGCTGTTCGTATTTTATGTTCATCAGATTTTTCTTAGAAACTTTGTCAACTTATTGCTGGCATTTGCGCAAGGGTTACAGGCATAGTACAAATAACGTACAGTAGGTGGCGCGCGTATCGTACAGACAATTTATTTAAAAGTTATACATCATTCAATTTCAATGAATGTATTATCATTCCTAAATGACGGCTCCATGGCGCAGTGCCTTAGCAATGAGTTACTTGCGCTGAGGACCGCGGGTTCGAATCCCGTACGGAACAAGTATTTGTATGACCTGTAAGTAATTGTTCCGGGTCCGGATGTTTGTTCTTGTGCAATTTATGTTTGTAAACTGCCTCCTAGATACAGGAGACAATCCTAGAGTGAAGGTTAAAGTTTAAAAAAAATTAAACAAAATAACTCCTACAAATATAAAACGATATTTCCACAATTATATTTTCTGTGGCAGCAATGCGCCGGTTACCAGTTAGTGTTAAATATAAAGTAAAATAATTTTTTAGTCGTCTATTTCATAGTAAAATATACCTAATTAATGATTATAAAATTTAAGGCGACCGCTCAGTCCTTGAGCTGACACATCTCTTTTTAATTCAATAAGCCGAAATAACAACGTATAACGGAACGTACATTCATCCATTACCTAGCAACATTATCTCACTCGCCCAGGGTGCAATAAGCGGTTACTATCCACTTCGGAGCCCGCACGAGGACGGCCGCGGTGTTGAAACAAGTTTTAATGGCCGACGGCACTTGCGCCACGAAGTTAGGTGGGCTTTAATTGTAGAGTTACCATGTATATGTACCTAAAAGGTGAGACTGTCTAATAAAACAAGTAGGTAATTTTTGTTCTTTTTTCGACAAAGAGAGCATGAAGTATAGAGGTTTATAATTTAACAAGCATATTTATTATTCTCGTTTAATATAAAAGTTTACATATTTTAAAAATAAAATAACAAACAGAAAAAACAAACAAAGAGATAATACGATAAACGGTTCTAAGTGATATATTATTTAATGTGAGCTTAAAAAATTCAAACATATTTTTCCAAAATAAAATTTACTCCAGCCAGAACTGTACAGAATAAAGAAGGTATTTAGCTGCAATATTTCTGGCTTCAATAGTTTGTGTGACTTAAGTATGGTATTATTATACTATGATAGTAAAGAGAATAACGATTCCCGCCGGCACCAATGAAATTGTTAGTTACCATCTAATTAAGAGCTGGTTTATAACGAGCTCGGCAGTGAAGGAAAACATCGGGAGAAAACTTTCATGTTTGAGAAATTATAAGGGAATATGACCACCGCAAACATGCATTTAAGCAGTGCGATAGACCATGCCTGTCCCCAAAACGTATGTAAGCTGTTACTGTCATATTAATTATAGTAATATAATTTTCCAAAAACAACGGGTACACCCTAACTTAGTACCCGCATAGTGACTTTACTCCTGACCCAGCCCAAGTTTTATCGTCGAAATGTGGGCCGTAAACGTTCACATGGTAATGCTTAAAGGCGCCCATCGTAAAAACTTTGGATAAAAACTTGCTCCGCCGTCAATGAGACTCTATAAAACGGATACGAGCTCGTGTTATAAAACGCTCGAGTACCTATCTATCGGATGTTGAGGAGGCGGCGTTTGATTGAACATCGATTTAATGGTTCAACGATATTAATAATACATAAAGGAATCAAATGTATAGATAATTATGTTTTGCTTTTTACTCTTCTATGCCAGATCTTAACTACAATCCCACTTGATATTAAGTTTTGAAGTAACCTAAAATGGTAAAGTGCACTGACTTAACAAAATCCTATTCACTCTTGCCTCGAAGACACACATATTGTTCTTAAGACCATTGTTTTTTACAAGGTAGTGCCATGCTGCGGCTATATTAATAATATAGTTGTAGCACGAATGGGTCGGCTCGACCGGGGAAGGACCACACTCTCACAGAATACCAGCGTAAAATGGCAGCTTAATGCTGTTGTGTTTCGTACGGTGAGTGTAGAGAACCGGAGACCCATTTTACTCGAAAAGAGGCATTCTATCTTAGTCTTCACGGCTGACAACACATCTGCATTTATGTAGATGTCTATGGACCACAGCAAACACTTACCATCAGGTGGACTGTGTGCTCGTTTGTCACCCTTATTCTATATAAAAAAAGACGACTACCCAGACCGGCGATCTCTAATCCGGCTGCCAACGTAGCGATTACTGCGAACCGTTTTTACATTAAAGTAGTCCCCTATCCAGCAACAGACTGTTATATACTGATGAAGAAGGAGAGGAACCAGTGTGTAAAATATTACTATCTCTGTTAATATTTAAAAAATAAGCTTGCAAGATTTTTTTACAAAAAAAGGATAACAAAAGAGCACACAGTCCACCTGATGGTAAATGGATACTGTGGCCCACAGACATCTATATTTATCTGAATCAAAAAGCAGATGCGCTGTCAGCCCTAAAAACTAGACGTAATGCCTTGTTTTCAGTAAAAAAGGTAGCCAGTTCTCTACACTCACCACCAACACAGCAATAAAAACAATTCAAAATCGATCCCGAGATTAGTAAGCGCGCACTTACGTAAATAGGGACATGCAAAGCGAACCGGAATTTCTAGAAACATCGAAGTCTCACCTTTGAAAGGACGTAACTTCGAAACAATGAGCACTAACCATCTAATCAAACTGTCACTTATGAAGCAATACAAGTAACAATATCCCGTCAAGCCCATATACATGGAACGTACGCAAGATTATCTTAATGGCAACATCGACGAGTCCCAATTATGTATTCGTGAGGCACACTCGGTCCAAATGAGAGGGCAATCGGTGGTCGTGTAAACGCTATTGGAGAACGTGACAGCGAAATTAATCGATTGCTTCGCAAAAAAAAAACGCATTTCGTATGGTAATGAGAGGGAAACAACTGTTAGGCATGTAATGAATTTAATGAACGTAAATACCTAATAATGAAAGGCATTGCGTATTTATCTATCAACAAAGAACCGATGATGACTTTTTATGATGATTACTTTTTTATGAAATAGGTGAAAATTGTAGCGGTGGTCCATTCAATAAAATCTTTCTTTGTAGTCCCACTATAGTTCTTAAATACAACTTGTCTTTGCACAGACTTTAGAATTTGAAATTATTTTTTAGTAGTTTAAAGTTGGCTTTTACTTTTTATTAAAACCTTTTTTTTCTAAATGGCGGTGGAAATTTAGTTTCGCTGTCTGATGATACCAACGGCTTTGCTTTTAAGACGTTGTTCAATGTACGATTTATAATCTCTAGGAATATTTTTTTTTATAGATGAGAGGGCAATCGAGCACGCGGCTCACCTGATGGTAAGTGACTACCACCGCTCGTGAACAACCGCAACACCAGGGGAATTGCAGATGCGTTGCCGGCCTTTTAGAAAGGTGTAAGCTCTTTTCTTGAAGGTCCCTAAGTCGTATCGGGCCGGAAAAATCGCCGGTGGTAAGTAATTCCATAGAGAAGTTGTACGAGGAAGAGAACTCCTAGTAAAACGCACAGTCGTGGACCGCCAAGCATCCAGATGGTGAGGATGGTGTCGTGAATATTGACGCGATGTGCGTTCGTGAAATTTGGCGGCTGGAATTAATCCGAACGATTCCTCGGAGGCTTTGAAGAGATTTAATGGCTTTAGACTTTAGTTAAGACAAATAAATAATAAATTAAGTAAGCACGTGCTTTAACTTTCATATCGATCTAGATACGATTGATTAATATTTACGCGAGAGCATTTATTTTAGAAAGAATTGCTTTTGTTTAGAGAAGCAACAAAAAGATCGCCAAGCCACCACTGATGGACTTCTATCGTGTTTGCGTGAGCGACTCACAGTGATCGAGTGTTCATCCTTTCCGAGATGTTGCAAGAAAATATCATAATATTTTTGAAATATTTTATAATTTTCCATACGAGCATATATAAAGGTAGGTAATAATAGAGTTATATTTGGAGGAATTATTATAAGAAACCTACATACATTCCATTACAGGTTTCACATACCATAATGTTTCACAGTAAGCCTTCAAGGATAACAGCGAATTCGTGGCTTTCTGTGTTTTAGTTAGTAACAAATATTTATCGACAATAATAATCATTGTTTTAAAAACAATTTTTCAAGTTATAATATCTTTTTATTGGCTTGGTTTATCTAATAAACACACATATCTCTAGATCTTTTAATTCATATATAACATATTATTCATACATTACAATCTGAAATGATAAAAATTCTTAGTAAGTCAATTACTTAAATACATAATGTATAACATTCTTGTAGAAAGAGCCACACTACAAATACTTCACGGCAGATGTTCGAATTGATAACGGATAACTCGATGTCTCATCACAAACACATTAAGTATGAGATCAGAGAATCACCTATCCATGAAACTATTTCTTTTAGAGAACCATTAACGCCCTCCTTCGTTATCTAAAGAGATAATCTAAGAAGGAACTTGGAAACTTTTCCTAAAAGCATTAAGACAATTGAAGGTCAATTTGAAAAACAATTGACGTCACCGACGGAGACTCTGGATTTTATACATCAGATTCGTGCTTCAGCTATAATAGGATTGCAGCATGAATGTCTCGACCGGTGAACGCTCGCGCTCTTATATATACCATCATAAAATAGGTGGTATTCTCCGGGAGCGTGATCTGATGCTGCCGATGCTTTTTCTTATCCAATTTTCGTCCTCCTGGGTGACAACGCATTTGCAATTTGATTTTCGAGCGAGGATAAACGTAATATGTGTCTATGTACCACAGAGTCCGAGTGCGATCACTTAAACTGGATGTTGATTGGAAAAAAAAACAATTAAGGGAAAAAAAAACAATTAAGGGAAACCTAAGGAGAAAACATCGTGCACTGACATCAGTAAAATGCGATAACTTATTTATTAAGAAACAAAGCACTCAATGGATTGAAAGACGACTGTTTAAACGCAGAGTGAGGTTCCATTGTATTCATATCACGATTAATTTGTATAGCTACCTACTGCTTAGGTAACAAATATGTTTTGCTTATTACCTATCTCTCTCCCACCTGATGCTAATTGGTGATGCAGTCAATGTAGACTACCTCAGTATTAACATAACAGATCACAAAAATTTAATCATAAATCTATAAATCTTATCTTTAAACAGGCTGTTCCTGTGCGATTGTTATAAAATTTTGCTTATTTTCGCGTTAAGAAATAAAATGATGTGTCCTGCCCAGTTGTCGAGGGAACTCCCGCCCTCCCTCAATCGTGCGCACTAAACCCGTCGCCGTCAATCCCAGCACTACCATCCCCAGCACCACACTATGTGTGGTGGTGCTTGGGATGGAAATAAGCAAATTAGTTTATAACAACCCCATTATAATGGATTTCCGCAAAGTAACGCCTGATTCTATTAATTAGCTGTTCCTGTGTACTATTACGATTGGATTTCATGAGATTTTTTTTGCGCGAAACCCTAAATCGTTTTCTAAAATAAAATTAGCCTAAGTTATTCCTTATAACATCAGCTATCTGTCAGTGAAAGTCCCGTCTAAATAGGTGAGCAGTTTCGGAGATTATCCGGAACAAACACACAGACAGACAGACAATCCTGACAAATCCTCAAGACCTGGGGCCAATAGGTGGCGCTGTGGTGTGGCGATATATTAATATATTTTATATTTACACTTAGTAAAAATTATGAAATAAACGTGGATTAAAACCAGAGCGAATTAAATGTAACGTCAATTTTGAGTAGATGATTTTGAATTTATATAATCTTTCAGAGCGTATTATTCTCCGAAGGCCGTATCATTTAACTTCTTATGAAACAATAATAATATATGATTATAAGCAGCCATTACTACCTGTGGAATTTAGGAAATTTACAAAATAGGATGCTGCGTGTGAATTGTTATCTCTATAGATGACTTTAAAACATATACTATGATACTGGATATCTTAACCTTAAAATCTAAATATATAACGTAGGGTGCATTGCAGACCTATTCGGACAAGTTACGTTAGAAAAGGACAGCTACCTTTTAGTGAAACTAGTTTAACTGTTACCTGAACACTTCTAATTGATAATCGCAATACATTCCGCTCAACAGCGTTGCCCCTACCTTATTCTATCAGCCGCTCATTCTTATTCCCAAAGGAGCGATGTAATTATTCAAGAGCGCAGCGGAGCGCATTACGTAAGTTTTAATGAAAGAATATACAGGTCCATTAGCAATGGAATATTCATTCTTCTGGACCGGCGCGTTTGAATGGTAGCATCTAGGAATATATAAATTGTAGATGAAAATTGAAATTGTAAATGAAAACTTGATAGGTTATGGAAAGTAATATTTTACTCGACTGAGCTCCTGTAAAAAAGGAATCATCCATTTAATAATTTATTTGTCTCGTACGGGATATTTTTTATTTCATAGATGAGTGGATGCTGTGGCCCATAGACATACATACATTTATCTTCGATTAAGAATCAAAATGCAGATGCATTGTCACCCCTGAGGACTAAGATAGAATGCCTTGTTTCCAATAAAAAGGGTCTCCGGTTCTATACACTCACCATACGAAACACAGCAGCATTAAGCTGCTCCCAGGTCGAGCTGATCCATTCGTGCTACAACCATAATGTTGCTGCAACATGGCTCTACCAAGCATGATGGCTCTACCAAGTATAAAACCACGTATATGTACGAGAAGATATGTTTCACAAAGCGTTAGGATCTCTTTTCTTTCCAGGATTCTACGAGTATCTAGGACGGTACCATTCTCTTAACTATTTTTACCGCTAAATCGCATTGCACTAAGTGTACCCACTGCTGTGTTAAGGTAACACACATTCATTTCAACGTTTTTTATTAGTGATCGATGATTATTGAGGAGTTCTCAGTCCTAACGAGTCCATGGAACGCAGTTATTTACCATCGTTTATCACTATTTAGAAAAAAGACGACAGCGTTACAACGATCAGCTTATTTGCTAATTGTTACGGTGGTTGGTAGATTCAAATGACATCACAGCCAAACCATTTTTTTATATCCGATAAATGTATATTTCTGTGAATTGATAAGACCTGTATGGATGTCTCCTATACTGCATTTTAATCTGCGTTCGGATAGGCAGGATCTACCAAGTCATCAGCGGAGTCTGCAAATCTTTCTAACATTGACAGATTTGAACCACAATACCAGGATACGGAACAATATCCAACAGAAGTCTGTTACTGGTCGACGATGAAGAAGAGAATTTCCTTTACTTACACTGGACAGGCGAGTTGGTAAATCCAGAGTTGTAACATTCGCGCTGATAATGTTGATCTAATTCTATATTAATAATTTATGTTTTGCATATTCGAATGGATCATTTGAGCTCGACAGCCAGATGCTTGACCTGCGTATAGACGATATTCGGCGAAACAATTGAACACCATTAGCTACCATATACCAAAAGTTATTAAAAATTACAATAAGGTAACTAACACTCATATCAATTTATCATCTTTTTACAAGCAGTCAAAACTAAACTATTTAAAGTAAAATAAATATATTATTTATATAGTTTTGAATTATAAAATCTAGCTTGACTCTAACCGGAACACTGTTATGTCCGCCAACACGCACTTAGGCGAAGCGGCGGTCTAAATGCTCCATAATGCACTTAGAAATGGGAGGAGGTGGGACAGTGCAACAGTGTTACCTTTAAAAAGCTATACCTTTACTTGGCTATAACTATCACAACATGGCATATGTCAGAAAAATCTCGCGGAGTCCGATAAATTGCGATATCACCATCGCCTATAAAAAAAAAATCCCACGCCGCAGTCGATTCGACTGCGATCGACAATTCACCTACTATGCTTAGTAGGCAAAATTGAAATGCTTTTCGATTATACCAATCATACAACTTAAATCCTGGTTCGGACCCAAATCCGTAATTGGGTTTTTCTGTCATCATCATAATGTAATTCTCAGTAGCATTTAAATAAAACTAACTTTACGGATTTTATCGCGTATATTAACTTATTTTATATTCCCGAAGTTTCGAGCACTTTACAGCACCCATGGTCACGGGGAGGACTGAGCCCAATATCATAGTTAACCACGGATACCTCCATATAAAAAAATTTTAAAAAATTAAGTTAATATACGCGACAAAATCCGTAAAATTAGTTGTATTTAAATGTGTAGTGTTCGCGTAAATATAAGAAATCCTCTATCTAATAATCTAAATAGCAGTCAATGAGTTGGCTGTGTTTCATCCCACTGTTTTGGGAAGCATGTAAAGCCGTTGGTCCTTCACTTGATCTCTCTTTGATCCTGTCGGATTGCCGTCCAATCGGACTATGAGAGTTAGGAATTCGAGAGTGCACCTATGCTTGCACACACACTTGTGCACTTATACTTTCCTCTACCTGGCTAGTCTCCGTTGAGACTGGCCGTCGTTACCGAAATTTGATCTGGGGGACTTAATAATTTTATATTATATTATTTTTGGGCAGATAAAAAAACACCACTATTTACTAGGCGATGCGCTCAATAATGCAAGCAATATAGAAAGTGTATTTGAATGGTTGCATACCGATACACACATTTCAATGCGCCGTCCGCAATTTTAACCACAGTTCAGGTAAATTTAAGATGGCCACCTGCTACCGCTCAGTTCAAATGTATTTACGTGCAGATATTCTGTGCGCTTTTCTGAAATTGGGAACAACTATTACGCAACTGTTTTTTCGTCGTAAAACTTTACCATTTTTTTATCATCAGAACAACATTATCTAAGGTTTTATTTTTAAATAATTGCTAAATATCCACCTTGTGCTTTTGCCAGAACAACTGTTTAAAAATGTATGAAACAAAAACTGATAATAACACCTGGAAGATGGGGTCGGTTCCATACTGTTTTTAAAATAAATTTTGTAAATAGTTTGTACCCCTTTTCATATTGTATAATTTACTTTAAAAAAAATTTCCCGCTGGGTTTCTTGCTGGTTCTTCCTAGGACATAGGTTTCTTTCTGAACCAGCGGTAAAAGTAAAAAATAAATGCATAAGAATCACATGTAATCTATACTGAAGAATAAATATTCTATTCTTATTATATGCTTTATTTATAACACATGCTAAGTGAGCTTCAACGTACTAATTGTTAAAATGACGGGTGACAACGCCTTTGTGACTGTTCATTTTTTTTTTAAATGAATGCGATCAAAATGAAGGGGTGACAACGCATCTATATTTCATCAATGTTTATTTATAAAAAAAGTTACCCTAATGACAAATGCGAATTGAAAGCAATTACTTTCAAAATAAAAGACCCCAACAGTTCACTTATTTTATTAAAGTCATTTTGGTCCAGTGAGGCCCAACTAGATCCGAATAAAACCCGCTCCCGCTATTAAATAACACTGTTGGTTTCGAATGGACGTAGTTTTCGGAAAAGCGAAGAGGAATCCATTTGAATGTGAACGTAAATTTGAATCACTTTGGGAAATATGGGCGCGTATTTCAAAAATATTATAAAAACTAACAATTTAAGAGAAAGAAAACTTATTGGATTTTTATAAACTATATATAACTATAAGATATTTCTCAACGTATTCAATATCTTTTCAAAGAATAAAAGATGTTTAAAAACTTTACTAAGTAAAAACTGTGTAACATATATGATGAAATATAAAAAAATACGTAAATCACTCTTCATACTCATCATCATTACAGCATCACAAATCCACTACCAAACACAAGACTCCCCCAAGGAACACCACAAAGCACGGTTCCGAGCCACCTGCATCCATCTACTTCATGCATCGCTTACCAGGTCGTCACTCCATCTAGTAAGACTACTCCGCACCTCACATCTCTTACGTAAAATATTTAAGAAAAAAATAAATTTATATCTGGTAAGAACCGTATATTGTTAGTGAAAGAATATCGACTACCCCATATTGTTCCGTGGGTGTCGTAAGAGCCGACAAAGAGAAATTGAAACAGGAAATGGGCAGCAGTACTTTCCTGATAACAACCTAAAATAATAAAAGACTGCGGTTGCCAACCACCCTGCCTAGCGTGTCAACTTTAGCGTAATCACACCTGTGAGGCAATCTATGGAGGAGAACTATGTTCAGTAGTGGAATTTTATAGGCCGCAATAGATATATACAAGAGCTACATAGAACTATAATTCGATTTTTCTTATAGGATAGGGTGACAAACGAGCACAATGTCCACCTGATGGTAAGTGGTTGCTGTGACCCATAGACATCTACATATATCCTCAACAAAGAATCAAAATGCAGATGCGTTGTCACCCGTGAGTACTAAGATGGAATGCCTCTTTTCCAGTAAAAAGGGTCTACGGTTCTCTACACTCACCATACGAAACACGACAATGTTAAACTGCCATTTTACGCTGGTATTCTGTGAGAGCGTGGACCCCGGTCGAGCCGACCCGTTCCTACTACAACTATACTACTAATATAATAATAATAATAATAATTTTTATTGTCAAATAAAGCCTTAAACTTAATACAATGTAATTGTAGATAAATTGTAACAAGATGGCTAGCCTAAGTGACATAGAAATAAGTTGATCCCCTGACTTTCATGCTAGGGTAACCTGTGTTATGAAAGTCGGTGGTTCGGCTCTTTATAAGATATTTTTAAAACAGCATAGCGAGTTGATTTAATTGGTGATTACATTATGGTAATAAGTTTAAGAACAGGCAGTTAAAGAAAAATAATAGTTCAGTGATGAATATGTATGGGATAATATGTGTGTGTTGTGTGTGTGTGTGTGTGTGTGTGTGTGTGTGTGTGTGTGTGTGTGTGTGTGTGTGTGTGTGTGTGTGTGTGTGTGTGTGTGTGTGTGTGTGTGTGTGTGTGTGTGTGTGTGTGTGTGTGTGTGTGTGTGTGTGTGTGTGTGTGTGTGTGTGTGTGTGTGTGTGTGTGTGTGTGTGTGTGTGTGTGTGTGTGTGTGTGTGTGTGTGTGTGTGTGTGTGTGTGTGTGTGTGTGTGTGTGTGTGTGTGTGTGTGTGTGTGTGTGTGTGTGTGTGTGTGTGTGTGTGTGTGTGTGTTTAGCATACCAATATAGCTGCAGCATGACTCTATCACTTATAAACAATTTTATTTTAAATAATTTTTCGTGTAATAAATTCGAATTATATAAGAAGAGGAGAAATTTTAATTCAATAAAGACCTTTTTCGCGCCACAGTAATTGATTGTTCAATTTATTCAGGGAGTGCATTGTTCCAAGCATTATTTCAAACTTCCAAAAGATATTACCACAAAAGACGCCAAAATCGTCACGCCTGTCAAATTCACACTTTTAACGCTAAATCGAGGGGACCAGGCTACGTACCTCTCGATGCTTAGGTGATTTTAACAAACTGGCGTTAAATACACGACACCTTTTGAAGCTCTTACTTTTAATTTAAAATAAAGTTAGTTAAGGCAAGTTTTTATACAAGTAACACGTACAGCAGACAAACTAACACAGTTTGCGTGATAGAGTCGTATAATAATCGAATTTAAAAAAAAAGTAAAAACCGGCGTCAAAGAACTAAAAAGAGTACTAATAATCATCGAAATTGGTTTATAGGAATAATTCGTCCATATGTCGTGAACCACTCCTAACTTTAAAAAAAATATTATTTTAAGGTTACCACAGGAGTAGCAGCGATGTTAGTTAAGCTTATACCATTGCTAGTTGTTTATTTAAAAAAAATATGTCGTGCAGGCGTTTGTGCAAAGTAAAGAGATCAATGATTTTTCTCCTGGATCCCATCATTACATCTTGACTAAATTTATATTGGACCACCCCTGAGCTACTCTTTTCTCTCTCGCAATGCGTAACAGCTTAACAGTATTCTGTGAGCGCGTGGCCCTAATGTATGCGTACTGCAATCACACACGTTCATACTGCATACTGCAGGAGCATGGTTCTACCACCTATATTATTTATACAATAGTGCCTGGGCGACTAAGCTTTACTCGTAGTCAGAAAAAAAAATCATATCAGTGAAGACACCTTTCAAGATAAATTTAGAAAGTAAAACATTATTCAAATACAATATTGAATCCAGAACGTTTGAGTCGTTTCCAAGAAACCAATTACATAATATCATGTATCATTTTTATTTATATGCAAGAAGTGCTAACTTCAAAATAAAAATAGGATTATATTATGGATGTACAATGTGAAATTAAATCGGTGTGTAATCACTTATTCCAGACAGCTTTATTTTATGGGGAAATGCCTAATGTATCCATCAAGCGGGAGCAAAAACAGGTTATGTCGATCTAGTACAGACTAAAACCGGGTTTAGTTTTTATAATAGGTTCATAAAAGTAAAGTGATAAACGAACTTACCAGTCCACCTGACGATAAGTGGTTACTGTAGTCCAGGGAAGCCTGCAGCCACCTTCAAACAAAAAAGGCTACAGTTGCGTGGTCACCTCTGAGCACTAAGATGGAATGCCCGTAATTGTTCCAGCTCACTGAACCCATCAGGCCGCAATGTAAACGCAATGCGGCCGAAATAGGTAAGACAACACTAAGAAGTACCACCTTTCCCGATTCCAGCGGCTATAAATCCAATTTCGATCCGCTACTGAGGGCTAGAAGAACGTCGCATTAACATCATTACAGCATCAGCGATGTAGCGCCGGCAGAATTCCAGAGAATTCGATTTAGCATACCAATAGTCCTCTTTCACCTCGACTCCATTTCATTAGGTAAGAATTAAGGACTTCATTGCAAGTTAAGTGCTCAACATAGAGGACACCACTCCCCTCGCACTCCCAGTCACATACAGTGTAGGCTCGCCAAGCTCACACGAAGCAGTCAACCGGATCGACCCTCCGCCTCAGACGGCTATTAAATCCCAAGCCACGACAAGGCGTAAAATCGTTAAGAGGGCAAGCGTATGAGCCATATGAAATAAGGAGCTGTACACACGATATTTTTTTTTATATAACTTTTTTTGCAAAAAAAAACAAGTAGGATTTTATTTACTGATTAAAAATCTATCATTTACATAATATTTAATGTAGGCAATAACTTAACAAAAATTATGAAACCAAGAATATTTAAAGTCAATCTATAAAAAATTAAAGTCCACCATTAAAAAGCATCGTACCGCCTATTAACCAAATTGGATTTAAAAAAAAACCTTCAGAAGATAACAAGCAACTTCTCAAATTACATAGACGACGCTCTTTTATTTTATTTTAGATATAATCTATTTAAATCGCCCGTTTACAGCGGCCAGGCTTCCCCGGGTGGCTGTCCCGAAAATGGCTTTGTCTCCACCTAGTAAGGAGCAGAAGCACGGGGAATAAAATAAATGAATATCACATTATGAGGGCTAAAGTAAAAACAACTTCCTTTAAGGACATAGACGTGAAATTAAATTGAGGAAATTTTCGTTTTTCTCGGCTATGTTGTAACAATATCAATTGTTTGTGAGCTCCGCAGGAACATAAATAGCTGCTACTTTTTCGTTTAACAAACGTTTTCAGTATACATTTTTAAAGAGAGATTAAGATAATCAGTGTTCTGAGTGCTGAGGTTACGAGATTTTGTATCCGAATTACCCGCTTACGCTGAGACGGTTGAAAAGTTTCTGAGGCGCACGGAAAGGATCTTAAAACAAATTCATTTATAATATTTTAAGAAACGTATTTTGCTTAGAGTTTTGTGAAGAGATGCTTATAAAATAAACTGATTTAGACTTGAAAGAAACGATAAATATAATGTATTATGATGGATATTAATGCAGGATTAAATTATATCCATCCATTACAGCCTATAAAAGCCCACTGCTGAATATAGACCTCCCCTGTAGAATACTTCATAGGGGGAATTTCGCCGTAGTTTCCATACTTGTCAGGTGGATTCGCAACCGCAGCTTTTTTATTATTAGAGCCATGCTGCAGCTAAATTAGTAGTATAGTTGTAGCACGAATGGGTCGGCTCGACCGGGGAAGGACCACGCTCTCACAGAATACCAGCGTAAAGTAGCAGCTTAACACTGCTGTGTTTCGTATGTTGAGTGTAGAGAACCGGAGACTCTTTTTTTACTGGAAATGAGGCACTCCATCTTAGTCCTCACGGGTGACAACGCATCTGCATTTTGATTCGCAAACGAGGATAAATGTAGATGTATATGGGCCACAGCAACCACTTACCATAACGTGGATTGTGTGCTCGTTTGTCACCCTATCCTATAAAAAACCAGCCAAGTGCGAGTCGGACTCGCGCACCGAGGGTTCCAAACAAATCCGTAGGTATATAAGTTTAAAATTATTAAAAATATTTTGATTATATGATGTAACTAAAAATTTATGCTTTTTGCAATTTTTCCTTTATCTGTGCTATAAAACGTTGCTTCGTACCAAATTTTAAGGTTCTGAGTTCACGGTAAGTACCCTGTAGGTTTTGATTCCCTTGCGAATGTCGAAAATTTGCGGCATAAACGGCTGTATCTTTTGATTGCGTTGGCAAGTTTTTTAACAGCTCCATGGGACAGTAGACTAGAGTATTTGATATGAATTTCAGCTCGAAACCACCACGCGTTCCTGAGAAAAAGGGTCTTGACAGACAGACAGACAGACGGACATCAAAGTGATCCTATAAGGGTTCCGTTTTTTCCTTTTGAGGTACGGAACCCTAAAAAAGATTGAGTTGTTATCAGGAAGATGCTGCTGCCCATCTCCTGTTTCAGTTTCCCTCTGTCGCCTCATTTGACGCCCACGGGACGATGTGGGGTTTGTTTTTGTAGAATAAGGGTGACAAACGGGCACAGTGCACCTGATGGTAAGTGGATGTTGTTGCCCACGGACAACTAAGAGTACATCGTCCTCGATTATGAATCAAAATTCAGTTGCGTTGTCACCCGTAAGGACTAAGATGGAATGCTTCATTTCCAGTAAAAAGGGTCTCCGGTTCTCAACTCACCATACGGAACATAGCAACACTGAGCTGCTATTTTACGCTGGTATTCTGTAACAGCGTGGACCTTCCCGGTCAAGCCGACACATTCGTGCTACAACATTAAAATAGCTAAAGCGTGGCCATACCAGTGTAGTGGATATTCTTACACATACTGCACGGTTTTTTTTTCTATAATAATTTACAATGTGCTTCTTTAAAAAACAAGTGAAACTCTGTCTTTCTTTGAAACTCTCTACTGAGTAACATTGGAGATTCTAAAACTTTATAAGTACTTAAGAAACGTGTAAAAGATAACTACTTTGCTCTTGCATTTTAAACAATATTTTGGTATCGTATTATTTACTATAATATAATTTTGTGTATAATACTTTTTACGCACATGCATTTAAGTTTATTAAAGTAGTAATATCTATCTCTACATAGTATAAAACAAGTCGCTTCCCGCCGTTTGTACGCTTAGACAGAATTTGGTGTAGTTTTGATCAAAAGACAAATTGTTATGTGTATAATACGTTTATAATATGTATAATATATTTATATGTCTGTGTGTATATGACTGAACTCCTTCTAAACGGCTGGACCGATTTAGATGAAATTTTGTGTGTGTGATTAAGTTGATTAGAGAATGGTTTAGATTCACAATTGGACCCGGTAGACCGATATAAGTATCTTTAATGTTTGAAAAACGTTAAGGACAGTCTTGAAGAACGCCTGCCTTAATCATTATAGGTACGATTTTGAACTCTAAAGACATTAATTTAAGTGCCGATTTACCATGTGTGAGGCAGTGTTAAAACTTCGTGACGATTTGCAACGGTTACGAGGCAATCCATCTTAGTCCTCAGAGGTTATTGGTCATCCGCATTTGGATTATCGATCGAGGATAGATGAGGTGTCCATGGGTCACAGGATTCAGTTACCAACAGATGAACTGTACGCATTTGCCACCCTTATTTCTATAAAATATATATAAAAAAGTCCTTATATGTTTAAAAGGAGATAAGTGACACCGCGAAACAACAATTTGATATTTAAGTAACATAAATTTTGACGTCATCTTTACACTGAGACAACATTACAAACGTGATATGAAAACAACAATAGTATTAACCAGCACTAGATGTACTACTTAGCAAACAAAGACCTCCTCATCGTAATATACAAATGTTTTAAAACTACTACCCAGACCATTTATAATTAGCCGCGTAGCATAAACCACCGTCACGTAACGGCTCCAGCGACTGACAATAACAGAGTGCGTACATTACTCGTGTAAGTACAAAATGGAAACTCCGGCTAAAATTTTAACATTAACAAACGCAATGTACGCGAAAGTTTTACGACGGTGCAATTACGCCGACGGAATTGAACTATATAACATCGTGTTCATAACATTACGAGGGCCCGGTACGCGTAAATAAAAAGATACATTACGCGAATTTCATTATTACGTAGGGAGCGAGTCCGATATTCGAATTATATGGCAATTCCTCCTCGCTTCGTGGTGTTTTATAGGTTAAAATACTGTGTACACACTGTTTAACTGTCGGAAAATGAATTCTTACATAATAATGAAAATATCTGATATTACGTATAAAGGGTCGAAACTAGACAAGAAATTTAGAAAAACGTCGAAAACGGCGTAAGAAATCCACTACCACATATCATCTCAAGGGTGTTGAAAGAAACGACTAAAGGAAAAAAAAACAGGGAATGAGTAGCAGCATGTTTCTGATAACACCTCAAATAATTAAAAAGCGTGGCAAATATCGCAAATACGAAGGATATTTGCCTATGAGAGAATTTATGTGAGAGGCCTGAGTTTAGTGCATTTTTGATAGGCTCTAATGACTGAATAAATGACGACCTCCACGTTTTAAAATCGACTGATAGAGGACTATTTCACCCGTGTTTTGTATATTTACATAGTTTGCAAATTATTAGACCTGTATGTACTGTGAGAAGATAATTTAGAACATAAATAAAATATCTACATCATCACTTAATTACTTAAAGTTATTATAACCCCTAACAGTGCTATGGAAGGAGGTATGAAAATTAAAATAAAATTTAATAGAAACCCTACTATTATTTTTGTTAAATTGGGTAATTAAATGTAACATTCGCATATTATGGACTTTTTATGGAAGAAAGGGGGCGAAAACGAATAGCCTGGTTACTCGTAACTAAAAAGTCTCGAGTCGAAGCACGAGTATCGAGAACCGGAAAGGGTCTCCGGTTCTCGATACTCACCATACGGAAGTTACGGAACACAACAGAATTATGCACCTATTTCACACTGACACACCAACGTGGTTTTTACCCGGTTAAGCCGACACATACGTGCTGCAGATTTAATACGCTGCAGCTTAACTCTACCACGTAACTAATATCAAAGTAATACTTTTTGTACATTTAGATATTTTTAAATAAAACTAATTTTACGGATTTTATCGCGTATATTAACTTATTTTTAACTTATTTTTATATTCCCGACGTTTCGGGTGCTTTCCAGCACCCGTGGTCACGGGGGACTGAGTTGTTTGACGTCCTGCTGTCATAGTTAGCCCGGCTACCTTCAGTTTTTTAATATTAATTTTTGGTTCGATTTACGCAGAATGAGCTTACAGTATCTTGAAGTCTAGCAGTGGTATACTTGGGTTTGGATTTGATTTTATTAATTATGGGATCCCAAGCAGATGGCAGCACCCATCCATCTTCTCTATTGAAATTAGGATGTTTTTTAATTTCAATAGCCTCGCGAATCATCCTTGGGAGGAATCGGTGTTCTTTTGCGAGGATTTGTGGTCTATCAAATCTAATGTAATGACGGGGACGATCCTGAACATGTTCACAAACTGCAGACTTCCCGATACGTCGGTGCTTCACGTCAGCTATATGTTCTTTAACGCGGGTTTTAATAGATCTTTTTGTTTGTCCTATGTACGAGAGACCACATTCACAATCCAGCTTGTACACTCCTGCATCTTGTAGAGGGATATGACACTTGACGGATGGTAAAAATTGACCAATCTTCTTCAGCGGCTTGAAGTACGTTTTAATGGAAGCTCGCTTCAAGATGTAGCCAACCTTGTCTGTGACTCCTCTGACATAGGGTAGTACAGCAGGCACACGCTCGACTGTGGCTGGCTTCACTCGGTCACTGTGACGTAGGCGCGGGACCCGAAGCTTGTTGTCTTGCAGTACTTGCTCGACGTGCTGAAGCTCGGCGGCCAGATGTTTTCTGTCACAGATCCCTCGTGCTCTCTGAAACAAAGATTTTCCCACGGTAGCTAACTGTGAAGGATGATGGTGAGATTCACCATTTAAATATCGGTTGGTATGGGTATTTTTTCTGTACACAGTATGACCAATAGTGTTATCAGGATTTCGGATGACTAAAACATCTAGAAAAGCTAAAGTATTGTTTGCCTCTAACTCCATTGTGAATTGTATTTTAGGGTTTATGGAATTAAGGTGGTTTAAAAATGCAGTTACTTTGTCAGATGGTAAAATTGTGAAAGTATCGTCTACGTACCGCTTGTAGAATCTTGGATTTACAGGAGCAGTAAGAAGGGCTTTCTCCTCAAAGTCCTCCATGAATATGTCGGCGACCACGGGAGATACAGGTGAGCCCATTGCCACTCCATCTACTTGCATGTAGAACTCTTCTTTCCACAATAAATAGCCAGATGTGAGGCAGTGTTTGAGTACTACTGCATATTCTGTAGGCATGTTGTTATCTTCTAGCTTTCTAGTAACAATTGAGATGCAGTCTTCAATAGGTAGGCATGTGAATAGTGACTGAACATCAAAACTGACCATAGTTTCATTGTCAGCGAGATGTAGGTCTTTAATCTCACTAACAAATTGGTATGAATCCTTTGTGTGTGCTCTGGTATGTCCTCTTAGTGGTGACAGTATTTTCGCCAAGTGTTGAGCCAACTTATAAGTTGGTGAATCGATCTGGCTTACTATAGGACGTAGTGGAGCGTTTGGTTTGTGTATTTTCGGTAACCCATACAACCTCGGTGGTTTGGCACATGATGGTATTGTCGAATTCACGTCAAGATTTAATTTTTCGGAGTATTTCTTTATTAAATCAGTAGTTGTTTTGAGTGTATTAGTTGTAGGGTCTATTTTGACCTTTTTTGTATGATTAATAAATTAAATTCGTCTTTGGGCAGGTTTAATTAAACCTGCCCAAAGACGAATTTAAAGCGTTGTACAACTTACGCAACAGACCAGAGCTCACGATTCTCCGCGCAGATAAAGGAAATGCTACGGTAATAATGGACACGTCAGAGTATAATTTCAAAATACAACAACTTTTATCGGACGTAAGTACATACAAAAAAGGTCAAAATAGACCCTACAACTAATACACTCAAAACAACTACTGATTTAATAAAGAAATACTCCGAAAAATTAAATCTTGACGTGAATTCGACAATACCATCATGTGCCAAACCACCGAGGTTGTATGGGTTACCGAAAATACACAAACCAAACGCTCCACTACGTCCTATAGTAAGCCAGATCGATTCACCAACTTATAAGTTGGCTCAACACTTGGCGAAAATACTGTCACCACTAAGAGGACATACCAGAGCACACACAAAGGATTCATACCAATTTGTTAGTGAGATTAAAGACCTACATCTCGCTGACAATGAAACTATGGTCAGTTTTGATGTTCAGTCACTATTCACATGCCTACCTATTGAAGACTGCATCTCAATTGTTACTAGAAAGCTAGAAGATAACAACATGCCTACAGAATATGCAGTAGTACTCAAACACTGCCTCACATCTGGCTATTTATTGTGGAAAGAAGAGTTCTACATGCAAGTAGATGGAGTGGCAATGGGCTCACCTGTATCTCCCGTGGTCGCCGACATATTCATGGAGGACTTTGAGGAGAAAGCCCTTCTTACTGCTCCTGTAAATCCAAGATTCTACAAGCGGTACGTAGACGATACTTTCACAATTTTACCATCTGACAAAGTAACTGCATTTTTAAACCACCTTAATTCCATAAACCCTAAAATACAATTCACAATGGAGTTAGAGGCAAACAATACTTTAGCTTTTCTAGATGTTTTAGTCATCCGAAATCCTGATAACACTATTGGTCATACTGTGTACAGAAAAAATACCCATACCAACCGATATTTAAATGGTGAATCTCACCATCATCCTTCACAGTTAGCTACCGTGGGAAAATCTTTGTTTCAGAGAGCACGAGGGATCTGTGACAGAAAACATCTGGCCGCCGAGCTTCAGCACGTCGAGCAAGTACTGCAAGACAACAAGCTTCGGGTCCCGCGCCTACGTCACAGTGACCGAGTGAAGCCAGCCACAGTCGAGCGTGTGCCTGCTGTACTACCCTATGTCAGAGGAGTCACAGACAAGGTTGGCTACATCTTGAAGCGAGCTTCCATTAAAACGTACTTCAAGCCGCTGAAGAAGATTGGTCAATTTTTACCATCCGTCAAGTGTCATATCCCTCTACAAGATGCAGGAGTGTACAAGCTGGATTGTGAATGTGGTCTCTCGTACATAGGACAAACAAAAAGATCTATTAAAACCCGCGTTAAAGAACATATAGCTGACGTGAAGCACCGACGTATCGGGAAGTCTGCAGTTTGTGAACATGTTCAGGATCGTCCCCGTCATTACATTAGATTTGATAGACCACAAATCCTCGCAAAAGAACACCGATTCCTCCCAAGGATGATTCGCGAGGCTATTGAAATTAAAAAACATCCTAATTTCAATAGAGAAGATGGATGGGTGCTGCCATCTGCTTGGGATCCCATAATTAATAAAATCAAATCCAAACCCAAGTATACCACTGCTAGACTTCAAGATACTGTAAGCTCATTCTGCGTAAATCGAACCAAAAATTAATATTAAAAAACTGAAGGTAGCCGGGCTAACTATGACAGCAGGACGTCAAACAACTCAGTCCCCCGTGACCACGGGTGCTGGAAAGCACCCGAAACGTCGGGAATATAAAAATAAGTTAAAAATAAGTTAATATACGCGATAAAATCCGTAAAATTAGTTTTATTTAAAAATGTGTAGTGTTCGCGTAAATATAAGAAATCATTTAGATATTTCAAAAAGTTTTATTAAATTTACGACTTAAGATTTAGAGTCAATAAAACGCTCCACTTCGGTCTAAACTTCAAGTTCGATATCTCGGTCAAAATTGAACTTACCTAGTTGGATATTTGCCTTAGGTAAATATATTCAACACCATCAAATGTAGTGCTTCCAACTCCTACGGGCATAGATGAGGCATGGACGTTATACATATATGACCGTTGTCTTGTCCATGTTCATCTTAAAACCTATTAATTTGGAGACACTTTTGAGTCTTTAAGCGTTGCTGAGGTTCTCCAGCGATTCTGCCGTAACGACCATATTGTCGGCAAATCGGAAGTGAATAATGTACTCGCTATTGGTGTTGATACTTATCCTTCTCAATCCAGTAGCTTGAAAACGTCTTGCAATGTAGCGTTAGCACCCTGTCTACTGTCATTCTGCAATTGGATAGATACCGTAGTCTGGTTCTGTATTCAGATAGCCATCGTAACCTTACTGTACAAACACTTCAACATTGAATGTATGTATTAACTGCACGTAGTTAAATGTAAATACATATTTACAACGTACAAAAAACGTTTATATATAAAAGAACATAAAATTTCTTCTTTATCTACTAACAAATTAATATACGTCAGTTGCAAACAACAATATATTAATAAGAACAAAAGAACAATAAACGCGTTCATATATCCATGTTATCAAATCATTCCATAACGCCATCTTTGTTATTAAGTCTTCTACCTGAATTTATTATTAAGTGAGGAATTTCCTCGCTCTATTCAGAATCAAGCGATGAGGGAAACAGGGTGAAAGGGAGGTGGGCCATGTACGTCTTGCCCTTTGCGCAAGTATATCTTTCATAATCAGAGAGGAAAAATGTCTCGCAGGACGGATTCATGAAATAAAGTCAAGAATGACACAGATAGCGATACTCAAAATTAAAAAAAAATGAATGTAATATTTAACATGGTGGCTATTCAGTAAAAGTATATATATATCATGATATGTTGCGATGTTTAGTAATCATAACATACATATTATATTTACTTCGACAAAATATAAAATTTTAATTTACATAAAGTACGTTTTGTTGATATTATAAATAAATGAGTGTATTAATTTAAAGCTTTCATTTTATTTATGGTTACGATAAATGTGTGTTACATCTTCTCTATATATACGAGTAAAAATCAATTGCTGTACGCTAAAACTGAAAAACTGAAATTGATGAAATTTTTTGTGTGTGTTTAAACGGGTTTCGATAGGTTTCCATTTACATTTGGACCCAGTAGGTGGAATATATTTAAGATGTATTTATTAAAGACTATAGTAATGTATAATGAAGATCGATCATTTCAAACTGCATCGCTAATAAAAAACTAGATACACAATCCCATGCAAAAGTTCTTTAAAAACTGTCGCCAATTGTTTTGACGTAATTCTAGTTGAAATAAATACACATTAATGTAAATTCAACCTTAAATGCATTGCCTAAAGTTGTATTAACAAGACTACGTACAAATTAAAAGCGCACCCAAATGTTCGAGTGGGCGCTCATTCGGTAAGGACATTTTTGTCACTGATTGTGTATTTAGTTTTTTTTTAAGAATTAGGGTGACAAAGGAGCCACAGTCCACCTGATGGTAAGTGGTTGCTGAGGCCCATAGACATCTACATCTATCCTCGATTACGTATCAAAATGCACATGCGTTGTCACCCGTGAGGACTAAGATGGAATGTCTCGTTTCCAGAAAAAAGGGTCTCCGGTTCTCTACACTCATCATACGAAACACAGCAGCGTTATGCTGGTATTCTATGAGAACGTGGTCCTTCCCCGGACGAGTCGGCGCATTCGTGCTACAACTATACTAGTAATATAGCTGCAGCATGTCTCTATCACGTAAAGTTACTAGTGATCGATACATAAGCGTTACAACGGACACGGTTATTTTAGGTCTAGTTCGTGCTACAACTATACTAGTAATATAGCTGCAGCATGTCTCTATCACGTAAAGTTACTAGTGATCGATACATAAGCGTTACAACGGACACGGCTATTTTAGGTCTAGTTCGTGCTACAACTATACTAGTAATATAGCTGCAGCATGTCTCTATCACGTAAAGTTACTAGTGATCGATACATAAGCGTTACAACGGACACGGTTATTTTAGGTCTAGTTCGTGCTACAACTATACTAGTAATATAGCTGCAGCATGTCTCTATCACGTAAAGTTACTAGTGATCGATACATAAGCGTTACAACGGACACGGCTATTTTAGGTCTAGTTCGTGCTACAACTATACTAGTAATATAGCTGCAGCATGTCTCTATCACGTAAAGTTACTAGTGATCGATACATAAGCGTTACAACGGACACGGTTATTTTAGGTCTAGTTCGTGCTACAACTATACTAGTAATATAGCTGCAGCATGTCTCTATCACGTAAAGTTACTAGTGATCGATACATAAGCGTTACAACGGACACGGCTATTTTAGGTCTAGTTCGTGCTACAACTATACTAGTAATATAGCTGCAGCATGTCTCTATCACGTAAAGTTACTAGTGATCGATACATAAGCGTTACAACGGACACGGCTATTTTAGGTCTAGTTCGTGCTACAACTATACTAGTAATATAGCTGCAGCATGTCTCTATCACGTAAAGTTACTAGTGATCGATACATAAGCGTTACAACGGACACGGTTATTTTAGGTCTAGTTCGTGCTACAACTATACTAGTAATATAGCTGCAGCATGTCTCTATCACGTAAAGTTACTAGTGATCGATACATAAGCGTTACAACGGACACGGTTATTTTAGGTCTAGTTCGTGCTACAACTATACTAGTAATATAGCTGCAGCATGTCTCTATCACGTAAAGTTACTAGTGATCGATACATAAGCGTTACAACGGACACGGCTATTTTAGGTCTAGTTCGTGCTACAACTATACTAGTAATATAGCTGCAGCATGTCTCTATCACGTAAAGTTACTAGTGATCGATACATAAGCGTTACAACGGACACGGCTATTTTAGGTCTAGTTCGTGCTACAACTATACTAGTAATATAGCTGCAGCATGTCTCTATCACGTAAAGTTACTAGTGATCGATACATAAGCGTTACAACGGACACGGCTATTTTAGGTCTAGTTCGTGCTACAACTATACTAGTAATATAGCTGCAGCATGTCTCTATCACGTAAAGTTACTAGTGATCGATACATAAGCGTTACAACGGACACGGCTATTTTAGGTCTAGTTCGTGCTACAACTATACTAGTAATATAGCTGCAGCATGTCTCTATCACGTAAAGTTACTAGTGATCGATACATAAGCGTTACAACGGACACGGTTATTTTAGGTCTAGTTCGTGCTACAACTATACTAGTAATATAGCTGCAGCATGTCTCTATCACGTAAAGTTACTAGTGATCGATACATAAGCGTTACAACGGACACGGTTATTTTAGGTCTAGTTCGTGCTACAACTATACTAGTAATATAGCTGCAGCATGTCTCTATCACGTAAAGTTACTAGTGATCGATACATAAGCGTTACAACGGACACGGCTATTTTAGGTCTAGTTCGTGCTACAACTATACTAGTAATATAGCTGCAGCATGTCTCTATCACGTAAAGTTACTAGTGATCGATACATAAGCGTTACAACGGACACGGCTATTTTAGGTCTAGTTCGTGCTACAACTATACTAGTAATATAGCTGCAGCATGTCTCTATCACGTAAAGTTACTAGTGATCGATACATAAGCGTTACAACGGACACGGCTATTTTAGGTCTAGTTCGTGCTACAACTATACTAGTAATATAGCTGCAGCATGTCTCTATCACGTAAAGTTACTAGTGATCGATACATAAGCGTTACAACGGACACGGCTATTTTAGGTCTAGTTCGTGCTACAACTATACTAGTAATATAGCTGCAGCATGTCTCTATCACGTAAAGTTACTAGTGATCGATACATAAGCGTTACAACGGACACGGTTATTTTAGGTCTAGTTCGTGCTACAACTATACTAGTAATATAGCTGCAGCATGTCTCTATCACGTAAAGTTACTAGTGATCGATACATAAGCGTTACAACGGACACGGCTATTTTAGGTCTAGTTCGTGCTACAACTATACTAGTAATATAGCTGCAGCATGTCTCTATCACGTAAAGTTACTAGTGATCGATACATAAGCGTTACAACGGACACGGCTATTTTAGGTCTAGTTCGTGCTACAACTATACTAGTAATATAGCTGCAGCATGTCTCTATCACGTAAAGTTACTAGTGATCGATACATAAGCGTTACAACGGACACGGCTATTTTAGGTCTAGTTCGTGCTACAACTATACTAGTAATATAGCTGCAGCATGTCTCTATCACGTAAAGTTACTAGTGATCGATACATAAGCGTTACAACGGACACGGCTATTTTAGGTCTAGTTCGTGCTACAACTATACTAGTAATATAGCTGCAGCATGTCTCTATCACGTAAAGTTACTAGTGATCGATACATAAGCGTTACAACGGACACGGCTATTTTAGGTCTAGTTCGTGCTACAACTATACTAGTAATATAGCTGCAGCATGTCTCTATCACGTAAAGTTACTAGTGATCGATACATAAGCGTTACAACGGACACGGTTATTTTAGGTCTAGTTCGTGCTACAACTATACTAGTAATATAGCTGCAGCATGTCTCTATCACGTAAAGTTACTAGTGATCGATACATAAGCGTTACAACGGACACGGCTATTTTAGGTCTAGTTCGTGCTACAACTATACTAGTAATATAGCTGCAGCATGTCTCTATCACGTAAAGTTACTAGTGATCGATACATAAGCGTTACAACGGACACGGCTATTTTAGGTCTAGTTCGTGCTACAACTATACTAGTAATATAGCTGCAGCATGTCTCTATCACGTAAAGTTACTAGTGATCGATACATAAGCGTTACAACGGACACGGCTATTTTAGGTCTAGTTCGTGCTACAACTATACTAGTAATATAGCTGCAGCATGTCTCTATCACGTAAAGTTACTAGTGATCGATACATAAGCGTTACAACGGACACGGCTATTTTAGGTCTAGTTCGTGCTACAACTATACTAGTAATATAGCTGCAGCATGTCTCTATCACGTAAAGTTACTAGTGATCGATACATAAGCGTTACAACGGACACGGCTATTTTAGGTCTAGTTCGTGCTACAACTATACTAGTAATATAGCTGCAGCATGTCTCTATCACGTAAAGTTACTAGTGATCGATACATAAGCGTTACAACGGACACGGCTATTTTAGGTCTAGTTCGTGCTACAACTATACTAGTAATATAGCTGCAGCATGTCTCTATCACGTAAAGTTACTAGTGATCGATACATAAGCGTTACAACGGACACGGCTATTTTAGGTCTAGTTCGTGCTACAACTATACTAGTAATATAGCTGCAGCATGTCTCTATCACGTAAAGTTACTAGTGATCGATACATAAGCGTTACAACGGACACGGCTATTTTAGGTCTAGTTCGTGCTACAACTATACTAGTAATATAGCTGCAGCATGTCTCTATCACGTAAAGTTACTAGTGATCGATACATAAGCGTTACAACGGACACGGCTATTTTAGGTCTAGTTCGTGCTACAACTATACTAGTAATATAGCTGCAGCATGTCTCTATCATGTAAAGTTACTAGTGATCGATACATAAGCGTTACAACGGACACGGTTATTTTAGGTCTAGTTCGTGCTACAACTATACTAGTAATATAGCTGCAGCATGTCTCTATCACGTAAAGTTACTAGTGATCGATACATAAGCGTTACAACGGACACGGTTATTTTAGGTCTAGTTCGTGCTACAACTATACTAGTAATATAGCTGCAGCATGTCTCTATCATGTAAAGTTACTAGTGATCGATACATAAGCGTTACAACGGACACGGTTATTTTAGGTCTAGTTCGTGCTACAACTATACTAGTAATATAGCTGCAGCATGTCTCTATCACGTAAAGTTACTAGTGATCGATACATAAGCGTTACAACGGACACGGCTATTTTAGGTCTAGTTCGTGCTACAACTATACTAGTAATATAGCTGCAGCATGTCTCTATCACGTAAAGTTACTAGTGATCGATACATAAGCGTTACAACGGACACGGCTATTTTAGGTCTAGTTCGTGCTACAACTATACTAGTAATATAGCTGCAGCATGTCTCTATCACGTAAAGTTACTAGTGATCGATACATAAGCGTTACAACGGACACGGCTATTTTAGGTCTAGCAAGTGTCTTTGTGTTTGCGCGTGCGCCAATGCTAATATATGAAAGTTTAAGTTTAATATATGGTTGGAATGGTTGTTTGGTTTTGTTTATCATATTTTATGAATCATAAACATAAAGTCTTACTCATGTAACCTAGAGGGGTAGACAGAGTCTACAGACTTCCATAGCGCAAGATCCTGACACACCTCTCTTGTTTCTTTCACATTCATATATCTAATACGCGTACGGCGGTCAGGGGTACTCTTAATTCTCTCCATCTTAAGGCAGTGTTCCGACGACAGGCACCCGCTACGCGCACAATATACGCGCATAAATTTCAAAGCGAGTTAGACCCGGGTGCGGACGCGCGTGGCGTGCGCGTAGCGGGTGCGTGTCGTCGGAACGCAGCCTAACACTTTCACTGTCCGATTTTCAAACACAACAGTAACGCAATAGCAATGATCTATATGTAGTCCACGGAACAGCGAAAGGGTTCATCTGTCCAATGAATGTCCATAATATGGTCGATAAACTTTCATCTGCAGCATAAATTTGCTTAGTCAGTCTTTCCCCATTCGTTCTTACTACGTATCCAAGCTACTGAAGCATTACTTTCTTAATTCTAGTTATATCTCCTTGCAAAACTACACTTCTCTCTTATCACACAATTACTCACCCTTTCATGCGCAGTAACCCCTTAAATAATGCTTAATAACCGCATTTCTACAGCTTTTAATCTAACATATAAAGATAAATATTTATTTTTTCGTATTTTATGCGCTGCCATACCGTTAGTCTGCCTTACCATCAGACAGATTGCGGTAAAACTTTGTCAACATATTGCTTGCACATCCACAAAGGTTATAGGTATTGTTGGATCAGGTAGGTAGCGCTGTTGTAGTATTCAGATATCACCCGTGCGAAGCCAGGGCAGATCTCTAGTATTTATATATATAAAAGTAGTAGTACAGAATCAACAGAAGTTTGTGACAAATTAGTTAAATCTCACACTCAGCCTAAGGATAGCTAAAGTTATGTATCTATCTAAATAGCTTAGGTCATATTTTAAGATATTTACACTTAAATTGCCTATTGTATAAGAGTTTTTGTTTTTATAACAATTACCGCACATTAGGTATATCTCTTTTAATCCGTCATTTGCATAGAGACGCAAAATAGATAATTCTATTCCGTGAGGGTCTCGAACCCATGTCGCTGTCGCATTTTAGCAACTATTGTTCACTCTTTATGTTATATCAATACACCATATTATTAACAAAACATAACGAATTGCTCCTCATTCCACAACATGATTTTAGAGCTGCTAATTACCAACATATTTATTGATTAAAAAATATAAACTATTTTATTTTTTAAATTTAAATTTATGAGAAATAATATTTTAACGTCGGACCCGACATATGCAACTAGATCAAGTGCAGGCTCGGCTCGACCTATCACGCCACATAACCAATACTTGTACAATTAAATTTTTAATACATTTGCAATTCGGAACGCGCCACCAAAGCAAACATATCAATGTCGGATGTTCTGAATATTCAACAGAGCGCCCGCCGCTGCAGCGTTCGAGTGCGTTCGGAATAAATACGGTTGAAAAGTGCTCGCGTTTTCTATGGTTAAATATTTCGAACGACTGTAGGGTTGCCGAAAACGGCTCACCAATCTATTCTCATTTTTTTTTTACAAACTGTACTGTATCCTATATAGATCGTACGTAAACGAAACGGGCGGCTGGGGCAGCGAACAATTTCATAGCTAACTTTTCGGCCCAAATGTTTGTTGTTGGTTAAAACTTTGTAGTAAATATTTTATTTTCTTTAGAAAAAACATGCGTAAGTATCGTGGAACACTCGGTTGGATCGAAGTTCCTTTCGTGCTATATTATCATTGATAAACGTATTATATTATTGATAAACAAATACAAATAAATGAATTACTAGCGTCTATTAAAATGAAGAGTCATTTAAAATAAAATAACATTTCTTTCATGGCAAGATAAGAAAAAGTGTGAAGGAGATGGATATTATCCCATCTCGCTTCCTTGTAGCCGCCAAGGCCGTCTACACTACGTCAGAAGGGGTCGTGACGGAAAAATCTTACACTTATTCTGGACTAGCCCCCAACCGCCAAATTCGTACCGTCCGATAAGGAACTTCGTTTCTAAAATTGGTGAATGTATTTCGATTAAATATTTATTTATTTTACATATATAACAAAGGTTCAAAATTAATCCGTTTTTTCTAAGCCACTTGCTTAGCGATATAGGAAAACATCGAAACCTAAATGTCTAAAGGAATAAAATATTACAGGGGCATGTGAAATCCGCTATCACACAAGGCAGCAGTGCAACGGATTCATCGCTACATAGTCCTCACAAAAACGAGAGAAAGCATGAGCGCAACTGTGAAACGTGTATAGGCTGTAACTTGTAAGTTTTATATCAAATTTATGGCAGACATACACGTTTCCAATAAACGCGGTGTGGCAACAAGGCGCAAGCAGTACTAAAAGCGACAGCATGCATTGTATGAAGAAGTGAGCGAAACACGAGCGATGGTAGTGTCGAGCGTTCACATTCCGTTGGTACAGTCGAAGTGTTGTTTTGTACCTTATTAAACAAACTCGTATTTAACGCAACGCCCTTGGAAGAAAATAAAAAATAACTCGATACTACGAACAACAGCTGCACCTGTATATGCTAAAGCGGTTTTTATTTAAGAGATCGGATATTAGCTTATTTAAACGCTATGTTATGTAGTAAATAATAGTCCATATCTAAATAAATTCGCGCCACAATAGCGTAACTAGACGGATCCATTAACTTTCTTATTTCCACAGTTCACTATCTAGGGGGATTTCGCCATAGCCAGCACGCTTGACAGGTGAGTTGGCAAACGGTTTATTTCTCATTAAAAATAATCTCCGTATTACCACACGCATACGCATACGCATTGGCCGCTTCCCATCAGAACACCTAGCCTGACGGGAGATTTCCCTTTTTCCTTCACGGTCCAAAGTTTCAAGTTCGAATAATCATAGAATAAGTAGAACCTTTGAACGATCTCACTATATGACTGTTTCTGTATCTTGTTGTACAAATAAATAAATAAAAAAATTAGACACGACTCAAAAGTTTATTTCTGCAATATCCTTATTAAGTCTTATAGTATAAGTCCACGAATGTCCTTCCATCTTGAACGTCGTGAATGTTTCCGCATGCATAATTCGAAACATTTGTCCATTTATACTATGTGTGAGATCTATTAAGATCATTGCTACAGCTAAAGTTTACCGCTAAAGCCTACACTTATAATGAATTGTGAAAGTTACTTAGCTGCCAGAACCTTTACTTCGCTAAAGCTTAGCGAGTAATCCCTCGGATGGATGCTAAGTTTGCGCATTAGGGCCCCGTATTCGGTAAGAATGTGTAGATATGTTTCGTCCGCTTAAGAAGACAATTAGCACACTTAATTGCTGAGTATCAAAAGTGGTAACATTAAAAACAACCGACTTCAATATAAATTATTAAGGATGACTGAAAAACTACTGGTCAGACCTTGATCAAATTTATATGGGACCACATGAGAAGCACCAGCTCTCAAATGAAAAAAGAATCATTAAAATCGGTTCTTCTAGAAAAAAGTTATGAGGTAACATACATAATAAACATACAGTCGAATTGATAACCTCCTCCTTTTTGAAGTAGGTAAAAATAGACAACAACTCTATCCATTCAGGACCGTTCATAAATGGGAAAGTTATTCCATCAATCCTACGGCTTCTGAGACGTTTCGTTCGTTCGTTCGAAGAATTTTCGGTCACAACTCTATTAGTTTCGCAATGCGTGACGAATGGTATTTTGGACCACACCCTAAGAGATTTTTATAGCAAAGCGTTTTTTATAGAATAAGACTAACGAGTACATAGTTGATGAGACCCATAGACGTCTACATATATATACACACACACACACACACACACACACACTTGATTGTTTTTTCTGCACTTGTTCTGCATGCCCGCAAAATTATCAAATAACATTCTTTGAGAATTGGTGTTATTACTCAATTCTGAAAACACAGTCTGGAAAATTGTCTTGAATTGAATTAGGCAAGAAAGAAACAAGGGAGGTGCTGAATCCTGACATAAAAGTTCTTACCTAGTTTAGGATTCAGAGGCTTCATAGGCTATTTGTATCCTCATATTATCTCAATAAAGATTATTATTATTATTATATGAGGATTGGTACCTCGATCTCCAATCCGCTTAGGAATAAGTTATTTTATTAGACAGAATTGGTACAGCCCTGCATTTAAGCTACAAAGTGCATGTAGCATTCATATTATTGAATACAACGAGAGCAAACGTACAGTTTGTATAATATCTAAATGTGACTGTAGAATATCACAATTATACAAATTTACACGTATAAAGACGTGGCTATATGCGATTTCGTAATTTCCTTGTACATATATATAATCTGCGAGAAAATTAGAGTAGGATAGTAACTGGTAGGACCACACCTTAGCGTTTTATGGCTGAAGCATGAATGGATCGGTTCAACTGCGGAACGACAACACTCACACATACATAGGCGTGTTTGATATAGCATCAAACGTTGCTGAGTTTCGTATCCCATTCAACAATACAATGATTTTGCATTTTTACAGGATTTTTAATGGTAGCAAGTCATCCACATTACCCATGTTATTCCTCAAGGCCGAAAATACTTATGGGCTCCAGCATTCACATACCATCGTGTGAACTGTGTGCTCGTTTGTTATCCTTACTTGGGTGAAAAAAAAATATAATTGAAACAACCCCCTAGTTTGCGGTATAATTCCGTTTAAGCTAGACAAAAATACCCAGGATAGACAGTATAAGTCGTCAGCGGGACGTCTGATATTTTGTCAATCTTTTTGCCAAGTGTGATGATTACGCCAAATCCTCACTGCAAGCAACGGTAGAGGCAGTCTAGCGGTGAACTTCTAAGAGCTGATGAAAAAGGAGAAATAAACTTAAAAACGAAAAGAAGTAATAACGTTTTTGACACTATTAAAAGTAGCATGTCCAAACTATTCTCCAAATTAGTCTCTACGAACCAATTAAAGTTTCTCCGTTGCCGTTAATCGTTATCTACCGACTTCAAAAAGGAGACGGTACTCAATTCGACTGTATTTTTTTTTGTGTGTTACCTCATAAATTTTTACTGGGTGAACCGATTTCGATGATTATTTTTTTACTTGAAAGCTGGTGCTTCACATGTGGTCCCGTATGAGTTTAATCAAGGTCTGACCAATACTTTTTGAGTTATTCTTAATAGTTTATATCGAAGTCGGTTGTATAAAATATTTAATTTTCAATTATTTATTTTAGTATCATCAATATCACCACTGGAGCTTTGAGTGCACTTTCTTTTTATGAAACAATTATAATACGAAGGTCTAGAATATTATGCATCTATCAAATTCCTACGCACGCAAAAGTATAGGGCTTACAATTTAATTTATAAAGTTTCTTTCTTCTTCTTGGTCGTGTTCTTCATGACTGAAGATCGTGTCAGTATTTTAGTGTCTTTGTATCGCTGGTCACAATAGCCCAATCTGTCCGGCCCTAGGCTTTTCGCATTGCGGTCGTAACTGGACGGCAAATGAGTGAGTGATTTGACCTGGTCTGATCAGCGGGTAGATGATTGGTCGCATGGTTTTTTGCCCCTCGTCTTGCCTGCATTTATCCAAGTGACTAGGTTCCTGTCTTTCTATCGATTGTCGACTCTTCGAGACCTATTGCTACTTTAGCTTACAGATCCTATGGACTATATAGATTAATTTAGTTACACAGATATCCTTATAATGAGTTCTATTTTAAAGAAGTTCCTTTCCATAGCTCGCTAGCTGGTTTTATATCACACAGTAGATAATAGTACCAGTGTTTATACTGACGTTATTTTTGCTTAAAGTATTCTTAAATTTATTTGATAACATAGTACTATTATACGAGATTATATCTTTACTCATTTAATAAATTCTTAAATCTTTATTTTATTAACTTTATACATTTACAATAAACAGTATAACATATTTTATGGCTTTATACAACAGTAATTTCGCACAAAAACAAGAAATATTTACAAAAACTAAAGTCATCAATTACTTTGTCTGACACGTTACAGACATCGTTTCGACATCAACGAATTGAGCGATTTGACAGAACAAAAAAAAAAGATAAAATATTTTGATCCATCATTAGACATGGCTTGATTGTCCAAAAGAGGAGTCTAATAGTGCTTCTTTTGTAGCTTTTTAGTGAGCATATCGAGGATAATGAACGTTTTTTGTTCAATGACCCGCACGTTTAGGAATAGCCTTCCGCCGAGTTGGAAATGGGTGCCGTAATCTTGTTAATTTGTTACGCGCGCCAATGGACTGAGCTGATTACAGGCGACTTGTATTCGAATAAATTATATATATATATATATATATATATATATATATATATATATATATATATATATACATACTATATACTATATATATATATATATATAGTTTAACAATATGCATCATTGAGGAGATATTTGCTATATTTGTCACAATTTAGGAGGCGGGTTAGTAAATGCAGTTTTTTTTTAAATTTTAAGTGTTTAATATATACAAGAAAGATGCTGCAGCCCACCTCCTTTTTCAGTTTTCCATCGTATCTAACGACGTCCACGGCATCATATGTGTAAGTGGACTCTCTTACGCCGTCCCTACATATACACAACGATTAAACACGATATATTATACATATTATAAATATAAAAAAACATGCCCGAGTGTCGTGCAATACTCGATTGGAACGAAGTGGCTATTATTTCATCTCACATGCACTATAGAAAGGGGGCAGTGACGGAAAGATCTTACACTTTTTCTCGCCTAGCCACCATCCGTCAAATACGTACAGTCCGATAAGGAACTTCGTGCCAATAACATAATAAAAATATAATAAGTTACATAATTTATACATTTATACTTGAATGATTATTGTTAATCTGGTCATAAAATAAAAGATTTTTTTATAGAATTCGTGTGACAAACGACCACACTGTTCACCTGGTGGTAAGTGGATGCTGTGGTCCATAGACATTCACATTTACAAAATGCAGATGCGTTATCACCCCTGAGGGCTAAGACGGAATGCATCGTTTCCAGTAAAAAGGGTCTCCGGTTCTCAACACTTACCAAATGAAACACAGCAGCCTTAAGCTGCTATTTTACGCAGGTATTTTGTGAATGAGTCCCCGACCCTGATCTAGCCGACCCATTCATGCTACTAGTATAGAATAGGATAGAATCATTTTTATTCATTATAGATTACAGTACATAATACTTATTGAAAGTAATTTTTTTACTTTTACCACTGGTTCTTACACCTCCACTTCAGGGATATAAAGAATTATAACGTGACATGATTATGTAAAGAAAAATCCCATAAAAAAAGGATGCTTACAGACGTATAAACTAAATACATATATTAACATTTAAGATCGTTTTACAAGAGAAATTCCGACGATTCGAGTAGGTGTGCCACATAACTTTTTTCTTGACTACAAAGGTCTAGAGGCGGAAAGCCTCCATTAGTACACAAAGGTCGTTTAGATTCGACAGTTCATAGTTTGTCCCTTGCGATTAGAGGTAATTTACTAGAGGTAAATGGTGACAAGCACATGAAAATGTTTGCCATTCCATTGTAAGTTGTTTATTGTGTATGTAGTATGCATATCGCAACCTTTACAGCCTATTAAAGTCCACTCCTGAACGTAGGCCTCTCATATTTCCTATAGTTGCCACACTTGGCAGGCGGGTTGGCAACCGCAGTTTTTTTATGTTTATTATTTATTAGGAAGACGCTGCAGTCCATCTTCTAATTTGTTTCCCTCTGTCGCCTCTTACGACACCCACGGGATGATATGGGGTAGTGGATATTCTTAAACCGCCGCTACAAGGTAAATGTAGTATACATATGATTTAATAATTGGATCTTGAGACTTAACATGTGTTTCGTGAATTTGCGCGGATCTAGGTGTTAATATTCCACGTGCGTGGCCATGACCTGTTGTCCTTCATTTTCCACCAGAGCAAACACATCTTCGAAATGTATTGTTTTATAGAACCTTATGTCACGGTAACCTGGGTAGCTCAGATGGTTAGCGCTCGCTGTAAATTTCACAGTATGCGAGCAACTCGGGTTCAATCCCCGCCGGCACCAATGAAATTGTTAAGTAAGTGCTGATTTTTCACGTGCTCAGCGGTGAAGGAAAACATCGTGAGGAAACGTGCATGTCTGAGAAATAACAGAAAAATAATATTTCAAAGACATGTGAAGTTCGCCAACACGCATTGGGGCAGCACGGCGGGCATTGCCTTGCCCTAAAACCCTCTCAAAAATGAGAGGAGGCGTGTGCCCAGCAGTGGGACGTATATAGCCTGTAACTTTAACTTTATATCACGGTTGCCAAATGTTGTTTGGTTTTGTTCAAAGAAATTATAGACTTAATAAGAATATAAAATTGCTTTAATAAACTTATTACAATTTTCAATTTTTGTGTGACATACGAGCACACAGTCCATCTGATGGCAAATAGATGCAGTAGCCCATATAAATGTAGCCCAATAGATGTACTATCTCGTGTCTATTCTCGATATAGAATCAAAATGCAAATACGTTGTGACTAACCCTAACCAAGAAAGTTACTTAGGAGCTTAGGACTAAGAAAGAGTTAGTCCTAAGACTTTTCTAGTAAAAGGTTCATACGAAAGCCGTATTAAAATTTATTTTGAATGGTTGTGTAATTACAATTCAATTAGCTCGTTAAGTATTAATTAGGCATGATTATGTTTGTTCATCGACATACCGGCTTCGCAATGTTGTGAAAGTACGTAATTATTGCCTCGATCGCAAAGGAATTATTGCCATATCTTACACGAGGACGATAGAAGGGATTATTTAATAAGACGGCTCAGTGGCTTAGCAATGGGTTGTAGTGCTGGGGGCCGCGGGTTCGAATCCCGCACGGAACAAGTATTTCTATGACTTACAAATAATTGTTCTGGGTCTGGATGTTTGTCCTTGTGCAATTTATATTTGTAAACTGCCTCCACGATACAGTAGAAAATCCTAGTGTGGCGGTAACGTAAAAATAAACAAAAGAAACATAAGAAAAGAAAAGGACAAGAACTACGTATACAAAAAGATACTTGAGATCTTTTCTCAATATCTTCTTATGAAGATGCAGATGACTTTTAAATAACTGTGTTTTATTTAATGAAGACCTAAGAAGAGAAGCATTAGCCTTATTTCGATTACCACAATTTGAAAACATCCCGAGAAAACCAGCATGAGAGACTAATAAATAAATATTGTGAAGTCTGCTGTAGCACTAATGAATCCGGCGCAGCATGGGTTTCACTCGCATTTCACTTTCGACTTTTTACAGTGTAAAAATAAAATATATTAATAACTGTTATTAATACTGTTATATTGATTTTCTTTTTGGGCACCAAGCCAACATCTTATATTGTGAACATGAGCCTGACTACATCGGCACTAATCTATCTACCCATAACTATGAACCGACGTCTCGACAAAAAAAATAGTGTGTATATGGCCTAAATCAATCAAGTCATTATGTAATATCGATCACTAACAGACAAACAGCGATTAAATGTAACATGAAGAATTTATATGCGAACATTAAAACAACATACTTAACAGTACAAATAAAAAACAAAATGAACAAAACTATGTTAGGTAAATAATAAGAAAATGTATAAAATGACACTGATTTAAAGTAACATTTTATTATATAGTTTCTTTTAATGTATAGTCTTCGCGTAAATATAATAAGTCATTAAATGTATGGGTAATGGGTCACAGCATCTACTTACCATCAGGTGGATTGTGTGCTCGTTTGTCACCCCTATTGTATAAAAAAAAAACTAGAACTCAAAACTTTGCCTTTTCCTATATGTTACCTTTCACGATACAAACGGAAAAAAATAATCGCGATCACTCAGGCCGCCACACGCCTATTAACAGTCAATAAATTATATCGACATGAAAAACTGTAGTACTTTAAAATATGTTTTTATGGTGCCCAATAATTGCTCAGGCAAAGGTAACAGGGCAGATCTGACCGATAAGCGTGTATTATATCTACTGTAATTAAAACGAGCGTCCGTTTTCAAGCCGCCAAGTGCAATTACAGCTTAATTCGACGTCGATTAGGTTTGTCACGTACACGTCAATTGACGCTGGACACGCGATGTTGGTTCTAACTCGTTTTTTTCATGCGAATAAAGCTAAAATAGTACTTTTATAAATTTTTGATTATACGAAAATAAAGAATATTTCTGAAACACCATAATTAAAAATTTGCGTGACTCGATCATAATATAAAGCGACTTTTAAACACCTATTTCAATTGGCTAATAGACCTTTGTTTAAAATTAAAAAAAATATTGAAATTACTAAAATTAAGAAAACGAAAACGTTGGATTTTTAAACGTGGTATAGCCACGCTGCAGCTGTATTATGGTTATAGCAGGAATGGGTCGGTTCGACCGAGGAATGACCAAGCTCTCATCGAATACCAGCGTAAAGTAGCAGTTCAATGCTGGTGTGTTTCGTATAGTGAGTGTAGAGAACCGGAGACCCCTTTGTCTGTAAACGAGGCATTCCAACTTAATCCTCAAGGGTGACAACGCATCTGCATTGTGGTTTTCAATCGAGGATAGATATAGATGTCTATGGGCCATAGAAAAAATACCCACTTAACATCACTTGGACTGTGTGCTAGTGACAAACTACTTTTTCAAACGGCTTTTTCTACAAAGGAAATTCTCCTGTATCGTGGAGGCGGTTTACATACATGGGTTGTACAAACATTCAGACCCGTAACAAATATTTGTAGGACATACGAGTACAAATACTTGTTCCGTGCGCCTCTGCGTAATTGTGTAAGATAAGTAAGTATTTTCATTTGTGGTAGAACCGCGCTTCAGCTTTATTATTGTAAAAACAAGAATGGGTGAATTTGACTAGAGTAGCATAGTACTGATGTTTTGTACGATCAGTAACGAGAAACAAAGACCCTTTTTATTGGTGATAATGCCGCCATTCCATCAATAAAAATCTGCACATTGCATCTTAATCGGCGATAGATGTTCACTTACCATAAAGGCGGACTATACGCTCGATTATCATCATCGTCATTATCATCATTAAGCCCCTTCACCGGTCCACTACTCAACATAGGCCTCCCCCAAATAACGCCACAAATCAAGGTCCTGAGCGACCAGCATCCATTGACTTCCTACATGTCTTACCAGATCGTCACTCCATCTAGTGGAAGGCCGACTCACACTTCGCCTACCGGTACGAGGCTGCCACTCGAGAACCTTGCTTCTCCATCGGTTGTCGGTTCTTCGAGCTATATGGCCGGCCTATTGCCACTTCAGCTTACAAAAGCAAGCAAATCAATGGGTTACTTTTCATAAAAAGTTTCGTCATATTTTACCGTTTTAAACCGTGCCAAAAGTCCCCTATATGGTAATAATAGCCCAAGAAAATATCCCACAGTCCTAAATCGTTCCACATTGTGAAGCGGCACATAATACATTAGGCTATACGAGGGTCGGTGTTCCGGCGCCGCCTTCAAAACCGTCCCCGTTTCCTTCCGACCGCGTCACGCGTCTGTTGCAGCTTTATTACGGACAACCATAACAAATTTACTAAGCAGTTTGCCAACCTGTAGCCCGGGAATCCTAAGTTCGGATCTCAGCCGAAGTTAGTACTTGAATAAGAAAAAATCTAAATGTTGGCGGGGAGGTCGAGCAACTGAGTCGAGGAGCCAATTCGCTCGCAGCTTGCAATTGCCATGGAAAATTGTTACACAAAGTATTTAATCTATAAATATATAAATAAAACTTAAGTGTCTGTCCATATTATCCAAATAGCTGAAGATTTTTAAAACAAAATAATTTTAAAAAACATGCGTGAACGTCGTGGAACACTCGGTTCGAACGAAGTTCCTATCGTAGTATATTATGATTGATAAACGTATTATAATATTGATTAACAAATACAAATAAATGAATTACTAGCGTCTATTAAAATGAATCGTCATTTACAGTAAAAAAATGCGTGAGTGTCGTGGAACACTCGGTTGGAACGAAGTTCCTTGCGTAGTATATTATTATTGATAAACGTAGGTATTATATTATTGATTAAAAAATACAAAGAAATGAATTACTAGCTTCTATTAAAATGAAGCGTCATTTGAAATAAAATAATATTTCTTTCATGGCAAGTTAAGAAAAAGTGCGAGGGAGATCGATATTATTTCATCTCGCTTCCTTATAGCCGCCAAGGCCGTCTTCACTACATCAGAATGGGTTGTGTCGGAAAAATTTTACACTTTTTGTCGCCTGGCTCCCATTCGTCAAATTCGTAACGTCCGATAAGGAACTTCGTTCCAAAAATGTGGATTTTTTTACACATCGAAAATTGATGAAATAAATTGCCTTTGATGATTACATTTTAAATCTGAAGTAAAAGTTTAAATATATAGTTAGTTTAGTTTTATTTAGTTTTAATTCAAAAAGATCATTAATAGATCCTACGTGGCGTCAACTTTTCACGTAAGCTCGCAATTAATTGAATGAAATTTATTTAACGTATATTTAGCGCTAGCATTTTTATTTTACATTTTCAACGGCTCGTCGATGAAAAAAAAGGGGGAAAATTGTATATTAGAAATAAAATAAAAAAAAATAATTAAAGCATTAGGCTTTTCATCACGTGTTAGTGCGTTTATAAAAATAATAAACTCTGCTTTATTTGAGCGACTTGCGTGACCTTGACATGTCGACAGTAAAGCCTATCACATAAGCTTCTCTTTTGAGGTACGAAATATTGTGAAGAAAAGTTTGTTTCGGCTCGACCAGTTTAGGACCACGCTCTCACAGAATACCAGCGTAAAATAGCAGCTTACTGCTGCTGTGTTTCGTATGGTGAGTGTAGAGAACCGGAGACTCTTTTAACTGGAAACAAGGCATTCCGTCCCAGTCCTCAGGGATGACAACGCATCTGCATTTTGATTCTTAATCGAGGATAGATGTAGATGTCTATGGGCCATAGAAACCACTTACCATCAGGTGGGCTGTGTGCTCGTTTGTCACCGCCATACTACTCGTATAAAAAAAGCTATAAAAAAAAGAAGTGGAGTCCGTCCATTTCTACTGGACATACTTAAAATAATAGAAGACGCGTGCCCAACAGTCACTGCGCGCCATTATCATGGTAGCATGTTAAGGTTTTTATAATAACTAATAATCTCATTATATTATGTACTAGATTCTGGCAATAAATAAAATTGAATTGAATTGAACGACGACGACGGCTCCGTGGCGCAGTGCCTTAGCATTGAGTTGCGGCGCCTAGAGTCGCAGCAGGTTCAAATCCGGTACGGATCAAGCATTTGTATGACCTATAAGTAATTGTGTCAGATTCGCTCCCACTATATAGTATCGATTTCTTAAATGGGGATCCTAGTGGGATCTAACGTATTTGAAAAAACCATGAAATAATTCGTGTCATCGGTAGTCCGTAAACAGTGTATTTATAAACGTAGATTGTCGTCCCTCAATTGCATGCACTACCATCGTCACAACTAATCCAAAAAAAAACCACTATCCCAACAACACTATACAGAGAAGGATTAGACACACCACCGTCGATAATATGACACTCGTTTCGTCTCCAAACGAGGCAATGGTGGCGGTAGCTGACTTACCGTGCATCAAACTAGGTAAGACACATCATTTTATTTCACTAATTAATTTTGAACGTATAACGTAACTGATTTCCGCAAAGTGACGCCTGATTCTATTAATTATCTGAAAACTGACGATCTCACTTACAATCGTTTATCATTACTTACTCGCTAAAGTATTATTTATCGCTACACCTGTCTTTTTCTATTATCATATATGGATCGGAGAGAGAAAATTTATGCATTTATTAAATTTACGTCGATTTTATGACTAAGGTCTTGAGTCGTAAAATTATTGAAGTAAAATATATGGCGTCAAATAATCTTAAATCGTAAATCTTTTACAGTCAACTGAGAATAACGGAAAGGAATTGTTAATTTTATTTTCCAAATATTTTCTTCAAAATTCGCCTTGAAATCGAAAAAGGCTGAATATACCTTCCAATCCACTGAAAGGGTAATATAGACTTTATTTCATTCATGTAAGATCCACTCTTGTTTATTTCTGCCAACCTACAGAAAGGTAAGGTCTAGTTTTTACCATTGAAATCTATAAGCAATAAAAAGCGTCTGTCGTTCAATTGTAATTGAAATGTATAAAATACGCGCCTAAAGCTAGCTTCTATCTACATTTTTATTCTTTGTAAAATATGCCTGGAATTTCGCTTGTGCTAATTTACATTATCTATACGAAAAACCTTTGTTCATTGGTTTGGGTACATGTTCAATATTGTATCGTGGGCCCTAAATTGAACACCAACCATTGTATGATTAATAATATTAAGAGCAATTAATAAAATCAAATTTCTAAACGATAGGTAGGTAGCGACAGACCGGAAATAGATTAGAAGACCTAGAATATATGTGTTTTGCATGAATGTTGACTCCAGACGCGATGCGAACTTAGAAGCAGCGATGTGGTGGCCAGGTACTCGGATCACTAAGTCAAACGAGCATCCCTTTAATATCATGCGCAGTTCAAAAGCTGTCGCCTTGATCGAAATCAGTCACTCGAGAAACTTTTTAAAATTAATTTTTTTACAGTATAGAGTGACAAGCGAGCACACAGTCCACCTGATGGTAAGCGGATGCTATGAACTATAGTCATCTATATCTATCCGAGATTAAGAATCAAAGTGCAGATGCGTTATCACCCCTGAAGACTAAGATGGAATGCCTCGTATTCAGTAATAAGGGTCTCCGGTTCTCTACACTTACCATACGAAACGCAACAGTATTAAGCTGCTATTTTACGCTGGTATCCTGTGAGAGCGTGGTCTTTTCCTGGTTGAGCCAACCCATTCGTGCTACAACCATAATATAGAATAATGCAGCATGGCTCTACCACGTATATAAATATTGCTGCATGTTTCCATGGACGACAGTAGGCACCATCAGGTGGCCAGTTAGTTTCTTTTTATAGGATCGAGTGACAAACGAGCACACAGTCCACCTGATGGTAAGTGGTTGCTGTGGCCCATAGACATCTACATCTATCCTCGTCTCCGAATCAAAATGCAGATGCGTTGTCACTCGTGAGGACTAAGATGGAATGCCTCGTATTCAGTAAAAAGGGTCTCCGGTACTCTACACTCACCATACGAAACACAGCAGAGTTAACCTGCTATTTTACGCTGGTATTCTGTGAGAGCGTGGTCCTTCCCCGGTCGAGCCGACACATTCGTGCTACAACTATACTACTAATATAGCTGCAGCATGGCTCTACCATTCATTTATCACTTTAGTTTTACATTTAATTTAAAATTACTGCTTACCAAGCAATTATCAAAAGATCAGATAAAATATATCTACTGGATCCGCAAGGCTAGTTTCACTATATGCAGGCATGGTAGGGCCACGCTGCAACTATATTATGTTTGCAGCACGAATGGTTCGCCTCGACCGGGGTATTACCACGCTCTCACAAAATACCAGCGTAAAATAGCAGCTCAATACTGCTGTGTTTCGTATGAAGAACCGCAGACCCCCTGTACTGGAAACGAGGCATTCCATCTCAGTCCACGAGGGTAACAACGCATCTCCATTTTATTTTATAATCGAGGATACATGTAGATGTCTATGAGACACAGCAACCACTTAACATCAGGTGGACTATGTGCACGTTTGTCACCCTTATTCTATTAAAAAAAAAGTAACCAGACTAGGAGTCGTGTCGTGTGCTTATTAGAGTTAAGGGCGTCTTTTGTCAGCGTCTATTTGTGGGTATGTATAGCGCTCGCGTGATTCCGTTTTAGTAACTCGTAAAAGTAAGCCCGCATCTGTCTGCTCACACGTAAGACACAATGAACAAATTATATTCAAATGTTTATAAACTTTCGAGCGAGTATAATATGATTCAAAATGTTTCAAAGTATGCAACTACACGCAACAGTACATTCGACGTGTTAATAATACGTAAAAGGATACATTGGCAATGTCATTACTATAATGATAATTATTTTAATATTTCGATTACCGGTATTTTTGTGTTGGTTTATTGCACTAGATGCCTATACTTGATATTACAAAGGCATTTTCAAGTAGTAGGACGGATTTTTCCAAATTTCACATATGAAAAATTATTCATGAAAATTTTCAAAACTTTTAATAGGCTTTTATGTGTTTTTAGAACCGATTACAGATACCTAGAAAAATTTCATATCTATGACCTCGTATTCACTCACTAGGATCATCACAACTCATGATGAATGATTATAGAATCACTGTTTCAAGTAAAAGTTTACGGCGGTTTGGTTACATCTCGCAGATGTTTCAAGAATTTATGTTTCTGAGATATTAGCAGTCCAGAACATACACTCGCTGTGAATATGTGGTTGTGTTCCATAGGAAGTAGTGATGTTAAGTACCGGATACATTTCTTTAAATACCGCAATCTCTAGTGGAAACAAAGTTGCTGAGTCGGAATTATCTTTTAATAAGACAAAATTTGCTAAGTAACTATAATAGTACTAAGTAAAAGTAATTGTAAATGAACGGGTGTGAAAATCGGATTTTGAGATGCCAATGCATTTCATGTTTAAAGTCTTACTTCCAATTTATAAAATATGCTTTGTTTCAAAAGTTTCTGTTAGTTAAAAAGTGTTTCATCCCACACTATCGACACATTCATTAACGAGTAAATCAATACGTCAACACTCCTAAACAAACTGAATTGTTTCGTTTACACTCCATCGTCAGCAAAATGTCAACAATTTTTAAATGTTATTTTTTAAATAAAATATTAAGTGACATGTGACATAAATTAATTAATAAGATTATTTCATGTAAATATTAATTAAGAGAAATATGAAGCGAATTACCTCGTAAATACAATTTTCTCATCGGTGTTAAGTATGTTTATTACTTTAAACATCATAATTATTATAAATTAAAATATAAGTTTAATTTTGAGAATATTAAGTGTCAAAAAACTTTAGTCTCGTTTAAATGAATGGGAAATAATCGTATTATAATAAAAACTTACTAATATTATACACAACATAGTATGCTTTTCGGAATTCATTTAATTTAAAAATTACCAAAGTCCAGTGTTTCTCAAACATTTCGTATCTGTCAGAATTCCACGCGAGTGTAACCGCAGCCAAAAAGTAATTAAAAATGAACGTGAATATTCTAATTCCCTGGTATTCAGCTTAATCAGCTTGACAGCAATAAAATGGCACCCGAGGCCATTATACATCGCTTCCCACATAACACTTTGATGTTAACTCACACCACCGGGGGTGAAAAAGGATCCCTCACAAGCTCACAACTAAATAAACGTGCAAACATTTATTATACTAAATAATGCAAGATACCCGAATGGTGTTTGGCGGAGAAAAATATGAATATAAATCAGTAACCACGAGCGCCACACCACTCATACACAGTTCATATTAAAGCTTATTTTATAAACGTATATAGTCATCATCATCGACATAATTACTACAGATCTTCACAAGTCCACAGCTGAAGATAGGCCTCCTCCGAGGAACGCCACAAAAACTTGAGCCATTTGCATCCATCGACTTTCAGCATGTCTTAGAAGATCATAATTTTTTCTAGCGGGAGATCGCACTACAATCCCCTTACCCGTACGTAGCTGCTAATAGACTTTCTTGCCAAACTTTCTTCCCCGCAGGTTGTCGGTTATTCGAAACACGGCACAGTTGAAAGTGAAATACAGCTTGCTTAATACACAAACTTAAAACTTGAATTATGGACGAATTTCGACCATAAGACGACCAATAGTAATTACTTATTTTACAACATGTTTTGATTTTAACAAGTAATGTCCAGTCCAGTAAATTTCAAACACAACAAAGTCACCGGCTGCTATGCAGTTGTTACGACGTCGTCCATCACGCTGAGAACTTAATTGTCCGCCGCCGGACACACGCTCGCAAAGAAATAAGGTTAACTTTAATACTACCAGTATTTACTTGTACTCCTTTGTAACATTAAATTATTTAAGCATATTAGTTATAAGCTTAATTAAAGTATTGATTTCCCATCTGCCGATGTGAGTCTGGTAGATGACGAATATAAATAATATTGCATAAAAAGAAAATTTATAGTAAATATACATGATAATTTGCAGAATCGCGTTTATTAATTTAATCTCTACAATATTTTAATTTAATTATTTCGGCAAACAATTTCATGACATTTTTTTTATTTAAGTTAAGACATCATCTACATAAGTGACGATTTATGAATTAGTGGCAATTTCGTACTGATAAGTGTCGGGCGGGCCCCCATTGGGTGGAGTGATGTTTTTTTTTAACTTATTTATATAAGCCAGTGCTTGACAACAATACCTCCTGGTGGTGACGACAATTGCACTATCCTAGCGTAACAAAAGCCTATTGACTCTTGTCCTGAAGACGCCCTGATTGTATTCGGACGGAACTAGTCTGTATTTCCGGCAATTTATTGCATTACCGGCAAATTATTACACTCCTTTGCTGTACACATTAGGAAAGACGAAGCAAACAGTTTGGTTCGAATGCGTGCAATATCAATAACAAGGAGATGAAGGAGGGGTGAATTAAAGCATTACAAGTGCAATGATGTCAAGATAACACACGCGAAAAATTCGATGCACGCAGGTGGTTCAACACCGCGCTTGAGAGGGTCTATAAAGATGATGAACATTTATTTGTTTTCTCGAAACTTAATTAAAAAAAAAGAATGTCTGCACGAGCTCCTATTTGTTTAGTTAACGTGTTGTAACTTTTCACTTTTGTAGCTCTGTGCAATACATTTAATTCTGCAACAGACATAGTTACCGACAAATATTTTTAACATAACGCCTCCATACAATTTTCAACTTCTGTTTCTACAATTGCTGGACATAAGCGTCTCCACTTGTTGAGAGATCTTGGCATTAATATTAAATTAATTCAAACAGACTTTTTTATTCCTATAGTATTTGTATATTTTGAAAAAGTTGTTCCGTTGAATACGTTGTTCTTTACTTTCCGGTAGACGGCACAATGAATTTGATTTCTTAATTACATTTACGGCTGTGACTAAGAAAATGTGACATGTGTGTTACTTATAATTAATGAATTACTGGAACAGGAGGCTGTACAAAATATGAATTTGTTGTAAACGGAAATTATTATATTATGTAAAGTGAAGAGTGGATGAATATGGCGAGCTTCCACTTTCATTAATTCGTGTTATAGTACTTCAAGTAATTTTTTAAATCCAGAACTCCGAGTCACGGAGTAAATTAGGATTGAAATAAAATCTCTATTCGCTCCAAATTTATTCATGACTTTTTATAGCGTAACGAAGAACTTGTTAATAATTTGACTACGAGTATAGTGTGTCTCTTTTTTTAGAACAAAACTGACAAACGAGCACACAGTCCACCTGATGGCAAGTGGTTGCTGTGGTCCATAGACATCTACATCTATTCTCGTTTGCGAGTCAAAATGCAGATGCGTTGTCAGCCTTGAGGACTAAGATGGAATGCCTCTTTTCCAGTAAAAGGGTCTCCGGTTTTCTACACTCACCATACGAAACACAGCAGTATTAAGCTGCTATTTTACACTGGTATTCTGTGAGAGTGTGGACCTTCCCCGGTCGAGCCGACCCATTCGTGCTATAACTATATTTTAAATATAGCTGCAGCTTGGCTTTACCACGTACAAAATGTGTCACACACTATTTTATATTTATATTATAGAGCTTGTTAATAACTTGACTACGGCGCTTCCTACCGGATCCTTGCATAAGTATTAATCATCTCAAACTAAATTAAAACTAAATATCATCTCATCAAAAAAAAACATTAGAACAGGTGAATGACCTCAATCAGTTAAGTCATTCAGAAGTTACGCGATCACTAAAAGACGCATTATATAAAGATTCCTTCATTAACAACGTTGTACATACTTGAAAATCCTCCTGTATCGAGAAGGTGTTTTACATACCTATGTATATAAATAATAATTGGACAAGTACCTAGAGCCGTTGTAGCTCAGGCGCTAAGCGCTCGCTGTAAAATGCACAGCACGCGAGCAACCCGGGGTTCGATCCCCGCCGGCACCAATGAAATTGTTAATTGCAATTTTAAGTGCTAATTTACCACGTGCTTGGCGGTGAAGAAAAACATAGTTAGGAAACCTGCATGTCTGAGAAATAAGATAAAAGTAACTACTAATCTCTTAACAGTCGTTTAGGCAGAAAAGGAGCTTTACCTCCTGGCATAATCTAGTTAATTTAGACTTCAGAAACCCAAACTAGTAAAAATTTAACCGATACTGATTATTGACCGTAAACAAACTATTTACCACGTTTTTATCAACTTTTTATCTTTCTTGTCTATTCGGTACAAATTTTGCATTTGATTTTAAACTAAGTTCTCGATAAGCTAGAAACTTTAAACATAGCTCAGAACTAGACGAAAATGCAATATTAACTCACTTTTTTCTCTGTCTATTTGTTTGTTTGTTTGTCTGTTCACGGTTCGATGATTCACGATTGTTCGATTTTAACTTTCACAGGGGTTAGAGATTAGTAACTTTAAACATCGCTCAGGACTAGAAACGTGGTAAAAATGGTTGCCATTTTGAATTAAAATTATTTAATACACTGATCGCTCATCATCAATGCCTCTATCGAGTTTAACACCAACCGACCCAAATTCACCGCTAATTATCTAATCCGATAAGTTAAACCAACAGTCGGAAATTATAACTCGCAAGCCGGCGGGCTTTGTTTTGTTTCATTTAACGACTCGGACAGATGACTTCGTCGAAGCGAAATCCAATTAACTATAACGAATTTAAGCTATTGACTTTAACAATTTCCTTTATCCATTGAACTGGAACTTTAAATCCCTCTCCAACAAAATATTTCATTTTATATTCATTTGCAAAAACTTTACAAGCTATACGCTACAAAAGTGATAAAAAATTAATGCCTGTAAAAATTATTCTTATTGCAAATCTTCTTATATAATCGTTACATCTGGTACAGTTAGATTGGGAAGAGAGATTTTTTTTACAACTGGCATGTACACGGCACGTTGTAGCAGATAAAAAAAAAGAATTGTGGAAATACGCTAGTACGTGGTAAAGCCATGCTGCAGCTATATTAGTAGTAGGTATACTTGTAGCACGAATGATTCGGCTCGACCGGGGAAGGACCACGCTCTCACAGAATACCACCGTAAAATAGCAGCTTAACGCTGCTGTGTATCGTGTGGTGAGTGTAGAAAACCGGAGACCTTTTCTACTGGAAACGAGGCATTACATCTTAGTCCTCACGGGTGACAACGCATCTGCATTTTGATTCGTAATCGAGAATAGATGTAGATGTCTATGGGCCGCAGCAACCACTTATCATCAGGGTTTAAAATTTGGAAGATTCATATTGTTTAATTAGGAATGATAACGCATTAATTGCAGTTGAATGATATAATATAAATTTTAAATAAATTTTTCCATACGATACGCGCATCACCTACTGGAAATTAATTGTACTATGCCTATAGCCATCGCGCAAGTGCAAGTAATACGTTGACAAAGTTTTAGCGCAATCTGATGAACGGTATGGCAGCGCATAAAATACGAACAAACAAACATTAATTTTTATACATTAGATTGTAGACGGTAGAGCCACGTTGCAGCTGAATTATGGCTACAGTATGAAATGGTCGGCTCGACTATGAAATGATCACTCACACAATATTACCATTACAATACCAGCCTAAAAAAACATAACGTATAGCATGTTAGCATATGGTTAGTGACGAAACCCGAAAAGACTCTTCATGCTAACGAGGCATTTCATCTTAGTCCTCAGGGTGACAACGCATCTGCGTTTTGATTCTTAATCGAGGATAAATGTAGATGTTGATGGGTCGTATCATCCACTTACTATCAAGTAAACTATGTTTCCGTCAGTCACCGCAATTCTATAGGAAAACATCCGTCGCAGAAGTTGGCTGTTGAACTGTTGGCATAGACGTATCTTGAAGTGGATAGAGTAAGGAAGAGAATCTTATGAGGTAGTGAATTAGTAACAAAGTTATTAACATTCTTTCCCAACCTTTGTAAGTAAATAACACATCATGAGCTTGAATAACTTTACATGTTGCACTCCAATAATCATAAATTACTATTGGAAAGAAGTTCCTTATCGGGCGGTACGGGTTTGGCGGATGGGAGCTAAGCGACAAAAAGTGTAAGATTTTTCGTCACTACCCCTAGTGTCATAGTGTAGACGGCCTTGGCGGCGAAATAAGGAAGTGAGATGGAATAATATCCATCTCCCTCGTACTTTTTCTTATTTTGCCATGAAGAAATATTATATAATTTCAAATGACGCTTCATTTTAATAGACGCTAGTAATTCATTTATTTGTATTTTTTAATCAATAATATAATACCTACGTTTATCAATAATAATATACTACGCAAGGAATTTCGGTCCAACCGAGTGTTTCACGACACTCACGCACTTTTTTATTTTTTTTAATCTAATAAAATTTATTAAAATGAGAGACGCAATTCACTAAATTTCTGAAAATAACAATGCGCAAGCATAAGAGGAATGGAGCTCAGCACCCGTTCAGATCTCAACGCCATGATATAGTTTTCGGTAAGTTTTTATATTACCAATACAATACCTCACCTTTATGGAACCAGCTGGTAACATTTTTTATTGCTTATCAATGTTAAAATTACTTGAGAGTTTTCAGACAACACAATTTATTTATTAGTAGTGGCACTGAAAGAATATCAACTATACCATATCATTCCGTGTATGTAATAAGGGAGAAAAAGGGAAACTGAAACGGAATCAAAAACATAGGCACCAGGTTCTTCGTGATAATAACTCTAAATTTAAAAAAATGTAGTTACTAACCCGTCTGCCAAGCTGGGCAACTAAGGCAACCCCTTCCTCGCTAAGAGGATCTTCAAAGAGATCTCCTCGGGGATCTTCCGGAGTGGCCTATGTTCAGCAGTGAACCTTTAAAGGCTGTAATGGATAGATAAAATTTGGTAATAACGAAAATTACACTATAGAGTCTTTTTATTTGGGAAAGAACTAAACTATGAATAAACGTTATTAAACCAGTTTCGTTTTATGTAGAGTATATGCTTAAATATAAGAAATTATTATAAGAAACAAACTATCCTAAACTTTTTCTTCTACTAAAATGGATAAAGCAATAGCGTAGAATAATGACAAAACCCTGACACGTTCTGCGAAATTACGTAGCACGTATTACATTAGGGTCTACGCCTAACGATATTCCGGCACCGCCCAAAGGAAAGGTCCGCACTTCCTTCCGGCTGCTTCGTGCTTTTGTCGCGACTCACGCACGGAAAAATAGCGCTCACGTCTACACCGAACACAAAAACACGCATACACGACCTAGCATCTGTCTACTCATCTAGGGTTGTCTATTTTTCTGACCAAACATAGTATTGTCTATTGTAAAGCAATAGATCGGGAAAATAAACAAGTATAATCTTTTTTATTATTTATCTTCACGCACAATCCCTGACGGGGTAGCCAGAGAGAACAGATCGCCAAGTGTCACGATCCTTACATACCTCTTTCGCTTCTTTCAGATTCATTATCTTCTTCATACATGCACGTCTAGGTATCCGAGTACTCTTGACCCTCCCCTCTTGGAGCAATTTGCTCACATGGTCTTCGAAAGTTAGTCTCTGTCTACCTCGACACCTTTTAATATTAACTTTCGCGCTATTTTTATTTATATTTTCTTCACCATTCGGTCTTCACTCATTCGCTCAACGTGCCCAAACCATCGAAGCACGCCCTTATCAATTTTTGTGATAAGGTCATCTTTCAATCCTGCCATATCGAATCTCTTCTTTTCGCTTTCGGTCGGCCATGGTAACGCCGCACATTTTACGAAGAGATCGCATCTTCACTGCATTCAACTTGCTTTTATGCTTCTTCTGGCATACCCAGGTTTCGCTGCCATATAACAAAGTCGGTACCAACACTGCGTTATGTATTGCAAGGCGTGCACTCTTCACTACGCCTTGCCTTTTGACTAACGCAGTCAGGGCACCATTGACTTTGTTCCCGGCAGCGACATGCCTGTCCACATCTAAATCACATCTTCCATCCCGGCTAAAAGCACTCCCCAAATATACAATTTCATTTACCTGTTCTAGACATTCCTGATTAACCCATATTTCACATTTCGTTCTCTCTTCGTCCCTTTTAAATACCAGAACCTTAGTTTTATTAGCATTCAAACGGAGACCTTTAATTTCACATTCCTCTTTCATACACGTGACTAATATCCGCTTCCTGAAGCTTCCAGCTTCGGATGCGACAGACCGACTGTGGTTCTGTTACTGCCGTCCGGTAGCGCCAACCCGCGAACAGACCCCTAAATCTAGTAATCACTAGATAGTGATCCGTTTCCAGGTCAGCACCCGTGAACACTCGCGTATCCATCACCTGTTTTCGCAGTCGGTCATCCACCAGGAACAAATCGATCATACTTCTCTCATTCTTTCTTTCTCTAGTATACATATGGATTTTCTTGTGATTAAACATAGTGTTTGTCACAAGAAGACCTTTTTCCTTGCATACAGCTAGTATAAGCTTGCCAGCATCATTAACCCTTTTATTGCCAAACTTTCCAAGGACCGACTCGTACCCTGGTCGAGCCGTACCAACCTATCCATTCAAATCACCACAAACAACAATTCTTTCGTTTCCCCTAACCAAATCTAGAACTTCTCTTACATTCTCCCAAAACTCCTCCGAGCAGCCCTGGACGACGAAGCTATCGGCGCATAAACAGCCAAAAGGAATAACTTCGTCAGTCTCAATTTAAAGCGAACCCAGAGAAGTCTTGAGTTCACAAACTTATATTCAGTCATAACATCGACCAACCGAGACGACAGCAGCACCCCCACTCCCTGGCAGGCGCTCTTGCTCTACGGGACTCCGGACCATAGAGATAACGCCCCGCCAGGGAGCTCGTCAGTACCACTGCTCTTCCGTTTGGTCTCCGACATACTGTAGTGTTATGCTACTTACTTATCATTTTACATTATTTTAAATTCATTTTTCCATTCTGTTTCGATTTTCTGCATTCACCTCAAAACTGGATATTTTACATCACCTTTATTTCCATAGGATCCTGTAACGATTTTAAACCATAAGAACACAATAACAAATCATTTCTACTTCGTATTTTCACATTATCAGCACTTTTAAATTGGTGTCAATGGAGTCTACCTTTTTTCGATCTTTTATTTAGTTTTCCGTAACTCTGCAATTTCGGGCTTTGTGCGTGCAGTTGCGCTACCTTTTTTCCTATATCAATAATATCTCATTTTTCACTTAAATCTTGCCGTTTTTTTATTACAAGCCTAAAACCAAAATTTGACATGTTTTGACATTGTTGTTTATTTGGTCTCTATGGCAATTATATTCAAATTTGCTACCGGTCTGTTGTTTCTATTTCGATAATTCCACATAAATACTCTTTTCTCTTGACCATTTACAAAAAATTTGCGTTTAATTTAAATAATTTTTCCGTTCTCTCTAGAAAGGTATAAAAGCCGAACAATCGGTGAAGAAATTCAGTCTCGCTTCAGTTCTCGAATTGGAAGCATCTCCTAAAGGCCTTATCCCGGGGCCGCACTGCCCCGGGATCCTGCAAGCCTCTGTCCTGCCGGAAGCCACTGGACTCTACGAACCTCTGCTCTACCTGGAGTCGCTGGATTCTACAAAACGTTGCTCTGCCTGAAGTCGCCGGGATCCTACAAGTGTCTGCTCTACCTGGAGTCGCCGGAACCTGCAAACCTCAGTTCCGCCTGGAGTCGCCGGAACCTGCAAACCTCAGTTCCACCTGAAGTCACCGGAACCTGCAAACCTCTGTCCCGCCTGCAGTCACCGGATCCTGCAGGCTTCTGTGTTGTCTGAAGCCGCTGAGGATCCTGCAAGCCCCTGTCTGGCCTGAAATCGCCGGATCCTGCAATTACCTCATTCATCGGAGGTCGTCGCCTAGAGACGCCCACGCCTTCTCACCTACGCCGTGCGTGCTCGTTCCAGGCGCTGAGAGCACACCTTGGATCTTCAGACTCAGCTTCGGCACTAATCTTTTTTTATTATTTTTTTTAAATAATCTGTAAATCGCATCATCCATCCTCATATTCATACTCCATTTTTGTATAAAATTGTAAATAACTTTGAATCTTAAATATACTTTTTGTTTTTGTTGTATTTTTGTTGTTTTGTTGTTCTTAGGTTAGATTCTTTTTGTTCTTTATTGTCGCTTCACGACAATACACACGACATCTAATTCTCTTTCTTTCATTATTTCGATCAACTCATTCGTCTTATCTCTCATGCCTCCTCTAACATTCCACGTGCCAACTCTGCACTCTGTCCTCCACCTTCCGCCGTGTCGGGCTATGCGTGACGGGTGGCGGTCCCCATCGCCGCTTTGCGCGTTGCATTCCACACCAACGGGGACGAGCTGGTGTGCGTCGCCTTGGGGGGACGCCCTAACCCTCGTTGGCATGGGTGCGCAGCTGTGTAGAATTGCAGCCCTGAAAAGGGCTGGCAGGGGTTGCGATGAGCACGCTTCTGCAATGACCCCCCTGTATAATCTAATATATAAAAGTTAATATTTGTTATTTCGTATTTTTTGCGCTGCCATACCGTTCATCAGATCGGGGTAAAACTTTGTCAACTTATTGCTTGCACTTGCGCGAAGGTTATAGATATAGTACAATTAACTTACACTAGGTGGCGCGCGAATCCTACTAACAAATTTATTTGAAAGTTATATATCATTCAAGTTTAATGAATGTATTATTATTCCTAATTACATAATATGACTCTTCCAAATTTAAAACGATATTTCCACAATTATTTCCTCTGTGGCAGCAACGCGGGTACAAGTCACGGCACGTAAGTCTAGCGCCGAACGAAACGTGGATGGGATCCGCACGACTTGAGCCAATCAGCGCGACTTATGCGCAATAACGGTCACCGCTAGACTTTCGTGTCGCTACTTATACCAACTAGTATAAAATAATAAATAAGCATAAAATAAAAAATTTTAGATACTGAACAATTATTTCCTTTAATTATTAAATATTATTAATTATCCATACAATTACTTGTTGCGCGCGGAATTTGAACTCATTACTCACAGCGCCACAACTCAATGCTATGCCGCTACACCACAAAGCTGTCAAATTTAACAGTTTCATAAAATATAATGATAACAAAAAATCTATACTCATTTTTAAATTACATACATTAAAGGCCTTTTGAGTTCACTGCTGTAATGTGGGCTTTTCAAGTATGTGCCAGCTCATATTTTATCATATGATGTACGTTTTAGTTACCGATATGACACAAAGATAAGTATAAGTAGGCCTTTTATATAATAAATGTAGTTATTTATTATTATAATAGTAGTAAATACAGTAGGATACTATTTTCTACAGAAAGATAGTGGTATAAAAGGGTGATGTAACAACTTTTTCGAAAGCTAGTGGTGCACTACGTTCAGGCATGACACTGTCCGATAAACTTTATCAATGCGAGGCGATCGTTTCTATGCTCAGCAACCTAAAATGGTGAGTATTGGACAAATGTTTTAATGTGTGCAGTATATTTGGTAAGTTCTTGAAAAGGCCTAAATATAGGAAGTAGTAAATAAATAAAACTGTCAAACAAAAAATAAAGAAAAAATAGTGCGGTTGGCAACCCTAACTTTGTTTCTTATTACAGAGTACGAAGATTCTCACCAATCTGTTGCTAGGCATGTTATAGATTATATTCGGAAATATGTCACGATATTGGGCGCTGTTTCTTGAGCAGCTGGCAGAAAATACATAGATGAAGTCGAAATGAAACTCGTAGTTGGTCAATCAATCAAATTATTCTATTTTGTAGTGGGTACATTAATACATATATAGCAATATAAAAAATATGCAATCTTATTGTTCTGAAAGCGGTTTCTTTCCGATATGTCTTTACTAAATAAAAACTTAAATGTGGAACACAAAATTTAGACAGTCAACGATAGCTATTACAAACGTCAAAGTACTAGAACTCAGTCAATCCAGCTTAGAATACTAAGTACTAACGTACGTAGGGACCTATTTTATTGGTAACCAGGCATTCCATATTAAGGCTCGACAATCCGGGTATTTTTGGATAGGTATACACAAAAGGACTACCTTTTCGTACCCGACTTAATGTGTTTGGAAGTTGAATCCAGGACCGTCTGAAACACTAACTATTATGCCACGCCATCGTTAAAATAATATTACAATACTCGATTTCCAATAGTTGGCGCCGTGTCGCCTTGCTGCGTCAACGAGCGAAATACGACGCCAAGTAACGTGACCGTTGGCTGCGGGTTTCGTCACTAATGGACCATTCTTAGATTGCGTGACGTCAGCTACCCAACTACAACAATATATTGAGTTAAGGAAAACCTAAAATATTATACAATGTATTTATTAGATGCCTGAAATTAAAAAAAAGGTTGAGAAACGAGCACAAAGTCCACCGGATGGTAATCCGATGCTGTGGCCCATGCCTACACCTATAAGTATCCTTGACTAGGAATAAAAATGCAGATGCGTTCTCTACCAACATTTAAAGCCTCATTACTAGTATAAAGCGTCTACGGTTCTTTTTGATATCTGTGTTTGTGATTTGGGTATAAATACCAAATATTGCGAAAGAAGTACAAGTATATCCAAATTACAAAAGTTGAGTTAAAATACCTGATGTTATTTGCTGTTATTTTACACTGGTATTATTTGCGAGCGTGGTTATTCCCCGGTTGCTCTATTATATCTCTACCACTACATTTCTACTAATACTGCTACTACTACGAGGAAATAGGACTTTTGTACGAAGGAGTTCGCCTGTATGGTTACCTATTTCTGCCGTCAACAACACAGCGACGAATGCACTACTTCTATTTATGACACAGGCTGTAGTTTTTGCTGTAAGAACTTGTTAGATTACTGGCCGTGATATTATATATCTTACTCTTCAATTTCCCAACAATATTCCACAGTAAAGAACATCGCATTTGTAGTTTTATTTGTTTGAAGTTAATTGCCTGTTTTATTTTTTTTCTGTGGCAGGTAGCCACTGATCAATATATACGAACAATGACTCATTCCTCCGTAGAGGTAATCTATGGACAGGTGTTCAGCAGCGGACTTTTATAAGCTGCAATAGACATAATATAACATACATATATGTATAATTTATTATAAGAACGTAATATATTATCATCATTATTATATATTAATATTTTAAATTAAATGTCGTATAAAAATACACATTTTCCTTTTAAGTAAAGACCTTAAAAGTCGATCGTTCGTCGACGTTGAATCATAAGGGACTTTTTGCAAAGTTGTCGCTTCACACTGTAATTATCCTGCAATCGCTGGTACAAAAGAACCGGTGCCGTTTCTTTATTGCCTTTTAATGGGCAGTTCCAGGCTTCGAGTAGGTGTAATAGATTTTTATCAAACTCGGCAGCGACAGAGTAAGCAACAAATAAGTGTCTGCTTTGAACGTTTATTAGGATCTTATTATATCTTTTTTGTTTTAGATTTTACTGAGAATAGCCGGCTATTTTTCTTTCTTTATTTTTCACACAAATACTAGACCTTTAATAAAACTAATTTTATGGGTTTTATCGCGTTTAATTTATTTATATTTACTCATTTTAATTTCGTTTCGGGTACTTTGAACAACCCGTGATCATGAGTGCTGTAAAGCACACAAAGCGTCAGAAATTAAAATAAGCAAAAATAAGTTAAATTAAACGCGATAAAGTCCGAAAAATTAATTTTATCCTGCAGCCAAACCAAAAAGATAAACCACACTGCCATTAGTACATCTTTTTTTTAATATATATCAAATTAAATCAAGTAATAAATAATATAAAATTGCACATAATTTTCCAGATAACATTACGATTTCCTAAAACACGAGCTCAGACATTCGACATATTCTTACAACTGAGCTGAAAATTGAATAAGAAATCGATAATGTACCAGCGTAATGCAGGAAACCGTGTGAAAACGAATACGCGCGACTTGCGATCCCCAGCTGGGAATAACCGAATCGAATTGCAGATTTCATTTCGGAACGTTTCCTGCCACATTATCAGCCGCTCGCACGCTCCGAGTGAAACAAATGAACCGTACAAACAAGTAAAAGAATAGGTACTACCCAATCCTGAAATGTTTATTTATAACGTCGCAGCCAGAACTGACGTGAGTGGATTAAAGTGATCGAGTGCCCGCAGTGTGTTTGTGGTGTAAGCGAATCTAACACCTCATTTTGTCCCATTGTGTCATGGGAGGTAACTTTCAGAAACGCAAAATAAAACTTTCGGCTGGCCCGAGGTTGGAAAGAAGGAAGGTTGGCGTGCCTACTTCGGATGTGTGTTGGTGGGCTGTGGCAATAGGACTGTCCTCTCCCCTACCGCCGCAGCTGAGAAAGAATCGCGGAGGAATAGGAATGTTGTTGTATGGCGATACGCCTCTCGCTCTATCCTCCGCAAATCTGACGGGGCCGCTGAAGCGATGTAGCCTACGGGTAGTGAGGAGTGTCGGTATAACGATGCACCGCTTTCCTTACCGTCCACGGCCGAAACTTGGTTGGCGGCGGAGCGATATACCAGATCCGCTGCTGGGATCAGGAAATCAAGATAACTCCCATTATAGAATGTGAGAGGCTCATGACTGTTTATGAATTACAAAAGAATTCACCTTTCTTAATCCGTTCTTAACCTTTTGTAAAAGGTACGTAATGCTTAATCTTACATTCGTTTATTCGATTTATTTCTCTAATTATCACACTCGACTGCTACAACACAACTGCCTGACTCCAATATGACTCTAAATGGTAATTGACATAGGGCTCTCGCTTACGAAATCAATCAGCTATAAAAACGTCGACCGCTACCGATAGCAGACAGAGAACGCTATAAAACACACGGCTTTTACATTACGTCTATATTCCAATCTGTCGTAAAATATCTTCGTATTGCCGATGTCGATCGCAACGATAGCGTTTTTCCCTCTCGATCTGTAGTACTGTTATTTTGTAATTTACAGTATCCGCTATAAACGAGAAACAAAATGGAACAAATAACATAATATAAATAAAACGGTCCGCATAACATGACACTTGTTTCGTAATGGAACGTTGTTTTAAATATATATTATTTTCGACTGGTTCGTTGATCTAGTGGTCGTAGACGCAACTACTGATCATAGTGTCCCAGGTTCGGGCCAAAAAGTATCACTTATTGAGTTTTTCTATCAAATTCTCAGTAGCAGCTCGGAGTCAGGATATTGATGTAAAGCCGTTGGTCCTGCACCTGATCTCTCTCCGGTCGTGTCGGTTTGCCGTGCCATCGGACTATGAGAGTAAGCGAATAGAGAGTGTACCTGTGCTTATTCACACACTCGGGCAGTATAATCCTGTCCCGCGTAGATAACTAATATCCGTTGAGAGTGGCCGTCGCGACTGAAAATTCAGTCTGGAGAACATATTGTACTATCTTTTTTATTTCACCGTGTGGTGAGGGTGTAAGAAAATCCACAACCGAATTTCTTCTCGTAGCTATAGAAAGAGGCGTTTTTTACGTGGTAGAGCCACGCTGCAGCTATATTAGTAGTATAGTTGTAGTACGAATAGGTCGGCTCGACCGGGGAAGGACCACGCTTTCACAGAATACCAGCGTCAAATAGCAGTTTAACACTGCTGTGTTTTGTATGGTGAGTGTAGAGAACCGGAGACCCTTTTTACTGGAAAGGAGGCATTCCATCTTAGTCCTCATGAGTGGCATAAGCATTATTAGGTGAAGGGCAGTTGAAACAAAATTGCCAGACGTCTGGTGTTGGTATCGTAAATTCGGCTGCAAAGCGTGCCGTTTAAGAAAAATCATTTTGAAAATTAATGGTTTATGTTTCTGCATAATGACATGACTTATAACAAACTAACCATTAATGCTATATCGCCTTAGAAATGAATATAAGTAAAAAATTACTTAAGTACTAGTAATTCATTCTAGAAAATTAAGCGCCTAATTTTTACGAACGTCAAGCAAGCCATCTGTCACTTTGAACAAGTCAAAGCGGTTATCGATCACTCTCCGCTCCGAGAACTTAATTCGCGATACCGAACACCGGGTGCTCGGGGAAATTAACTCTCAACGTTATGTGTCCCAAAATCCTAATGTTCTATTATTTACTGAACGATATATATTCACATTTTACTAGTACATTAAATAATTGTATAAATCAAAATTAAGAATTATCGCTTCGCTTTACCGATTCTGGTTCCTTTTTTTATAAAAATCCACCATTAACCAAGCACGAAGTGTACCGGTTGGTTTTTTTTTTATAGAATAGGGGGCAAACGAGCATGCGGCTCACCTGATGGTAAGTGACTACCGCCGCCCATGAACAACCGCAACACCAGGGGAATTGCAGATGCGTTGCCGGCCTTTTAGAAAGGTGTAAGCTCTTTTCTTGAAGGTTCCTAAGTCGTATCTGTTCGGAAAATTTGCTGGTGGTAATTGATTCCACAAAGAAGTTGTGCGAGGGAGAAAACTTCTTCTAAATCGCACAGTGGTGGACCGCCAATCATCCAGATGGTATGGATGGTAACACGAGTTTTGTCGCGACGTGCGATGGTGAAATTGAGCGGCTGGAATTAGTCCGAACAATTCCTCAGAGCACTCCCCGTGATAGATGCGATAAAATACGCAAAGAGATGCAACATCTCTACGCAGTGCCAGTGTATCGAGCCGATCGGAAAGAACTCGGTCGTCGACGATTCGAATCGCTCTGCGCTGGATGCGGTCAAGTGGAAGGAGCTGGCACTGGGGTGCCCCGGCCCAGAGATGAGAACAGTATTCCATGTGGGGCCGAACTTGCGCTTTGTAAAGTTGCAAGCGATGTGCCGGCATGAAATACTGTCTCGCTCTGCTGAGCACGCCAAGCTTTTTAGAGGCCAATTTGGCCTTCCCTTCCAAGTGACCACGAAACTGCACGCTATTCGATATGTCGACGCCAAGGATTCTGATACTGGCTGAGGCAGCAAGGGGAGTGCCTTGAAACTGAGGAGATACGACAAAGGGGTTCTTTTTAGCGGTAAACGCGCAAACTTGTGTCTTCTGGGGATTGAACTGGACTAGATTTAGTCGGCCCCAATCCGAGACTTTGTTAAGCAAAGACTCTACTTCAGACACAAGTTTGCCCCGGTACTCGGCGACGTTTTCCCGAGAAATATTGGCACGGCTGGTATATAAGGCATCCCCAGTGCTGTCGTCTGCATAGCAATGAATGCTACCAGTTAGCAACATATCATTGATATGCAGGAGAAACAGCGTTGGTGATAGCACGCAGCCTTGTGGAACACCAGCGTTGATAGACTTCTTATCAGAGCATGCACCGTCTACTACGACCTTGATGCTCCGATCAGCAAGGAAACTGGTGATCCATTTGCACAATTTCTCGGGAAGTCCATAGGAAGGAAGCTTCGAAAGAAGCGCCTTGTGCCAGACCCGATCGAAGGCCTTCGCTATGTCCAAACTAACGGCCAATGCCTCCCCCTTGGACTCTACTGCCTCCGCCCATCTATGAGTTAAGTAAATTAGAAGATCACCTGCTGATCGACCCCGACGAAAACCGTACTGACGGTCACTGATCAGCTGGTGATCCTCAAGGTACCTCATGAGCTAAAAGAAGTTATGGTACGAAGACACTTATATAGAGATATTCTTGATTAAGAATCAAAACATAGATACGTAATCATCCCATTTATCCAAAAAGAATGTGTCGTTATCAGTAAAAAGGTTCGCTGATTATGTTATTTTACGCTGGTATTCTATGAGAGTGTGGCTCTTCGCCGGTCGACCCACTCTTTCTACAGCCATAAAGCTGCTGCATGGTGGCTACATGCAACACCTCCATATCTAAGTGTAGGGGTGTATTTTAACTATTGCTGCATCCATAACATTTAAATTAATCAGCATTTAAATTATAGACGTGGAACAGATTAGATTGTAAATAATATTAAATTAAAAATTTTGTACAACCGACTTCAATATAAATTATTAAGACCATGATCAATTTTGATTCATATGGGACCATATGAGAAGCAACAGATTTCAAATAAAAAAAAGAATCATCGAAATCGGTTCACCCAGAAAAAAGTTATGAGGTAACACACATAAAAAATCATACACTCGAATTGAGTACTTCCTCCTTTTAATAATCAGCGTTTATATCATGCTCTTAAAGCCCTAGTATGGGAATACCGAAGAAAGAAAAACACCAATAAAGTTTTCCTATAGTATTGAAAAATTTAAATTGGTATTCTGATAACATCACCATGATATCTTATTTCATGATTTGATCATGATCAAAAAAGGTCACAAGATATATTGTTTGTTGCATTTATCAGATGGCTACAAACATTATAAATCAAAGAAAAAAAAATAAAACACTCACCTGTCCGTGATTAACGAAGCCATGCCTCCTCGCAATATCATCCACGTGCTTCTCGCCAGCCGGTACGTGCACCGCAAACTGGTTGTGGTACATCGCTTCCGGTGCGCCGGCGCAGACCTGAAGCACGCCCAGCAGCGCCAGCGCGCGCCATGATCCCACCATGTCAATAGCTGTACCGAGATAACCTCACAACCGCATCAGTAGCGAAAGTCCCATGCGCACCTCAGTTGCGCTTTGGCATCATGTACTTCAAACGTGAGTTGAGACTTTTATCATTGAGGTATCTGAAAAGGAAAATAAAAAAACAATTAAAGTCAGTTCGTCCTACGGAACCAAACAAAATACAATGAATTTAGTTAGTGAGTTAGTAGTTAGTTAGTAGTTAGTTAGTTAGTTAGTAGTAAGTTAGTAGTTAGTTAGTAGTAAGTTAGTTAGTTAGTTACAGCCTATATCCCACTGTCGGGCACAGTCCTTTCTCATTTCTGCGCGGGCAAGGAAATGTCCGCCGTGCTACCCCATGCGTGTTAGCGAACTTGTCTTCGAAATATTTTTGTTATTATTCCTCAGACATGCAGATTTCCTAACGATGTTTTCTTTCACCGCCGAGCACTCAGCAATTAAAAATACAATTAACAATTTCTTTGGTATGGTTTGGTTCCAACGGGGATCGAACCCGCATTACTCGTATACTGTGAAATTTACAACGATCGTCTAGTCCCAGAGCAACTACGGCTCTACATTTTATGTGTAAACACATAAAAGCTAAGCCTAAACTTAAGGCCGTTTTGTAGTACGGTGTGTAGATATGAAAACGTTACCCCGATTACCGCAATTGTTGAGCGGATTAGTACTAAAGAGGGGCGAATTTTAGACCAAAAAACGTAAGGCTAACTTTGAAAATGTCTTGATTTTTTTTTATAGAATAGGGTGACAAACAAGGACACAGTCCATCTGATGGTAAGTCGTTGCTGTGACCCATAGACTCCACATTTATCCTCAATAAAAAATCAAAATGCAGCTGCGTCGTCACCCGTGAGGACTAAGATGAAATGCCTCTTTTCCAGTAAAATAGGTCTCCGGTTCTCTACACTCATCATAAGAAATACAGCAGTCAAACTGCCATTTTACGCTGGTATTCTGTGAGAGAATTAACATTACCTAAAAATAATAAGCTATTTTATAATTGAAAAAACTTTTAGTCGGTTTTATTACACAATCTCTACAAGGTACACGTTTAAATAACAATTTAGCCGTGATCTTTATTATTATTTTTTGAAGTGAAAACTTCTTTAGATTCGTTGTGATTTGAAACTCGAAACGAAAAACCTACACTAAAAAGGGACAAATATACATCTATTGCATTTAGCCTGCGAGAGAATGAGATAGAATACAGTATACAGTGTTTATTTTAAACAAAATTATTTATATTTTAAGTTTATAAGCCCCACAATTATCTAACTCCCTGATACTCCGCATTCTCATTGTCTCAAATTTTAGTTTTCTGAAGGAAACCTTCGACTTCTACCGCGTGTGAACTACACACATGTTTTTTTACGCCAGCACTATTTTATTTTAAACTCCACTTTGAGTGCTTTGCAGCACCTGCGTCACGGTGGATAAAAGAAAAAAATATAGAAAAAAATAAGATACAATAACATAAATTCATATCATCATAATCACAGCCAATCAAAAGCCTACGACTGAACATTGTTCTCCCTCGTAGATTGCCACGTAGATGATAATTGCCATAGAATAAATATGATAAAATTAATTCATAATATCCTATAAAAATATGAAACAAAACCACAAATAAAAATATAATGAAAACAACAATATGTAGTAATCGAAAAGAATAGTTTTTAATAGCATAAAATAATTTTGAATAAAATAACAATTATTTATAATCTATATTAGATTATTATATTAAATATATATTAGATTTTACTTTTTATTTCGAAAAAAAATGACGTGAGTGGGACATTATACAATGAAAATACGGCTCCCACTAATGAAACATTAAAACTAAATATAATATTTTATTGCTGTACGCATATTAATAAATAAATAAATAAATAAATAAATAAATAAATAAATAAATATTTAAGGTTTGTAGTCGTGATTTATATTTTATTATTTGTAAAGGTTAACCTTAAAATTATAACCTATATTATATACTATTAACTTACTCGTAAAATCGCCTTCAATTAAAAAAATCTCTCACTAATTATTAAATGTAATTAATACTTAAGTAAGCTCTAATAAATGATTATAATTAAGGCCGTTCACATCAAAGTATATTCGCCCTATTAAACGACCTCAAAAATATTTAAAAGCGATTACTGAAGCGTTGAAGAGGACAGTTAATTAAATCCTCATTTAAGATTTACCCACAGTCAAGCAAAAAGTGGGTCGCTTGTTATAAAATTTTAACAGGCGATATTTCACACGATGGGTTGCGTGCAGTCATTGTGATCGTGTAGTGTATGTGCGGCATCATATTTATACACAAATAACTAGGAAGTATGGTCAATTAATGAAACTAACCATGAATTTTCTAAGATCCGCATAATAAAATAAAATAATGAGTCTTACCTAGTTTGGAGAGCACCTCCCGTCCTCCCTCGATTACGTGCACTATCCCCGTCACAACTAATCCTAACACCACTTCTCCCGACAATACTACACAAAGAAGGAAAGACACAACACCTTCGATAATACGACAAGTGTTTTGCCTCTAAACGAGGTATCTTCAGATGAAATTAACTGCGGTGGCTGACTTACCGCGCTTCATCAACTTACTACACACAATTGCAAGTGTACTAAGTGCACGCAATTGAGGTATGGCGGGAGGTGCTCTTCAAACTAGGTAAGACATATTATTTCATTTTATGACGCGGAAACAGGCAAATTAATTTTAAAATCTTTAATATAATAGATTACCGAAAAGTAACGCCTGATCCTATTAATAAATGAAACTAACTGCTTTGTCGTGTAAAGCATTAGCGTAAGTCAATTCACTCACTTCACTCCACACTACGCATAATGTTATTTTTCCGAGCATACAACCTAACTAGCGTAATAATCACTTTCTTTCTCATTTTCATTTCTCTCAAGTACGTCATCTGGATATTATATTCTGTGTAAGTCGGATTCAAGGTAATTGCATAATGAGGTATTTGTAATATATGAATATGTAGTATAGAGGTATGTGTATAGAATAAGTGTGACAAACGAGCACACAGTCCACCAGTGATGGTAAATGGATGCTACGGCTCATAGACATCTACATTCATCCTAATCAAAATGCAGATACGTTGTCAAACCTGAGGACTAAGATGGAATGCCTCGTTTCCAGTAAAAATGGTCTCCGGTTCTCTACACTTACAACACGACACACAGCAGCATTAAGCTGCAATTTTACGCTGGTATTATGTCCTACCCCGGTCGAGCCGACCCATTCTTGCTACAACCATAATATAGCTGTACCGTAGCTCTACCACCTCTAAAATATCTATACTATCCATACTACTACTATCCAAGCTTTGTTAAACGTGATTGATCATCTTGGGCGATTTTCCTGCAACTATTTAAAGCTTTTACAATCGTGAAAATCTACACCGTCTCGCAAAAACAAGACCCTCTCAGAGAAAAACAGGCAATGAACTGTTTACAATTTCATTTATAACTCATATGTAATAAATGTGGGGATTGCAAGTGCAGCTACCCTGCACTTGCAATCCCCACTGCACTGCACAAGTTATTTTCACACATTGTCCTCAATATCTTTTTATAGAAGGCCTTATTAAGTAAAATTTCCTTAATATGTTTTTTGTTAAGTTTACGTCAGACTCTTAACCGACGAGCGTGTATGCGTAGACATATGGATGTAAAGGAGGCGAGAGAGGTGTGTCAGGATCGCGCCAAATGGAAGTCCGTAGTCTCTGCCTACCCCTCTGGGTGACAGGCGTGAGTGTTTGTGTGTGTGTGTTTACGTCAGATTGTGGTAGGTACTATATTTTTAAAAATTGTTACTGCACTATTTTATACATATACTGAGAAAAGTATTTCTAGTTTTAACCAATTTATTATTCTATAAAGTAAAGTAAGTATTATATATACAAATCTTCTATTTATATATAATATTTAATTATCAATATCTTCGATTTTATATACAAATTCAATACATTTTTTTTTCAAAGTTTAATTTTATTTAATTACAATATACCTTTGTTCGATAACTTGTTGCCATCTTGTAAGTAGTGACATAATCCCGTTGCTGTAGAAATCTTCGGATTCTAGTATGTTCTATTTGAATCAAATCGGAGATCGATTTTTTTAAGCGAATCAACATGCCTGTCCGTCCGTCCGGTAATACAGATTTCTAGTAGCGGAGCCCCTTTTAATTTTTAATTTATTTTAGACTTTATTATTTTTTGTTATAACGGCAACAGTAATACACATTCTGTGAAAATTTAAACTGTCTACCTATTACGCATCATGAGATACAGCCCACTGACAGACAGACAGACAGACAGACGGACAGACTGACGGACTAACGGACGGACGGACGGACGGACGGTCGGTCGGTCGGTCGGACGGACGGGCGGACGACCAGCGGAGACTTATTAATAGGGTCCCGTTTATTATTACCCTTTGGGTTCGGAACCCTAAAAACGAAAATTATGTTTGAGCACGCCGTTTTTATAAAAATTTTATGAAAACCTAGTTGCCAAATAAAAATTGTGGATCACTTTTATATTTTAAGAAACAATATTTTTTTATAGTTAAGAGGGAGAGAGAATTATAACTAAATAACAAATTTCAATCCCGACGACCTTAACCATCCCAGATCTTTGTCAAAAGTAACGTAAAAAGTTTATTGTTCATACACTTTTATAGAGACAATTTTTGTAAACGTGCCTGCAATAAGTGTATATTTTGATTACGTAAAAAAATAAAATATAAGTAATAAAATCGTAGCCGTAAAGTTTTTCTCTTGCCATGCTTCAAATTGAATTGAGAATATGCGTGATAAAAAGTATGTTTTACGTATTCCTAAAAAGTAACACAGAAAAAATATATGAAATAAATTTTGAAGGAAAAACTGTTTTATACCATATACCAATTCACAAAGTAAAGTAAGTCATGTGTAACGTCCATGTCACACCTATGCTGGTAGTTGTTGGGAGCACTAAGCTCGAAGTTGTTGACGAGTATGTTTGCCTGGAACAAATAGTCCGACTAGGTAAGTTCAAATTCGACCGAAAGGTAAACCGACGGATTCAACTCGGCTGGGCAGCATTCGAGAGATTACGACACATCTTCTCGTCAGGCATATCTCAAAACTTCAAAACTAGATTTTTCAACCAGTGCGTGTTACCAGTGATGACCTATGGATCTGAGACGTGGTCCTTCACTGCTGGCCGTATGAGGAAGCCCAAGGTCGCTCAGCGAGCTATGGAGGGGAGCTATGCTCGCGGTTTCTCGCCGTGATAAACTTAAAAACGAGGATATCCGCAGTAGAACCGATGGGGAAGAAAGGTTCTCTAGTGGCAGCCTCGTACCGGCAGGCAAAGTATACGGCGTCCCCTCACTAGATAGAGGAACGACCTGGTAAGACATGCAGGAAGCCAATGGATGCAGGAGGGTCGGGACCGTGCTTTGGGGCATTCCTTGAGGGAATGTTCAGCAGTGGACTTGTGATGTAAGGATGAAAGTAATGTAGAATTTTCATAAATATAATCTTTATGTAGGTATATATTATGATTTTGTTCATCAACAAACATTACAATGATATTTCTAACATATCAAATTTCTGAACTGTTACGAAATAAAAATATTGAACAAAAATGCTTGATGTTTGGTATTGAATGACGCATAATAAAAAAACTTTTGGCTTAAAATTGGAATTGTACGACCAGGAGATTCAAATGTAGGTATATTTATAAATTGAAACGAATGGCGGACTGAAAGTAAAACACTGAAAACGGTTTTTACATTTTATTGTGCATATGTGTAGAAACGTTATTTGAATGATTGTTAGTTTTTATGTTTTCAAATGTATTGTTTTTTATAACAAGCAACATTTTTATTGACAACAATAACGACGACAACATCAACTACGTCAGGAAGAACTATAATCATTTTCTAGATTTAAATTAGTTTGCTTTTAAGTAAACACATTTAATTATTTAAATTTAATCAAAAGTCTAATATTAAAAAGTGTAACATTTTCTTAAGAGGCATGGAGGTTAATTTATTTACCGACTTCAAAGAGGATGATTTACGTGGTAGAGCCACGCTGCAGTTATATTATATTATCATGGTGGCAGCATGAATGAGTCGGCTCGACCGGGGAAGGATCACGCTGTAGCAAAATACCAGCGTGAAATAGCAAATAAGGCTGCTGTATTTTGTATGGAGAGTGACGAGAACCGGAGAACCTTCTGCTGGGAACGAGGCATTATGTCTTAGTCATCAGGGGTGATAACGCATTCTGCATTTGATTCTTAATCGAGGATAGATATCTATGGGCCGCAGCATCCATTTACAATCAGATGGATTGTGTACTCTCTTGCCACCCTTATTCTATTAAAAATAAGATTTTCAATTCAGCAGTATTTTTAATATTTATAACAAAAACCTTCGACGTTAGATAAATAGATATAGAAGAATTTTTTCTCGATAGATTCCGGCAAGATTCGATGGTATTTTCTATGGAATTTTGGTTTAACTGCAAAAGGCAAGCAGCCCATACTACTTTTCCAAATTAATTTTTATATGCCCTTGTAAATATCTACGAGGCAACACTTATCTTTCTTTGTTGCCGTGTAGTGACGGTGTAATATTCACTACCCCATACCGTCCTGTGGGGAAGACAGAGGACAGAAGGAAATTGAAACAGGTGATTGGCAGCAGCATCTTCCCGATAAACACTCAAAATAATAAAAAACCACGGTTGAAATCCCGCTCGACAAGCGGGTCAACTATGGCAAAATCACCCCTATGATTCAATCTATGGGGAGGCCTATGTTCAGTAGTGGACTGTTGTAGCCCATAATGGATAGATGGATGGACTTATCTTTCAAAACTATTACATACAAATAAAACTTTGACTTAAAAATATTTCATATACCAACACATATGTAACAAATTGTAGCAACAACTGTTTGTGTTTTAATTTTAATATGGAAAAATATTTCCCGAGATATATTTTTGTGAAATAACCACCTTAGCGAAGCCTTTCCCCCCTTGCTTGAGATGAAGTGTCACGTAACGTCGCACAAAATAAAACTTTAGAATAGTGAACAAGGGGTTTCCGTATACACAGAAAATATGCGAATAAGACTTCATGTGAGCAAAATTTTTTTAAACGCTCACAATAATTACCTATATTTTATATTAATCTAAAGGCTATATTTAATTTAAACATCATTATCATCATCACTATAGCCACACTGCTAAACATATGCCGAGGTGACGACCTGGTACAAGATGCTAATTCGACAGATGCAGGTGACTAAGGACAGCACGGTCCTACAGCATTCCTCGGGAAAGGCCTAATTAATTAATGTCTTAATTTAATATTTCAATACAATCCGCTCTAAACCATAGACCTACTTTACCGTTTTACCACCGTTTACGCGTTAAACATTAACTACGGCCGACACAATATAGCAGGACCAGAGTTGGACTTTTTATATTACGGTATAAAATACAATAGGTAGATTATGTATAGATGCGTAGGTATACTAAAATGCCTTGCTCTTAATTTATAATCTCAAGAGTTAATTAAGTTAGGAAGTTGTGAAGTTAAGTTTAAGTGCGTGAGTGTAATCCATTCGGGGGACTGAGAGCGGCATCAATTATGGCGGTGCGCGATATCTGGTACTGTGATTACTAACCTGTCTTTTCTACCGACTTCAAAAAGGCGACGATACCCAATTCGACTGTATGTTTTTTTTATGTGTGTTACCTCATAACTTTTTACTGGGTGAACCGATTTCGATGATTCTTTTTTTATTTGAAAGCTGGTGCTTTACATGTAGTCCCATATAAATTTGATCAAGGTGTAACTAATAGTTTTTGAGTAATTCTTAATAATTTATATTGAAGTCCTCAAAGGACTGAGATAGAATGCCTCATAGCCTTTAATTTGGCGGCAGAACTTGTTAAGAGTTATATATATAGTAAGGAGTCCTACCACCTAGCAAAAGATAAATGATTAATACTAGTAGTGGAGTGCTAGAATTAGACCCATGGTACATGAACGGTTTAAATTGCAAGTTTTTTTTTTCAAATATAGCATAAGGGTGACAAGCGAGCACACAGCCGACCTGACAGTAGGTGGATAGTGTGGCCCATAGACATCTACATCTATCTTCGATTAAGAATCAAAATTCAGATGCGTCGTCACTCTTGAGGACTAAGATAGAATGTCTCGTATTCAGTGAAAAGGGTCTCCGGTTCTCTACACTCACCTTACGAAACACAGCAGCATTTAGCTGCTATTTTACGCTGGCATTCTGTGAGAGCATCTTCAGAGTATCTTCTCTGGTCGAGCCGGACCATTCGTGCTAAACCATAACATAGGTGCAACATGGCTCTACCATGTCTGTTTCAAAATGTACAAATCCAAAAATGTTAATATATGACAAATAATTCTGTACATAAAACTTATTCGTTTCATTCTGCGAAATACATTGAAAAAATTCTCAAATAACTTTGTTTGACCTCATCAGATGAGACCATCGAAAAGTAACTTGAAAACTTGATTCTGAACAGAGCTTTACTTCTCACCTATAAGAAATAATTTGAAAGGAGTAGACGCTCCTGTATTATATTTTATGATATAAATTAAATCATCAGCGAAATGCAAGAAAATATAGTAAGCGCTGACTCAACTTTGCGCTAGCCAAAGGATATCATCAAGCGCCATTATTATCATTGACGGTGAAAGTGCAAACCTAATGGGAACTTCAATCTAGCAATTGTGTTATCCTATAACAAATTTAAACATTAACAAATAAAATTGTATTTTTTTAAAATTAATCTTATAATAATTTATTTATTGTAAAAATGGGATGTGTTTAACGTTTTATACTACTAGTGCAGTACTTTATCTAGATAGGTATTAGTTGTGATTTTTTAAAAGATTGGCTCGATTGAGACTGACCCTATTCTAATAAAACACTAGAGTTTGCTCTAAGACACAAAACGGAGTAGTTAAAAACTATTACAGCAATTATAAATAAATACATATTTAATAAATATAAAAAATAATTTAAATAAAAAAACTTCAGTGTGGGATCGGGTTGAGAGAATACATCATATTTCAGAAAATTTTGTAATAGATAAAATTATTATATTATATTAAAACAACTAACAAAGCCGGGACGAAAATATACGCTGACAACAAGTACTTATAATGTAACGAAAACAAAGGCACTTGTAATGATTTGTTACAAACATTCAAATTAAGAACAGTTGAAAGACTGAATATAATTAAATTAACAAAACCAAGATGGCTTATTTTAAGAAGCGCTCGAAGCTTTGTACTTCGATAAACAAAGTTATAGGTAGAGGGCACACGGGCGTCAACAGAAATATCAACATTTGGCGAATAAATAAATCAACGTATCCGTGAGCCGTTTTTACTCAGGGGCTAAGTGCTCGCTATAAATTTCCCAGTCCGCGTGCGACCCGGGTTCGATCACCGTCGGCACCTATGAAATCGTTAGTTGTAATTTTATGTGCTGATTTACCACGAGCTTGGCGGTGAATGAAAATATCGTGAGGAAACCTGCAGTTGAGGTACGATACAGGATACGCCAACACGCATTGGGGCAGCGCGGCATTTTTCTAAATAATAAATTCTAAATAAAAAATAAGAGGAGGCCTGTGCCAAGCAGTGTGACATATACATGCTGTTGTCTGATGAAAAAAACTGATTCATCTAATTGTGAAACGTGTGGAGTAATAGAAGACTGACATCGTTTTTTAATGGAATGTGAGCGGAACCGAGGGGCAAGGGAATTATTTATAAGGACCTATAAGATAAATGTATACAATATGAATATTGGGCAAGGCATTCTACATGCACCCACCTCGGATATTGCATTGAGTATATGCAGATTAATAGTAAATGTATAGATTTTAAGTTAGTTATAATGGGATAGACATGTTAACAAATAAAAATCCCTAAATAAATAAAGAGAAAAAAAAATATACATGCTGTAACTTTACTATAATCAACGTAGATATTTTAAATTGTAACGATGTATTGCAACATTAGTTATGTAATGACATTCCATCTGCATGAATGCCACCTGCAACTCTCAGAAATGAGAGGAGACCTGTGCCAAGCAGTATGACGTATATATGTAGGCTGTAACTTTAACTTTATACATATATACAGAACAAGTATACATATTTATCGCCTAATAATTATTGTTGTGGATCAGGCTGATTGTTCTTATGCACTTTATCCATTTTAAAAACGGGAAAAAGTCTTATTGTAGGGGAAACGTCATTTTTAAGTAATACTAATATAATTAAATAAGTTCGTAGTAAACATTCATGATTTAAACATACTATCAGAAATCCCTCTCAGAAATGAGAGGAGGCCTGTGCCCAGCAGTGGGACGTAAATAGAGTGCAACTTTACTTTACTTTACTATCATGGTCCAAGTTTGGTTTCCGTTTAACTCTTAAAATATACTAATGGCCAAATTTTCAAGCGCTACTAAATTTTAAGATGTTGGTAAGTTTCGTGGTGTCACAGTCACTTTGACTTAAAGTGAGAGAGACAGCATGACACTTAACGGCGTCTTGAAATTGAGCTGCGTTTAAATATTTGGGCATAACAGTTACTATTTGGTCACTGTCAAAATACGGATTATCTATAAAAATTCCAAGCTTGAAACATTCATATGCTGACCGGAGACTAAGCGACTGATGGTATTTAATTCGTGTTTTCAAAATAAAGAGCCGTAAAATCTTCTGTCCTCGTCGGGCATTTTAAATCATTATACGTTAGAAATACTTTAAAACAATTTCACAAATCGTCAGCCCGCAATCCCTGTTACATCTGAGATTGCAGTGTTGAATATTAAAGACTTAATAACGACATATTTTTTTTTCACAAGAGAACGTGGCTCTCGTGATGAGTTTCATTTGAAAATTCATAACATCAAAAAGAGGTTTTATTAACCCTTTTAAAAAGGTCAAAGCTGTCAAAATATTTGAGGCAATGGTAAACTTACTTATGAATAATTAACTTTATCCGACATGTAATGCCTGCTCGGTATCCATTAAAGTGCATACGTTCTTTTTACTGATAACGAGACATTCTATCTTAGTCCCCAGGAGTGACAAGGTATTTACAATTTGTGTATATTCTCACTACCAGATGGACTATGCTCGGTTGTCACCCTTAATCAACAACAAAAAAAAACGAAGTGTAGATGGCGACAAAGCGCTAAGCAGCTGGTAGCATCTAAGATGGTAAAGCGCAACAAAAGCCTATTCACTCTTGCCTAAATAGGCCACCATTTTACCCACCTATATATTTTTACAGACTGCCCCAGAAGGAAAGTAATGTTTGTCTTGCCTAGTGTAGTGGTGTTGGGAGTAGCGGTGCTGGGATTAGTGGTGACGGGGATAGTGCACGCAATTGAGGGAGGGCGGGAGGTGCTCTTCATACTAGGTAAGACACATCATTTTATTTTATAACGCGGATATTTGCGAAGTAAAATTTTTCTAAAAGCTTTTATAAAGTAATGTTTTTCGAGTGTATATATATGTATGTTTTTTTTTAGATAAAAGAAGGCTTTTAGTAAATCGCACAGTGGTGCCAATTAACATAATTGTATGATCGGTATCGAGAGTCTTGACGCGATACCAGCCATACCATCTTGATGATTGCCTGGAATTAGTCCGAGCAATTCCTCCGAGAACTCCCCGTGGTATATGCGATAAAATATGTACATTTGTATGGCTATTTCTATGACACGCTTTGCAGCCTAAGCGGTTTGATAGATTTTAACATATGGAGTGCCATTACATTCTTCTTAATCGTGAAAGTGATATAGGATATGATATTTGTATTAACTCATTGGGCTTGTTTACTAATTACATACCAACGTTCTCTCGATGCACTTTACGCGCACGTTTTCGGTGAGCTTCGCTCTTCTATACATCCCTCCATCACAGCATATAAAAGTCCACTGCTGATAATAGCCTACCCCATAGATTGCCTCATGATATTGCTATAGCTCCAACCGTTGATACAACAGTTTTTTTTAAATTCTGAGTTGTTATCAGGAAGAAGCTGCTGCCTATCTCCTGTTTCAGTTTCCCTCTGTTGCCTCTTACGACACCCACGGGACGATAGGGGGTAGTGGAATATTCTTACATTGCCATTACACGCCTTTCGCTCTTTAGATAGCTTTAAACATATTTTATTCGTAAACAAATTCCTGAATGAGGAAAGAGTGACAAAGCAAATTTATGTTGCAGAGGTGAACGGCATAGTCGGGAAGGGTCGCCCTAGGCGAAAGTTTATCGACCAAATTGGCGATATATTAAAAATGGGCTAAATCAAGAGTACCTTTAACCGACGAGCGTGTATGCGTAGGTATATGGATGTGGAGGAAGCGAGAGAGGTGTGTCAGGATCGTGCCAAATGGAAGTCCATAATCTCTGCCTACCCCTCTGGCTGACAGGCGTGAGTGTTTATGTTTATGTATGTATGTACAAATTCCTCACATAAATAATTTACAAGTCGATTTTAAAATGTTTTACACAGTAAACAAATAAGGACAAATATTATAAACTTTATTTTCCATTCATTAAAATTAAGAGGCTCTAACGAAAGCAACATTTCATCGTCTTATTTAAATAAAACAGAAAATATTATTATTAGCATCGCCCAAATCTTTGTTGGTTTGACAAGAAAAATAGCATTGACAAATGTATGTATTTATTATGTACATTATGTATACTTGCACGCAAAAAAATTTTCTTCCGTCTAAAGTTTCTTTTGTTTACTTAAATACTAAGTAAACATTGAATGAAACTAACAAAAGACTTTTGTATAACTATTGACGGAGCTTCTCGGAAGAATTCATGTAAGTAGTTTATATTGTGATAAAGCAAAAGATGGGAATATTAAAAATATGCAAATTTATTTTTATTATTCCCGTCTATATTATCCCGTCTATAGTATTCCGTCATATATAATATCTGTAAAAATTAGATCTGTTATAATTTCCATGTTATTCTTCAGCAGTTTCTTCCTATCTGCATATATTTGTTATGTAATAGGGCTCTTTTTTGCCTTATTACATCCATCTGAGTATTTTAGAGACCCCGCCGAGAGAAATTTCTAGTCAGCAAATTCCTATTCTCCACTAAAGATATCTAAATATTTTATTTATTTATTCAGAAAACCAACAGCTTTTAGCAAAATATCAAATCGGATTACTTTAACATAAGCCTTGTAGGTTTCCCTATACTATCTATGCGTAATTAAAACAAGAAAGAGCGACGCTTCATCCTCGGTACAAAAAAGATTAACTAATGGATATAGGAGACAACTTTTATCGTTCCATACATGCACAGGATTTATTCTACCACTTGTAAGACGGCACAAATTTTTGTTGGTATTTTATGTTGGCTTTCTCGACTATCCTTTTTAGTTTCAACGATAGATGCTACTAAACCGCGCGATGTAATATTTAGCCCGGCTACCTTCAGCTTTTGAATATAAATTTTTTATCCGATCTACACAAAACGAGGTTACAGTATTAACCGATATTTAAATGGTGAATCTCACCACCATACACCACAGTTAGCCACCGTAGGAAAATCTTTGTTTGAAAGAGCACAAGGGATAGGTGATAGAAAACATCTGGCCAGCCACTGTCACCGTGTGCCTGCTGTACAGTACATATGTCAGAGGACTCACAGACAAGATTGGCTACAAAGTCTGCAGTCTGTGAACATGTTCAAGATCGTCCCTGCCATTACGTCCGATTTGATAGACCTTAAATCCTCGTAAAACAGCACCGAATCCTATCAAGGCTAATTTGTGAGGCTATTGAAATAAAATAAAAAAAACATTCTAATTTCCATAGAAAAAACGGATGGGTGCTACCATGTACTTTGAGCCTATAATTAACAATATTAAAACCAAAGTATGCTACTGCAAGACTTCAAGGTAGGTACAGTAAGCTCTTTCTGCATATATCGGACCAGAAATTAGCCAAGCTAACTATGAAATCGGGCGTCAAATAACACACCTCGCCCCCCGTGACCATCTGGAATGTCAGGAATTAAAAGTTAAAATTAAACGAGATAAAAACCGTATAATTAGTTTCATTTAATTAAATTTGACAGTTATCCATTAACGCGCAATGCAGTATCTTTGCTTTACATATAATAAGAACATATATTTGTTCTAACGTGAAAGGCGTCATTTACCAAACATTAATATCAAATTCATCTCAAACTTTACCATAGCTCATCGTATAGCGGTATAGGTTCTGATTGTTACAAATGGACCACAAATTTAGAAACACTGTAAACACATTTGCAAACGACTCAAAATAAACCGCTACATTGGGAATAAGTTATAAAAATCCAAGTTAAATCTCGAGATAATCCCGTTAAACCACGCGGGCGCCATATGGAATGCCTGACCGTGAATATATAACAAATTTATGAAATTTTGTTCAGAAATTTATCTAATGCTTAAAGAAAATGGATCCTTTGAGCGGAAGTTAATTTTTTGGTAATTTCTACATTCGGTAATATTCAAACAAGTCAAATGAAAAACATGAATGATTTTGTGTACAAAAATTAATTTAATAAGAATTTCAATATAATAATTTGTTATATTTACGCGAATATTACACAAAATTATTAATCTCTGCACAATGTATAAAACATAAATGTTTTACTTTTTTATTTCCGTTTTAAATAAACCTATTTGGTAGGGAATTTATCATGTTTATATATAAATTAATTTTACTAATGACGTTTCAAGTGTTTTGCAGCGCCCACACGAAATGTCCAGAACTAATAATCTAAAATGAAATCCGTAAAAACTAGTTTTACTCATCGACTCTGTTACTCTGAAACCTTTCTTTCTATTGGTTCGTTGAGCTATATGGCCTATTGCTACTACAGCTTACTGATTCGTTAGACTTTTTCGGTTGTATTGTTACAGTAATAAATCAAATTACAAAAGGCAATTTTTTTAATTAATTAAAGATCCAACATACAAGAGCTATTAACAGTTATAATTAAAATCGTGTTGTTTCAAATTTTTCACTATACATAAAATTTTATAAAGAAACCTGATACTCCAAGCAGTAATTGAAGTAATATTTTGTTTAAATAATAGCCTGGATAAATATCCACTAACAATAGATGTTTCACAGTACTATACATTATGGACGTCCCACCAAACCCAAAAAAATGAAATAAAGATAAATTCAATTGGAGCTGAGAAATTAGTGCCAAATAGTCTCTTTCCACTAACAATGAAACTGGCACCTGGCAACCTATTAAAAATTAATTTCTGAAACTGATTTGATTATAAAATATATACAGAGATCACATCTAACCCAAGTTATCAATATAAGTGATTCGATTTGAAGGATATAAGAGAGCCAGCACTTTATTCTAGTCCTCAGAAACGACAGCGTACGTGTTGTACTTATTATTAGTAAGGTAGATGTCTACATTTTATAATCATAAGGAACAAATGATGCCTGTACACTGTCAGTATCACATAATACGTGTAGAATGTAAACGAAGTGATTTGATATTAGTCAAGATGTGGATAAAAATAACCGTTACCCACACTCGGGATACAAAATATGACGATATATTTGAAAGCAGCTCATTGAATACGTTGCCGGTGAAGTGAGTCACTCGCAAATTTCATTTGTAGATGGAATTCTTTATTCGCTGTATTCTAAAGATGTTTCGCGTTATGCGACACGACGTGACAATTTGTCCTGAGAAGGAGCGAGAATAGAATGTGTTCTGCTACGAATTTTCGTACCAATTTTTTTAATAAACATAATATTACTTCTTCAGTAGCTCTATGGTACAAGTGGCTAAAAAAATAGTTTCAGTTCTTTTACGTTTAGTACAAGATATTTAAAATAATATTATGGTGTAACTTTTGGAGCTGGTGATAGTTTTTTCTAAGTTTCTTCGATTTTTGATATGTGAAAATAATTTTACATATAGCGATTTCATATTTTTAGAAAATAAAGGTTCTCGGTGGCAGGTTTCTGCCGACAAGCGTCATGCTTATTCTCTAGATGTTAGTGACAATCAAATAAGGAATGCAAGAAGTTGATGAATGCGGATGACTCTAGAACCTGCTTTATAGCAGTCTATCGCGAATTTAAGACAGGTTGAGAACTACAGTAATTAACAAAGCCCAACGGATCATTATTTTCAAGTGGCAAGGGGCCGGCTACGAAGCTCAAAGAACCGACTACGAATGAGGGGAAAAAAGGTTCTCGAGTGTCAGTCATGTGTGGCAGCAAGCTGAGTGTTAAGCGACTCTAGATAGTATAACGACCTGGTAAGATATACAGCAAGTCGATGATGATATTTGTTTTAGCATAATAAAATATTTAAAACTTTTAAACAAATATAAGGCAACGAATAAATAAGACTTAGGTACATATGGTAGTGGCTAAAATTCGCAAATTCGAAACCTAAGCTGTATTAAGTTTGCAGTGTAATAACTTAGTGCGCAGGGAAGCAATCCAGAAGACTTGTTGGAGCATCACTTCGAACACAAGACACAAGGGAAACTTGTTTCTAACTACACTTGACGCTTTTGAAAGGCTAAGCTTTTAAGCGTTTATGTTTAAATTCATTTATAATTTTGTTTGTCATTAATTTAAGGAGATATACAGGTGTAGACCCTATCTTTTTTTCTTTCTTAATTTGTAGTATGGTACAGTGTGAAAGTACGAGTTTAAAGAGTTTAGTAAATATTAATGATGCATTTGTCTTTGAACAAAGTTGAATCATTACAATAAATATACATTTCTTTACAGCCTATGCTGGACACAGGGCTCCCCCGTAGATTGCTTCAACGGGACGATTTTGCGATAATTGCCACGCTTGGCAGGCGAGTTGCCAGCCGCAGTTTTTTTTATGGGATAAGTAACCTGATGTTAAGCGGATGCCTTGGCCCATAGCCATCGACATCTACATCATCTCAATCATCTATCCTCTATTACGAATCAAAATGCACCCAAAATGTTTGTCACCCGTGAGGACTAAGATGGAATGCCTCGTTTTCAGTAATATGTTGGATGACACCGGAAAACCTTCAGCGTGCAGCCTATACTTGTTGTGCCCGTAAAAGTTATACGAAAATTTTTAAAGTAAATAGCATTCGAATAATTAAATTTACAACTAATTCGTTTTTATAAGCGACAGTGGCTTAATAGTACGGTTCGGACTTCAAACTCAGAACGTCGTGTGTTCGAATCCGCTATTCGACTACCGTGGTGAACCACTCTTAACACAAGCATTTTTAAGCCTGCTTATAGTGGTTAAGGGAAGTATTTGTAATGTTAATAACGTTACAAGTATTATTTTCTTTAAAAAAAAACATTCTCACATCGTATAAGAAATAAATTTGTCCGCTATATAGCTAATAATGTATTAATACAAAAGAATGATCAAAATAAGTACATGAAATGAGGTAAAAAACACTTAACTCCTGGAGATAGAGTCCTAAATGGAAAGAAATAAAGAAAGAAACCTTTATCATAAATCGCGCAATAAAATTAAATTACCTACGAGTAGCAAGTAAAAATCATTATTGCTGATATAGCGCAGTGCTACTTCGTAGGTACTTCAAGAATAAGGTGAACCAACGTCTGCACTACTTATCGTTTGAGGTGCAATACAAATGAGTAAATGTAACCCCCTGGCAGAGAAGCATCACTAAAACAACTTTAAATTGTTACATATACGGTTTAAATTGCATTGCCCCGAAACATTCTACATTACAGGAATAGTGCCGTCGCATTATCATATATGACAACATCCTCGACCAACCTCTTGTGTTTTATATTATGGAATTTTTGCATCCGAATATAACCTTTGAATCACTGCACAATAAAGTCCGAAATAACACGCTTTGAAAGAAAACATGATATGCAATGCTGGCATAAATATTCGCTTGAGTTAAGCAAGATCCATGATGTTGAACTTTAAAGAGCTCCATCTAGAGGTAAACAATATACAGCGTCGGAGAATATATCGCTTCGTTTATCGAATCGAGATCCAAAGATGAATCTAAAATTGGTTCCAAGTACTTGTGCTTTGTTAATAAAACATGGATTGAACTTTTCTAAAAGGGAAAATAAATACCAATTGTCAATTTAATACTTGCTACTTTGTTATGGTTGTAGGACGAATCGATAGGCTCGACCAGGGAAGGACCGCGCTCTCACACAGTACCAGCATAAAATAGCAGCTCAATACTGCTGTGTTTCCTATGGTGAGTGTAGAGAACCGGAGACCCTTTTTACTGGGAACGAGGTATTTCATCTTAGTACTCAGGAGTGATAGATAACCTATCTGCATTTTGACTCTTCATAGAGGATCAGGCCACCATCAGGTGAACTGTGTGCTCGTTTGTCGCCCTTAATCTAAGGAAAGCCTAAAATATTTTAAAAAGCAGGAAGTTATTATTTTAATCATTAACGTGAATAAAGGTGTCCTATTTGGTATTTTCTCTAGTCATTTGAATAGAAGATGCCGAAAAGCTAAGACATTAATATAATTAATTCAACAAAAGACGAAGACCTTCCAGCCTAATAGAAAGACATGGAAGGCTTATTTTAAGTAGCACTCGGAGCTTTATTAACTTGACAGGCAAAGTGGCTTTGCTTTTAAGGGAAAGTAGTTAGTCGAATCGCTGCTATATCGATAATACCGTAACTATCGATAAAGGCATGTTGACGTCTTCAGTGTATTCAAATTGGTTGCCCCGTTTGTGTAGTGATTGTTAGCGCGACTGCTAGCAATAAGGTCTCGGGTTTGTAACCTGTGTCGGACCAAAAAAAAACAGTTATTAAGTTTTTCTGTTAACTGAGTTAGTACTGAGACAGAGTCAGGAAGTTAGCGATTTTCACCTCCATGCCTCGTAAAGCACTTAAAGCCGATAGTCCCGCGCCTGATATTGTTTTGTTCATGTCGGATTGCTGTCCCATCAGACTTTGAGAGTGAGGGAATAGAGAGTGCACCTGTGTTTACGTACACAATCGTTAACTATAATCCTTTCTTGGTCATTGAGAGTGGCCGTCTTGGAGGACTTTTTTTTTACTCAAATTGCGACCTGTATTGTGTATATTGGCATGAATATGTTATATCATGACTGGTCATAAATCGAACAGCTCATAATTCTCAAACACTCTCGAAACAAATAAACAATGCTACAAGTAAAATTTTTGCGTTAACATTGAAGTTTTACTTTGATGCTAAACAACAAATATTTTATCTACATATGTACGTTTTCTATCATATAACAAGTTTTTATTTAGTAAGACTCTGTATCGTATCGTAATCTTGAATATAAATTTCACAAAGACAGCAGTAACTATATTTTCAATTTAGTTTAAATCAATCAGCCTTTAAGTAAGTTCCATTGAATAAAACTACTTTTACGGATTCTATCGCGTTTAATTAAATTGTTTTTTTATTGATTCCCGGGTACTTTACGCAGAATGAACTTACTGTGTCTTGAAGTATTGTAGTGGTATGCTTGGGTTTAGTTTTAATTTTATTAATTACAGGATCCCAAGCAGGTGGTAGTATCCAGCCTCCCTCTATAAATTAGGATGTTTTTTTAAATTCCAGTAGCCTCACGTATCATCCTTGGCAGGAATCGATGTTCTTTCGCAAGAACTTGTGGTTTACGAAATCTAATGTAATAGCGGGGGCCGTCTAAGATATAATCACAAACTGCAGACTTTCCGGAATGTTGGTGTTTCACGTCAGCTATGTGTTCCATAGGGAAGTTCCATTCCATGTCGTGCTATTAAAATTTAAAAAGACTATAAATATCATTTTTATCACACAACACACATTTAAGTTATAATATTCAAATTGTATTTTTAATATTAACACTTTTTTAACTTTTAAGCCAATTTAAAGATAGGAATATCGATATATTTTCTGTAACCCACTCGCATATCAACACTATCGCCCAGTCATTGTCAATATATTCCTTCAGGCGCCTAAATCTCGCCGCCGAACACCTCAATAATTAGTCAGTTATTCGCAGTATTCGAGTATCGTGGTATGAATAAAACATTAAGCCCGAAACACAAGTACAGTCGCTCTTGCGTACTGACCAATTAACATTGAACTCTCGTAAATTTTGTCAATCACGGGAACGAAAGTTCGATAGAAATGGTCAAGGATTCTGACGTTGTTACGTTCAGTTAGGATGGAGTAAACAGGCCCAATGCAAACAAACAGAGACGGGGCAACCATAGCCTAGTATTAATGGGATTAATTATAATGCACAGGCTTCTCTCGCGGCGTCGTTCATTTATTAAAATAACAAACGATTACTTTCTTCTCTGCGCGGTTTTCTCCAGCTTAGACTAAGATACGTATGCTAATATTTTTTTTTTCTAATTTTACTTGAAATCAAATCCTGCTTGAGGTCCTGCGCATTTGATAGTTTCTTATAACTCAAAAATTGTCGCCGCTGTCGAAAATTGGCTAAAAGTTCATCATTCATATACTACCTGTATATACAACACTTTTTATACAATATACAGGGTTATTTTGCCTAATAACCTGCCAAATTTGCAGGGAAGTTTCATAATAAATAATATAGTCAAATGGTGAAGAAAAATTAATTAATAACAAACTTTATTTTATTTAAGTTTAAATTCAAAATACGTGGTAATGTATTATTTTATCTGAATTTAATGTGCACGCACAAATTCGTAAGGGTCGATCGGTAGGCAAATACGCTGCTGCCCATAAACCACATTAAATTTGGGATAATTATAATAAAAGTAGAAGCCTTATTTACTCGTATTTTCAAAATCTGTAATAACTGCATATCATTTTTTATATATTTGAACTTAAGTATAAAATTTGGATGCTCTAGAAAAATAACCCTGTTATATGGTTGGACTATAAAGATTATGAAAATTAAATTAACAGTTCGCGAGCCACAGCAGCGGTTCGATTACCGGCGGTACCGTCACGACGTTACCCTTCACCGCCGGGCACGCAGTCACATCATGAGGAAACCTGTATGTCTAAGAAATAAAATAATTCGAGGACATGAGTCCTAAGCAGCAAGGTGAAATAATGGCTTTATAACCTTCTCAAAAATAACACGAGCCTGTGCTCAGCAGCAGGACGTATATACGCTGTTATTACTACTACCACAAGAGTGTTTGTTCATAGCACTTTTTTAAATATTTTATCACATTGTACTTTTTTTTAAACAAAACGTTGTTTCTGGCTGGTTGTTCTTTTATAAATCTGATATATAATTGTTTCAGTTTAATGGAGAAAAAGGTTATTATGTATCCCTTAGTAATATTTGTGATTTGAGTAATAAAATGAATTGAAAATTCTTTATTTTTCTACATAAGAAATTAGTATTCTGTTTGACAAACGTCAACGTATTTTTTAATCAAATACCGTTCCTAAATTAGGTTACTCTTCAGATAAGAAACGGCGGGAGAAACTGCGCAGGTCACCTTTTTTGTTACTTTTTAAAGGTGAATGTCAAATTCGGTGAAAATAAAAATGAGTAGGAATAGACTCTTAAATAAGCGAAGCTTATTCTGTGTTGAGTTTGTCATAATTAAAGCTTATAAGTCAAAAATATTCAATGATTTACGCTTTAAATATCTTTGTTATAAGTGTATAGCGAACTCTTGGGAAACTCGTTATACAGAAAATACAGCTGATATATTAATTTGTTACGATTTTCTGTTCTATTTAACATACGAATACGACGAGATACGACGAGAGTGCTAGCGTGAATCTCACGCAGACGTTATCCTGTAATAGATGTCGCGAAAACGGGCGTAACTACCTATATATTAAAAAATAATATTTATCTTAATTTGTAAATATTAACATAAAAGCTGTTAGTATTGTGATGGCAGCATAAAAAAACTATCATCCCGTCTCATATCATGGATATCGTAACGACTTAGGAAAAGGCCTAAAAAATCTCTTTATAATACCAGATCTTTCATCTCTTATTTATACCAGATACAAAATGTCCAGACTGACGATGGGTAACAGTTTCGAATGTACGAAACGCCCGGTACTGCGATAAGCGTAATAAAGACAAATAAATTCCCTACTATGAGAGTAACCCATGTTCTACAATGAATTATTGGATCATTGCTGAATGGATTAGTGTTTATATGATGAGAAAAAAAGATACAAAATGCTCTTCCGCATCAAACTATTTTAATATCTTCACTATACTATCGGAACTTATGCAGAATATCACACACATTTTTTTCAACACTATCTGTTTCTAATTAAGGCTAATTTATTCTCTTAATAGATGGATGCTTTAAGACTTAATATTTTTTTTTAATTTAAAGAAAAATCCATTCACTATAATTATACAGCGAGCTCAGTCCATTAAAACAAAGGGAATTATTAAGATAGCTTATTATGCCAAGACACGCGGTAAGGCGTGCGGTTGACACAGCGTATTGTGCTACGTGTCAGCTACGGAATGCTACGAAGCTCTACGAAATATGTCTTTTCCACCCACCGCCGCTTGGATAACAAAAATTGTTTTTCGCTTGAATCGTAAATAATGAGACCAGCGCCATATTTTCATTATGTTAGGTTCCCAGACTTTTGTCTCATGTATTTCTCGGATAAATGAAACAAAGTAATGGGGTCGTTGACGTCTTATACACATACGAGTACTAAGCTTCATACGAGCTCGTATTATAAAGCCAGACCACATTTATTGCACCTAAACAAATGAAACCTGTCGAAAATAAAAAATTATATACATATTAAATGCTTTCTCGAGCGTTATATTTCGTATAATGAACGATAATAAATTGATGTTAATAAATAATAAATTGCTCAATGAAAGTTAAATGTAGTAAATTACATAAAATATACACATTTTAAAATATAAAACTATTATTTTCTATGAATATGGTCACGTATTCTGTCAGGAATATTATATCACCGTGTAGTGGCCTACCTACCGTGTAACCTCACGGCTAAACAAAGATCTTCCCTATAGATTGCCTCATAGGCATGTATATCATAGGGGAGGGGGGGGGGGGAATCTTACATTAGCCATGCTGCAGACCATCTCCTGTTTTATTTTCCCTCTTATCGTCTCGTGTCTCACTTATTCTGAAAATATGAAGATTTCATATGGCTAGTATACTTACTGTACAAAGAACTACAGACTGCTACATATTACTGATCTGACTAAAAAAAAAACTTAATAGAAATGAAATCAAAGTAACAAATTAATAATGTACGCAATTTAGTTTCAAACTTGGGTACATGATTTGACTGGTAGATATTAGATACAGGAAATATGTCCACTTTTTGTAATAGATTTAGATAGGATTCATTTGTAATATGGATTACAATAACTAAATTATAATGAAATGTTTTTTATAGGATAAAGGTGACAAACGAGCACACAATCCACCTGATGGTAAGTGGTTGCTGCGGCCCATAGACATCTACATCTATCTTCGATTACGAATCAAAATGCAGATGTGTTGTCACCCGGGAGGACTAATATGGAATGCCTCGTTTCCAGTAAAAATGGTCTCCGGTTCTCTACACTCACCATACGAAACACAGCAGCGTTGAGCTGCTTTTTTACGCTGGTATTCTGTGTGTGCGTGGTCCTTCCCCGGTCGAGCCGACCCATTGGTGCTACAATCATAACGTAGCTGATGCACGGCTCTACCGCGTAAAATGTAATGTTAAGGAATAACAAGATAAAGTATTTACGTGTAGGTTTACCCCGCATAACATTTACACATCTTGTCTTGACAGTAACAACTATTCGAAGAGGATTCCTTCTCAGTGGCATGCGGTAAGCAAGTCAAGTGGCCCCCGAGGGCCAATACAATGCGGGTCCTCGACCGCCCGACCCCGTGCTCTAGGGCTGTTGATCATTCGCCCCAATCCAGCTGATCTTATCGGGCTCACGACATAGCAGGCCGTTTGTTGCTGCGCATATATCACGCTCTGCGCATACTATGGATATAATTAAGGCTATAACTGTGTTTTCTTTTAATATACTAGCGGTCCGCCCCGGCTTCACACTTTTCCATGAGTCGCCTCTCACGACATCCACGGGGCGAAATAGGGTAGAGGGTTTTCTTACGCCGCACCCACACGCCAATACTAATGTAAATGGAGATGGTTAACCCCTGGGGTTCTGACTCTAAAAATTATTTACCAACTTAGTACGTGGAAACATTGAGCAATGTATATTGCAATCCCTAACCTTTATAGCGTTAAATGCCAATTTAGTTAAATATAACTCCTACATTTATATCACTAATAAACAACATTTATATCGCCTAGGAGTTAATATTAAAAATATTTCGAACACATTTAAGAAATATTTCTGCTCGGTGGATAAATTACAGCATTAATATTTTATTACGTTCCAACCGAAAAAGTGTAATATTTTACGTTTCTGATTTTCATTCGTATTTTATATTAGCATTCAAATATCACTTACAGCTGACAACATTCCACTGAGAAAACCCTTTCAAGTAAAATGTACTTCTGAATATTCTGTAAGGCTAATAATAATATGTTTTTACAAAATGAATATTTAATTTTATAAAAATGATTTCTTATTTTTTCACGCGAATACTTCACACTTAACAAAACTCTATACGTGGTAGAGCCATGCTTCGGTTATATTAATTGTATAGTTGTAGCACGAATGGGTCGGCTCGACCGGGGAAGTGCCACGCACACGCAGAATATCACCGTAAAATAGAAGCTAGTGTAGAGAACCGGAGACCCTTTTTACTGGAAAAGAGGCATTCCATCTTAGTCCTCACGGGTGACAACGCATCTGCATTTTCATTCGCAAACGATTATAGGTGTGGGGGCCACATCAGCCACTTACCATCAGGTGGACTGTGTGCTCGCTTGTCATACTTATACTATGAAAAAAAAAACAATATTACGATATAAAAAAATATGTAAAATTGTTCACTCACCTATCACAGTTAATGGGCATTGAGTTTGGCATTTCTCAAGCCTCATTCCATAATATACTCGTACAGAAAGAATCGCTTGTAGCAGTACTAGGCGATCAGAAAAAGTTAGTAAGTACATCATTATAAAATATAATGCAAAACCGAGGCAACCAAACCCCGAAATATTTTAAATGTATTTCAATGGAAAAGGCAAAAAAAGGAGGCAATTGCATATTCACATTTTTTTTTATAAAACAGAAAAGACAAACGACCTTATTGCACACCTTATCATAAGTAGCTACTATAGCCCATAAACATCTACAACCGACTTCAATAGAGCAAGCTACAGCGTTGTCACCTCTGAGTACTAAGATGGAATTTCTCACATCCTGTAACTATATGGTTTAAGAGCCAGTGAGCGGCAGACTTACGGTATTTCAAGAAGCTTCAGGTTTTTTCCAGTTAATCCTGAAGTACATGAAATGGCGACTCTTAAGTTTGACCGGCGGTTGATATAGAGACGCTCAGGTGTTAAAGGTGTAAAAATAACGAAAAAAAAACGTGATAGTAATAAGTCTGCCGCTTTGACATCTTGAATTACCAATAAAAATTACCAAAAAATGACATTGGCACACACCTATGGCGGTCCCAAGGTCATGGCAGATAGGTTGACAAGTCAATTTTTTCAAGACAATTTTTTCTTTATAGTTTACGTTATTTCAATAAAGCTGCAATTTATATATGTTGTTGCTAGTATTATTTGACATATATATATATATTTTGCATGGCAGACATATTGAGGTTCTATCACCCAAGCAGACAACGAACTTCAGTGGCGTCCATAAGTGCGTCCTATAGCACTCGCTCTAACCCAGTCTTTTTTAGGGTTTTGTAGTTACACAACAAGGAACCGAAAACCTAAAACTTACGCATTATACATGAAACAAGTTACAAATATACCCCCCAATTATTTATTCAATCAGTTATATATAAAAAGAAATGCAAAACAGTTAAACCATTATCGAAGTCATGTTTTAAACTCTTGTAAAATGGGTAAGCCTTTGTTGAGTGTCGTTCGTTTTTGAACGAAACGAGTTCAGCAGATCAAAGGAATGCCGGCGCTCGTCGCTGCCGATGCATTAGCATGAGCAGTCGCAAGTTTCTATAGACGCCGATGAATTTGAATTGAACGCTCTAGTGGCGCAGATACGTCACCGTCTAATCACATACCTTCACTAGATTGGACACAAATCAAGCGTATGCTTCATACATAATACATAGCTTTATACCAATAATAAATTCGGGAATATACCGAAAACCTTTATGATCTTTTAGGAAATTTTTATAATAGCAAACTTTTAATATAGAGTTGTGTTTTTTTAATATGTTTATATAATATATATTATGTTCCATTTCTATACTAGCAATTGGCTGTACAAAAATAAGTTGGCTCGACCAAGAAAGGAATACGCTCTAACGGAATACTATCGTGAAATATTAATTAATTAATATAATAGTTTACCGCTTAGTATTCAAGTGACGAGAATTATAGGCATTCCATTAGCATTTTGGTTATTGATCGAGCATAAATGTAGAGTCTATAGCCCACAGCATCCACTTACCATCTGGTGAACTAGACTTAATAAAAATATGATAGATAGATATATAGATAATTCTTTATTGTACTCCAAATCAATACATAATGAAAGAAAAAGAAAAAAAATAGTGACACAATGGGAGGTCTTATCGCTAAAAGCGATTTCTTCCAGACAACCTTTTAAGCTATAAGCTACATAGACAAGCGAGTAATCGATTCAAAACACTTTAATAGATCTTAAACCAATGCAATATACTTTGAAGTCCCAACACCAAACCAAATCGGCTATAAACCCAACGCAATATTTTACCGATAGAAAGTGCCAATCTGATATCGCAAAAGAAACTTTTACGATGCTAAGCGTAAAGGACGACTGTTGTTCCAAAGAAGTGAGATTGAACCCGAGAATACATTCAACATGTTTGCTTAAGACTTGGGCGAGACTCTCAGACAGGTATAACAATAAAACTCAAGATAAACAAGAAAACTTCGATCCTTTTAAAGTGTTTGTTTGGAGTGCAACGTACTGGAGGAAACTCGATTATACGAATAAAATACGCGGAGACTTTGTGATGACACATATCAATAAGCAGTATGCCACTGTCTGGGATCTTTTGTGGCGCCCTTAACACTTAAATCAACAACTTTACAGTTCTGTTGTGTCATGACGCTCATCATGGTTGACGTCACGCAAGAAACAAGCAATTAGCGGTGTTTTCTTAAAGCATATCTCGCACCTGTGGTATCAAATAATTTTTCGATCCGACTATATTTGCGACATTGGCTTTTTTCTGAAATTTCCCTATCTACTTGGTGACATTCAGAAGTGTGGGTGAATATCAAAACCGCCATTTGTAGGTGCAGTATAAAGTTCAACGGAGGCGCTGTGCGCGAGATTCCATCGCAAACATTCTTTTAGTACAAAGCAGGAAAGCCCTACCCTACCTACAGAGATAAAATGCAAGACACAAAAGGAGTAATACAACTTGAAAATACGAGAGATAATTAAAAGTAAAATTACAGCCTATATACGTCCCACTGCTAGGTACAGATCCCCTTTCATTTATGAGAGAGTTGTAGTTTATTTTTGATAATTCAGTAGACTAGAGAGATAAAGCAACCACTAAATTTTCGTCTGAATAGGTTTATTAAAAACTTAAGCTCCTATTTATCCTTTAGGAGTGGAATGTTTTCCAAATTTATATCAGACCACCCCTAAAGTATAACCTTTTTATTTAAAAAATCATTATAACCGGTTCATAATTGGCAAAGACGTAACATACATACAATCAAATGAATTGAGAATTATTGCAATCATAAATATAATTTCGGTGTCCATTTTTTTTGAAGGGAGCCCACGAGCATTAAGCTTACCTAATGGTAAGTGACTACCGTCGCCCATGAACAACTGCAACAGCTTTTAAAAAAGTAGGCTCTTTTCTTGAAGGTCCCTAAGTCGTGTCGATCCGGAAAAATCGCTGGTGTTAGTCGATTCGGCAAGGAAATTGTGCGAGGGAAAAAAACTTTTATAACAGAAATACACGATCGTCACCATCATCATTATCATCACAGCCTATCAAAGTTCACTGCTGAACAAAGGCTTTCGCCATAGGTTACATCATAACAGAATATTTTCCATAATTGTCACGTTTTGGCAGATTTAAATTTGAATTTGAATAACAGTAAATAATATTGACGCGAGTTCCGTATCTCACGTGAACTACTATCTATCTACCTGTTTCAATGGTGCTCTGCGGGATATCCGTTCCCGGATTTACTTCAATCCGAACAAATGTTTATGCGGCTATGAATAATAATTTGAACATTACTGTCGTTCTCTTGCGCTATAAAATTAGAATACATCAAGACAAAGAATTTAATCTTATTTTAGAGGTTTTTTTGGTTGGGTACTTCTTTTAATTTTATAGAATTAAGGGTGACCAACAAGCATTTAGTCCACGTGATGGTTATTTGCATACAATAGTCCATAGACACCTATATCTATCATCTAATAATAATTATAATGTACACATAATCACCGTTGGGGACTAGGATGAAATGTCACGTTACCAGTAGAAAGGGTACCTAGTAGTAAGTAGTAAAAATTAATATTTAATTGAAACTTGTTTTAAAGTCTACGAATTACGTAAAGGATAATAATGCATCAACAAAAAATTGTGCGTGTAATTGTGCACGTATCATTCTTCTTTTATTTATATTTTACATAAGTAGGTTATATAATAGTATACCCATTCTCATGCGATCTCTACGGTGAAACGTTATAAGAAAACGTGACGTTTTTTTTTTAATACTGTACTATATTTCTCAACTACGTCGATTAAAAAATATTTCACTTCAAAAATAAGAAAAAGTAATAAACGTTCATCAAATTTCTTTCACGACATTTATTTTAAAAATAGTATAGTGACATACCGAGTTAATAAATTTAATCAACCGTATAGTGGCGGTGTGAGATTATCCACTACGTATGGCGTAAAGAGATGATTTTATCGCCATCTGTCGGAAGCCATATTTCTTATAATCACTTCTCACATCAGTGAAACGAAATACGGTGTTGGATTATCTCACACCGCCACAACACGGTAAGTGTATATGCTTGTGGCTGATGACTTCCGAAAAATTTCGAATATCATCTGTAAAAAAAAATATAAAATAAAATGAAGATAAAAGTAAAAATGTTAATAAGTGTGTAAATAATCATAAGCAAATTAAGCAAATTACTATTCAATGTAGTTCCCCAATTTATTATTATTATTTATTTGACTAAACCATCTTTCCTTTTATCTTTATATTTTCTTAGTTTTCTAGTTTACTCTGTGTCATTTTTTGGTTTATATTCGGTAGTTTGTGTCCTCGTATTAAGTAGCAAACCATTAGTAAATAACGGAGCCGGTTATACTACATATTATGTATGTATGGTATACTACTCAATAGAGAGAGAGAGAGAGGGAGAGAGAGAGGGAGAGAGAGAGGGAGAGAGAGAGAGAGAAAATATGTTGAAGTGCGAGACAAATAACGTTCATATTTCTTTGAAATATAATTAACTCTACCTCACAGTTGGAAAACCCCAATGGTGTCTCAATCAATAAAAGTAAATGAAACTAATATAGACTGTAACTTTATATATAGCTCTAATAACGTCACCCCTATATCTGCTCTCGGTTTAATGTATGCGAAATCATGTAATAAAAGCGTCCGACGCGCTATGCTAGTAAATTCGAGAGCAGTTGACGTTTATCCAAAGTTACACTAGTTACAGTGGCAGTGGCAGCAACTCGCAGTATACCCGTGCCGGCGCCCATTTGTTCTAGTTCCGCGGGGACGAGCGCGCTAATGTAATGGAAAACTTTGCAAACATCGCTCTCGCGTCTTGGTCTAAGCTTATGCGATTCTACGGCAGTATGCGCAAACATTTTAAATATTCCAACTTACACAATATTTATCCATTCTCATATACGTAGAAGATTAATTTATATAGACTAGCAATGGTTCTCATCCGTCCGAAAAATCCACAACCCTATATCATCGACGGCTCCTTGGCGCAGTGGCTTAGCAACGAGTTGCAGCGCTAAGTGCCGCGGGTTCGAATACCGCTCGAAACAAGTATTTGTATGGCCTACAAGTAATTGTTCCGGGTCTGAATGTTTGTCCTTGTGAAATTTATGTATGTAAACTGCCCCCACGATACAGGGAAAATCCTAGGGTGGAGGTAACGTTTCTTAAAAAAAATCCAGCGAGTGTCGTAAGAACCGACAGAGGGGAACGAATCAGGAGATGGGCGGTAGCGTCTTCTTAATAACTAAATAAACTAAACCAAGAAGAACCTGCGGTATCCAATGCGCCTGCCCCTGAATTGTAAAAATGATATTTTTTGTAATTTGAAATTCACATTGTTTGTGGAAATCGTACACTAAAAGTCATTAATATTGAGTGCCGTGTTGTCCTTCAGAGTGATTTTCGGCACGACAGCCAGACTTAGCCAAGCAAGCACAATTGCATTTTCTATTACCCACTCTCATACTCCCATGGTAAGGCAATAGGACGCGTCCGGAGAGATCAGGCACAGGACCAACGGCTTTGTGCTTTCCGAGGCACGGGGGTGAAACACAGTCAACTATTCGACTCCGGGCTACTACTGCTGCTGCTATGTAATTCCATGATAGAAAAACCTATATCAACGATGCAAGATGATCTTGATATAGGTACGTAATTACAAAAATTTCGAAAAAATAATTCGTTAGGAAAATATCAAACTATATTTTATGCAAAACATAGGCATTTGCATCATATTAAAAAAATATCACAGTTAATACATTTTATCTTAATGTATCAAAAGAGACCCTACTACATCTTCGCATTGCGCAATGTTCAAACTATCGTTAAAATTCACAAAACTGTTACCTTTCGATTGTTTGGAAATGTTTTCCGGCTAATTTGCTTGTGAGAGCTTACTTAAAACGTTGACGCTTCCCTTGAGATTTCCATACTAATTTATAATTAACTATTGTCTACTCACAATAGTCATTATCGATCGTTTTTTGTAAATTTTATGTACATATTTTATAAGTGTAACATAATGTGCATTTAAATTCTACATAAGTACTCGTATGAAGTAGTAGTAAGTAAGAATACTACTTGTGTCCCACACCTGGGCAGAAGCTCTCATTTTAAGAGGGCAATGGAGCAATTAGTTCGTTAAGCGGCTTCAGTGCGGTTTTTTTTATAGAATAAGTGTGACAAACGAGTACACAGTCCACCTGATGGTAAGTGCAAAATGCAGTTGCATTGTCACTCCTGAGGACTGAGATGGAATGCAGTGTTACCAGTAGAAAGGGTCTATTCGGTTCTCATCACTCACCATACGAAACACATCAGCATTATGTTGCTATTTCACGCCGGTATTCTGTGAGAGCGTGATCCTTCCGCGATCAAGCCGACCCATTCTTGTTGCAACCGTAATTTAGCTAAAACTAAATCAGCACATAAAAGTGCAAATCAATAATTTAATTTGGTGCCGACAGTGATAGAACTCGAATAGCTAGATTATGGTGACATATATAGAGAGTAATAAGCATCTAAGTTACCATAGCTAAACTCAGGTATAGATATGGTAAAACTTTTACACGAGCACAGCACGACAAACTCCTATGAAACCCATTCCAAGGCATTGAATAGCATGAGGACATGCAACCTAAAGTTACATTAAAGTTTAAGTAATTTTCGCTGTTCATGTCGTTCAATAAATATAGAGAAATAATAACTTCTTAAGTAATTTTGGGTTTTTACTGAAACCTGTTTCACGTGGATAAACTTTGTGGACTTAGATTAGTGTAAGTTTTTATAGATTTTTCTTTAGGGATATTACAATGAAACCAAACTTTTTATAGCTTATTCTTCTTAAGCACGTAACAGTCAAATGTTGGAGATGGACCTTATTATAGGCAGTGTTTACCGTGATCATCACACTTGATAGACGAAGACAACAGTACCAGACGTCTCGCACCATTTACGTTGCTCGCCGTGAACAGACTGGAGAGCACTTTACATCTAACATTATATGAAGTGGTTTTATCGTCATCTATCGAAGACTAAAAGTCCTTTATTTTTAGAATTTAGGTGACAAAGCAAGCACACACCACCTGATGGTAAGTGGATGCTGTGGCCCATAGACATCTATCTACATTTATCTTCGACTAGCTGTTCCCCGCGACTTCACTCGCGTGTTAGATTTTTATTTTTTGCGCGGAACCCTGATTCTTTTCCTAAAAGAAAAGTAGCCTAAGTTACTTCTTATAACACCAGTAAAAATCCGTTCAAAATCAGTCCAGCCGTTTCGGAGATTAGCCGGAACAAACAGACAGATGGACAGACAGACTAATATTTTAAAAATCGAGTTTTTGTTATAAGTAGGTACCGTATATACTTTCATATGCATATAGTAAATAGCTGTTATTCCGACATTACAAACAGACACTTCAATTTTATTTATTTCTATAGATCTATATTATATATCTATATAGATAATCTGTAGCTCTTCAAGGTAGTTCTCTTCTGGGTCTTTTTATATAAAGTTATTCTCTTATTCTTCTCCCTGATTATCAAAACTAAATAGCACGCCCACGTGTATGGAAAATTAAAAAAAAACTACTTTTGGAGACACGTGTACTGTAACAGCCGGTAAAACTCCCCAACACCCTTATCATCTTCATATCGAGTTATCAACGAAACGTGAACCTCGCTACGAGACATTTTAAGTAAAATGTGAACTATTTTCGTCAGATAAGTTCGTATGAATAACTCTTTTGATATTTATATATCACAACGATCCTTTTCTATTTCCTTTTTATTATTTATATCAGCGGAGCGCCATACAAAAGGTCGTTATCAAAACGTGAACTATAAAAGAAAGACTTTTATAAAATGCCTCCACTGCTACAGCAACGTGTACTATGGCTGCAATTTTATGAATAAGATTGCGTCCATTAAAATTTCTTTAGAATACAAAACTTCAAATTAAATACTATTCGCTGAATATTCTGTTGCGGTACTCGAGGTAAAGACTAACTGATACTTTTTTTATACAGAATAAGGGTGACAAACGAACACACAGTCCACTATACTCAATAAAAAAATCTATACTCAATAAAAAATCAAAACACAGATGCGTGAGGACTAAGATGGAATGCCTCTTTTCCAGTAAAAAAGTCTCCGGTATGGTCACTCACCATACGAAACACAGCAGTGTTAAGCTGTTATTTTACGCTGGTATTCTGTGACAGCGTAGTCCTTTCCCGGTCGAGCCGACCCATTCGTACTACAACTATACTACTAATATAGCTGCAGCATGGCTCTACCACATATAAACTTAAGGTAAGGCGTCAGTAAAGAGCGTGTGGCAGGGCGTGTGAATGTGCGTAGCAGCGCGTTTGTCATACATTTTAAGCGGTCGCTACTTGGGATACTGTAATAAAACATAGTATGTGTGTTTTTTTTAGAAAATAATGGTGTCAAAGGAGCACACACTGCACCTGATGGTAAGTAGATGCTGTGGCCCATAGACATCTACATCTATACTCGATTAAACATCAAAATGCAGATGCGCTGTCACTTGTCACCCGTGAGGACTAAGATGGAATGTCTCGTTTCTACTGAAAAGTCTCCGGTTCTAAAGGCGAAAACGACAAAACACAGCAGCATTAAAGCAATATTCCACGATGGTATTCAGTGAGAATATCGTCTTTCTGCAGTCGTGTTTAGAACGAATAGGTCGGCCATAATATAGCTGCAGCGTCTCTCTTCCACGTAAAAAAACTCCTACACCCAGGGTAAAACATCAGTGGACAGCTTTCAGCGTGGCCTGCAGTGGAACGTGCAGCGTGGCGTCATTACAAACTTCTTCATGCCTCACGCTCCGCTAAATGCTTTCCACTCAGGCGCTAGGCTTAGTAGGTTAACAGTCGTAAATATTACTTAACGCTTAACATATTAATCTGGAACGTACCACAATCCAAAACTGATACAGTTCCCACGACCGGGAGCTCTAATTTATCTCCGTCCAACCGCACACTAAATAGTTCCAACCGAACCAAACGCTAAAGCGACTAACGGCTAATGTTATTTTGAGAACAACTATTAAACATATAAACTGCGAACGCCAGAAGCAACGTGTGAAATATAAACAACACATAGTTACCAGTTTCGCGTGTACGATCGTTGCTCGACGGTAGGGATGGGAGTTTGCTTCGTGGAACATCGAATGCGGGACAAAGAGCACAAAGATAAATTTATAACCTACGCCAAATAATGCTATCTGAATTGCTTAATACGAATTCTACTAAGTAACTATTATTTTAAAGATATTAAGAAATATATATTTTGTTTGCAACATAGCAAACAAAGCAATACAACAATAAAATAAGGTTTTTCTTAAGCAACTTCTTCTATTCGTTGAGGACGTAGGGCTTAGCAGTGAACTATAGACATAGCAGCGATCACAATATATATTTTAGGTCGCAGTGATACTGGTCTCTAGAAACCTGCATAGCTGCTCGTAGATAATAAATAAAATACTAAAGTATGTGTGTTTAAATATCCATTCTATAGCCATGAAGTGGCAGAAGGAGCCAACTATCGAAGTTGAAGACCGATTGTGGCAGCGTCATTTCTGGGGCAATTGTGATTTTAGGTAAGATAGAGAGGACGGCTACGGGCGGCTGTAGCCACACAGTCACACGCAAAAATGAGTATCGATCCAAGACCGGAGACAGGCAGCAGCGGCAAAGGTGCGAGACGTAGTAGAGCCATGCTGCAGCTATATTACGGTTGTAGCATGAATTGGTCGGCTCGACCGGGGAAGTGCCGGAACTCTCACAGAATACCAGCTTAAAATAGCAGCTTAATGCTGCTGTGTTTCGTATATGTATGGTGTGCGTATAGAGAGCCGGAAACCCCTTTTACTGGAAACGAGGCATTCCCTCTTAGTCCTCAGGGCTAGCAAGCGTCTGCAGTTTGATTCTTATTCGAAGAAAGATGTAGATGTCTATGAGCCACAGCATCTACTTACCATTAGGTGGACTGTGTGCCCGTTTGTCACCATAAGTATTCTATAAGAAAAAAAAAGCTGTCTGGTACTGCGATTGTCAATCCGATTGCCAATCGTGACGATTATGTCAAATCTTCTCCACATTCATGAGCTAAGGGTCGCTGTAAATTTCACAGTACGCGAGCAACCCGGGTTCGATCCCCGCCAGCACCAGTGAAATTGTTAATTGCAATTTTATGTGCTGATTTACCACGTGCACGGCGGTGAAGGAAAACATCGTGAGGAAACCTGCATGTCTAAGAAAAAAGAAATAAAAATATTTCGGGGACACGTGAAGTTCACCAACACGCATAGGGCCAGCGCGGCGGACAATTTCTTGCCCTAACCCTCTCAGAAATGAGAGGAAGCCTTTGCCCAGCTATGGGATGTATAATAGGCTGTAACTTCATAATTCCACTGAACAAAAACCTCTCTAAATGTATAAACTCTTTCTACTTACTACGACACTTGGCAACGCAATAAGTATGTATAAATTAATACCCGTACCACAATACGCAGACATCACGTACCTAATTCCGGTTCGGAATTTGCCTTTCTTTGTCTTGGTGTTACGTCATTGGTCGGAGTTTTTGTAAAGTTTTATATATTACACTTACACAAACCTGGGTCAAATATTTTAGGCCGTATGTATAATAGAGCCGTGGTATCTCAGTAAATTTTACAGTACACGAGAAACCTGGGTTCGATCCCCGTCGGTACCAATGAAATTATCGATTGCATTTGCAAGTGTTGATGGTAAATAAACACTTGCAAATGCCTGCAAACGTCATCGTCAGTAAAGAAAACATCGTGAGAAAACCTGTGTGCCTGAGAAATTAAAAAAATTTAATGTACATGTGTTAACAAATCTGGAGTCGCCTGTATTCAATTGTATATAAAAAAAAACACAGTTGTCAAACCCTACACCTGTTATATCACAGCTTGCAATTATACGGGACCCTTACCCTTTAAAATGGAATACAGCAGAGCACAACTGCTTGCTGACAATAATGACGATACAAGAGACTCACCTTTTGCGGCGACAGACTGCGATTCTCACGCTTACGTAACGTAAAGGAAATGAGAAAGTTATCGCAATCGGATCCTAGCCCGAGGGGGCTCTGTTACCCTAATACATATAAAATCCGAGCCTTTGCATAATTCAATTTCAGTAAGCGCTGTTGCTACCACGCTTTTAGCAATATATTCCGGGATAAAGTTTATATCGGTAAACGACTATATAAAATTTATTACGTTGTGTGGTATTACGTCTAAATTTAAATTCTAGAAAAAGCTTCGAAGTGTTGAAGATGTTTAAGATGTTTTGTACCTATCAAAGTTAATATTTTTAAATAAATATAAAAGCACCTGCATGCAGACCTCCAGTATCAGTTAGTATCATCGGAGATCCAGTATTAAATGGATAGAACTGGCACGTTTCGGATATATCAATAAATATTGTCAGCCATTATTAGTATTGTTTTTTCGTTGATTGACTTTTAATATGTTGCTGTGTCCATCTTACACTGCGAGTTAGATAGGTTAATGTAATTGGTAAACTTGGGTGACAAATTTATAAACAAAGTGACAGAACCATTGTACTAAAGACTCTGTCACTAGCCAGAAAAGTAGGTAAAGGAATGCTATTTTAAATTTGGTTATTTTAAATTACTATTACTTTGGCTATTATGTCACACGCAAAAGATGGCTAATTTACAATATTAACGAAAGAAAATGTTAGATATACCTAATAGATCCTCTTATTTACAACATACTCCTAAAGTTAATGTCAATTTAAAAAAAAATTAAAGCAAAATAATCTGTAACAACACAACTCAACGCATTTGAGTCTTTGGTTTCATAAAATTCAACAGTCGTTATGAAAGTACAAATTTAAAATTAATTAAGGGCAATTTATATTATGGCTCCCGTAAAATCGTTATGATTAAATGGTAACTCTATTCAAACGCGTGGAGAGAGCACCACGCGATTTATGTTCGGACACGTCGCCGCCAGAGATGCCATCGTCGCTCGGACTATCCGTCGCGCTCCCGTCGGTCGATTCCGTTACGCCGACGTCACGCCCGCGTCAGGTCCACGTTTCGACGACAATTTCGCCAAATATTTACTGCGTCGTACAGAGCGGAACGTAAATCATTCGTCTACGTGTCCGAACCGCTTTCGCTTGACTGTAAACTTAATATACTGACTTTGCACTAAAGCCACAAAAGCTCCTGGCTTTGAAATCATTGTTTAATATATATTTGCACGCATACTTCATAAATTACCCGACTAATTTCGCAAGTTATGTCAATGAAATACGGCCCATTGTTTGATAGTTGTACTCGTCTTCTACTGAATAATATCCACATCAATAACTCTATTTATGGCAATGGAATACTCAGAATGTTACCGAACGGTACGTAAATTAATATAAACATTCCTTCATATTGCCAGCTTATAATTAAAAATAAAACTATACAAATGTTCGATAGGATGAATGATGAATCCCATTTAGATTGAATTTAAGACTCCAAGTTATGAAATATTACATCATTATATATCTTTATATATAAAATTTACGTGTCACATTGTTTGTCCGCGATGAACTCCTAAACTACTGAACAGAATGCAATGAAATTTTGCACACTGCATGCAGTTTGGTCCAACTTGAGAGATAGGATATTTTTATCCCTATAAGTGACCTTCAATATTTTTTATTACGAATTTAAGAATTTTTATAGGACACAGGGTCAACGGAGAGGGCAGAGCTACGTCTACCTGGCCAGCTAGTATATATATATATATATATATATATATATATATATATATATATATATATATATGTATATATATATACTACGGACTTACTTAAATATATATAATAATAGAGATATTAAAATATAAATTTTACATTTCCCTCCATCTATACCTTTCTAATTTGCAAATTTGTCTAGCAGATACCCCGACATTATTAAAATATTTTTAAAGGAAAAATTTGATCCAATAAAATATAATACTCAATTAGTTAATTAAAGATAAGTTCTTCTTTTAATTTATTATACTGCGTTAAGTAGGACTTACGAGCTTAACAATTACTCCAAGTAATTTTTACGCCTAACACGGTCCCTTGTACAATGTTTATGAATGGAATATAACATTGTGGTATGCAACAAGCTATTGATTATATTTCAACTACATGGTTATTAACGTAGTAATGGTCTATAATAGGTCGACGGGGAAAGGCCACGTTAATTCAAAGACATTCGAAGGCACAGAATACCAGCGTGTAATAACTTTATGATAAGTATGTATGTATTATAATGTAATATATCTGTTTAAATTGCTTTTTCGAACATATTATTAGTGTTAATTTTTTATACTTACATCATAAAAATATTTACTACGAGTTAAATATAATTAATTATTTGTAACTTTTATATAATTATTAAATTGTATTATATAATAATTATTTCATATTTTATTACTTACTACTTATCTATATATATATATATATATATATATATATATCTTATAAGACAAGTTAGGCGAAAAAGTTTTACGAAAAAATCTTTTTTTCGTCATACTTTCTGCGTAACCTGCCTTTTTCGTAAAGACACTGGTTTGGCTTATAATTTACTTTGAGAATACTATTATTCGTAAGTAAAAACACGAATTTTTCCCATTTTTACGAGCTAAACATAAATCTTGTTTCATTTAAAATATTGATCTGCGTCGAGAACATCTTTACGCGAAGATTTTTTACCGAATCGAAAGTTTGATAGACTTCAAACAACATTTACGGACAAAGGCCATTTTAAGGCAATCGTGTGCCACTAGTAGGTATAACAAATTTCTGCACGGTCGACTAACTTTGGGAGATGAAGGAAATCGTCTGTTACGAAAGAATACGAGCTAACTGTGAAATTTTTTTATTGTAGAGAATATGCGAATTACATATGAATATATTCAGCAGATATTGCTGATTGAATCAGAAAGCGTTCACGAGTTAAAACACGAACACGTTCATCAGAAGAGGATAGTTTAACGTTGGATGCGTCAACCTCACCGACGCTCAGAAGCAGGCCCTCGTGGAATGAAGCCGTGGCTTAATTATTTCATTTGAAGCAGGCTTGTCTCGGAGTGTTTACGACATTATTACAGGTGAAACGAAGCGCTAGTCCACAGTTTCGCTGTTTCAGTATGAAACAACGCCCACCAAAGTTAAGCGATTGAGAAACGTCAATGACAAATTGCATACCATTAAATATTCACTGCTACTGCTGTGAGCCACAAGCGACCGAATACTGAGATCTATGGTAATATATCTCTACTTCACCATGACAAGGCAGCCATGGCACTGTGTGTGAAATTTTATTATTGGCAAAAATTGAAAAAAAAAGAAACATCTGAAAGGGAAACAGTTTTCATCACAGGAAGAGTTATCTAAGACGGACTGTAAAAAGTGTTTCGAAAATTGGTTCAGACGCATGGAACTTGGTTAAGATGCTGGTTTTTTTTTATAGGATAGGGTGAAAACGAGCATACAGTCCACCTGATGGTAAGTGGATGCTGTGACCCATAAACATCTGCATCTATCCTCAATAAAGAATAAAAATGTAGATGCGTTGTCACCCGTGAGGACTAAGATGAAATGCGTCGTTTCCAGTAATAAAAGGCTCCGGTTCTCTACACTCACCATACAAAAGACAGCAGTGTTAAACTGCTATTTTACGCTGGTATTCTGTGAGAGCGTGGTCCTTTCCCGGTCGAGCCGACCCATTCGTGCTACAACTATACTACTAATATCTGCAGCATGGCTCTACTACGTATAAAATCCTACTAGTTTTAGTTTTATATAGGGACAAAGCTTAAGGTGACCATATTATCCTCACGTATCTTAATAATAACTGCGGTTAACAACTCGTCTACCAAGCGTGACAGCTACACAATCATCATCAAGCCCCTTTCTCTTCACATGTCAGTCTTACCGAATATACTCGGCCCTACTCAAACAAATCTCAGACCTTGATAACAAAGCGCTTTAAAACGCGCAGCCGACACTCAAGCAATTCACAGCAGTGACCGAAACACTACGTACAGGCTAATTCACAAACAGAAGCAACTAACAGGGGTGTTTCATCAACAAATTCGGGCGGCGGCTGCAACGCGGCGACCGTAAACAAACTGTGACTATAGTAGCTTTGTGGACACAGCTTCGGCTCAGGCGTGACAAACAAGCCACGTCCGCACTTCCAACGGTCAATGTTGGCTCTATGACTCACCAAGTTGTTTATTGTTGCTACGCACTGATAACGTGACAAACAACAGGCAATAACGAGAGCTGACAAAGCAACTGTTATTTATTTTAAATTTTATAATATGACGAATGTTATAGATAATATTAACGTTGCACATTATGGAAATCGTAACGGAAATTGTTAACGAATTTCCGCAAAGTAACACCTTAACTAAAAATTATAAGGGTTGCTTTGTATATAAATACCTACAGACCACGATTTCTCTCTATATTTCCTTTTACAAATATAGATATAATCTGTAAAAATCTAAACGGTGTTATATTTTTGAGATTTCAGATTTTTATCTTGAAAAAAGTCAGCGGCATCAGTCAAAACGTACTGAAAAAGTATTTTTATACGTGGTAGAGCCATGCTGCAGCTATATTAGTAGTATAGTTGTAGCACGAATGGGTCGGCTCAACCGGGGAAGGGCCACGCTCTCACAGAATACCAGCGTAAAATAGCAGCTTAACACTGCTGTGTTTCGTATGGTGAGTGTAGAGAACCGGAGACCCTTTTTAATGGAAAAGAAGCATTCCATCTTAATCCTCACGGATGACAACGCATCTGCATTTTGATTCGCAAACGAGGATAGATGTAGATGTCTATGGGCCACAGCAACCACTTACCATCAAGTGAACTGTGTGCTATCCCCTATGTCTGTCTATACTGTGCCCTATCCTATAAAAAAATGTTTCTGCCCCTTACTAATTACCCTATCGATTCTGGATGGCGACCAGTGCTTAGTAGCGTCTATTATAAGTTGTTACTTTTTTAGTATTTTATATGATTACGTCCGAATTTGCCGTATTATAAGCTGATTCGCAATATGACAAAATGCTATAAAATAGAGTTAATAGCTACAGACATTATTCAGGCTTATCTCTATACATAATGCTTAGCCATAACAGTGTTTGGGCAAATGTTTATGCAATAAAGCTTATAAACGATGCGGACATTTTGCATAACGCCATAAACGGATGTACAAGTTTTGTAATATAGGCGAAAGTCATATATTGAATATATATATATATATATATATATATATATATATATATATATATATATACAGTTTTATATCATACTGAAAAAATCTATAAACTTTGTCAAACCTGATATTTTACAATCGGTTACCGTTTCATAGTGAGGGTTTCATAAAAGTGAAGTAAACTAAAGTTACAGCCTGTATAAGTCCCACTGCTGGACACAGGCCTCATCTCATTTCTGAGAGGGTTTTAGAGCAAGGAAATGTCCGCCGCGCTGCCCCAATGCATATTGGCGAACTTCACATGTCTTCGAAATATTTTTTTTCTATTTCTCAGACATGCAGGTTTCCGATGTTTTCCTTCACTGCCGACCACGTGGTAAATCAATACTTAAAATTGCAATTAACAATTTCATAGGTGCCGGCGGGGATCGAACCCCGGGTTGCTCGCGTACTGTGAAATTTACAGCGAGCGCTAAGCCCCTGAGCTATCACGACTTTCTTAGCAATCAAACTAATAAAAAACTAATAACAGATGAAAATCTGTTATTAACTCTTATTGTCTTTCTGATATTTTATGGACTTTAAATACGTAAATTTAAAAAGATTATCAAATTAAAACGGTAATAAGAATAACTTACATGGTAATAAAAATTTCATACATGCTACATTGCAAACTTTTATGGCAAAATCGCTAAACAAACAAGGGCGAACACGCACCGAAGCGGTTGGTCGTAGTAGATCGACGGTCACGTCGTAAATAACGGTTCGAGGTCAGCGGCCATAGCTCATAAGCTCATAACCTTAACGCTTATGTTATCTGTGGCAATAAACCGCCCGCAGTAGGGAACGTTGCCATTTGTCCACACAGGTTTTATTAAAACTCGATGGCGAAGATTTAACAACAAGGTATACTAACCCACGTTTTCTTTGTCTTATGATTTTGCCATAGAATTATGTAAATAAGCATCAACACTGTCGGGAGTGATCGTAGTTAAGCACGACCTAAATCCTTAGAAAGAGTGAACTTTTACAAGCTGATTAAAAAAACATGTGTAGTTCACACAGTGAAACCTTCAGAAAAGGAGACCGAGAGATATGAAACACTATATACTTTATTCTATCTCATTCTCTCGCAGGCTAAATCCGATAGATGTATATATTTGTCTCTTTTTAGTTTCTTTGAGTTTCAAATCACAACGATTTTAAAGAAGTTTTCATTTCAAAAAGGGATACATATTCTGACGAATATACTTCATAACAAAAAGGTGGCCAAGTAGAAACTATAACCAATATCTGTCACAGGATATCACCTAAAGAAAATGAAAATGAAAATGAAAATACATTCGTTATCATACAAAGCAGTTATTCACAGTCAGTTTCTCTTCAACATTTTGTGTGCTTGTGTACATGTGTTTTATATTATACAGAATGTATTGTAATTAAATGATAACCCTTTACCTGCGTGTGAGGATCATCACGACCATGAAACACATTTGTGACGATAGGGAACAGTAATTTTTAAGCAACATCTTCTCTATATATAAAAATCAATTGATGTCCGTTAGTCTCGCTAATACTCGAAAACGGCTAGAACGATTTTGATGACATTTTTGTGTGCGTTCGAGTGGGTCTCTGGATGGTTTAGATTCACCTTTGACCATTGAATTATACAATCAATGCCTTTGACCTGGTAAGTGATGCTGTTGTCAAGATCCAGAAATCACCCGTGCGAAACAGGGGCGGATCCCTAGTTTTAAATGAATTTTATTCTTAAATAGCTGTTCCCCGCGACTTCGCCCGCGTGTTAGGGTTTTTATGTTTTTGCGCAGAACCCTAATAATTTTTCTAAAATAAAAGTAGCCTAAGTTACTCCTTATGAAATCAGCTATCTACCAGTGAAAGTCCCGTCTAAATCGGTTCAGCCGTTTCGGAGATTAGCCGGAACAAACAGACAGACAAACAGACAGACTTACTTTCATATGCATTTAGTAAAAAACTGTAATTTTGACATTACAAACAGACACTTCAATTTTATTTCTTTGTATAGATATTTCAATATGGTAGCATCTAATAAAATTAATAATAAATGGTATATTTTATAAATTTCACATCAAACAGCTTACATAAAGATAAAACTTGCTATGTGAAATTACAAAAATCAATTTTACAAACAGTCTTAGAAATTCAAATTTTGATTTACCGACACTGATCAGCTAATTTTATGATCCGACAATTCAGCGACTTATTAATTCAGATACGTCGAGGCTTATAAGGATTTGCTTAGCAGAGTTTACTTAATGAGGATTGCTTTGGTTAACAAATTTATTTGTAACAATATAAGCTTTGAATACATATATTTAAATGGAATTAAATATAGGTAAAAAAATTTGAAATAAAATCAATTTTACGCATTTAATAGCGCTTTACAGCACCCATGACCACGTAGGGTTTGAAGTGTTTCCTCCCCGATCAGGTTCTCGCCTTGTTGTGTCGGGGGAGCTTAGTAGCCGTGGCTCGGCCACCCATGGTGAACGAAAAGGAACACACATGACAGGTTCGAAGTGAAGGGCGGGCCCGAGTTGGCCGCTCCAAGTGGGCTTTGGAAGCCCACTTCGGATATGTGTTGATGGGCTGCGGCGAGAGAGATATTCTCGCTGCAGCCGAGGTGGAGTCACGGGGGAAAAGAAGTATTGGTATGGTGATGCGGCACTCACCCTATTTCCCACGACTCTGACAAGGCCACACCGTTGAAGGGTAGAGGATTGTCGGTGTTGCAAGGCGCCGCTCTCTCAACTCTCCGCGGTCGAAACTTGGTTGGCAGCGGAGCTTCAGACTAGACCCGCCGCTGGGATCAGAAGAGCTGGTGCTTACGAGTGCTCAATTTTTCCAAGTGCGCATCGGGCTTGGAGGGGTCCGTTGCGCCGGTGGAGTCTGCCATGGGGCGGCCGGCTTGGTGGGGCCGCGAATGTGTTCCCGTGGCCCTACCAATATGCAGCGAAGGTAGAACACCATTGGGTTTTAGACGGTGCAAGTCCGATATAACCCGTACTTGACCCCCCGAGGTGGGTATGCATCGTCCTGAAGTCAAAGTTTACTTTTTAAATATTCCTATGGACCGATCTACCCAGAAGGAGCTTACAGTAACTTGACGTCTTGCTTATGATATCATATTCCATATCAAATTATGGAATCATCGGAAATGGGCCACGCTCGCACAGATTACCACCATAAAATAGCAGTATAATAACTGCTGTATTGCATAGGTGAGTGGCTGCTCAGCGGTGACAAACTACCTGTTTTGTATGATGGTACATTGCGCTCTTGGTGTAACTTAGGAAAAAACAAAAACGGGTACAGTTGAATAGAGTTCGGCTCACATGACCAACATCATTTTAAATGAAAAGAGAAACGAGCACACAGTCCACTTGTATTTTGTAAGTGGTTGCGTGGCCCATAGACATTTACATTTATCCTCGATTAAGAATCAAAATGCAGATGCGATATCACCCCTGAGCACTAAGATGGAATGCATCGTTTCCAGTAAAAAGGGTATCCGGTTCTCTACACTGACCATAAGAAACACAGGAGCATTAAGGCTACTACTAGGCTACTTTACGCTGAAATTCTGTGAAAACGTGCAGCTACATCAAGGCTCAACTTTTAATTTATATCTCAGTTTGGCGTATCAAATACTGTCAATTCGTCACCAAAGAACTTGTTTTGAAGTCTCAATTATAACACAAAACACGATGAAGTTAAACTTCTTATATTACAGTTACGTAATACGAATTAAATGGATTAAATTGAAACGCTTCTTCTTTTGAGAGCAGTTTGTCTAAAGTTGTACTTAAAGAGAGCACGTTCGTCTGTTGGACAGGATGAAACACAGCGCGTTGGACGAAATAGAAAATTCTAAATGAGAAAAAATTACATTCACTTGTCGTACTCCAGCTGCGTAGGTAGTACGGATAAGTAAATTATTATAGTAAAATGTTTCTTCTTCAGTTACGCACGTCGGATGAAATACGCAAAGTTCAATTTTGTATTATGAATACCATAGATCTCAAATTTACGATGATTACACTTTATATACCTACATTCGGCGAGTAGAGGCGGCGAAAAATGTATGCACTACCCTATCTTAAATTAACCCATGGATTACGCAAGAGGCGACTCATATATGTAGATACAAAATGATTCATTCTATACTTTAAGCTAGCTATTATTTAATGTATAATTTAAAATTAAAAATTTTGTACAGCCGACTTCAATATAAGTTATTTAAGAATAACTTAAAAACTATTGGTCTGACCTTGATCAAATTCATATGGGACCACACGAGAAGTACCAGCTTTCAAATAAAAAAAGAATCATCGAAATCGGTTCACCCAGAAAAAAGTTCTGAGGTAACACACATAAAAAAAAAACGAAAAAAAAAACATACAGTCGAATTGAGTACCGGCTCCTTTTTGGAAGTCGGCAGAAAAGATACCTCGTCCGATCCGAAACAGGCACATAAGTACGGCAATGATATTACCAAAAAAACTTAAAACATTATATACATATATTAACTAGCTGTTCCCCGCGACTTCGCCCGCGTGTTATATTGTGGTTTTAATTTTTTTGCGCGGAACCCTAATTCTTGTTCTAAAATAAATGTAGCCTAATTTACTCCTTGTGACATTAGCTATCTGCCAATGAAAATCCCGTCAAAATCGGTTTAGCCGTTTCGGAGACTAGCCGGAACAAACAGACATACAGACAAAAACTTTAAAAATTGTATTTTTACAATAAATTGCTTAAAATTCATGAAATTTTTAAAATCTGGCAATATAGTCGTCGAAGACGGTACCTTTTAACGTGTAACTAAATTTTGTTTTATTTTTTTTAATGATAGTTTCTTATTTTTATTTATTCTCTGAAAAAGATTACATGCACAGAAATATATCACGATGCCAAATGATAGCGTGGCGGTTTATTTCCCATACAACAAGAGCAGAGGTCTCTTTGGACACTAATATAACGCATGTTATTGTCACCAATGCGTATTTAACACGCCACACGCCCCGTCAAACGCTCTCCACTAAGGGTGTTGTACCCTTAGTTTAAAAACCGAGAGTGAAGAGACACTTCAGCGTACATGACAAACACACGTTTTCGTATGTGGCGGCCGCTCGATTTATATGAAGCACGCATTGCCACGCCGCACGCGCAGTTGGAGAGCGTGCTCCACTAAGGTCCCTCTGTAGAGAGCGTTTGGCAAAGCGTTAAGAGTGAACGAGACTACGGTAGCTTCATACAAGCGTTTCGCAACGCATACACATAAGCACGCGGTTCATCCATTTTGATTTTATGTACGTAATTTAATAGCTTTAATAAAAAGAAACACCCGCCTGACTACTAAGTAATAAAATCACATTAAGAAAATCCCCAGTAAAAGCTAATTTGCCGTAAAAGTGTTCACGGCTCTGCAAACGTGGCGTGCTATTTTAGACAAAAATTTAATTACAACGTCTAAAATCTCCACAATGGATCTAAAAGCGAGACAAACATGTTGTTAAAGCGCTGCCGGTGCACGTAACAACTTTTTTTGTATTGCGTCGCTACTTAGCAGAGGCGGCGGGCAGCGGGAGTCGTGTGTCACAGAGAGGAAAGTATTTTTCATTTGTTGGAGAGGGGAAAATAAGGAAAGTTGCGCGCGTCCTGCCCTCAATCTCCTTTGGCCGGTGGACAAAGGAATATTATTTCAATTAAGCGACCCCGAGTCTACGCGTGACGTGTTGTTTTTGCCGTAATGTTTAATTTTCTTAACTGGTTTATATGAACAAAAAATAAAATTGTATAAAAATCATTACTATATTCATAGAAATAAAAATATAAATGTTCGTTTGTTTGAGACTTTGAGTCCCAAATCTCCGAAATTATACACGAAATTTTGTCACAACGTTGCATTCGAATATGCTAATAACAGAGAGGGTATTAAATATCCCAAAAGTCGAATATTCAAACGATTGATAGTTTAATTAATTTTAAAATAAAAATTTACTTTACAATAAATCAACACCACTCTACCTATAAAGAGTTTTAGTTAATTTTAAAATAACCTGCAGAAATTCTGTAAATTTAAATTAGAATGTGTGGCATTAACGTTCATCGATGACCAAACATCAATAAGGAAACTACTTCTGTATGCGTACACAGCTGGGTACGGGCTTTATTACAGAGAGCATTTTATAAAATTATAAAAGCAGGAAAGAATTCTCTGAGCTGCCTGAATTGCATGCAAATTACAAACCCTACAAACATTTTTAATTTCTCATACATGGGGGTTTCCTCACGATGTTTTGCTTCATAGCCGAGCGCGTGGTAAATCATCACTTAAAATTTCAATTAAAAATACATTAATTCCGATGGGATTGTGTAAAAGGAAAAAAATATTAATATTAGAAAACTAGCTGTTCCCCGCAACTTTACCCGCGTCTATTTTAGCGTTTTAATTTTTTCGCGGAACCCATTAAAGTAGCCTAAGTTACTCATTATAACATTAGCTATCTGCAAGTGAAAGTCCCATCAAAGTCGGTCCAGCCATTTTGGAGATTAGCCGGAACAAACACACAGACAGACAGACAAAAAATTTAAAACTTGCGTTTTAGTTATATGTACCGTATATACTTTCATATGCATTTAGTAAAACGCTGTTATTTTGACATTACAAACCGATACTTGAATTTAATTTAATTATACAATTAAATTAAATTCCCTTTCTAAGCATAAGTATATTATACGCTGCAACATTTCAACATGCAAACAACAAACACAGCTTACGTGAGGGATGGCAAACTTATTTCGAACAAAAACTGTTTACGTTTGCTTCTGTAGTTACGAGTACGTCGCGGGGTGTTAGTTTGCGATACCGAGTTGAAATTTTACGACGAGCTTTCGTTTCATCAGTACAAGTAACGAATAGACGGTTGTTTTTGTTTTTTATTAATATTCTAAGCCAGCGCTTAACTACAATCCCACCTGATGGTAAGTGGTGATGTAGCCTAAGATGGTGAAGGGCACCGACTTAACAAAAACTTATTCACTCTTGCCTGAAGACACCCACACTGTAATCGGATGGAAACACAGATGCTGGCAACTTATTCCACTCATTTGCTGTACGCATATGATATGATCGTTCAGATCAAACCGTTGTCCGATGGTGGAAGGGAAATGCATCCTGTAGAAAACCGAAAGGCTGGCTAATTTGTGCCTGTGTTCGAAACTGATGAGATTGCTTTTAACCAAATTCGGGTCACCAATAAGCCTCTTAGCAAGTTTTTCCATTGAGTTCAAAGCTGCAAACTATGAGTAATCTAAATTATTAACTCAAAACAAATGTTAATTTATCAGTTGATGGCAGCGTTAAAAAAGCTAAAACTCCATTTAGTCCCGTGGATGTCGTAAATAAGCCAAACAGATTTTATAACTTCCGATAGATGGCGCTATAACTATATACGCCAGACGTAAAATACCAAGACCAGAGACAGGAAGCAGCGGGAGCGGAACTTCTAGTACTGCCATCGTCATTCCGCGTGGCGATGGTGACAATTATGTCAAATTATCTCTACAATGGTAGAGGCATATGTCCAACTGTGGACTTTTGAAGATAAAGACAATTTTATGATGCTGAGTATAGACGATAACTCTCAATGGAAAATCACCGACTATGATATTGGGTCGCCAATTCTCGCCATCCAATCAACAGCCGGACACTGGAAATTAGGGACAATACGTACTACTGCTGTTATATTTGGTTTATTAGGATGCGTTTGAACTTGCGGTTGACCGAACTGCGACTAGCCGTAATCGTAATCGCAACATTCCGATTGAAAAACGTTTGAAATGTACGATCAGGACCATTTCAACTAGAATTACACGAACCAAATTAATCAAATTAAACGAAGAAAAAATAGAGCATGAATTATTGTGTGCATTTTTGTAATTTATTTCTGTATTATTTGTAATTACACTTGTTGTTGCACACAAGCTGACACATTGCCGGGTAGTCGCAAACTAAACGTGCGTTTAGCACAGTGCAAATAACCAGCATGCGGCTATCCCGGTATCCGGCAGTTGAGCCGTTAATTAGTGCCTTTTCACACGATCCGGTTGTCGGGTAGCTGGTACCGGGTACCCAGCGGCGAAGTGTATGAAAATTACGCCGATACGTATGAAAGATAACGTACATATCCATACACTTCACCGCCAGGTAGCCGGTGCCGGGTACCCGGTAACCGGGACGTATGAAAAGTCACAGTGCGAATAAAAATAAGTTTCGGTATAGTACATATGTGTCGTTATATATCTATGTAATTGAACATCACCCATAAACTACCTGCGCTATTTTGCATGAGCGTATACGCCGCGGAGTGACGATGAATCTCTCCGTTCCATAATTCGTGTTTCGTATATTTACTCCTGAGCGATTTCACGTACTCTTGAATTTTGTCTTTAAATGTTCTTTTCAAATTTCCCGCCCAGAACTTGTTCTCTATCAGTCTAGTGGTAACATTTAGTCTTAGATGGAGTTAAAACAAAAGAAAAAAAATAGAAATAGGCTTTTGTGTTGAAATAACACGAAAAATACTAATAATAATGCCATAATAAACCCTTTACGGTGAAAGTATTTAGTTTCTAATTCAAAACCATAGAGAAATTAAAGATGTTAGTATGTCATACAAGTACGCTGAACTGGCAATACACCGTGAAATATTGAGGCGATTTGATTTTCAACATTTTGGCGCTGATAGCAGAAGTGAGCATCCATAGAACTAATAATAGAGATTGCACAGTTTGACAAAATATATCGATAAAAATTCTATACTCAGGCCTACCATTAAATGTACCAAATAATACTTTTTAGAGGTCTTTGTGACTTAAACACAAACTTTATACTTCATAAAACAAAAATCGACGCTGCGTTAGTCTATCTACGTTTTTCTTCTTAACTATAGAACTGGTTTTGTTCCGGGTTTCACCATTGCGTATGTATGGTTCATTCGAGAGGTTTAAAAAGGCCCAATGAATAGGAAAAAAGTAACTACAAATGAAAAAATAATAATTTTATAAAGAATTTATTGTTTATCATTCATTATCAGTCCTCGTAATAAAGAAAATCAATAAGCTGCCAAAATGTTATGCCTATTTCAACAATGTACAATTATAATTAAGATAATTAATCCAATCCTCAACTATACTGACATTTGTTTCCTAACTATAACCGAGAAGTGACTTAACTAACTTGAGTGACTCAAAACTCTGTATGCGGTTCATTTTGTAACTTCGTTATTATGACCATGTCTCGGAATATCGCAATAAAGTCAAGTAGCTCTCAATCACAACTTTCCATACGGTTCAAGGAAAACGTTCCCTCTAATGACAAACTTTGGAACTCCTAAACTTTGTCAACTAAACATGCTCAATCCTTACATGCGATCAAGAAACAGCTTAGGAAATATTATTTGTCTCTCTAAGCTCTCTCTCCCTTTCTCTTTTCATTTATGAACACTGATACATCGCTAAGAGTCTTTGTTTATTTAGTGTATAATTTGATAACGTTAATCTTTTTCTCCCTTTATTTAATTCCTGGTGGGTTGTTTAGAAGACATTATTCTGTAGCAAGCAATAAGACCGCCTGTTTTTTTTCTTTTATATCTGTATTTTTAAGCTAATATTTTCTTCGTGCACAATAAAGTGTATTGTATTATATTATATTACATTACGAGTTGTCCTTCGCGACGTCACCCGCGTGGAATTTACTACGATTTCATGGGTTTTAATTTTTTTTTTGCGCAGACCCCTAATTTTTTCTCTAAAATAATCATAAGTTACTCCATATAACACCAGCTATCTGTCAGTGAATGTCCCGTCAAAATCGGTCCAGCTGTTTCGGAGATTAGTCGGAACAAAAAGACAGACAGAGAGAGAAAATTTTTAAAAATTGTGGTTTTGTTATTAGTACCGTATATACTTTCATATGCATTTAGTAAAAAGCTGTTATTATAGCATTAAAAATAGACACTTTAATTTTATTTATTTGTATAGAATGTATAGAATAGATATTGCATCTTAATAAGACATTAAGACGATAAACGGATTATAATAAAATAAATCTTTGTAATTTAAAATATGTCAAACATTCCCATCACTATAATTCCGGTTTTGCGGTTAAAAAGGTTATAAATTCCGCTCACAGCTCGCTCAGAATCGACGAGCCGATTTCCAGACTCATTAAACGACAAGAGCATCATACGAAAAGTTTCCTCGCTTTACGACACTCAGTATCACACATTACACAAAGCTCATATTTACGCTGCATTAAACCAATGCTCGCTTTATTTAACTGAAGCTTCAATAACCGAGCGTTTCGAGCGTAATGAACACCGTTTTACAAATCACTTCATTTCTGTGCGGAGTGTTTCAAAGTTTACTAAAGCAGTGCTCGGCCCATTTCCAGTACTTTGGATCTCGTGACAGTGGAATGAGGCAAAAAGAACTTTTTGTAAAGCAAAAATAACTGGAACAAACCAAAAGATGTGTGTGTCGAAAGAAAAAAATATATAAAATATTTTGGTTTTATTCATACATGTTCAAAAGGAAAAGTTTAGATAGAACCATACACTTTGTATGGTTCTATCTAAACTTTTCCTTTTGAAGTTTAGATAGAACCATACAATTAAAGTTTGAATTTACCATACAGTTAAAGTTTAGATAGAACCATACAGTTTGTATGGTTCTATCTAAACTTTAACTGTATGGTAAATTCAAACAAATAATTAAAATGCTTCACTGCTGGCTATACATACATTAATACGAAAACTCAAAGTCTAGGAGACCTATGGAGAGATCCGAGCTCAAAGTTTATATGTTTTATAGAAACTGTAACGAAAATATCCAAAGTGAAACAAGAGTAGGATCAGTACTTTAAAGTGACATTAGGGGCAACCATATATCTCGAAGAATCGACAACCAATGGCGATAAAGGTATTGGTAGTATCATACCAGCAAGCACACTATAGACATCTCCGATAGACGAACTGACGAACTAATGAGGTATGCAGTATATGGATGAAGAACTTTTTTTTTTATAGGATAAGGGTGACAAACGAGCACACAGTCAACCTGATGGTAAGTGGTTGCTGCGGCCCATAGACATCTACATCTATTCTCTATTACAAATCAAAATTTAGATGCGTTGTCACCCGTGAGGACTAAGATGGAATGCCTCATTTCCAGTCAAAAGGGCCTCCGGCCACCTGCACTCACCAAGCGAAACGCAGAGGTAAACCTCTACTTCACGCTGGTTTTCTGTGAGGTCGTGGTACCACACCGGTTCGAGCCGGCCCATCCGTGCGATAGCAAAAGCTGCCGCGTGGCTCTACCACTGTTAAAACTTCACTTCAGAACTTTCAATTCAGGATTATAAACACGTTAGGCTAGGAGAGGTCTATTTTTTTGCGTAGGCAGGGGCAGTATCTATCTTTATCGTGTGTACTACAAACGACGTCGTATATGGTGATGTGCAAATGCGGAATGCCACAAGGCCACAACAGATAAAAAGCCTTGGAGAAATTCCAAGAAAAGGATTGAACTTCTCCAGGCGTATCAGTGATCGATGTTGGAAAGAGCATTGGGAATTAACAGTAAAGCTCTTACAAAATACTATATATAAAAATTTATGGCAATGTTTTGCTTGCATTTCCGCGAAGGTATAGGCATAGTACAATTAACTTACAGTAGGTGGCGCGACTATCGTACCGACGAATTTATTTGAAAGTAATATATCACTCAACTTCAAGAAATGCATTATCATTCCTAATTAGATAATATGTCTTTCAAAATTGAAACGATATCTACATTTTTTTTTTTGCTGCAGCAACGCGGAGGGTACCAGATAGTACAAAATAAAATAATGAATACATACGACATTTTTTTTAAATCCATTACAACTAGTTAAAAGTTTTTGTATACATCAGCATATCAAAGTTTTAAGCGACAGTAGCGTAATCGTAAATGGTGCGAACCACTAACTCGAAAAGTCGTTAATTCGAATCCGCCATTCGAATTCTCGTATTGCCATGAACTACTCCTAACTCAATCATTTTAAGCTTACTTGGTTGGATTAACGGGTATATTGATAATATTAAAGGCATTGCAAGTATTTAATAAAAAGGATACTGCTAAATACAAGGCCTCTATACATGTCATCATACGGCGTACATAATATAATAATATATTTTTTATTTAATTTTTGGGACTTCGAATAAAGCGTTCTAGCGTTTTTAACTACAGCGACAAAATTGCTACGGTATCGATAGTAGTAATGAATGTAAGGGAAATGGCGATTTCTTTTTTCAATTCGCCGCTACAGGATGATATTGTTTTATGAGCAATTTAAATATTTATATAAATGTATTGACTCCGTATATTGAGCAAGATATTAATGATTTAATTAATATGAAATTAAGACAACAATTATACCTCGGTTCTCTATAGCGCAAATATCTTAATATCGTATCATATTATAATTTAAAAACTAAAAAAAAAAGTAAAGTACTAAAAGCGTTGCCACATACAGGGTACATTTGCCCCCTTTCCCCAAGGGCGGTCTATGTTCTTGTGTATCAGTTAGTGTACAATGAAACGTACTAAGCAGACCGCTCGGATACCGATATATATATTTAAGAAATGATTACATAGCATACAAAAAAGGCATAGATACACTGCAGATCCACCATGCTTTATGGTTCAAAAAGGGTCGGCTCGGTAGAGAGGACCATGCTCGCACAGATTACCGATACCAAATTGCACAACGCTGCTGTGTTTCGTGAAGGGAACGACGAACGTGTCGTGGCAACGACGTATTTCATCCAAGCCCTCAGGGGATCACGTCATAGGCATTTTAATTCTTAATCAATGATAGATGTGTCACAGAATCTACTTATCAGGTTGACCGTATGCTCGTTTGTTACCCTTAGTTCAATCCCTTCCATGAGACGAGACGAGGATCATATCGAGCAGTCAAATAGGTGGGAGCTGATGAGATGAAATATTCATTTTATAAAAATGACGAACTTACAGTCTACCTCTAGGTATGTTGGCTAGAGGAGTCCATGGAGACATCTGCAGCCAGTCAGCCATAGAGCAAGTAATTATACTGGTTTTTTATACACTTTGGACCCGAACACAAAAATAGATATGGGTGTAATACCTACACAGACCGACTCCTAGGCAGAAAGAAGTCCTACCACCAGTAAAAGATAAATATAACACTCTCCAATCCGATGGAATCCAATTTGAGGCTTATGCAATGATCCACGACTTTTTGTGCCACCAGGGCGGCACCACTAGAAAGCGAGGTATAATATTTGACAGATTTCATAGGGGGGAAGTTAATTTGGTCGGAAAATGTATAAGTTATTGTTTTTTCTGTACTATCAGCTATATTTAATTACATTAAAAATAAATAAACCAAACTACAGATATTCACAAAAGTAGAAAAATTAAAAAGGTAAAAAATGTGAAAAAAATTAAAGAACAAACCACTGAAGAATTATTTTGTGTATTAATATAATACTCTAGAAACTGATAAAGTTTTATTAAAAAAACAACTTCTCAATTAAATAACATTGTGTAACAAAAAACTTTACCTCAGTGTCAACTAGCGACATCTGGTGAGCAGAAAATTATTGGCCCTCATTAATACTGAAGACAAATATGTATGTAATACGACCGTACAGCTAATTTGTATTACACAAATACTAATTTTATCTGAGTTATGAAGCCTGGTCAAAAAGCTAAAGCAAATAGGTGCGTTTACGGTTAAATAATGTGGTAGTCTTCAGAGTTTTTTTTTTATAAGAGCGGGCAAACGTGCATGCGGCTCACCTGATTGTACCTAAATGACTACTACCGCCCACGAACAAGTGCATCGCCAGGAGATCGCTATTGCATTGCTAGTCTTTGAATAGAATTGCCACAGATTTTTAAAAGTTTATAACAGTAAAATTTTCTAACTAACTTCTAATTACAACTACCGTTATCGAATCCAATTACAATAGCATGCTGCTGCATGAAAACTACTGTTGAGTTTAATCAATTCCGTACGAGTTTTGGTCGCAATTCGGCAAAAGTTATAACTAATAGTCGCCGCGGCACGGAGCAAATAAACTACGTAGGTAAAGTTACACGCTTGGCGCTGGCGTCGTTACATAATTAGTGAGACTCGGTCATTCAGCCATATATTTGCTTAAATAGTGGCGCTACGTGATTGAAAAATTAAACAACACTGGTAGAGCCACACTGCAATTATACATCGCGGAACGACCACGCTCTCAAAGAATACCAGCTATGTAAAATAGCAGCAGTAACTACTGTCTCGTATGGTGAGTATAGAGAACCATTTTATATACGAAACGAAGCATTCCATCTTAGGCCGGTTTCAAAGTCGCGCTGATTGTCTGCGCTGACAGGCCAATATGTATGGGTGCCTAAGGAGCGTTTTAGACTAACGCCGACCGCTCAGCGCTGACGACTGTCAGCGTCGAGCCATACGCAACCGTACGCGCCGCGCGTCAGCGCCGCTGAACGCTACCGAGCTCAGTTATCGTTACTGTGTCACGAAAAACGCACGCGCCGAGCAACTTTAACACTCATGGGATTGACCATGTCTGTTCTTCGCAGCGGTCAGCATAACACTAAAACGAGTTCCCACAGCTACGCGCTGGCTAGCTACGCGCTGGCGAGCTACGCGCTGAGCTGTCAGTGATGACGATCAGCGCGACTCTAAAATCTTTAGGCCGATTTTAGAGTCCTCAGAAATGATAACGCATCCGCATTTTGATTCTTAATCGAGAATAGATGTAGATGTCTATGGGCCACAGCGACCACTTACACCCAGGTGAACGATGTACTCGTTTGTCATCCTTATCTAACATATAAAAATTAATTTTTGTTGTTCGTATTTTATGCGCTGCCATATCGTTCATTAGATTGCGCTAAAACTTTGTCAACTTATTGCTTGCACTTGTGAGAAGGTTATAGGCTTATTACAACTAACTTACAATAGGTGGCGCGAGTATCGTTTGGACAAATTTATTTGAAAGTTATACATCACTCGACTTCAATGAATGTATTATCATTTCTAATTAAACAACATAACTCTTCCTAATTTAAAACGATATTTCGACAATATTTTTTCTGTGGCAGAAACGCGCCGGGTACCAACTAGTTCCTTATAAAAAATAAACTAGAAAATTAGAAAACTGTTACGAACCCGCCTGCGAATCGTAACAACTATGGCAAATACCTCCTTAATGAGGCAATCTATGTGAAAACCTATTGCAAGCAGTTTAATAGGCTGTAATGATGCTGATGATTATGATGATTATCTCTATTATGACACTGTACTTTACTCATCTATATACACAAACACTAACAAAATAGAAAAGATAAAGCAAAGAAGGAAAAATATAAAACAATATTCTCTAGGATATTTTGTTGCACATGTAAATACGTTCTCATATAAGTAAGCAAATAATATCTATTTGTACTGCTGGCAATAATCGAACCTTTGATATGCTTCGTCTTTGATATGTTTATGAGGATATCCCTCTTACAGCGATCGAGTTACGGGATACGATCCTTTCTTAACACACACTGGGATAATCGACTTTTATTTGATATATTATATTATCTTTTAAATTTCCTCCCCATGTCATTTTGAATAAAATAACTTACGTGGTGATCCGATGACCCCGGGCACTCTTCTATTATTTGAATATTACGTGACATAAATGATAGTCTATGTCCAGCAATGGGGAGTTAAAAAGTAAAGGTTCAGCTTACTACGTCCCAGTCCTGGACACAGGTTTCCTCTCAGAAGGCTTTAAGGCTAGAAAAAGTCCACCGCGCGCTGTCCCAATGCAAGTTGGTGGACTTCATTACAAGGTTTCCTAAGGTTTCCTAACGATGTTTTCCTTCACCACCGAGCACGTGTTAAATCAACAGTTAAAATTGCAATCAACAATTTCATAGGTGCCAGCGGGAATTGAACCTGGATTACTCGCGTACTGTGAAATTTAAAGAGAGCGCTTAGTCCCTGAGCTACCACAGCTCACAGGAAAAAATTTAATTATATAGTTTTTCTCTTAAAATACTACTATTTGAGAATGAGGTTAAATATTCTATTAGTAAAAATATATATTATTTGCGATTTTTTTTTCATTCTAGTTATGTTATTCATAGATAATCCGACGATACTCCTTAGTAAAAAAAATCGCACAAAAATTCGAAACAAAAAATTTAAAATTTTGTAAATTATTCAAAGGAAAAAGTGTCATCATATTTAATTTATAAAAGGTTTTATAAGATTAATGCATAACTCAATATGGTATATATATACAATTCGACATTATGCTCAACGTGTCACTATAGGAAATCATGTCGCATTATGAGCCTCAGCAGGTAAACCAATTAAATCCAAAATATCTCTGTATATGTCACAAAGCTTGACATTTTGCATGACTCCCATGAACGGGAGCATTGAAAAACGCCGGTCTACGTAGAATTGAGGAATTTAAACTGGCCCAGATTGCGGACAGAAATGCCACGATAAAGCTCCGACTGAGTCGCGGTTTCCAAATGTCCGCTATTCCGTTTTAGTTCGTGTTCTTTCCGTATTTTCGTGAAATATAAATTTTACTGCAATAGTTACCTACATGATTCTCATTCTTATACAGCTGTATTCAGTTTACGGCGTGTCGTAAACCTCTTAAAGTATAGAGAGGATATTATACTGTAATTACCACACTTGCTTGACAATAATAAAAAAAAATTAACGGAAATAATATGATATTATGTGATATTTTGGAGAAATCCTGCATGTCATTGGCTTTTATAATAAAATATCGATGTTTGTATGGTTCTCATATCTACGCGGTGGAGGATTCCTTTCCTACCAACGAGTATGTAACTGAGTAGGTACCACTTTACCACATTATTTATTTACCACCGTACTTATTTACCACTTTACTTTTTTTGGAGTAGGTACCACTTCACAACTTTACTTATTTCTAATTAGGTACTACTTTACCAATTTACTTATTATTGCTGCCAAATAGCAGTGTGTGCAATGCTGTGGTCCTGTCTGAAGGGTAAAGAGAGCCAATATAATTACAGGCTGTGAGGTACCTACCATCTTAGTGCTCACAGGTGACAATGCATCTGAAGCTTTCTTTATTTGTAGTGGTTGCAGTGTCCACGGGCGGTCGGATCTAATGGTTGGTATGTAAATCATTTAAACATAAATAATTATTGCATACGCCATTTTGTTGAAGATGTTGTTGAAGATCTTTAATGTATTATAATTCCACAAAGTAACGCCTGATTCTAAGGCGTCGTCCTAATACAACGCGAGTGCGTGATCATCGCAAGTTCGCGCGAATTTTACTCGTCAGTTTTACGCGATCAAACATACTGATCTCGAATAGGTGTCCTAATTGGCATTCGCGCGATGGGGTCGCGCGACTTAATTGTTTGAAAATCTATTCGCGCGAACTTAGTTCGTACGAACGCGCAATCAACATATTGCTGTCGAATAGGTGTCCTAATTGACATTCGCGCGACAATCGCCATCGTGTCGTCAAGCAGCGGGGTGAAGAGCAGAGACCCGACCTATATTGATTGTGAAATTCACCACGTATCTCATTTCCAACAAAGCACGTTGCGACCCATTTCGTTATTTTCATTGCTGTTAAGACCAGAATAGGTCATCTTTATATTACCAGAAAGTAAAACTGGGCGTTTCTGACGTCCATGCTTAGCGCAAATGCCATGCGCAAACTGCGAAGCGAAGCGGAAACCGCGGCCGCTCTCATCGTCAATTCGCGCGATGATCTCGTATTCGCGTTCTATTAGAACACGCAGTTTTTGAAACCGCGCGAACTCGTTACTAGATTTAGACAAAAAAAAATGTAATTAAAATATTTGTGATACGGTCAAACAGGCATATTCAACGAACATAATAT